>OY728163.1:152667906-153917906 GCA_963277665.1 Viscum album
ACTTATGAATGGTGAAAAAAGGAATCATGATGAAAATGTAATAACTACATGATATAAATATCATGTTTCTATTATAATTTCAAGAAATTTTAATATATTTAGTCTTATTCATGAATTTTATCACCATAAATTACCAACATAAAGAAAAGATAATTTTATATTGGAATAAGATTCGGTTTCCACTACTCCTTTAGTGGGAGCATCAAGGGTAAGAGTTTCTTCCTATTATAAAAACTATTTTTAGTTTTGGTCTATATTTGTGAGAACTATTCAATATTTCTCTTATTTTTATTTTGACAATATTGATATCATTGGGAAATTTGATTTCAATCTTTTTATTAGCTTTATAATATTTTGTTATTGGGTTTTTCCATATTATTTAGAAAATCAAATAATTTTTTTGTTAGATTTTATCTGTCATCTCTTATTATACAGGTTATATGATATTATATTCGATTAGATTATAGAAAATTAATTTTATTTTTCATATTAATCTACAAATAATATTGGGTTATCTATTTTTGGAAACCCCTTCCTATGATTTTCTACCTTTTTTTCACTAATGTGTTCCAACAGACCAATATTTTTTGTTTTTATCGTGAATTGATTTTCTTAATAAATATAACATGATTTCATCAACACTAATGTTGATGTTTTTCATATAAATATACATAATTTTGAAAATCTAACAATAATATAATAATATACACTTTTTCATGGCATGATGTTTAATATTATTCTTGGTTTTGTTTTGTTTAGTACTTTACTTTTGTGTAATCACCAATGCAGGCTCCCTCAACTTATCAGGATCTATCCTTACATCAGAACATCTATACATTAATATAATCTATTTATTTATTAAAATTATTTACATTTTATACTCAAATTAAATGTCCTTTCCTATAAACATTTCACGACACAATTAATATATAATATAACTTGATTTCATATTATAAAACAATATTTATATATTGATCATTTGGACATTGTTTTGGATAATTTAATCATTCTAAAATATTATTATTTAATATAAATTCCATTGATCTTTAATGTACATAATTGAAGACTTTTGGGGTTTTGTTAATTTTTTTCCACCCCTATATGTTTATAATTTTAATTGAAACTACAAATTTCACAAAAACAACATTAATGAAAATAAAATGTTATGAATAAATAGATACCACTTTCTGGGAGCATATATTAGATTTATATAAATATGGTTTAAATATTGATTTCCACTATAATTTTATTTTTTTAACCAAAATCTTATCATAATAATTCATTGTAAATTGTTTTACCTCCGTAATTTAATAATGATTCCACATGTATTACTTATAGATTATGCACATTGACCTATAGATCAAGACAAATTTAGTAATATAATATTTATAATACTAAAAAAATATAATAATTTAATCTATTAATATATTTTTGTTATCAATGGGATCACTATGAATATTATTTATTTCTATTAGATAATTTTCATGCTCCATGACTCTCTTATCCATGATCTCAAACTAAAAATTGTTATCATCAAGGATGAATTTATGAGTCTATTCATGTTCATGGATCGTATCCCTATGGTTTTTTATTTTCTCTCATTTCTCATCAATTATACTTTGAAATTATTCTTTATCCAAGAAAAATTTTCTATTATAAAATAATGAGAATAGTTCGTTGGAATTAATTATTTTGATATGTCTATTACACTTTTATAACTGAAATTTGAATTCTTTATCCATTTATTTTTCTACATACTCAATCTATATTTTCTCATATAATAGGCCCTATATAAACTCAAATATCTAATTGAAAACATTAAGAGGGTAGATTTTTAAATGATCCATAATTTTAGAGTCAAAATGAAAATGTTATTTAATAATAACACACTCCCCTCAACAAAAACTTGATTCATCATGATGATAATTATCAACTAATATGATATAATTTTTACCCCATTGATTACCATAGAGTAGTGGTGTGACCATTATATCATTATTAAAATACAAGCGATTTATCATATTTTTTCATCTATTTTAGTCATATTATTTTATTCCTTGGCATTAATAACCTCCATTTTTCATTGATTAGAAACATAATTTTTTTCTAGTGTTTTCTTTATATATAGACTATAAAAAAAATTAGAAAAAAATAGATCCAATCACTCATTAAAATTTTTCTATAATATCATAGGAAATGAAAAGTTAAATAAAATATTTACCCATATAGTGGTTTGATTCAATGTCATCTATGTTTCATTGAATTTATTTTCATTTTATTAACTCTAACCTGTATATATTTTAAGACAAATGAATATCATTTGAATCATATAATGTAATCACATTAAATAAAAGATAGAATGTAAGTAGATTATAACTTAAGATATTTTTACAATGTCCCACTATGATTTTAGGTACAAAATCCTAGTTCTATTAAGTTATAGTCTATATCATAGGTTCATAATCAATTTAATAATGTGAATAAAAATTCTTAGGGTATTATCCTTAACACAGAAAATGATTCTGAAATTTTATCTATCTACCAATATATTATATATAAAATATTACATCTAGTAAAATTATTTTCCTCTAAAAAATTTAATATGATATTGTGTTAACCTCTAAGATAGCATTACATCATAATGTAAGATCTCATTATACAAAAATAATTATATGAATAATTGTGAGTGAATATTTTCCACAAAAAGAACATAAACTATTTTCTGTAAATCCTTAGATTGGTTAATAAATTAATTATAAAAAAAACTATGTTGTATTCTTAATAAAATAAATAATGTTTTTAAAACATATAGTTATGTTTATCCCAAATCACAAAATTCTATACACCAAATCATGTTAGTGGAATATGAGGAATCCAAACTCCCTTGAGTGTTAAACTAGGGTTTAGTTTATGTTTCTTAGTTCTGATTGTGAATTTTCATTTTTAGACACATTTAAAATGTTTAAATGGATGATTTTGATATTGTTGGTTTGGATGAAATGTCCTGAAGCAGATTCCCAAGTGTTAATAATAGAGGTGGTTTGAGTGGGTGGACCCAGAATCCACTAAGACCCCAATGAAAGTATAATATTGTTTTTACGGGATGTATTATGTTGTGGAACAATTATCTATGCCCCTGGAAGTCCAGTGTAATCCCACCAAATATTTATCAGATGTTTTTATAGCTTAAATAATATAATAATATAGATTTCCCCACCGATTAAAATTAAGAACCCACTCCAAGTTATCTTTTTTTAAAGGTTTTTTACGTTGGTTTATGTTTAATACCCCTATCCTCATTCCATTTATCTTCATTAATATTTTTTTCCTAGAGATTGTTCATATAATTGGTAATGGTATTTTCTCCCCCTCATGTCCTATATTATCTCAATCATCTCCCTTAATTCCAAAAATATGTTTTAGGGTTTTCAATACAAATTCCAGAACAAAAAAATTGAAACTCAGTTATAATGATGGTGATTTTATATGGATTTGATAGTGGAGGCTCTAGAGAGGTTATTATGCCAGGTACCTCAGAATTTCATTATAGATATGTCCAATATGAGTTATTTTTCAGTATTCCATCATATTGTTAATGAATTAATTGATAAATTAGAATCTTTTTTTGGGAAATTAATGGATAAGGGTTCATGGGAGTGTCATGATTGATCCTAAGACCATTTCCTGGAGTTTTATAAATTTTACATGATTATATGTTATCTCTGATGATTATCTCTAAAGGAATTAATTAAAAAAATGAGAAAAGTGATTATAAATTATTGTAATTATTTATAGTGAAGGTTTGAGAGGGTTATATAATTTCGTGGTTGGATGATGACTGATGAAGCTTTTACATGTTTATATGATCTTATGTGATATTTTTTAGTTTTACTTAAGGTATTAACTTCATTTTGAGGTATTTTATCACTTTCATTCTTAATGTTTTATACGTTATTCCATGTGACATGAGATATTTGGTCTCACCGATTGAGTGTGATTGAGATTAATATAATGTAAATTATTTATTATAAAATATATTAGTTGGGTGAAGATTTTTACGGATGTGGTGGAAATTGTTATTTTAACTCCTTAACAACCTGACAAATTATTGTCATAAGTTAAAATTAATTATAAATGAACTTATTACTTACGACACCTTGGAGGATTACATTAATTTATGAAATATAGAATAAGACCATTTTAGGTGTCTTTAGAAATTTTATTCATAGTAAATATATTTAAAAAGGTATGGATGATGTGATACAAGACTTGTTTTGTTTTTTCACTATTTCAGATAATTATTTTCACATAGGGGATATGTCGTGACCAAATATGTGAGGTAGGGTGATGATATGACCACTAAGGGATATGGATGGAAATTATTGTAATGTTAATTATAGAATAGAACCAAGTGTGATTATTTTATAGTAAAAGATAACCTATTTAGACTAGAGTAGGTTTCCTTAGACTCCTTCAGTTGTATAAATATGGGTAATCTGATATCAACATGGGTATTAATAATAGTGAATCATTGGGGATTCCTTGTTAGGGGTTTCCTATATTTAAATAATTAATAAGTTGGGTTTTCTACCCCCCCCCCCCTCTTGATATATGGTAACTGGGTGGGTTATTCATCTTTTATTGATATAAATATATATTTGGATAGTGAGGACTAATCTATATTAAATTTAATTAGATTTGGGAATTTTCCAACTTCATTATTCTTTACTAGTGAAAATGATATTTTTATTATTCTTTATACCATTATGTGTTATGATTAATTCAAGGATTTTTATAACATGTTATATTATTCAATTTTTAGGTGGATGAGAGGAACATCGTTTGATATGTAATTTGAGAGTGGTAATAGCATCCCATTCAATCTGTTTTGACTATGGATTAAGAAGAATTTACTACTCGTGTTCTTGATTCCTAAGTCATTGGATTACATGCCTTGTGAGATGTTATGACATGTGGTGTTAGACACATTTACCACTCACCAAATGATAATATGATTAGAGTTATTATTCCCATTATTAGATATTCCTATGGATTGGGATGCCCAAACAAATTACCTAGATATCATTAAGGTATTCCATTTTGTTATGTTACACCCATTTTGTGGGGAACTTGTGAATATTCAATCTAGTTAACATGTGTAATGCATACACTACAGAATTTTAATATATTGAGTATAATAATATTCTTGCATAATGTGATATTCTATAAAAAAGAAAGACGTCATATTGTAAATATAAATATGAAAAGCAATCTTTTAGAAACAAGTAAAACAAATACTCAAAATAATAATATTTAATTACAATAGTTTTGAAAGGTAATTCTAATCTTTATCATTAATATCTAAGGAAGTCAGAAATCCTAAATTGATATATCCATCATTTTACACTTATATGCAATGTTTCATCTTTATATATAAATAAATCCCCCAATTTGATGATTGGAATGTCTCTATCTTCGAAAACCTCGGATGCCCTCAATAAGAAGATCTATTTTAGTTCAATATTCATTGCCTTAGAATCCATCAATCAGATGGATTATATTCAGATATCTTCCAATCCATAGAATCCATTGATCCATCCATGATCATAAAAAGTAAAATAAAAAAGAAAAAATATATAAGCAATTTACAACCCTCACATGAATTACATAGAACTAAAACCCTATAAAATATTATAATCATTTGGAATGGGATGTTCAGAAAAAAAAAGTCATTAGATGGGTTTAGTTGTTAAATGTATCATCTACTGTCTCACTAAATTCACTCATATTAATATTTATATATTCAATGGTTATATTTCATTGATTCCAAAATTTCATTGAAATGGATATGGATGATCTTCACATGAAATATCATAAAACCACTTCCATATAATTTTGTATTACTATTAACTAAAAAATTAAATTTTTTATTAATAAAAAATTTTGATGAAAATTTGGAAACCATACAAGACATCCAAATACAAAGGTAATCCAATAGAAAAGGATATCAAAAATTAATTGGAAGCAAGACGATGATTGTTAGAACTCCAAACCCAATATAATCCCCATTGATTTTATTCAACCAACATGCTCCATTCATCCTAGATTAAGTCTTAAATGTGGGTAGATAACTTATACCAAGTCTATATATATTCCTCTGCAATGGTCATTCGTGCATTGAAACCCCATGCCAAAATAAAATATAGGTGATTCATCCAGTCTCTTTTTTCCTTACTAACATCCATTTTAACATCCCTTTTTATAATTCTTTTGAAATCCTCCATTGAGGCATTAAGTTTGATATCCTTTCCATGAATTTCATCACAAGATTATATAAATATGTCATGATATTGATTATTCTCTCCATACTTCTTTCCTTCAAAACCACCATCTCTTTGATTTTGGATGTCTCCACAAATAGCCTTAATATTTTCACATCTTTGTCTAGAACATTCTAGATATTTGGGTTTTGGTTTGTATTTATTTTCTTTCCTTATAAGAAGATATTATTTGAAATAGATTTGGTGGATGGGGGTCGTTATTCTTATCTTTATATCCCTTCCCATTAGTCACAATGTAACCCCCCACATCAAGATAGCCCTTCCGGCCCGTTTTCTTCATTGGGATATGGAGACATATATTTATCACAACCTCCTCACTGCTAATGGAATGTTGACTACAGTCCTCAACATAATTATCATCCTTAGAGATAGCTTGAAATCCTCTGGGATACTCTAATTCTAGTGGTACACCCACATCAAAAGTATTCCCTCAGGTCAAAACCAGATGGTAAGACTTTGTACGTCTATTGGATAGTCGGTTTGTTTTTGGTTCCTTAAATGGACCTTTCTCCATAAATCCATCAAAATCATTAAGGATACTGATGGGTGTTTCATCATTTTTTTGTACATGGTCATAGAATTTACTCCATTCATTGTAACGTTTTTCCTCTTGGAACCTATAGAGCCTCCATTACATACCAAATAATCCACACCTACATGATCAAGAGTGTGAGCATAGAAAATTGGGACAACATTCGATTTAGTAGACAATATCACTTAAGTAACTGAATTATTCTGTTTATGTGAAACCTAAGTCAAAGGACTTGGAATTGGAAGAACATCAACCAACATGAAACTAAAACCTGAGGCACCCCCTTCCCTCTGAAAAAGCCTCCATTCTTCATTGTTTCATAAAATTAAGTAGAAAACAGAGTTAAAACAGATGATCCTATTCTAGAACTGGTCCTTCTTGGTGGTTTACACCCCAATCATGCTTCATGTTATTATAATTATTAGAGTCTATATTTTCAGTTCCTTTTTCTTTTGGGAGATTCCAAGTCATCCATTATTTCATAGATCCAAGATTTTCAATAAAGAGAAATGAGGGAGATGAAGAACCACTTTTTTATTCATCATTCACCACCATTGGGAGAATTTATTAACTCTTCCAAAAAGCAGTGGATAAATTGACCAAGCGATGACAAAAATAGAATAATTATTTCCAAGGATAAAAAACATAGTATTTTCATTACAATATACCCGAATAGTGATCAATATACAGTTGATTCGAGTTTTTGAAGTGTACACCTCTACACAAATAAACGGGGAGATGGGATGATACAAATACTCAGATCTTCTATTCGAACACATGAATCAACCAATCTTATGAACAAGCTTACATATTATAGTAGTATTTTGGAAGGTTGGGGTGGGTTTTGTGAAGACTTACCCACAAATCTATAGACAGACTATCACATTTCATGTAGAAATGATAAGAATAGTGAGAAAGGTATAATAAATACTTGTGGCATACATGATGAATCATGAAGATTCTAGTATCAGGTCTTTCTAAGACAAGAAAAAACTCCTCATGTTATGATTGTCAAGGATCCCCACAACCGATCTATCTCGCAAAACCCTAGGAATTGAATAAGAATATGTAAAAATCCTCAACTAAAGGATGAAGATAACTAAATCATGCCAATATAGTTAAATTTATGTGATCCGAGTCTTCATTGAATTCAAATGGGGATAATGAAAGGTTTTGGAAACCACTATGAAAAGAAGGGACTTTGGGTCTAAGGTCAATAACAAAGAAAGATGGAAGAAATTAAACTATTGATAATAGTGATAATGACAGTCTGAAGGATACATATAATGAATGGAGTACCTTCCCCTTAATTGGGGTAGGGACTAGGCCCACATCCTTCTCTTCCTAGGGAATCCCTACTCAAGTGTAAAGATAACGAAAGAGATCCCCCATCATTTTTGAACTATTGAAATGATGTAAGAAAGTATTTCTGAAAATGATTATGAATTATAACAAATATAGAAAATGAAAATTCAAATGGATTATACTATTGTTACTTAATATGAGGAACAAAACAAATGTTAATTTAATGTATTAGAACTATTTTTATTCTCATGGTAATGAATGCGATCATTCTGATAGAAATAACATTAGTCTTAGCATTTGAAAAACACTAGTTAGTCTGATTTACCAGACATATAATTAGTTTTATGGTTCAGATTGAATAATAAAAGTATATATTCATTTAAAATTAGAAAACATCCTATGTTAATTATAATTTTTTTCCGAAAAAAAGAAAAATACTAAGGATATATAATGTTAATACAATAGAATTTTATGAAAGTGTTTGGTATTTCCAAAACTAGCAAAATGAAAAGTTGGAGGTATTAATTTGAGCTCTAAAATTTCAATCTTTTTTTAAATAAAAAAACATATAAAATATAATATATTATATTTGAAATTCATACAACCCATCCTTTTTTAAGAACATCGATGATATACTTCACATGAAATTTCTTTTCACATCATAACTCCTACTGAGTTAATAATTTTTCTGTTTAGCATTATTGATATGATAGAAATTATTGTTAATTCAGATTCTCCCCACATTATAAAATAATTCATAATATATTTTCTTTCCCATGAAGCCATCTATATGAAATGAAAATTTTATCCTTTAGATAAAATATACCCTAAATCAATTTCTTCCAAATTTATCCCCCATTGGGATTTATTATAAGATATAAAAAATGTTTTTTAATCTCATGAAATTTTAAAAAATAGAGAAAATAATTATATTTGAATTAAATATTTATTCATGATATAAATAATAAAAATAAATCCAAAAAATTTGAGGATATTAAAAATATATATTTTGATAGATTCCTTGAATCTAAACTTTTATACAAATGTTTTTGAATTACATAATGATTTTAGTTAAAAAGAAATCATTTATTCTTATATAACTTTTTGAAACTTTCCTTCAACATATTTCAGTCATTGTGGTCTTTTTCAATTTCAATAACTAATGAATTGAGCTT
This sequence comes from Viscum album, assembly GCA_963277665.1. Lineage (NCBI taxonomy): Eukaryota > Viridiplantae > Streptophyta > Magnoliopsida > Santalales > Viscaceae > Viscum > Viscum album. The sequence continues at coordinate 152,677,260 of OY728163.1, forward strand.
TACTATCCTATACACCATGAATAATGGAATCAGATTCTCTACCTCCAAAAATTAATCCCTTTCACTGAACTTATTATTGTCTTCCTTTAAATTGATCAAATCATTTTAAAAATAAGAAACCTATTATTTTCTTCTTTGAAATTTTATTCAATTTATTTCAAAACATTTACTTCCAAATTTAATTAATCAGTCAAGTCTCTAAACTATTCAAAAAACTTAACTCTATCTTATACAACAGTCAAACTGTTTTACAACAAGTTAGTAAAGTCAATTGAAACATTCATTTTTTTAAAACCAAATCATAATGAACCTTTATGTCCCCATCAACCAACCTTGATTATATGACTATATGATTGGAATATTTTCTTTCATTAAATTTTCATACCATTCAATGTTGTTATATTGGCCTTCATTCTTAAATACATCCTCATTCAACAACCTTATAGATTTCAATTTTTTCATATATAGTATTCATATTGTATTTAGGTCTAACTTATATTAGGATGGTATGGAATTGATCCAATAATTTGTTTCAAAGTTTGATAAATGAAATCAAAACCAATTTGATATTCTATTATTGATGTGTCTAATGACTCATGTGTAGCTTATAAAATGTGTTTCTATGATGGTACAAAATCAATATTTTATTTTATATCCACTTTCTATTGGTTTCAAACATCTATGATACTATGGTGTGTGAATTAAGAGATTCATATACTTATTTTTATTTTTATTTAACATCTGCGAAACCATCCAACACTGGATTCATAACTAACTCAGTTGATAAAAGAGTAGATGTTATGGAATACTCTGATGAATTTTTACTTGTCAGTTTCTTCTTCTATTTTTTATATTAATTTTTTTCTTCATATTATTTTTCTTTTTTTTCTTATTATTCTTTATATTATTCTCACGGTTTATTTTCTAACTTCCTCATAGTTTATATAACTACTTTTCTAAGATGCATTATATTTTTTTGTTTCCCGTTCTCAACTATATTCTAAACTAAATGAGTTGCTGATAAATGAACTAATTTTAGAGTTTGAAAATCTTATAAAAATTCTGTTACAACCTATTTTCCTTCTCGTTTATCACAAAATGTTTGAAAAAAATATTTTACAATGTTAGTCTCAACAAACTATAATCATACATCAATATTTTTTTCATTAGTATGCTGAAAAGTACTAACCCTAGTAACTGGATGAAAAGATGATAAGGGATAAACATGAAAGTGTTTTGTTTGAGATTTTATTTCCAAAATTGGCACAATATTATCCAAAATACTTTATTCAATTAATCATTTGTTTTATTTAACTATTTTTTGGCATGTTTTATTTCATTAGCGGTTTAGATTTTTTTGACTAATGCCTTTTTCTTTTCAAGTGAGAACACATGCTCTATAGTTTCTTATATTCTTTATGTTCTATAATATTATAAAAAACAACATTTGAAATAGATTTTTGTATCTTATAATCCTTATTTTCTAAATATTATGGATTTATATTATCTTTTATTACTTATTTTTCTTTTACTAGCATCAAATCAGATGAAATATTTTCTATTTTTTCAAAAAAATTATTCAATTAGAATTGAATATCAACTTCATGAATTTCATGATTTCTTAACTAATAAAATAAATATTTCCAGAACTTCATATGACTAATTCTTGATTTGGAAAGATTATATAAAATTTACATTCATCCTCTAAATGAATCAATGAAACATTAGAATCCTGTTCTTTATTGATGTTTTCTTAATATATTCTATGTATAAGATCAAAATATCTAAATTGAATTGACATATATTTAACATAAATTATAAGACAAAGATCTCATGAACCTTAAGAATATCATTGTCTCGATTTATTTATATTAGGTACCCCTGAATCCAATGTGTAATAACATATGGATCAAAAGTTAAAAAATAATCATTTCATTACCATTTAATAAGTATAAAACAAATATTCATCTGCATTAGACTTATAAAAGCTCTTACAATTTTTTGGAATATTGTGTAAATTTAGATAGGATTCAAACTATAAATGAACTTCTACAAATTTAATAACATGATGATACTATAACTATTAAAAGTCACCAAATATTTTGAAGACAATTAATTTTTTATCTTCTCCCATTTTAAATTCAGTTAAGGAGTAAAAATCTCTTACTATATCTTGATAATTATTTACAAAATAATTTTTATGAACAATTTTTTTACCAAACATAAAAAATAATAACCATTTTTAAAACAAGGAATTAATTTTCATACAAAGGTCTCTCTAAAATCCTTTCTATAATGACAAATATTTATCCAGAAAAATTCTGTAGTAGCCATCTGAATGAAACTAGTGTTAGAGGTCAGATGTAAAAACAAATCCATTGAATAGAAAACCAATAATAATAAGAAATAAATCAGGATCCTAGAGTCAGGAACACAATCCTAAAAACCATTATGCGGAATGGATACCTTCCCTTGAATATAGGCATAGTGGTGATCGTTCGTAATCTAAAAAACCTATGGTTTATTTTGAGAACCCTTTTCTCATATTAAGATTGATATTTTGTCCATGAATGTTTTAAAAACATATGAACTCTTATGGTATTTTTAATAAAAAATATAACTATATTTAGTTCTAATACAATTAGATATAGTTTTATTTTTTTTAAAAAAATTAATATCTTGAAAATAAGAAAATTATGAAAAACAACATGAATAAAATGAGGTGATTGAATATTAAAAAACTAATAGATTTTATTCTTACCATTTAAAGTAGAAATATTCTATTGGTATCTACGACGTGTTATTATTTGTTTTTGTAAAAAATATTATGATAAACTTTTTAAAATTATTATTTAGAATTGTTTTTAAAAATTTTATATTCCCAAAAAAATTTAACTTTGAAATTTTTTTATTAATTTTTTTATGGTAATGTTTATATATATTTTAACATTGGAATGAATAATGATAATAAAAAAATATGAAAAATGAATTTTCTTTGAAATTTAAATGTTTTAAGAAGAAATTATTTATATACTCCACGTTTAAGACTAAGTTAGATGATATAAGGAGATTGATTAACTATATATAGATAAGAATAATAATTTGATAATGATCATTCCTAGATTCTATTTAATATATTCAAATCTATCTGAACTAAGAGATTTATTTAAAATACTAGCAAGTTGTTTTTAGGTATTGATGAATTGTAAGTTGGAATATAATTTATAAGTGTGTTAATGAATTAAATAGTGTCTTATATATATGTTCATAGATTATGAGTTATGTGATAGGTTTTTATTTAAAAAGTCATTATTTATTACATCACAATGTTTGTGTTTTTTTATTTCTCATTTAATAATCAGCGAGTGCGCATTGCTTCCATAAAAACTATGAACAAAAAAATTTATCCAATACATATTAAAATTCCATAGTGGAAATTTAGACTTTGTATTATTCTTACATGATCGATAAAATAAAAATTATCTTAAGAAATTATATTTTTCATATTTACTTTTGATATCCATTCTATATTAACCATAGTCCTATTTTGTTTTTTTAACACAAAATAATTTCTAGAAGAGTAAAATATTGAAAAATCAATAGTTACCTAAAGATAACATATTTTTTAATATGGTACACTGTTATATTTTCTTCATATCTTGTACATAGTCATATAGAAAACAGTAAATTCAGATGACAAGATATTAAGTAAAGTAAAATTCCAATAATACCTCAAAAAGTCATTTGATAAACTCAATTATCAGATTTTTCAATGTCTAATTTATTTTATGTTAGAAAATTAATATTAATACTATTAGTGGCTTTATATTCTAATATATTAAGAATACCTTTTATATAATTATTCTGAGATATAAAATTTATTTCTTATTTTTGTAAAATTTGAAAACCAAAAAAATATATATCATATCACCTATATTTATCTTATAAAACCAAATTTCATAAGATATATAAAGGAATATGTTAAATAGATTTTAGTTGAACTGAATATAATTTCAGAAACATATATTTGTAAAAGAAAATATTTTCATTAGATCCTTTTATAAAAATAGTTGGATCCATAACTCCGTTAATAAATTTTTATAACAAAATTCATGTTAACATATCATACCAGGATCTAGGGAAATAGTTAAGTTCAAGTAGTTTTTTAGTAGGCTTAAAAAAATTATGGATTCATTATACATTAAAAACTAGGGGCTGTTGTATATAATCATTCACCAAAACATAACCATTAAGGAAAATACACTTCATATCCATTTGAAATAGTTTCAAATTTTAGATTACTACAAATGATTAAAGTATTAATATAGTTTCAAGTGAAGATAATAGAGAATATATTTCTTAATATTCTTTATATTCCTGTTTATTATAACACATAACAACAAGTCTATGTTTATTCCTAACTATAATTTCATTTTATCACAATTTTTAGAAAAGGCCCATTTTCCGAAATTATAGAAGTATGGTTAGGTAGTTCAACCAAAGTCCAAAATAAGATCTTTTAAAACTAAATAAGTTCATATTTCATTAAATTTATCCAATCCCCATATCCTAAAGCTTCATCATTATTCCATGGTTCATGCTAAGATAAAAATTCAAGATTTTCAATTTCATTTCTCAAAGTACATTTATTTCTTACTTGTTGATCATTATCGCCAATGATATTATAACTGGGTTGATTCATATAAGACACCTAATTTTAAATATTTTCAAAAGTATGTTGATAAAGAATATGTTAATAATTTTTTTAGGTATAACTTTATAAATATATAATTTATTTGTTCTCTCATGATAAGAACATTCAAATGTTAGTTGAAAACTGTTTTGCAAATAACATACAAATAGGTAGGTTGAGGTTGTTTGGAAAAAGGATCTATTTCATCAGGATTAACATGACCTATTTACTAAAAAGACCTTTATATTATTAAATAATGTATATACCTTACTATTCATAGAATAATATATAATTTTCCCTTCATCGTATATTGGATTAATGTTTTTTTAAATAATTTTTAGTATTCAGAATGAATAATTTTCGTTTAGAAACATTGAAGCAAGAATGTTTTGGTTTCATTTTGGTCTAAAATTCATAAGGGGTTTTATGAGTAAAATTTCCAATTATAACATGATTCATAGAATAACTGGATGTACTAATTTCTTCAACTCAAATTTTTTAGAAATTTAGTATTCACTCAACATGATTCTATTAATCAATAGAATAATTTTATTTCCTATTTAATCTTCAATACTATGTTGTGGAGTTTCTGGTATGGAAATATCATGTATAATACATGTTTTACTAAAAAATTAAAAATAAGAACATAAATTTTCCACCATGATCACTATTAATAATTATCAATGAGGTATTATTCTCGTTTTTAACACTGGAGGATTTTTTTTAAAATTAAAATAGGCTTCATAATTCTTTTTAGAAGATATAACCACATATATCTAGTATAATAATCACCTAAATCATATACATAAAAATTTTTACAAATACTTTTAGTTTTTGAATGACCAAAAATTTCCATGTTCACGAACAATAAAACATCAGAAGTTGAGACTTTACTATTGGATTTGATACTTGACATGTATGTCCTACAATATAGATAATTATTACTAACTTTATAATTATAAAACAAATATTATGATATATCCTCAAAAAGTCATTTCTTAGAAATATTTTTCAAAATTAATGAGATTAGAATTCCAATTATTCTATTCCATAACCAATATTGATCTTCCATTCCACTAAGAAAAGGAAGATATTGGATCATATGGTCATATACATTTAAATTTTAAACATTATCATGCTTATTAATATAAAAAATAAACTAATATTTTGAACTATGTATAGTACATTTATCATTCCAGATGCTCACAAGGTAACCATCATCACATAATTTAATAATACAAATAAGGTTTTGTTTGAGTCCTATAACAAACTCATTTTTTTGAAATTAATGCCTTCTAAGAAGAAGAATGTTACATATACCAATAATTTATCATTGATAAATGTCTCCAAAAGTATCTTTTCCACATTTAATATTTATTATATTCTTAAAGAAATATTTTGATCCATTCATATTCCTAGAATGTCCACTATCAATGTAAAATTTTTTCTTATTGTTGGGACATTACTTATTCTTATAAAGACATATAATTATTTTTTCAAAACCCAAACCTTCTTGGGTTTAATATTTTTAGAAAGTAAAATTTTTGGCTTCCAAATTTATCCAACATTACCACATTGAGAAAGTTTCATTTATTAGAAGAATAATATTTATGAAAACCGAAAGTCTAAAATTTTTAAAAGAGAAAATGTTCTTACAATGTATTCCACTTTGAACATTATGAAAATGGAGGAAATTTCTGAACAAATTTTTTGTTACTGAAAACATATAATTTCAATAAATAAAATTCTAGAATTATATCAATAAGGTCAGTGTTTTAATATATTTTAGCAGTTTTTTACAACGGTATGAATAAGAAAAATATTCATTATACTAGAAAGTTCATATTTTATTTTTTCAACTATGTTTTTATATTTACTAAAACTTGTATTTGATCTATATTGTACAATGTTATATTGTAAATTAAATATATAAAAAATATATATTTCAGTATCTTTTAATGGAATATATTTTCCAATATTATAGTTATAAATATATTAATAATGATATGAAACGTAATTATTAAGAGTAAATTTTTTTGAATTTTCCCTTTCATGATTTTCTTGGGAATTATAATATGTTTATAAAATTTAAAATTTAAAATTTCATGAAGTTTAGAAAATATAGACACCTCTTAAAAATATGGTAAATTATCTTTTTTATCTGAAGAATATGATTCTTCAATGAAATAGGTAAACCATTATTTTAAAAAATACGTAGCGTAATTATAATTTAATATATAGTTTGTAATATATTTTTTAGTGGTTACCTTATCCATGAGATAGTTTTTAACATATAGTATTAGTACAATGTAATCAATCTTATTCTATCTCAAAATTTCACTATTTGAAGTAATATTATAAGAACAATCTCCTCCACTAGCACCATACATGTCTAAATATTTCATACTTTCCTTGAATTTATCCTTGTAATACTTCACTTTATTTCTCTATGAATATAATTTTTCTTATCCTTTCTTTTTAGCTTAGTAAAATGAAGTCTAATATAACATAAATTCTAGCATTAATAATAAATCAATTCAAATGATTAGTTCTTGTCACTTTTATCCTTATGAATCTATTTATATCTATATTGATTAAATTTATTTTCAACAATATTTTTCATCATTCTATCATGATTGGAGTAACCATTATCAAACTTATATGATGAAAAACTTTCAGAATGAAAAAAAACATTCTTCTTTTTAGAATATTTCTCAAATTTCTCAGCATAATAAACTTTATTGGGAATATTATATTCAGTTGAAAAAGAAAATCCCTCTTATTATTTTCAATTGTGTCTGCATCCTTTAACTATCTAGATTTTACTATAAAAGGGTTCTAATAGGTTCCTCAAGAGTAATATTTATAGTCTTATATGTGATGTTAAAAGATCTTATTTTGGATTAATTTTTATTTGGGAAGATCTTAATAATTTTCTCAATAATAATATTATAATCAAGGTTATTCTCTCCCTGATATTGTAAACTATTAATAACAGTCAGTAACCATTGTAGTTTCTTAGAAACTAACACTCTAGTAAAAAAATCAAAAGTCTTCATAATCATATATTAAGATACGTCTTATAGTATAAATAACATTATAAGTTCAAAAATTAGTTATTTATAAATTTTTCAAAACACCATTAGTTGCATCACATAAATAAATATGACTATAAATATTTATTTTCCTTTAAAATAAAAGGGTATTATTTACTATTTAATTCCCCAGATAATATAGCTTTTACTGATGATTAATAGATATTACTTCCTACTCTGTAATCTTGTAATTTCCTTTATTTATTACTCATATATATACAATATTATTGACAAAAAATTAACCATTATATCTCTATTGTATTCATAATCATTCGCATAGAAAAGAGGGGGTCGACTTGAATTCTGATTTTCTAGAGTACCAATATTAATACCAATAATATTATATATAAAAATATTCTCTACAACATACGTTATTTTAAAAACCATTTTTCAAAAATTAGTTTATTAAAACATAACAACTTACAATATATAAAAATTGAAAAACATATGAAACTATAATAATAGAACCTACTCTTATTTCATTTTTTGGATCATAAGAGTATATTATTCCTACAACTGTGTGGGGGGGGAGGTGGATGGAATTTAATATAAAAAAAATCACTTAGGAAAAACTATTTTATAAAAGGGATTGGACTCAGAATTCATTAATGATAAGATAATGTATTGGAATAAAAAACTATCTAATAAATCATATTTCTTACGGGTATCACTTCCACAGTAATGAAACCTTTTATTTGAAAAAATTATAAAAGAAACATCCTAATTTAAATGAACAACTATAAATTAATCTTTTAAAAACAAGTAAAACTAAATTATATAAAAGTAAGAGTGATTTAAAATATTTTTAAAAGAAAATTGGGCACTTTATAATTAATAGATAAGGATATAATAAATCATAACTTTTCATTTCTATATTTTTAAACCTATCAATAATGGCATGTCACTCCATGCATGTAAATTATACAATAAGATGATCAGAATCAACACCATCTTCATAGACCTAGAAGACCTCAATCTGATGGATGGGATTCAAAAGTCATCTAGTCCTCAGAATCCCTCTATCAAACCTTGATCAATATAAAGTGAATAAAAATGAAAAAATATCTACATAATTTATAGCTGCCAAATGGATTCCCTAAAACTAGAAATATCTAAAAATTACAAAGAATAATAATGAGATGTTTATACTGGGTGAATTTCAAATGGGTTGAAATGCAAAATGCATCAACTCCCACCTACTTGAATTGACTCATATTTATATTAATTTATCCATCATTGATATTTCTACTATTCTTTGAGTTATCTCTAATGTCCATAGATTATATTCACTGAAATTTTGGAAAAATGCTTATATTCAAAATTCTTTCTAGCATAATTACAATGCTATAAAAAATTCCATCTAATAGAAACCTTACAAATTAGTTTAATTATAAAAGTTTAATATTTCGATGGAATATAATATTTTTCTTTAATCCGATGAACTAAATTTTTTATTTGAATGTATTAGAACTATTAGATGTCTGATGTTATGGATTTAGTTTAGTTTGACAGAACAACAATTGTCTAACCACTAGATAAAACACTATTTTTCTGAATATAGAGTACATATAATTATTCTGATAGATTAGATTGAATAATAAATTTTATATTTGTTTTATATTTGAAACATTTTCATTGTTCAATATAAGAAGCTTTTTCTAAGAAAACAGACTAAAACACTTATGATATATAATGTTTGTGAAAAAGAGTTTTCAAAAATTATTTATGATTTCCAAAACTAAGGAAAGGAAAAGTTGAAATTAAAACTTTTGACTCAAAAATACATTATGTTTAATAATTTTATGATCTAATCTAGTGAATTCAATCATAATGAAATGGTTTCTAGTAGAATTAATGGTAACTTCATTATTTTACATAATTATAAGAGTACGAAAGATCATTTCTTTGATGGGATTGAGCCAATAATTTTAAGTGAAATATTCTAAAAAATATTCTCATCATATGAGTAAATATTATCATATTCTATCAAAATAGAGTAATAATTTTCTATTAATTACGGCTTAAAAGGGATTTAATAGAAGAAGATAAAGATATAGAATGAGATGGATAATGGGATGAAGGGTGAGAAGGATTTCCCCTAAGTTATATTTGTGGAATGAATCACCATATAAATTTAATAAAGAGACTGAGATAATGATAATATTTTGGAGAAAAAGGCCACTACGATTATTTATACATGTTAAAAATAATGTTTCCAATGTTCAATGAATTAAATATAAAGAGATGGGGTACTATTCAAATGAATTCCCCATTTATAAAATGAATATACCACAAACGTAGCTAATGGATATTTTGAAGATTATGCAACTACCATAGATTAAGTGGTTTGCATATTGTTCTTGGGTTTAGATTCATTAATTATGTCATCTATGAATTTTTTCAATGATATCATGGTTATATTAATTGTGAAATTTATACAGACATTATTTTAGGAAATTTTAATTAAGGATTTGAAATCGCTAGTTGGAAAATACCGATGACTATGAAAAATGATTCAGTGGAAATTTAAACTTCTGGGAAAAACATAATTGAGGGAAATATAACCCTAAATATGTTATAGATTTTGAGATAATGATATTATGATAAAGGGATAATTGATATGGATAAAATATAATATATAGTAATGACTACCTTGGAATATATTAATAACTTGTTGAAGAAGTGTTTTATGATATTGTTGGAGTTAATAGATTTTTGGATTTTAGTAATATATCTAATAGTATGTGTTTTATTTAAATAATAATGATGCAAGCATGTTTCCAATAAGGTTTTATAGAAATTAGGGTTATTATCATGATTAATTCGAATACATGATGAAGGTATTCACATGTTTGGTATGTCATGATTATGAATTACTTCATGTTATTTAAAGTATTATAGATAAGATCATTATATACATTTAATAACCTTCATTATAAAGTTTTATATACTATTATTTTTGAAGGATCATATAGTCAACAATTTATGAAAAGGTTTATATTGAACTATGGATGAGGTTTTAGGGTTACATTTATTACATCACAATATAGATAATTATGCATATTTTATTACTTGTGTAAATGTTTTCATTATAATGATATATTGAGTTTGAATGTATGACTTATCTTAGTATGATTAGTTAGTGATTCCAGAATAAGAAATTAATCCTCATTTCTAATAGTAATAAATTAAGTGAAAATTAATCAAGGCACAACCAATGGATGATATTGTGTCTTCAAAATGGAATAATATCAGGTTACTATATCATTGATGTAAAATTCATCAACATTAAGAAAAGAATTAATGAATAAAATGATATCCTATTACCATAATATATGATGATATCAATGAACTTTTTCAAACCTATTTCGTTTTTGTATTTTTATTTTTTTTATTTTCATACGATCAATCAAATTCCTATGATCAATTTTCTCAATAACTAGATTTCATTATTTGGACATTATGTTTTTCCTTCTATGTACAAATCTTCGAATCCCACATATATTCTATTATCTCGAAACCTAGTATGTGTTATTCCACATGAAAATAAAAAATTACTTTCACTATTACCAATAGAATTCATTATTTCCACTTTTAATGATGTGGGTTTCCCACAATAGTATTTTAAAATTTCATACCCATTGATTATCTGAATAAAAATTGAATTTTAAAGATATAATTTATTTAAGTGGGTATAATGTAACACCCTATTATTTTAAATGAGGAAAATAATGTTTGATAAAATTAATGATATTATAAAATATGATTATAAGATAACATAACACCCCAAGACATAACTATGTATTTATTTTTTAAGTAAATTTAATTTATTTGATTACTTTTGATGCACACAACACAAGCTTTAAAGGAAACATGATACTCTCTTAAAATGTTATTAGAACAAAACCTTTATCACCCAGACATTAAATTAAAAGTTATGAATTGAAAATAATTAAATATGAAAAATATATATTTTAATCATGTAAAATTTTATGTATTTATTATAAATAAAAATAATAATCAAATGGAAGAAAAAATAAATGTCTTTTAAAAAACATTATTTTTTACATATAAAAATTTAGTCATGTTTCAAATGCATATTTTGAAATTTAATTTTAACACTATTAAAAAATATATTTGATAGAATTAAATTAATTTTTAAATAATCATATTAAAATTATTTCTAGGGTTTTTTTTGAATTTTTCTCAAATGATTCATTTTTCAATGAATAGTGAAACCAATGAATTTAAAATGAAAACTAGATTGTATTTTAATTTATTAATAAATTTTAATAATATTTTAAATTGGGTTTACATTAAAATTAGTTGAATTATATATATATGAATAAAATTTATGTCCTTGGATTAATTTTCAAATTTAATTTTGATATAAATACTTTGTAAATTTTTAAACACTTCTCCTTTGAAAACATTCTTTCTCATTGCGTCTGTGGGATGAATCTTAAATTAAAATTTGCAACTTTTGCAAATTAAACTAAAAAAATGGATTATATATTTTTAATCAAAATAATTTATATGATATAATAAGTTCTAAGTATTTATTGACCAAAATGAATAATAAAAATAGGAAAAAGTATTTTCCACGGTTAAGGTAAACATGTTTTTACATGGGGTAAAATGAAAAAGATAAAAGATAAAATGACCTAATAAATTTTATGAAATATTTTTTATAGAAATATTTTGACTTTATGATTTTTAAGTCACTATAATAATCCTTTTTAACCCCTATGTCATGTGAAAAGTGTGGTTGACACATTTTTCCTTTTTAGAAATACAATTATTCCATTAACCTCGCATATAAAAGGACACACATTATCCTATCTAATTAATAACTTCACACCCTTATGTTCAGATAATACATACCCTAATAACATCCCAAATTCCATATACTCATCTTATAATCCTTTTTTTAAAATTACTTCTTGGTACACCATAGCAATAATCCTATATGGTAGTTTGAGAAGAGGTAAAACTTCTAAATATGATTTTTCTATTATTTCTTATTCCACACCATTCGAATCATCTTAATTTAAAATAATATAATAACAAAAATATATCCCATATATAGATATTATAATATTTTAAGTTACTTACCTAAACCCATATTCACTTACATTGAATGAGTTACGAAATCATCATTCAAGTGTACAGAGGAATACCACCTCATGAACCGATGTCATGAATTTTTCCATTACAACATCTAACTATTAGTTTTGATTATCGATATAAATTATATATATATATATGATATTTATAACATTAATATACCTATAAGTCATTATGTTTAACATTCCTTTTTTTAATTTATATTCTGTAGAGGATAATATAACACCACTTGTGTGTAAATCAAATAAATGCCTCACAAAGTTACATGATTATTCTTTCACTAACAGTTTGCATGGAATGTAGTAATGATTGAGTTAATGAATATATGTGATATAAAAGGCATAATTATTATATTAATGAAATATTTATCATTCTTAAAAGAAAAATTGTCATTTTTATCTTAAAGTTTCACTCATTTAAAGATGATAATGTCGTTCTAATACGTGTGGACTACCTTTTTCACAAAGTGATGTGACTCTATTTTCATCCCCATACCACATGGATGATATATAAAATTATATTTAATTAAATAATATAGTATATATGATATTATAATTATTATTTAAAGATAAAATATTTATTATTCAAATTTCAAGATGATTGTTGATGAATAGAAATGTTGCTCAAGAGTACTTAGGACCTACCGTCTCCTTGATCAGAACATTCTTAAATTATCATAACCATATATTATGATTCGATTTAAAATTACAATTTAACTATAAATATTATAATTATTTCATGATTAATATTTTCTATATGTTTAAATAATGACATCTTTGACCACAATCAACCTACCAAAGTCAATTTTGACACATAATCCAAATATCATTGAGACATTCGACATAATATTAATTTATTATGTCATAATATATAATATGTTAATAAGTAAGATAAATGGAATAATAGACATGAAAATTTTATTAATTATGTGAATAATTAACAAAATTTTATAATTTAGGAAGACAAATAACGTACATGGTGAGTCAAAATCAATGTATGGGATTTATAGTTTTATTTTATTTCTACAAGTTCAAATGAAAATTCATCAGTCATTAGTTTTGGGGTGTGTATATAATTACCATTTGAAATTTTATATCATTAATATAAATTTTTATGTATATTTAATGTTTCATTTGATGTTATGAATTTTTGGGTCTTACAATTTAGAAGATTACAAAAGTATTAAGGGATTTATATCTCACATTTTTCATATGTGAGACACATAAATGATTCACAACATAGTTATTTTATATTTTGTATATATTTATGATGAATTTATTTTATGACTATTACCAATAATTTATTTGGACTTACATTTAAATTTGAGGATATCTCTTTCATGGGTTCTACGTTTCAAATATTACCAATGCATCAAGGGATTTAATAACACAATTTCCATTCCTTGGGTTAAAATTCAGCTTCATTGATATTATGTTTTAATGACATTTTATTACTTTATATCATATATACACATCTTTTATTTGTAATTACTTTTGATATACAAAATCAGTTCACTAATTAATCCCCACCATAATGATATGAAATTTATAAGATATTTTATCTGAATTTATTTTTTTGACACACATTTGTGTTTTATACCCAAATTCATTGTATATTTTTTATAAAATAACCCTTTTAAATGTAATATCATGAATACTTCATTAACTATGTTATATTATTTTTTAATTTATGTTATATCATCACAGTGGATTTGTCTTGAATATTACCAAGTGGTAAGAACATCCTCTTAATTTACCTTCCCTGAGGAATTTTTTTATTATTATGAAAATAATTTATTATGTTTAGTGTCCATGATAACCCTTTGAAATTTAATATAATGTTATATTAATCATTCATGGTAATTTATGTTTATTTTTGAAATATTTTATTAAAAATGGTTTTGAATTTAAATTTTTCAAGTGGGAATGAATTTCATAAATAAATTTTATTTCATGGGGTTATATTATGCCTTAATTTTATTTTATTTTATATTAATATATGTTTAATGAATTTTTAATATCTATTATTGAATTTTAAACATATTTTTACACTACTATAAATCATTCCTTTAACAGTGCTAATAATGTTTTTTATCTACGATTAAAAATTTCTAATATTTTCAGTTATGTTATGGAAGTCTTTAACAGTTCTAAAAAATCATTGTTAATGGAACCCTTTTAACAATGCTAAAAAATAACTTTTAGAAGAACCCTTTATCGGATCTTTTTTACCATTGTTAAAGGGTGACTTTAACATCAATTTTTTAGTGGTGTTAAAAAATATGGATAAAAATTATTTTTTCACAAACCTATGACCCCCTTCCAATGCGCTTACAACCCCCTTTATTAGTAAATTTCACTAACCATCCTCCATCAAACACCCACCTACCATTCTTAGTGCCGTAAGGACACATTGAATAAATGTTCATGCCTAGATTCAATCCCAGGACCCCCCTTAAGTGAATGAATTCTCTTTTCCAATATACCGTTTATATTTTGTAGTATATTTAATTAATATTCTATTAATTTGTATATATTTGGATATGTGATATATATTTACAAATGTATATTTATTTAAATATATTATATGATAATATTTATTAATTTATATTAAAATATAAATAATATATGTGTGTGTTTATTAATATGAAAAAATATGTATATTTAAAAGTTATATGTACAAATTGATGCATTTTAATAAGTTAGATGACATGGATAATTTATGAAATAAAATAAAATAAATTATGAATAATTATTTTATATATTTAAAAATATATTTCTATGTTAATATGTTCATATATGAATTTGTACAAGTGATTTATTATAAGTATAAAAAATATGCATATATATAATTATAAAAAATTAAATTGTGAAATATGATAAAATTTCACAACCATAATATCAATATCAATATAAGATCTAGAAATAAAATCCACCCCCCTAGAAAATGTGAAAAATAACCTTTTATACAAGGTTGAAATTCCATAAATTGATAAAAAAATTGGGTTACCTCGAATAGAATCTTAGTTTTGGTGACCTTTTGGGCCATTCTGGTCCTCAATGAACATTATAGAGGATTAAAATCTCAGCATGGGTTTAGAGTTCATCAAGGAATTTGACTTAATACGTGGTAGTTCCCAAATCCATAATTGTTTCAAAAGTTATGGGTATTTTAATTTCATGTCATGTTTTAAACTAATTTTAGATCTTTTTATAATTTTTTATTTTATATCTTACAATTTATTTTAAAAGAATATTAATTAATAATAATTATAAAATTATTTATTAACAATATTTTTTAATTTCTTATTACCCATTTTCACTAAATATCGTTCAATTCTGTTTAAATTTATATTTACCATATATACTTTTGTTAAATTGTTTATTATATTTATATCCATAAAAATATATTTATATATAATTATATTATTTTTTATAAAATTTAATTTTTTTAAATATAACCTATATCAGTTCTAGTAAAAAAGAACTGATTAAGCGGGGTATTTATCAGTGCTTTAAAACAGCAATGTAAAATACCTTGTTTAGCAGTGTTATAAAACACTCTTAAAGGGGCGCTTTACCTATTATTTTCATAGAACTAAAAAGGGTCTATCTGACATCTCTTTTTTCTAGCGATATTAATGCCCTGGAATTAGACGAACATAATTTTTTATTATTTTTAATTACATTTGATACACATAATTGAATCACTTTTTAATTATCACTTCAACATTATTTATGATCACTGTAAGTGTTTATTTCACAGTCTCATTCTAGTCAAGATTATTTAATCTTGAATGTTAGTTAATGAAAATAATTTTATCATTTTCTAATTAACCCATTATAATTTCTTTTCCACTGGTTCTTCATGATATTTTCATGTAATTGCATCATTTTCTGACTGTTTGGTTGTTAAAATAATTCAGAAATAATTTTTAGGAAATATGACCTTATTTCTATCTTTGGGTGGAAACTCATTTTTTATGAAGAACAATTTTTCTAAAATGGGTTTTTACCATTTTAAAAATGATTTATTAATGGAATTTTTACCCATTTTTTATTTTAATTTTTTTTAAATTAATATTAATTTTCTTTCATAATAATGTATGTTTTGATTTTACCATAAATTTAAAAGGACTAAATTTTTTTAACATACATAGAAGTTACGGTATTTATTAGTAACATGGACATTGTCTATTTTAAATATTAATTTAAAATTTTGGAATAATATTTTAAAAATATTATTTTAAAAATATTTTCTAAACATTTAGGTTTTAAAAGATTTTTTCAAAATTAGATGCATATTTTTCTAAAAAACATTTTTAAAGTTCTTTTTATTGTATTTATATTCCTCAAAGTTTACATCCCTTTCGGGTAGTTATACTCCACTTGGGATATGTTGAATTGATACCTTCCTTTTTATTTCCATGGAATATTTATGATCATTTTGCCCTTGAAAATTAATGGCATTCACTTTAAGAATTATTCTTTTTGTAGCCATAATATTTCCCAGTAAATATTCACTTTCTTATAATAATTTTAAATTAAATTTCCCCTAAATATCAGTTTTATTTATCATTTATATGTTTATTTCCTATACAGTATATCATTTTTACCGATGGTGTTCTACATTGAAGGTTATTTTATTATATATGGTGATATTGATAAATTAGTATTCATTATTCAATATGAATATTTGATGATACGTAACATTATTCATGAATTGAATTGATTATTCAATATATGATAAATGATTTGGACATGTAGTGATAGGTGGGTGATAATATTATAAAGCCCCTCGATGAATCGGTATTTCTCCTGAGACAAATCAATTCAACAAATTAAATGGGTTGCTACCTGTATTTTTAAACTGTATTTTGAATGGACTTCATAGTAGTGGTATTAGGATTCCTAATATCATGACATACAATAATTTATAATTTCATTTATTAAGGATTTATTTATTATTAACTAATATATTTTCAATATCATACTATTTATTTGTGCATTTTAATCTCATATCTTTTAAAAATGTCATGTATATTATTTTATTTTAAATTATGTACTGATTATGCCATATATATTCATGTTGTAATATTATATAAATGGAATTAATGTTATGGTTTCAACCTTTCCATATTTATTATTTTCTATATATTTATGATATCAATGTTATTCATTAATTGGAATGCATGTTCAGTGATGTAACATTCCCTATTTATTATTCATTGTTGATTCATGATATCTTATAATGTACTTAATCCTTTATTACAAATTTACCCTCATCTTTATTTTTTTCCTTTACTTGAGTTTTGAAGATGAAATCACAGAATGTGGTTTCAAAGATGTCGTTCATTATTTTTGTTATGTATTATTTTTGATTTTCAATTACCAATATTAAATAGTTATCATGAATGCATCATATTCTAAAAAAATACACAACTAATTGGTTCTTCGGTATTTGACAATTTATATCAATGAAAATGTAATACAATATGCAGGAGCATTGGGATACTAGGTTTGGGGACATTTAAATAGCTATAAATACATGGTTAGGCGAGTGTGGGGAGGGATTTGGGAGTAATTCTATCAAGGTAAATTGTTTTGGAATTGATAGAAAAAGGGTAGAGGTGAGGTGTTTATAAATCAAGAGGGTGGGGTATTTTTAGATCATGAATCGATTGTATTATTTTATTAAAAAAAGATTGAATAGTTTTGATTCACATGACTTTCAATAGTGTTTATTTTTTAGAATTTTTGTTTGTTCATTTTAATTCCAACAAAACTAAAATTTATCTTTGAAATATTTTATACGATGTAAAAAAATTCAAAGAAAAGTTTTTATAAGAAAAAAATATTAATTAGGTTTTGAGAAATAATTAATAGGTTTTTAAATTAAGTATAGAGTTTTTAAATATATTATTTTACTCACTACGTGACCTCTATGTATATATAACCATTTTTGACTTTTTTTTATATTTATATCATGATAATGGAATACCATTTATGGCATTCTTGGAAATTTTATTCTTTATTATTTACCAGAAATATTTTTTTTCCCAAAATAAATAAACTTAATATATTTTCTAACAGATTATTTATTAAATGAACCAATTTTACATGAAATTTAATATATAAATATTATAAATTTATTTTTAAATAAAAAAATTATAATTCATTAAAAATAAACCATCTCCCAAGAAATACAATTTCTTTTTCCATAATAGATTATTTTCTATATCCTAGATTTCATAATTATTAGATGATTTAAATTTAATTATTATATATGATTAACCTGAAAATATGTTTCAAAATTAGATAATTAAAACTCATATTTTAATAAATAACATAAAAAATATATAATTAAATTTATTCTATTTCATACATTACGTTTTATAATTTTAGAATTCATTTCTTGAGGTTAAAATATAAATAATTAATTACATATACATTAAAAAATAGATTTTACAAAAACTTTTTATTTAAAGTGAAAAATATCATTTAAAAGTTCTTTTTAAGAAAATTTTTTTTTTTGAAATAAAAAATTATTGTTTCAATGTTATATAAATGTTCATATCAAATATAAAGTTAATACCTTAATCAAATATAATTTCTATCATAATATAATAATATTCTATATAAATAAAAAATATTTTTAAATGAATACAATAATTACTTCTGTGTTATTTCAATGTAAAACATGTTTCACATTCATTCAAAATGAAATTTATTGAGTATCAAAATATGAAAATAAAAATTATAAAAAATGAATTTTCCTTAAAATTATATTTTTTATTAAATATTATAGGATTGTTAAAATATATCTTAATTTTTTTAACGTATGATGTACATTAAAATTTATATGAAATTAAAAGTTATTACTTTTCATTCAATGGTTATATGTTTCCACTATATAGCTACTAAACATGTACATTAGTTTGACGTGAATTAGATTTCAGTGAATATTTATTTTGATTTACATAGTTATACTTGATATTTCAATTTTCATATCAAGGGTAATTCCAATTTATGTAATTTAATAGATACTTTTAGTGTTAGTTACCAACCTATGATTTATTAAATGTGGAATTTGGGGAAAATCTCTATGATTTTTTTGTAAATCAAGTGGGGTCATAGTGAGATAAAGTTTTAACTAAATGGTATCAAATTCAAGTTCATATAGAGAGTGTTTAAATTTTTTACATTCATAGTTTTTGGTGGGAATCATAAAAAATTAATAATATCTATTTATGATGGAGAGTAAACAAAGTTTCCAAATAAAATAATGTGGTTGTAGACATATACCTATGAAAAGAAATTTGTTATAGACTATTCTTTGAGATGAGGGTAATTCCTACTAGGAACATAACTAGGTTTGAGACCATTCATGATATTGTTGGAAATAAGATAATTCCTATGTTGTTGTAATTTGATTAATTTTTCTAATTTGGGATGATTTCCTTGATGTATGAAGTAGTTCACTAGAATTAATGTACTAAATGAATCGACATAGACCATATGGAAACTTAAATATGGAATATTCTAGAGGAGTTAGATGAGTTTTTTGAGGAAGGAACTGGTCATAGTGGTGGAATTTATGATTCCATTTTGATATAGATGAGTAATTTTTTTGTTCATTGATCTCTTATTTTATTTTCCTGTTAACATTTTGGGGAATATTTTAAGGATTGTAATATCCATATTACCATTCTATGATATTTAAGAAAATATTTTATGAACCAAACCAAACCATCAATCTATTTAATTCCCAAACCAAAATTTTGTATATTATAAGGGTCCTTCTCGATTACCTCATGCAAGAGACAAGTATATGGTAATAAAAAATGATCAAGGGGAAATATATAACCATAAAATCAGAGTGTAATAAAAGGTAAACAAAATTAAAAAAACAATACACATGATGACCTCCCACTCCTCACACAACACCCCCATTCCCATCAACTGTAACTCCATAGATAAATTGTGATTCCATTAATGTAAAGGAATAGAAATAGTGGTGGCCTATTTTTTCAATGCATTAAATAAATGAATAAAACAATATACACCACACTCCTCCATATGACCTCATAAGTCATTGATCAACTAATATCATTAATATATACACTAAAAAGGTGATATAGAACTTAATTATGATCCTAATACTATATTGAAACATACAAATGGGTGTAAATGTTATTACTTGGTCAGCAACAACCTTTCCATATGCAATAACATCATCCAAAAATACATTTTAAACATAGTTTCAAATAAATTAATATAATATTATCATTTAATAAATAGTTAAATAAAAGAATATTACAACATAAAAAATTCATATTAAACTATCTTTATTTATTTTTTCAAAAGTAAAATAATAATATTAAAAAAATAAGACTTTTACTTGATTAATTCTTCATTAAAAACACACATATTTTGAGAAGTCACCTTTAAACCTTAATGAAACCATTATTAAAAAAAACTTTTTTAAAGGCCACATGAATCTATAAGAATAAATATGATGTGGGATAGAAAATAAGGAAATATTTACACCATATATCATGTGAAAATAAATAAGTAAAATAATGAAAATGGTTCCACAAACATAATATAAAAATAGGAGATCAATCAAGTGATAATGAATCATAAAGAACGACCATTCATGTGTATGTTTCAAGGGTTGATTCACATGATTTAATTTGAGATATTCTTAGATGGAATGTAAATTAAATATGGACAAACATTTGTTATATGTCACATCCCAATCCATACGCACACCAAACAATACCACACACAACTGCATTCATTAAGGAACGCCCCTAATCTATACCACATCACTCTAGGGGGGTGCTAAATGATATGTGGATCAAAATAGCATAAGAATAAATTTAAGTATATCATCTATCAACATAGGTTCTAATGACCAAAACATAGTAAAGATAAGAAATTAATCCAATGGTGAAAAAGTATAAAGGAATCATCATATATAAAAAATAATTCACCCTGAAGTTCATATACCTCTCAACGAAGTCCCCATTTAACCCGGTATCCAAACATCATATGTATATAACACCACTAAAAATTAATGGGTAATAAATGGATAAAATTATCATATTTAATATTAAAAACAATAACATTAGGTAGGTGCCAAATGAACCATTACAGAGAATCATTCCATCAAATTTATATAATTAAAATAATCTTTGAAATAATGTTTCCAACAACATTTGAAGAAAAAATGTTTTCCACGTAATTTAAGATAATTTTTTTTAAATGTATCATATCATTAATGTCTATGGGAAACCTTTATAAAATCTATTAATAGTCTAAGGGAGACTTTTGAAAACACAATATTTATTTAATGATCCAATTGGGAAACATAATGACCAGTTGGATTCTAATTGAGGGAAATCATATTTCGACTAATATTTGAAATATGAAACCCTATTAAATTCTATAGAAACTAGGTTTATATAAAATTTACTCCTTGTAAATTTTTTAAATGCAATTAATAATATCATTAACTTATTAAAACAAAAATGATAAAACTTATATAATCCATGGTTAGAAAAATAACAATTAGGTAAAGGGAATCATACCATGAATCAATATAAGAATTTCTAATTGTTTTATAATGGTGTGTAGGAGCCCTAAAATTTGGATATTATAACTTATCTATTTTAAATGCATAAAAATCAACTAAAAGAAAAAATCGTGGTTTAAGATGAGACATTTACATCAGTAGGGTATAGAAGAAGAAGAAATATGTTGAGGAATAAGGGATGAAGAGTCCTAACTTTAGATATCTAGACTAGAATAATAAGAAATACATTCTAAATAATCACGAAAGAATAATAAAATGAGGAGGAGAGGAGAAGTGGAGGGGACGTGTAGATGGGGTCGAGGATGGAATGTGTTGAGTCCAAGAGAGATGTTTGAGGAGAAAAAATATTAAATAGAAAATTTATAAATTTGAAAAGTTTAGGAATCATGGTTACCTGCATGATCTTCATACAAATTTTTCCAAAATATTAACCAAATATTTGTAGGTTAGTAGAAACTATATGTATTCCACACAAATACTCCTACATCGTATGACATGGTTAAAAATCCATATCATATTGGTGACAAACAATATTGTCCGATTGAAGGCTCAAATTCACCTGTTTCACATCATTTTGTAAACCACGATGGATAAATTTATAATACCCCAAAATTATCCAAAAATATTAAATTCCATTTCCATATATCTCTAAAACTCAATAAATTTTAAAAAGATGACAAATAATATGAAATAACATTACATTATTTCATATGGGTGTGAAAATTCTACCCAAAATGAAATTTTATTTCTCCAGTAAGTATACAATCGATATAGATGGAATTCAATAAATAGGGGATACCCCATATTCAATTTGTATTATAAGAGATTTTTAGAAAAAATGAAAAGGAATTTCAGTTCAGAAAAAAAGACACGGTCATTTATCAAACCACCTATTTGAATATCCCAGGAATAATGAAGAAATATTTTCCAAAAAATTCTAAATGACTCTAACGATGTACTAAACATGATTCCTTGTATTTGGAATCAACAATGAAATGGAAACCTATCATGGTCTCTACACAATTTAGAATTCATAAAAATGGTTATATAAATAAGGGATTTAACTCTAAAAAAATATATTCAATATATTAAAGAGAACTATTATCCATAAAATGCAATCAAGATTTCTAGATTTAAATTCATTCCCTCTAGAAAAATATAAATAATAAGGTATCTACATTACCCTAAAATGAAAAAAATCCAAAAAAAACTCAACATCGTGTCTCCAAACCATGAATTATACACATGAATCATCATTGATCTCATCACCGAGAAAAAGAATATTTGGGTAACCAAGTGTTTTGTACAAAAAAGACCATGTCATGGTGAAAAAATTACATATCAAGACATGAACCTCAAGTGTCAAACCTCATTGATTCTAATTATTCATAGTTACCTTTATTTTCACCATATTCCCTATCCATATATTACAAAATATTAACTATTCTAAAATAACTATCCATTTATTATACCCCAAAAATTTATTACGAGACAACCTAAATGAAAAAATTCTTCACCAACTATAAGAAAAAACCTATAATGACCAAAGAAATATTACTTCCGTTTAATGAAAATCAACATTAATTTAAATTTTTATACAAAAAAAAAATCCATACAATTTCAATTTAATCAAAATAAAATCCCAAAAAATAAGAAATACCCTAAAACTAGATCACACCCAAACCATCCATTTGTAAAGACAAATCCATCAGTCACATTGATATTATAATTTCTATTATTTTATACAATATGGCATAAAATGATGATGTTCTCTATAATGGAAACAAATAGGGTGCCTCTTCTTTCTTTATGAATGTTGTAACTACCAAACCAATATTTCAAGCATTGACCCAACCAAATCCAATTTTTCATCAAATGGTAAACCTAAACGTAAATTAACCATGACTAGGGAAACATCCAATTTAATTTATTTGACTTACTCCAAATTAAATGAGGTATCATTTTCATGCACCAATTTATATAAATCTTGATCTAATTTAGTGAAAAAAACTCAACGGTCTAAGATAAGACCACTTTTAAAGAAACACTCCTTTTAGGGGGAATCATTGATGATATCAATGGAGAAGTAAAATATTTATGAGAAATGATCTCCATTATCCCCAATTAATATCTCACCCTAATGAAAATTGGGAAATTCAACAGCATTTACCTTTTCACATGATCTAGGTTGTTCTAATAAATTACAACTTCCAATAATAATTCCAAATATAATATTTGATGTAGATATTAAGGAACCATAGTTTCATAATTTACTTGGTTATTTCCTTTGAATAAAATAGTATCTGCAAAGACCCAAGTTTTCCATGTAATTGTTTTAATTATATAGAATTTGTACTAGTCTGTAAAAATTAACGGCACATGATTCCATGGCCCAGTGTGCTCGAAATTAATTTCCAAAATTTTTATGGTAGTTCAGTAAATGTGAAAACATAATTTTCTATCTTTTGAATCAGTGATTGGGTATAAAATCCAAGGGCACCGTTGAATCTACAGCTTTGTGATTTTCTTAATGGAGGCTTTATACCAGCCACAATAGGTCTGGATAAAATGATAAATTTTGGGACTTTATAATAGAATAATAAAATAACTTTGTTATTTAATTTATTTATTTCTTTTCCTCCAAGGAACTGGTTGGTGCATGGGACCAATGGTGTGTCAAGCCATTAAATGGGTTGACCCTTCAAATCCCATTTATTAACATAATTATAATTTAGGAAGGTTCATATTAAAAGAACCATCATAAATTTAAAAGAATTTCTCACCCTCCCCCTCTCATATTTATATAAATTATGGGAAGAAGTAATGGTACAACTTTATCAAGAAACGAAGTGCTGATAAAGTGTCGTGATGCCAATCTTGTAGAGATTTAATTAGTTATAATTCCATTCAATTATTGAATACAATGCAATTTCTATCAAGATAATGCGTAGGGTGTGGGCCAAACAAACACGACCCATACCCTCTTCCCTTGTTATAATTTTGGTGTGATCATCGCAAAAATTATCTTCATGTTGGGCGAGATCCTGGATGGCAGACGACCGCGGCAGCCAAAACCGACCAGCCATGATGGAGGCGGCACGTATATGTGCACTGTAGGTCGAGGCTACGACACTATGCCATGGCATTCAACAAAGCGGCCCGCACATGCTAGTCATGGTGGTGATGCAGCACGCCATCGTGCGCCACTGGAGGAGAAGGGTTATGGATTTTCAGTAGTGTAGGGGCCTAGCAGGGTGACTGGTAATGACAGGCAATAGGTGGGGCATCATGGAAAAATGGTACGCTGCCAGAGGAGCTGCAGCTCCGACGTCATGGCAGCGAGAGCCACTAAATGTCATGATGGTTTCCTAGAAGTTCCCCTTAGGTACTGCCGCTTCGCCTTCCAAATGGGTAGTGGGCTGCAGCCCTTCCATGCTAGCTCAGGCAGGCCACGCGAGCCAACCGTGTGGGATGTGTGAGCCCATAAATCCACCCCCTTGCGGGTCAGAACATGAACCCTTGCATGCTGGGCCAAACCGCCTTACTAGTCGGGCCGAGCCCGACATGACCTAGCCCAGCTTGGTCAGACTCGGACCAGGTCGGGTCGACCCAGACCATGTCAGACCGGACCCAGACCTAACCTGGCCCAATTTTTCTTAAAGGGAAATAATTAAAATCCAGGTTTCCATTGGATGAACAGTATGTGGCACTGGGACACTTTGAATGAGACGGTCCTTTTGGTATACTCCACATGATTTTTGGAGGTAGTTGTAGTATGGCCAGGTTGGATCAAACCCGAATCCAACTGGTCCCTCGTAACTAAAATGATTATAACTAACAGACCGGGAGTCTGATTGATGCACCTTCTGTCGTGTTGGAAGTATTAAAACAAGTTAGTTCTCTGGGTTTTACCTTATTAGGGATTAGTGGTAG
This sequence comes from Viscum album, assembly GCA_963277665.1. Lineage (NCBI taxonomy): Eukaryota > Viridiplantae > Streptophyta > Magnoliopsida > Santalales > Viscaceae > Viscum > Viscum album. Next base: position 152,703,708 of record OY728163.1, read on the forward strand.
TAGAGGTAGGACTTCTATCTCGAGGGGGAGATTCTATGGAACTCGAGCGCACCGAGTGCGAGGAATTTTATTGTTGGCTGTAACATGAAGAAAGCACATCGATCCTAAGTGTGTCGAAATCTATTGATCATGTGTGGGTCATAATTTATTAGATCTTGTGTGGTTCTCCACTCTGAAATACTGTGTGGGTCAGCGCATATAGACCCTGTGTGGGTCTGATCCTGTGTGGGTTTGCGGTGGTCATTACATATCAATCCTATGTGGGACATCATTAGTGCTTCTTAACAGAATACAATGAATTATATTACGACTAATCATTTGTACATCTGTACTAATGTTTTTCACGGTATGAGATAAGTCATTTACCTTTGTGGTTTTATCTTTGTGGTGTTACCTATGTGGTACTTCATTCTTCGTAGTGTTACCTCTGTGGTACTTCTACCATCGTTGTGTTACCTTCGTGGTGTTATCTTCCTAGTTTTACCTGTGTGGTACTTATATATTTTTGGTATTATCTGTGTGGTACATCTACCTTTGTGGTGTTACCTTTGTGGTATTCTTCCCTCATTTATGAGAAGAGGATATCATGATAACATAGGTATATGTATGGGAATATACCTAAGTAGAGTTGATGTCTATCGCTTCATACTTGAGATGGAGGTTTTGCTTTGTGGTTTTTCAATTGTGGAACATTGGGAGACCTACGAGGTCTTGTGGTCCCTACTAAGTATCATTATACTCACCACTACATGGGCTACACCCACACCTTGTTGTTTATTGTGAAGATGACGGACATCATTGATTGAAGCTGAGGGATCCAGGACTGGACGGTGCTTGGAGGGGGACCGTTTAGTATGATGTGACACAGGGAATACTGATCATGAGTTGTACATACCCTTTAGGTAGGATCCTCAATGGATGATCCAAGATCAGTTTTTCACTTTTTAGTTGTATCTATACTTTTCAGTTGTACTTTTACTTTTCAGTTGGGCTTGTATTTGAGCCCCTTTACTTTCAAAAAACTTTTTCTACAACATCCTACATCATGGTTTCATCTTGTTGTGTTCTTGGACTATGTGTTTGTACATGTTAAAAAGAAATGCCTTCCCACTATAGGGATACACCATTCTGGTTCTAGTCACCATCCCCTGGCCTATGGAAGGTGTTCTTGGGGTAGACATAGCATAGGACTTGAGGGACGGGTCATTAGAATGTGTTATTAGAGGAGTCAGTTCTACCTATGAACTAGGACTCTGATATTTTCTATGTGGAAATATTGTTAAGTGTTATGAGTTGGATTTTTGGTTTGGGGAATCTGGTGTTGGTGTGGTGGTTGACATATCCATACACTAGGACCCAGAATTCTGATTTCTGACTCTATGTAAGGAAAAACTGACTATGTGTGTTTTTGAAATGTTTTTCTTATGATCACTTTTGAGTCAGCTCACCAGGTTTAACATATTGACCATGGGACACCTGTCTTCTTATAGGATGACACCATGTAGACTTCCATCTAGGATTCCGAAGAGTGTATGCAAATACAGCCCAAAGAGTGATGAGGCTTTTGTACAAGGCCCTCTTATAGCGTTAACACCTTCGGGCAGTGTACCTGCAGCACCACTACCCCTTGGACAGTTGTTTCCAACACCCCCATCTGCATAGGACACACGATGACTTAGCGTGTTACACAAGTTCTATTAGCAGTGTCTTCCGATGTTTTGAGGCAAGACGAACCCACAGGCAGCTGAGTACTGGATGGACGCTATGGCCAGAGTATTTTCTTTAGTTGGGACACCATATGATCTGATTGTGATCCTAGCTTCTAGTCTCTTCCAAGGAGATGATGGAATATGGGGGATCCATACACTCTAGTTACATGATGATGGGACCCTCATTTGGGTGGAATTTTAGGCCCTTTTAAGGGTTGAGTTCTTCCAAGTGACTCTACGCTCATTGCGTATATAGAAACTGTTGCACATATAGTAGGGCAACATGACTGTGGCTGAGTACTTGGTGAGGTAAACTGATCATTCCCTCTACTCCATCGACATGTTACAAGACCCATTTGTAAGGGAATGGACCTTTGAGCAACGTCTTAGATGGGAGATTAGAGCATCAATGATATCGATCGGCATTCTGACGCCGGTTGTGGTAATATAGCGAGTACTTTTAGTGGTGAAATTCCTGACTGAGCAGGAACCAACAGTGAGAGCCACCACCGGACATCAGGTAGTAGAGTCATCTACTACAAGAAGTAGATGGGTGACACCAGGGCCCAAGAAGGACACAATTTATAGTGGATGACCTCAGGATATAGGGTCGGTGGTGTGGGGCTCATGTGAAAGTGGATGGTATATTATGAGAAGGCATTGTTAATTGTGTGGAAAGTAGGGTCACATGGCTCATGATTCGCCGACCTTTCGTACAGATGACCAGAAGATGGTCGAAGGAACACTGAGGTAGAGGCAGAGGATTGATTGGGGAGGTATGAAGGTAGCAGGTAGACATGGTAGAGGAGCTGGCTGTACAACAGGTGGTGGGAGACGATTCAAGATTCTACCACCACCACCACTAGGTGGTCCACCCCGACCTTTGGGAGCAGGAGGAATGGGATGAGCTTAGCTCTAGGAAGCTAAAACCTATGAACACGTTGCTACTGAGATGATTAAAGGTATGATATATGTGTAATACAACTTATATGAAGTACATATAGACAGAGGTGTCAGTCAATATTTTATTTTCATTGCCCTCATTCGGAGCATGAAGATTCTTGGTGGATCTGTTGGCTCAATAATCATGACTGGAGACTCTTACAGGAAAGGATTCGACAATTACACACTAGTGGCAGTAGTGTGAGATTAATCTTAGAGGTGAGAGCATCATCTGGGATATCATAATAGTGGCGTTGAGGCCTTACTACATCATATATGGGTATGGACTGGTTATCCATAGTCCATGACAAGATTGATTATATTAGGCGCAATGTGCGATGTGTCCGTTAGGATTGGAACATGTTTTTCTTCACCAGTGAAAATTGAACCTTTGTAGCACAGGTTGGACTTACCCATAGGAGGGTGAATTCGATCACAAATCAGTTGTCCAGCCTTACCCTCAGAGTAGTTGATGTTGAGATTCATAGCTATCCTATAGTGGTGTACTAGTATGTAGATATGTTTCTCGATGATGTTCTGGGACTAGATCATCATAGGGAGGTGGACTTTTACATTGACTTGTACCCCGAGACAACACCGATATCTACACCAGTATATCGTATGGCTCCCATGGAGCTTCGTGAGTTATGGGTATAGTTGGAGGACTTGCAGAGGAATGGGTTCATAAGGACCAGTGTTTTCCATGGGAATCCCTGATATTGTTCACCAAGAAGGTAGATTGGAGTTGGGGATTTTGTGTTGACTACTGACGCTTAATCCAGGTGACCATGAAGAAAAATTATCCACTTCTGATGATTGATTATCATTTCGATCAGCTGATGGGATCTCACGTGGTTTTGAAGATATACCTCAGATCAGCCTATCATCAGCTAAGGGAACGATATGAGGATGTGTAGAAGATTCCCTTCAGGTGTCGGTATGGCCACTATGAGTTCTTAGTTATGCCATTAGGCGTGACCCACACCCCAAAAGTTTTCATGGGGCTCATGAACAAGATATTTCACCAATACCTTGATCTCTTTATGGTGGTCTTCATTAATAACATCTTGATATACTCAGTGTCAGAGGAGGAGCATGCCTATCATCTACAGATAGTTATTGATACAGTGCAAGAGAACCAGCATTATGGTATGCTCTCTAAGTGACTTTCTTGATACTAGAGGTCCAATTTCTAGGATAAATTATCTTGGAGGCTAGAGTAGAAGTGGGTTCGACAAAGATAGAGGTTGTGCTTGCTTAGGATCCGACCAAGAGTGTGACTGAGGTGCGATGATTTCTGGGGTTGGCTGGATACTACCAGAGACTTGTGCCTAACATTTCCAATCTTACAATACCATTTTCAGTGTTGAAGAACAAGGGATAGCCCTTTGTATGGATGGATAGATGCAAGTAGATTTTTTAAGAGCTGAGGTAGAGACTGATGAGTTCCCCCATCTTGGGGCTACCAGAAGAGGGCATTTGGTATGTAGTCTACTATGATGGATCAAGGATCGGAATTGGATGTGTCGTGATTCATGAGTGAGCAGTGATAACTTATGGTTCACAACAGCTTAGAAAAAATGATCATAACTATGCTACCCATGACCTAGAGTTAGCAGTAGTGGTATTTTCCTTGAATATGTGGCGACATTACATGATGGGTAAACGTTTTATAGTCTACACTTATCACAATATTTTCATGTGTATCTACTCACATAAGGACCTGAACATGTGACATCGGAGATGGCTGGAGTTCCTCCAGGACTATGACTTTTAGATACTCTATACTCATTGTATGGGGAACATTGTAGTAGATGCACTCAACAAGAGGTCTGGTATGTAGTTGTTGAGTGAGGTGATAGAGTGGCTAGATGCATAGTAGATATCCATCCTAGATAGAGATGGAACAACTCACCTTTAGTCTATGAATATCACTCCCAAACTTCTTTATCATGTTTGGGAGGCGCAGCTTGGGGATATTGATTGTGAGGCTCGATGTGCTTAGATGTCCTCCAGACAGGCACCAGAAGGATTTTATGAAGGTGGAAGAGCACACCATCATCTTTAGAGGACATACCATAGTACCAGTGGCACAAAGGGAGTAGGTTTTTAGGGAGTTCCATACATCCCCTTTAGAATTACAACCTAGTACAACGAAGATGTACTAGGACCTCAGACGTCAGCACTATTGGCTAGGAATGAAGAATGAAGTGGCAGATTTTGTTTATTAATGCCTCACTTTTCAACATGTAATGGTCCTAAATCAGGCTCCATTAGGCTTAGAATAGCCACTAGAGGTGCTGATGTCGAAGTGGGATCGACATTCCATGGACTTCATGAAAAGGCTTCATGGCATGTCCATGGGACATGATTCGATCTAGGTGATCGTTGATAGACTCAGCATGTCAGCCCAATTCCTACCAATCCTAGAGCAGGGATTAGTAGAGTGCCTAGAATGCCTCTATGTACAAGATATTTTGCGACTTCATGGGGTGGAATCGATGATCATATCTGTTCGTGACTCACATTTTACATCCCAGTAATGGAATAGATTACATGAGGTGTTTGGGACTCAGCTACGCTTGAGCACCGCCTTTCATCCACAGATGGATGGTCAGACTGAGCAGAACATTCAGAAACTGGAGGAAATTTTACGTGCTTGAGTCCTAGATTTAGACCGTAGTTGGGAGGATCACTTGCCCTTAGTGGAGATTGCATAAAACAAAAGTTGTCACTCCACCATTAGTATGGAACCATTTGAGGACTTGTACGATGGACCAATCAGATCACCTCTATGCTAGATGGACCCATGGGATTCAGCACTTATGGGACCAGAGTTGGTATGTGCTACCACTATGAAGGTGAAAGTCATCAGGGAGTGGATGAAAACTGTGCAGAGCAGACAGAAGTTTTATGCTGACAAGAGGCGGGGACCTTTGGATTTCGAGGAGGGAGACCATGTCTCCCTAAGGGTCTCACCTTGAAAAGGTTTAAACATATTTGGATGAAGTGACAAGTTATCACTGAGGTTTATCAGACCATTTATGATACTTTGAAGGATAGGCGAGGGGACATAACACTTGGCACTGCTGCCATAGTAAGAGAGGGTGAACGATGTCTTCTAGGTATCTCTACTGTGGAGATATGTGCATGATCCATATCATATCATCAACCATGGTGTGCTAGACTCTGATGATGGGGTTACATTTACAGAGGTTCCAGTGGAGATTGAGGATCGACCGAAGAGAGTCCTTTGAGGACGATCAATACCTCTGGTGAACGTTTGCTAGCAGCATAAGAACCTCTAAGAGAGAACATGGGATCGGGAGGCTCAGATACATGCTCAATACCCCCATTTGTTTTCATAGATTATGTTGTGGCTTTCAGGGATGAAAGGCCATAAGGTTTGGAGAATGTAAAGACCCGAATTGTCCATGTAATATTTTTTAATTATATAGAATTATTACAAGTCTGCAAAAATTGATGGCACTTTATTCTGAGGCCTGATATTGCAAAAATAAATTTCTGAACTTTTTCTAAGCTACGTTCAGTAAACACAGGTGCATCATTTTATATCATTTAAACTTGTAATCAGATTAAAAATCTAAGGGCATGTTGAATCCACAGCTCTTGGAATCACTTATGGGAGCCTTCACCTTGACCTTAGAAGGTCTAGAAAAAAAAGAAAGATTTTGGGAATTTTTTAAAGAATAATAATATAAATTTGTTATTTTATTTATTTATTTTGTTTCCTCCAACATATGAGTGGCATCGTGGGACCAACAGTGTGTCATGAAATTAAATGGATTGACCCATAAAATCCTATATAACAACATCATTATAATTTAGGAAGGTTCCTATTAAATGAACCCTCATAAATTCTATGAGCATTGATCACCCTCCCCCTCTCCTATTTAAATGGTGCTTGGGGAGATTTAATGGAACCTCTTCAATAAGAAACCATTTTATAATAACGTGTCATGATACCAACCTAGAAGGAAGGAGCTAGTTTCAGTTGTTGGGGATGTGTGATGACGAATCACGAACCGAAGGACGACGCTAGAGTGGCAATGTTGGCAGCATGTTGCGGGGACAACGAAAATCAACCCACATACTCAATCGCGAGCGCCCCCATCATTCTTGAGCTTGGGATTTATTTTCTTTTAATTACATTTGATTGATGAATCCAACTACCTTGATATCAAGCTAACACATAGGGCACATTCCAAACAAACAAGGCCTGGACCTTCTACTAATGTTGGAATTTTGGGGCATTCATCTAAAACATTATCTTCGAGTTGGGCAAGATCATCGACGACAGATGATGGGGGAAGCTGACACCAGCTGACCATGATGGAGGTGGCACATTGATTCATGCCATAGGAGGAGGCCACGTCACTATGTCGCGGTGGTCAACAGATCATTCGACACAGGCTGACTGTGGTAGTGATGCAGCACACCATCGCACGCCGCCAACAGAGAAGGGTCGTGGCTTTCCTGCCACGGTGGGGCAAAGAGGTCTAGCCAAAAAATTGACGGCCGCACGTGGGGCAGCGGCACACAACGATGCGCATCCACTGGAGTCGTGACAGCGGGACCCAAAGTGGGTCCTACGAGTGACCGGGCAGCACCCCTTAGGCTCTGCCACTTTGCCTTTCAAATATGGAGGGGGCCAATCCCATTTTGTGCCATCTCAGGAGAACCACACAAGCCAGTGGGCCATGCCCCATTGCTGGCCGATCTGCGCATGACTGCGGGCCATGCCCCATCGTGGGTCGAGCTGCACCATCGCGGGCCGGGATGGGGGAGCCCAACGGGCTTCCCCCTTGCGGGCCCGGCCTCACCCCCATGTTGGTCGGGCCAGCCCTCAACCGAATGGGCAGAACCCACTGGGTCCCGACCTAACAGGGTCCAGTCGACCTAGACCGGGTCAGGTCGGCCCAGACCTGGTCGGACTGGACCCAGACCCACCCAGGCCCGGTTTCGCTTAATGGGACATAACATGAAATCTGAGTGTTTGATTGATAAACTCCCTCTAGCACAAAGACCCTTGAAGTGAGACAGACATTTTGGTGTACTCCACTTGAGTTTTGGAGATAGTTGAAGTATGACTGGACTGGATTGAACCCAGATCCAACCGTGTCCTCGGAACTAAAACACTTGTAAGATTGGTATAGAGTAAGAGGTTTCCAACCTCTGATACCAATTGTATGATCGAAATATAGTATGAGATGCTCAATATACAAGAGGGGGGGGGGGGTGAATTGTATACTTTAAAAAATTCTTTTGGAACTTTTAAAGTTAGTTAAGAATAACTATGTTTTCCTTAAGAAAAGGAAGAGGCTAAGTTTAACAAAGTTAAACTTAAGCAAATTCACAACACCTCTAACACCGAATGAAAACTAGGAGAGAGATTCCGAATGAGGGTTCCAGAAATATGGTTCTTGAAATTGAATCTTAACAAATGATTACAATATGAGATTCTACCTTAAAGCATATAGAATCTAAATTAATCAGATTACAAGTAAGGAAGTATAAGAAAGTTATACTTTCCTTATAATACAAAATGCAGTGGAAATAAAACAAGTAGTTAAACTACAAGTAACAAGATATAAGTCTTTTAACCCAAAGAGAAGGGTATCCAACAACCTTGGATAAAGGTCCCTTGATTTATACTTTCAAGAAAGTCTGTCTTACCCACACCAGGGTAAGCCCTCGATACAAAGATCGGAGTCTCTGTCTTGCTATCCCCGCAAGCCCTTAACTTCAAGGTAGTTGGCAACCTCTGTCTTCCTCAGCAAGGATGCCCTCGAACTTTAAGGTGGTCGGCACCTCTGTCTTCCTATCCCCGAAAGCCCTCGAATGTAATCACCAACATTCGGAGTCGCACGAAGCTTTGAGAGTTAATAAGAGCCTCTCTCTCTAGAAATCACTTCAAGCAAATTAGTCAGCCTTTTAGTACTTTCATTAGCCATCATCTACGAGCTCTTTCAAATGAGCTCCTATTTATAGGTAAGGTCGGCTCCTTCTCCAACGGTCATATTTTCCTTAAAGATCGGAGGGACCTGTACACGTGTCACTTAGACAACGGTTAGTTTATAACAAAACAGACGACATAGTTTTATAACAAAACAAGTGTAACAGAATGTATGACATCATTCTAAACTCTAACATAAAAGTTCGGAATGAAAGCTTCAGAGTGAAGGTTCGGAGTGAGATGAAAATAATAAAGAGTAGACAAATTATAGAAATGTAAGCAATATAAAAGTTCAAAGTCTAACAAAGATATTTTTCGGAGTCTGAATTAATTCAGAGTGTATAAAACAAAGATACTCAAATTCTGTTTAATAGTTGAATTCAGAATGTGAATTCGAAATAGGAATTCATCATCAGAAATCGTAATGAGAATTCATCATCAGGATTCTTAATGAGAATTTTTCATCAGAGTTCGTAATAGGAATTCGGAATGAGATTTCTTCATTAGAATTCATAATGAGAATTCTTCATTAGAATTCCTAATGGGAATTCAGAATGAGATTTCTTCATTAGAATTCGTAATGAGAATTCTTCTTCAGAATTCGTATCCTGAATCTGGAATAGAACTTAGTTAGAGTTCATATCCGGAATTCGGAATGAGACTTCCTTAGTTCTTATCCAGAATCTGAATCCTAAAACAGAATGCTTTATATCAATGTTTTAATGATTCCAAGAAAATGAATCTGAATCTCATACTTAAGAAAAGAATATGGATGAAAATATGATAAGTATAATTTTTCTTATAAAAGTGATTTTCCTTAAGAAAGCAATTTTCCTTATAAAAGCGATTTTCCTTAAGAAAGCAATTTTCCTTATAAAAGTGATTTTCCTTAAGAAAGCAATTTTCCTTAAGAAAGCAATTTTCTTAAAGATAAGGTGTTTGTGATTTTCAAAACAAGAAGGAATGGAAAAGTCATAAGGAAAACCTTATTGACTCAACAATCTCCCCCTTTTTGGAAAGCACAAACATCCTTACGAAAAAGCTATTAAAAAAACATTAAGGCTTATCATCCTCTACTTTAAGGATATGGATGAATACGACTAACTCCCCCTTAAACTTTGAAACTCTAAGGATCGTATTCAGATTTCCGGAGTGAAAAATAAGAATGTCTTCTTTAATGAAAAAGCTCCCCCTTAAACAAACTCTTATTTGAGTCTTTCTTTTTCTTAAAGATCTTTTTCTTCTCCCCCTTTGATAAACTCTTATTAGAGTTCTTCTTTTTCATAAGGATCTTTTCCTTCTCCCCCTTTGTGATTTTCAAAAAGAATTGGAGGGAATGGAAAAACTTAACAAAGTACCTGAGATATTAGTAATGACAGCAAACGAAACAAGAAGTACAACATTCATTAAATTTGAAATCTCGACAACAAAGAAAAAATTACAACAAAAAGATCGGATTTGGTTATTTCGGATCTTTTTTCCTTTGACATGAGTCCCTTTAGAATAGTCTTGATCTTCTTTAGGTCTTTATGATCTTTTTCAGCTTGCTTCTCTAAGGAAACTATTCTTTCGGATTGAGCTTCAATCTTTTCTTCTTGGGCTTTCAGCTTTTCTTCCTGAGCCTTCATCTTTTCTTCCTGAGCCTTCATTATTTCTTCAAAATAAATCCGATGATCCCTTTCAAATTTCCAATTCTGAGAAACAGAATTCAGTTTCCCATTTAGATCCCTGACTTCTTGGATCTGGAAGTTCTTTTCTTCTGTCAGCTTTTATTCAAAGGAGGAAGTCAGCTCGTTTATCTTCTTGTCCTCGGTCTCAAAGGAATCTTTTACATTTTCTTGAAACTCATCGTACAACCTCATTTCTTCCACAATCTTCTATGACCAACTTGTCATCCTCTTGCAAGACCTTTTATGAGCTTCGTAACCAACAAAGAAGGTTTTGACCTGAGATTCAATATCAACGCACTTATCCATAACCATAGATACAGAGTCTGTTTTCTGATTCAACACATGTTGGAGCATCTGGAATCTTGAGTCGATACTAGAGAAGGTCGGAATGGTTCCCACCAACTTCTTCAAAGACTGAACAACAAAGTCATGCCCCAACGAAGATGACTCTGAATCTGAAATCTTGCTTGGGGAGTTTTCTTCCTCAATAAGCTCCAACTTTCTCTTTGAAGAACTACCAGCTTCCTTTCTCTTCCTCTCTTCTGAGCTCGGAGTATCAGCAAGAATTTGCTTCCCCTTATCTTTTTTCGGAATTGAGTCATGTTCCAGAGTTCTCTTCTCACTATCAGAAACATGAACAACATTATCTTCATCAGCGACTTCTTGAACCCCTACGATTTCCTTCTGAGTAACATCAAGTAAAAGATGTTCTTCATCTCCATGATAAGAAACTTCTTCTTCTCCTTTCTCTTCTTCCATCGCTGGAGTAACTAGCTTCGAAGATTCGGCTTCAGAAGTTCGGAGTGATAAGTGTTCCGAAGGTGTTCCCTTGTAATCATCTACTTGTTTCAGCACATCTCCAGTTTCACCACTTCCTTCAGCACCCTCTTCTACTTGTTCCACTTTCTCAACTTCCTCATAATTATTAGCAACAGCCTCTTCCGGAGCAGCAATATTCCTTCCTGGAGTCTCAGGTAGAGATTCCAGGGAGAAAGATCTCGGAACTGGAATAGTTGCTAAAACCATTTCATTGAATTTTAACAAGGCCTGAGCTACCTCAGCCTCAGACATCTTCTTCTTGAGCTTCTTTTGTTTTACTTGTTTTTCAAGTTCATCAGCAGTTCTCTCCTTTAATGCCTTAGCTTCCGCAGGGTCCAATCCGAACTGCGGATCCCCTTCTTTCCTTTTCTCTTTATCAGCTCTCCACTTTTAAACAACCTCATCTGGATAAGATTTCTTCTTCTTTGGCTTTGGAGGTGCGGAGTGGACTTCCTTAGACTTGGGTTCCTCGGTTTCGACTACCACTTCTTTTAGCTTTCTCTTCCTTACCGGCTTAGAGGATTCCGGATCAGCAGCTTTCGGAACGGTTTCATCTTGAGCAGGTAGATCAATAAACTTTCCAGACTTCTTGTCAAAAGCTACATCCATTCTTTTAAGAGTGTCATCACTCACCAAAAAAATTTTGCATACCCTCGGCTTAGATCTGCAAGTCTCCTTGAAAGATTCAAGGCATCGAACTATCAACTTTGATAATATTGCTGGGTACATTACGATCTGTGCTATGAGATTTCCTTTCTTATGATTCTCAATGGTTATAAGAATATGCCTCATGAAATTGAACTTCCTTAGATTTATCAAGAAATCTAGGATATAGATCTCACCCTTCTTCAAGCTATCTTTATCTCCTTTCCTCGGTACGATAAGTCCTTGCACCCACAACTCTAGAATCCAGAAGTTTGTGGATAGACTTGCAATCTTCAGAGCCTTGTCATCAGCCAGTTCGAGAGTTTCTAAGGCTTTTTCTTTGTCGAAGCTACCATTAAAGTCCGGTAAAACGTGTGAAATAAATTCTTCTTCTCCTTTATAAGATAATCCTACCAAGCTTGCAGCCTTAGTGTAAGAAAGTGTGTAGGTCTTTCCATACGACTTGAAAGAAAACTTCTCCCTATCATCTTCCTTAAAGAAAGAAACTGATTCATAAAACTTGTCAAGTAAATCTGAATATACATCATCTTGATTCCCGGTTTTTGACACCGCAACATCTTCCCAGCCATTAAATTTAATGTTCTTTGAGATAAGGGAATCATAGTTGTTGAAGAAATCCGGATGGAGTAACCTTTCTCTGTAAACTAACCATTTAGAAATAGGCTTGGTTGAAGACATTTCTTGAGACGCTAACTCCACAGACATTTGGATCTGTAATACTCTGAGAAGTTCGGAATAGAGACAACTGTTGTTCGGAACGGCCTTAAAACAGAGGGGCAGAGCTTCAGGACGCAAGAGCTTGAAACCGATGTGGGACGAGAATTTGGGTCCCCTTTATATAGGCTACGAGATGACGGTTCACCTTCCACGGTTGATCTAACGGTTTAGAATGAACTGAGATCAAATTTGATAGTTGATAACTTGAATCCGATCTTTTTGAGGTTTTTATTAAAGTAAAGAATTAAGAAAATTATAATCCGAAATCAAAACATAGGAAACTTCCAGCAAGTAAAATATGACTACGAAAACTTGAGTAAGGAAATCATACCTTTCGGAATAGCTAAGGATGATTATTCGTAATGGGTATATAAAGATGACTACGAAAAAAACTTTATTACGAAAAGGAAAATTTTTAAAAAAAATTACTACGGAAAACAAACTTACTACAAAAAACTCACTACGAAGAACTTAGTACGAAAAACATAGTACCAAAAACTATGAAGGTTCGGTACGAAAATCTAGTTATGAAAGTACCAGTATGAAATCTTTCATTCTGTATGTTTTCTATATGAATACTTCCATTTCAGAAGTATTCTATACGGAAATATCCATTCTGGAAAACTTTCATTCCGGAAGTTTCATTCCGGAAATTTTTGTTCTGAAAAGTTTGAAAACAAATTTTGAAAAACTTTGTTAAGCAAACAATCAAATGTACTCCCCCTATGAAAAGGAGTTTATTACTGTAAGGAGACTTTTTCAACAGAAAGTTAATTATGAAATATTACCTTACGGTTATCATTCCTAACTTCTGTTTAATATATTCAAATCTATCAGAAGGCAAAGATTTTGTGAAAATATCAGCAAGTTGATCTTGTGTTCCGATAAATTAAAGAATAATATCTCCTTTAAGTGTGTGATCCCTAAGAAAGTGATGCCTAATATCTATGTGTTTTGCACGAGAGTGATGTGAAAGGTTTTTACAAAGGGCAATGGCACTTGTGTTATCACACAAAATTTGAGTTTTAGTAAAACTCAGGTCATAGTCTGTGAGTGTGTGTTGCATCGACAACACTTGTGCACAACAACTTCCAGCTGCTACATATTCAGCATCACCAGTGGAGAGTGCTACAGAATGTTGCTTCTTGCAGGACCAAGAAACTAAAAAATCTCCTATGAAATGACAAGTTCTGGATGTACTTTTTCTATCCATTCTACACCCACTAAAGTCAGAATCAGAAAATCTTTTTAGAACAAAATAATTTCTAGAAGTATAAAATAATCCTAGATCCATGCTTCCCTTAAGGTAGCGAAAAATTATTTTTACTGCCATTAAGTGAGATTCATTAGGATTGGATTGATATCTTGCACATAAGCATACTGAAAACATTAAGTCTGGTCGACTAGCTGTTAAGTAAAGTAGACTTCCTATCATACCTCTAAAAGATGTTTGATCTACTGGTTTCCCAGCTTCGTCAAGATCTAAAGAGTTTGAGGTACCAATGGGAGTACTTATACTCTTAGTGTTGTCATAACCATACTTTTTAAGAAGATATTTAATATACTTATGTTGAGATATGTAGGTTCCTTCTGGTTTTTGAGAAATTTGAAAACCAAGGAAAAATGTTAACTCACCCATCATACTCATTTCAAACTCAGATTTCATTAGACTAGCAAAAGAGTTAGTCAAAGATTGCTGAGTTGAACCAAATATAATGTCATCAACATAAATTTGAACAATCAAAACATTTTTCTTATCTTTCTTTATAAAAAGGGTTGGATCTGCATTTCCCTTAACATAGTTATTTTGAAGCAAAAATGTGGTGAGTCTATCATACCATGCTCGTGGGGCTTGTTTAAGTCCATACAAAGCTTTGGTAAGTCTAAAAACATGATCTGGATGTTTTGTGTCTTCATAGCCAGGAGGTTGTTCAACAAAAACTTCCTCTTGAATATAACCATTATGAAAAGCACATTTCACATCCATTTGAAATAGTTTGAAATTAAATAATGCTGCAAAGTCAAGTAGAATACGGATAGATTCAAGTCTAGCTACTGGAGCATAGGTTTCCTCATAGTCTATTCCTTCTTGTTGATTATAGCCTTTAGCAACAAGTCTAGCTTTATTTCTAACAATGACTCCATTTTCATCACATTTATTTCTGAAAACCCATTTTACTCCAATAACAGAAGTTTCCTTAGTTCTTTCAACCAAGGTCCAGACTTTATTCCTTTCGAATTCATTTAGTTCATCTTGCATAGCTTTAATCCAATCATCATCACCTAAAGCTTCGTCAGTGCTTTTAGGTTCTAATTGGGAAAGAAAATGCTAGATGTTCTACTTCATTTCTTAAGGAACTTCTTGTCCTTACAGGTTGATTTACATCTCCAATGATACTATCACTGGGATGATTCTTAAGAAACACCTGATTTGGGTTTTGTAAAACCTGTTCATCAACATAGGGTAGAAAGTCTTCTAGGGTAAATGTTTCAGAAGTATCTTTTAGAACAATTTCCTTATCAGAAGGTTCTTCTATCAAAGGTTGACAACCAGTTTTGGAAAACACATCTGAAGATGTAAGTTTAGATGGTTTAAAAACAAAAGGATCTGACTCATCAAATTTTACATGTACTGTTTCTTCAACAGTACAAGTATTTTTATTAAAAACACTATAAGCCTTAGAGGTTGTGGAATATCCTAAGAAAATTCCTTTATCATACTTTGGTGCAAATTTATGTAAGTTGTCTTTAGTATTCAAAATGAATACATTGCAACCAAAAACCTTGAAGTAGGAAAGTCTTGGTTTTCTACCATTCCATAACTCATAAGGAGTTTTATTAAGAAAAGCTCTAATCAAAACTCAATTTATAGTATAACAAGCAGTACTTATAGCTTCAGACCAAGAATGTCTAGCAATTGAATATTCACTAAACATGGTTCTAGTGATTTCTTGAAGAATTATATTTCTTATTTTCACTACACCATTCTGTTGAGGAGTTCTAGGTGCTGAAAAATTGTGAGTAATACCTTTCTTACTACAAAAAGTTTCAAAATCTGAATTTTGAAATTCTCCTCCATGATCACTATGAATAGTCTTCAATGGAAGGTTTTTCTCATTTTTAACTTGAGCTCTAAAACTTTTTAAATAAGAAAAAGCTTCAGATTTCTTTGCTAGAAAATATACCCAAGTAAATCTGGTGTAATCATCAACTAGAACAAACACATAGTATTTGCCTCCAATACTTCCAGTTTGTGTTGGACCAAAAAGATCCATGTGCACTAACTGTAATGCATCAGTTGTTGAGACTTCACCGATAGACTTAAAACTAGATTATGTTGCTTTCCATATTGACAAGGATCACAAACTTTAGAAGAATCAAATCTAAGCTCCGGTAGATCCCTAACTAGTTTCTTCTTAGAGAGTTTACATAGGTTCGTAAGATTACACTGACCTAGTCTTCTATGCCATAACCAAGAATTATCTTCCATTGCACTTAAGTAAGGTAAATCTTGGCTCTTGAGGTCTTCTAGGTTCAAAGTGTAGACATTCTCTTGCCTATTGGCTGAGAGAATAAATTCTTCCTTGGAATTGTGAACTAAACACTTATCATTCCTAAAATTCACAAGGTAACCTTCATCACATAACTGACTTATGCTAATGAGGTTGTGCTTAAGACCTTTAACAAAAAGAATATTTGAAATCAAGGTTTTACCTAAAAGAACAATATTACCAATACCAATAATCTCTCCCTTAGCATTGTCTCCGAAAGTTACCTTTCCTCCTTTCGTTTTGATAATCTTTTCAAAGAAGCTTTTGTTACCAGTCATGTGCCGGGAACATCAACTATCCATGTACCATGTATTGTTGCTGGTACATTCTTTATTATCCTAAAATCAAGAAGATAATTAGACTTTCAGAATCCAAACTTGTTTGGATCCGATATTTCCAGACAATAAAATTTTAGGAACCCACATCTTCTTAGAAAAGTAAGCTTTGTGAAATCCTAGAGATTGGGTTTTGTTTAAGGAACAATTCTTTGCCCAGTGACCACCACATTGACATTTGGTACAAAATGGGGCACTTTGAGGAATAAAATAATTGTTAATGAAAATCGGTTTTGCATGGGTATAACCAAATCTAGATTTATTTCTTAAAGGTCGTATTTGAGAATACATCTTATCAAAATTTTCCTTACCATGGGTAATGTTTGATAAACACTTCTTTAAGGAAAAAATTTTGGACATGAGTTTTACAACCAAGTTCTTATCCTCAAAATCATTAATTTTAGAACTAGAGTTAGGCTCGAAAACATTTTTCTTAGAAATTAATTTTTCTAATTCTTTAAGAAGTTTATTCTTCTCAGAACTAACTTCCTCAAGATTTTTTGAAATATTTTCAAAATCAGGATTTTTCTTATCAAGATCTTTAGAAAGATCTGATATCTCTTTAGTAAGAATAGAATTCCTAAAGTTTTCCTTATCAAGTTTCTTATTGAGTTTGGAATTCTCAATCTCAAGAAGTTTAGAAAACCTAGAGACTTCTTCATAAGTAGGTAAAGTATTTTCCTCATCAGAAGATGATTCTTCATCAGAAGAGTTATAATACTTAATATCATTAGAATTTAAAGAAACATTGGTCAATGATTCAGCATTTCTTACCTTATCCATAAGACAATAATTATCAATAGGTAATCTGGCTATAAGACCAAGATTCTTCTGTCCTGAAGATTCATAATCAGAAGATTCATCTGAAGAATCACCACCACTGGCACTCTAGGTGTCATTAGCTTTCAGAACTTCCTTAGCTTTGGCTTTATAATACTTCTTTATGTTCCTGTCTGAATGTATTTCCTTCCTTTCTTTCTTTTTGAGCATAGGGAAATCTGGTCTAATATGTCCAGCTCTTTTGCATTCATAACAAGTAACTTCTCCATCTTTCTTATCTTTCCTATCCTTCTTCTTATACTTAGATTGAAAATTTCTCTGGCCAGCTATCTTGTTCATCCTTCGAGCAAGATTGGCTAATTCATTTTCTGAGACTTCACTCTCACTAGATTCGGATTGGAAAATTACTTTCTTCGACTTAGATCTGGTTACTCTCTCAGGAGTCTTAGCTTTCATCTGATTTGAAG
Source organism: Viscum album (assembly GCA_963277665.1). NCBI lineage: Eukaryota > Viridiplantae > Streptophyta > Magnoliopsida > Santalales > Viscaceae > Viscum > Viscum album. The sequence goes on from OY728163.1 coordinate 152,721,341, forward strand.
TTGTAGTAAAAGCAACAGTACCAGTACCATTCTTTTTCTTGATGTTGTCAGCATCTCTCTTTATTCTGGTTTCATGTTGTAGAAGAGTTCCAAATAATTCATCAAGAGTAATTTGAGTGACCTTCCTGTTCTCATCTATAGCTGTTCTCTTGGATTCCCACTCATTTGGCATAATTTCAATTATCTTGTCCACAAGAGCTTCATCATCTAAACCTTTTTCTCCCATAGATTGTAGACTGTTGATGATAGTCATAAATCTTTGTTGAAATTTACAGATAGGTTCTCCATAAGGAAAATTAAAGCCATGATATTCAGCTCTAAGCATAGCTCTTCTAGTCTCAATCACCTTAGAAGTCCCAAAGTGTGTAACCTCTAACTTCTTCCATATACAGTTAGCTGCTTCACAAGAAGAAATTTGGATATATATATTTCTGGTCATTGAACATAGTAAAGTGTTGCGTACCTTATAGTTGAGTTGATATTCTTGGTTTTCCTGGTTAGTAAAGGTTCTGACTTCCTTGTCAGGAATTTTATAATCACCAGTAAGCATAACAAAGTTGTCTACTCCAGTATTAATAACAAAAGTCTTCATACGATCTCTCCAGTATTCATAGTCATTACCATCAAATATAGGTGGTCTTGTCGGATTTAGATTGTCAATTGAACCAACATTAATTCCTGCCATACTTAATATAACTTGGATATAAACCTGTTAGTAGAAAAGAATCGTAATAACAATGTTCAGAATGAGAAAAGTTCGGAATAGACAAATTCGGAATGAAAAAGTTCGGAAGGATAAAGTGAGCAAGAAAAAATTATTTGTGAGTATAAGTATTTTAGAGACCTACTCTGATACCAAATGTAAGATTGGTATAGAGTAAGAGGTTTCCAACCTCTGATACCAATTGTAGGATCTAAATATAGTATGAGATGCTCAATATACAAGAGGAGGGGTGAATTTTATACTTTAAAAAATTATTTTGGAACTTTTAAAGTTAATTAAGAATAACTATGTTTTCCTTAAGCAAAGGAAGAGGCTATGTTTAACAAAGATAAACTTAAGCAAATTCACAACACCTCTAACACCGAATGCAAACTAGGAGAGAGATTCCGAATGAGGGTTCCGGAAATATGGTTCTTGAAATTGAATCTTAACAAATGATTACAATATGAGATTCTACCTTAAAGCGTATAGAATCTAAATTAATCAGAGTACAAGTAAGGAAGTATAAGAAAGTTATACTTTCCTTATAATACAAAATGCAGCCGAAATAAAACAAGTAGTTAAACTACAAGTAACACGATATAAGTCTTTTAACCCAAAGAGAAGGGTATCCAACAACCTTGGATAAAGTTCCCTTGATTTATACTTTCAAGCAAGTCTGTCTTACCCACACCAGGTTAAGCCCTCGATACAAATATCGGAGTCTCTGTCTTGCTATCCCCGCAAGCCCTCAACTTCAAGGTAGTTGGAAACCTCTGTCTTCCTCAGCAAGGAAGCCCTCGAACTTTAAGGTGGTCGGCACCTCTGTCTTCCTATCCCCGGAAGCCCTCGAATGTAATCACCAACATTCGGAGTCGCACGAAGATTTGAGAGTTAATAAGAGCCTCTCTCTCTAGAAATCACTTCAAGCAAATTAGTCAGCCTTTCAGTACATTCATTAGCAATCAGCTACGAGCTCTTTCAAATGAGCTCCTATTTATAGGTAAGGTCGTCTCCTTCTCCAATGGTCATATTATCCTTAAAGATCGGAGGGACCTGTACATGTGTCACTTAGACAACGGTTAGTTTATAAAAAAATAGACGACATCATTTTATAACAAAACAAGTGTAACAGAATGTATGACATCGTTTTAAACTCTAACATAAAAGTTCGGAATGAAAGATTTGGAGTGAAGGTTCGGAGTGAGATGAAAAAAATAAAGAGTAGACATATTATAGAAATGTAAGCAATATAAATGTTCGGAGTCTAACAAAGATATTTTTCGGAGTCTGAATTAATTCAGAGTGTATAAAACAAAGATACTCAAATTCTGTTTAATAGGTGAATTCGGAATGTGAATTCGGAATAGGAATTCATCATCAGAAATCGTAATGAGAATTCATCATCAGGATTCGTAATGAGAATTCTTCATCAGAGTTCGTAATAGTAATTCGAAATGATATTTCTTCATTAGAATTCGTAATGAGAATTCTTCATCAGAATTCGTAATGGGAATTCGGAATGAGATTTCTTTATTAGAATTCGTAATGAGAATTCTTCTTCAGAATTCGTATCCTGAATCTGGAATAGAACTTAGTCAGAGTTCATATCCGGAATTCGGAATGAGACTTCCTTAGTTCTTATCCAGAATCCGAATCCTAAAACAGAATGCTTTATATCAAAGTTTTAATGATTCCGAGAAAATGAATCTGAATCTCATACTTAAGAAAAAAATATGGATGAAAATATGATAAGGATAATGTTTCTTATAAATGTGATATTCCTTAAGAAAGCAATTTTCCTTATAAAAGAGATTTTCCTTAAGAAAGAAATTTTCCTTATAATAGTGATTTTCCTTAAGAAATCAATTTTCCTTAAGAAAACAATTTTCTTAAAGATAAGGTGTTTGTGATTTTCAAAACAAGAAGGAATGGAAAAGTCATAAGGAAAGCCTTATTGACTCAACAACACTTATAACTCACAGGCCGAGTGTCTGATTGACGCACCTCTGTCGCGTTGGAACCATTAGGACATAGCGGTCCTTTTGTGTACTCCATTGTGGTGCTTAGTGGTGGTCGAGGTATAACCAGTATCTTGAGGGGTAGATTCTACAGAGCTTGAGCGCACCGAGTGTGGGTAATCCTATGGCTGGTTGTACTGTGATTAAAGAACATTGATCCTAAGTGGGTCTGCATCTATCGATCCTATTTGGGTCAACATCTATAAGATCCAATGTGGGGTTTCACTCAATGGTCATGTGTGGGTCAGCACATACAGATCATGTGTCACTCAGATCCTTTGTGAGTAATCAGGGGTTATAACCTATCGATCATGTGTCGGTCATCAGCCATTCTTATTAAAAAAATAAGATGATCTAGCTTATGACTAATCAAATGTACTTTTGTACATAGGTTATACCTAGTGTGAGGTGAGTCTTTGACCTTTGTAGTGTAATATTTTTGGTGTTACCAGATTTGTAATTCTATCTTTGTGGTGTTACCTATGTGGTACTTCTACCTTCATGGTGTTACCTTTGATGTTTTACCTTCGTGGTGTTATCTCCATGGAGTTACCTGTGTGGTAATTCTATCACCGTGGTGTTATTTGTGTTGTACTTCTACCTTCGTGGTGTTACCATTGTGGCATTATTCCCTCATGCATGAGATGAGTATATCTTGATAACGTAGGTAGATGTATGGTCATATACCTAAGTAGAGTTAATTTCTATCGCTTTATACTTGAGATGGAGGTATTGCTTTGTGGTATTTCTTTTGTGAAACTCTGGGAGATCTACGGGGGTCTCGGGTCCCTACTGAGTATCGTTATACTCACCCCTATATGGGCAATGCTAGCACCTTGTTTTATATTGTGCAAACAATGTACAACATTGATCAAATCCAAGGGAGCCAACACTTAACGGTGCTCGGAGGTGGACCGTTTGGCGTGACATGACATATGGACTACTGATTGTGAGTTGTACCTACCATTTATGTAAGATCCTTAGTGGATGATCCATGAGCAGTTTTTCACTTTTTAGTTGTATTTTTATATGTCAGTTTTACTTGTAAGTTTCAGTTGGGCTTCTATTCTGTCCCCTTTACTTTCATCACACTTTTACTATAGTAGTTTACTTCTTGGTTTCTTTTGTTTTGTCCTTGGACTATGTGTATATATAGGTTAAAAGTTAATGCCTTCATATTTTAGGTATATCTCTTTCTGGTGCTAGTCTCTATCCCCTGGCCTATGGAAGGAGTGCTTGGTATGGTTACAGCATGAGCCCCGAGGGATGGGTCCTGATAGTATCCACTAAACCCTTAAAGAAGTAAGTGTTTGGAGAGAATAACAAACTCATTAAATTACTTCTTGCCACTCCCATACATAAGGTTTCCATTGATTATCATGACGTAAAGGTCGTAGATGACTCAAGATATTTTGAATATGATCCATGAACAAATAAGACTATGGATAAATCGCATGGTTCATTGTTTTGATATATATGAAATCTAGAAGCATCACCCCTTGAGGATGTGAAAATTCGCCCTAAAGATCTTTTTAATGTATTGAAATTACACTTATCTATAAAGAATATCTTGGTTCAAATTCAAAATATCATTAAACATAAATTATTTCAATATCCACTCCACTAACAAACTTAATAATTCTCCACAAACAATTTTCTAAAATAAAACATATTTAAAATAATTATTTTTAACAAAAACTAAAATGAAATTATAATTGAAACACTAATTTCATAATAGAATTTCTTTTTTCCAAATTAAATCTGTTCCATTGACTATGTTTCAAACAATAAAAATTCTATTCCCTAATATATTGTCTTTTTTCAAAATATATTCCCAAAGTCACATAGTAAAACCAATTACTTTATAAATATTACATTAAGAAACAAAAATATCCATTCAAATAACATAATAACAAAATTTGAAACAATATATTACTTTGAAAACATGAGATCCCCATTTTCTAAAAAAACATCCTTTTAAAATGAAAATAAAAACCAATACATGATAAAAAAATCCATATCAGACTCACTATTAAGATACCATTCAATTTTATTCCCATACTTAATTCCCCTCTAATAATTGAAATTTCTATTTAGTTTAAATATTGGATAAAAAAACCAAAAATATGAAATAAAAGACAAAACCCCAAAAGATTTAGAATAGACCCAGGAGGCCTCCACACATGCTCCACATGGTCCACCAGACCATGTGTGCTAGCTGTATAGCTCTGGATAATCCTCAAACATCTCCCAAATAATTAAGAGAACTCCATAATCATTTCAAAATAATTGGGAATCAAATTATAAATTTTCCTATAAAACACAAAAAAATAAGAAAATAAAATTAAATATCCAAGACTCAAACCAAAAATACCCATTAGAAATTGAGGGTCGAAAATAAAGAGAACCCACGAAACACCCTCCCATAAGATCCCCTAGAGTTATGGAATCCTAAATTCACATTACCCTGACAGAAAATAAAAAAAAGTGGTCTACAAAAAAACACATACTGTTATATAGAAGCATTGGCTCTTCTTTAATTTTAACATGAACCAATATGATTCTTCCACCAATTAGACACCTTAAGAGTCCCATGAAAAGGATTGAGGTGCTTTTAGAATCCCAACAGTATAGTAAAAAATGTCAAGGAATCAAAAATGATATATGGGAATGATTTTCACACAAAATATTTTTATTATTAAAAATTATTTTAAAAAAATTGTAATATGCATGAATAAGTTAGACATCCCTAACAAATTTAATATCCATAATGAAGAAGTGAACTAATTTATAAAATATAAAAAACTTTAAATCAAATTCACCATTCAACACACCTTAAATTACCTATAACACAATAGTCTCAGACTTATACTTTATAACTCCACTTATAAAATGAACCACCCTTTAACTAAATAAATAAATATTGGATAGATTATTTTTAAAATGTTATAATTTTACTAATTAAAAAAATATAAACCACTTAAAAATAATTGATCTCACAATTAATGAGTCACCCAATCCAAAACATGAGCATTCCCAGAGAGAAATCACGAACTAAACTATGATAATGAAACTAACCGGAAATATAGTCATGAGCATAAACATGATCAGTGGGTCACCGCCCTTCTTTGCAGGTTCCTTACCATTAATCAAAGATCTATTTTAAAGATAGATTATATTACGTTAATAAAATATTATATTTTTATAAATCATTAAATATAGTAGTATATCTATATATAAATTTTTTGTAAAACTATCTTTCTTTAATTATTTTAAATTAAAACAAAAAATTTTAATAAAAAGATAACATTTCTTGGGTGAAGCCCACTATTAAAATCTATATATTTTAATATACCACTTTTAAACCCCAATAAAACAAAAAAATTAATTTTATTCCCAAATAATCTTTAACAATCACATGATGTAATTAGAAATTATAATCAAAGGTTTATAATGTACAATAATATTAGAACCACTATTCAGGAGATAATAATCAATTAAAACACGGGAAATGATTTCATGAATAATACATCAAAGATGATATCTATCTAGTGTGATTTAAACATAACAATCAACCAATTTAGGAGTAAGTGTCATGGGATACATCATATATTCAAAATTTAAATGAACATAGTAAGATAATAAAACCAATCCATATAGTAAATTAGCATATGCCACATCCCAAATCATATACAAACCCCATGATTCCACATGTACCTCATAATTAATAACATTTTTGGAAGGTTCCAAATAGTATTTTTGTGGAAAATATTTCTATGAGATTTATTGAATTAAAACTAACTATGAAATTATGTTTCCAATGAAATTTATATTACAAAAAAACTAGTTAATTGAAAAAAAAATATATATATCAAAAAACTATTAAATTACATGTAAAACCATCTAAAAGATTATTTATTTTCCAACGATAACTTGAATAACCACAATATTATTATCCTATATCCCACTCGGTAATATAATAACCAATTAGTTTTTCCACATAGTGAAATAAAATTTAAAACAACCTATTAAATAGTAAATCAAATTTATTTACTCATAATAAAGGTTTAAATCAAAATTTACCCTTGAAAATTTTGTAAACAAAATTAATACTAATAATAGATAATTAAAAAAATTAAAAAACACAAGAAATAAATTTTTTTTAAAAACATTCGGGGACAATAAAACCTACCTTGAAGAGATATAAGAAGTTATAAAAATAAAATGATGTTATGAATAAGATTAAAAAATGGGATTGAAACCCCTAACTATAATAAAAATAGAGAAATCATTCCAAATCAACACCCTAGGGCACAATGGAGACACACATAGTAATAAAGGAGTAAAATTAAAATAAAGTTGAGGAATAAGTGAAGAGAATTCCTAAACATGGAGTTCCAAATTCAAATGATAATAAATGAAGTTTGAATCCCCATGGATTAAGAATACATAATGTTTGATTGGATAAATATATGGTGGTGTACAGCTGGGGTTGAGTACAATATGAGGGAAGAAGTAAATAGGGGTTAAATCGATTAATATAGTTAAGGAAAAATAAACAATTTTAAAAATTTATGAAATTCTCAGACTCATATAGTGTGGGAGAATGTTTTCCTAAACCATTCTCCATGAATATAGAGGCTACTATAACATATATATATATATATATGTCATACTATTAATCGTGAAGTTTAATGCATATTTAACTAACTCTTAAATTTGCATGAAAAACTGTACATTCATGTGGAAAACCAAAATGCACAATTATCTCATAGTATATCACACTATTTGGGTTAACCATGTTATACCTAAAAGGTGTAAAAAAATATAAATTCCAGACATTGAGATTACCAATAGTCAAAATAATCTTTAATAATTAAGAAAATATGAAATAAAAAATACACTTTCCTACATGGGTGTGACAATATAACTCTACTTGAGTTATTTTATTTCAACAATTAAAACATTCTTATATTTTAGACCATATTTCTATTTAGAAAAATTTAATTTCTCTGATATCTTCTATTACATATAACATTGATTATAATTAAACCACAATATACTACTAAAATATTATTATTTAAACACGGTCATTATAAACTATTATTTAAAAAATGTTTTTTGAATATGAATATTTTTATTGAAGTTATATATAAATATTTTAGATGAATAAAATATATTTATACATATATTATTTTTTATTATAAATTTCTTATAGGCCCCAAAAATGGTTTCTTTTAGTTTTTGTGAGAAACTAGTTTAATTAATTTCTCCCCCTTTTAGAAAAATTATTTAAATAAATAAAAATTATTTTTGAAATTTTTATGCCTAAATTATCATAGAGTGAATTTTTGATAATTGTATTGAATTATTATTTTTGGATGAATAATTAAAATACTGAATTTTATAGAAAAATATCTACATGTTTAATTTTTATAAAAAGATATATTTTGTTTTAAATAGTTTAAAATTTATCATAAGTTCATACATATTATTAATAATCTAACTAATATTTTTTTAATTAATTATATACTATATTTTGATAAAAAAAATTATATCTAAGAAAACAGTTTATTTGGAAACTAATTTTCATAGCATTATGAACGTGATGTTTTTAATTAAATTATACGAATTTTTTGATTTGAATCTTGAAAAAATTGATTGAATATTTTTAATCAATAGGATCAAATTTTTTAAATAATACCATTTTTTTTCATCCTGATTAGTGTCCTTGGTGAATGTATGTCACCTCGAAAAGTGTTAAATGGGTAGAATAGTTGTAAACAACACAGATAAGGGTTATAAATTTCTCATACACCTGAATTTAGCCTATTTTTATAATGTGGTTCTTCTATTTCCATCCATTCCTAAAAAAAATAGAAAATCTCTACCAATTTCATTTAGATTTTCCTTAATATTACATTATGAAAAGAATAAAAAATTTCACACTCTTGAGAATAATATATATAATGTTTTCCCATAATTATGAAAAGTGGTTAAGTTCATATTTAAATAATTTTTATCAATTTTTGTTCTATGTTAATTAATTTTAAAAACATTAATATTGAATAATTATCTTTAATACTTATGCACTGTTGAAATGATATTTATTAAATTAATCAAAAAATAAAATAAATGATTTAAAAAATATTTAAAGTAATAAAAATAGAATTAAATATACTGTGATATGAATTATATAGATTAATATAAAATATTAGGAATGTTTTAAAGTATTAAATTTATATTCTATATTTATCATTATGGCTTTAATATAAAATTATATAAATAGTTTCAAAAAAGTAATTATTTATATTTTATTAAAATTTATATTTTATTATATTATTAAATGATCATAAAAATATTGATAGAGGGAAATTAACATGATAATTATTTTCAAATATCTTCTGTTATAATTTTATGATGAATGTTTTAACTTACATGTTAATTTATTAAAATTTAATATTGAAGAATAATATTGTTGTTAAGGTTAAAAGATGTATAAAAAGGATTAATATTAAATGATAAGGGATAAAGTGACATAATATTTTTTAAATACCACTGGTTGGTTTTATTTTGACATTACCCCTATCACATTATAATATGATTAATTTATGGGCCATTTTTTTAATAAAGTGTCCTAATAATATTTAAAAACATTGAAAATTTGCAACTATTTCACTGAACAATATTATAAAAGGCCACCAAATTCTCTCAATTTTTCACTCCATTTATCAATTTATCTTTCCTAAACCCTTATAAATCCCTATCGATCATACATATCCATATTTTATTGGTTCCATTATCCTAAATATTGAACAGTAGGGTCTTTAAGAAGATATATAATGGAGTTCTTCCAAAGAAGTGGAAATTTCCATAACCGATCACTTTATTTTAAATTGATATATTAACTAATATTTTTCTATGATATTTTTTATAAAATAAAATATTAGTTATCCTAGATATATTAAAATGTTATTATGAATATTACACCATAATTATCCATTATATTTTCCATGAAATGAGATGTGAATGTACCACTCGTGCGTACATATGGACTACTGCTTCCACGTTGTGATACAATTATTTATCATGAACATATTTCATAGATGGTTATTATGATGATTTTAATGTTTAAATATGGAATTTGGTATAATTAATCTTCTTAAATTATAGTATCATATTTACCTATCTACATTCATATCTATTTGAAAATGCTGATTTCACTCATCAATACATGTGGGATTCCACCTCCACAAAGTGATCTGATCTATTTTTGATTTACAGATTACATCGATGGTAATAAATAAATATTTAATGAATATATATGATATATATATATATGATATAATAATTAATTTTTACATGTTTTAGTATTTAAATGTTTTTCTCCATCTATGAAAAAGTGAAAACAACATTTATGCATAAGTAGGTCTACCGTATCAATGAAATGTGAAATTCATTTTTTGATCTCTAAATTTTATATATAACTATATATATATATACGGAATAAATATTATACTTTTTTATTTTATAAAATTATTTAATTTATTGAACCTTGATCAATGTGAAAATCCTAAAACTATTGAGTTGAATCATATATGAAAAACAAAGAAGTTATCAGATGGACCAATTTTTTTTTTAAAAAAATTGTTAATAAACCGGTGATAAAATGTTAAAGGTAAATTAAATTTGGAATGATATATATTATTAATGTTATATTATAGATTAATATTAAATATATTTCTATTATAAATTTGCCCTAAACTTTTAAAAATCATATTATACCTAAGGTAAGGGGTTTCACAACTCAATTTCCTATCATTATGATATGTTAATTATTTATTATCTATGACATAACAAGAATATTTCTATAATTACCTATGATAATTTTTTTTATTTTCACAATTTTGTTAAATGTATTTAAATTTCATACATATAAACATTTAATATATCAATTCACAAATCAATTATATGAATATTAAATGGTTTTTACAACACACATTTATTTATGTGAGACATATGCCATATTCACCACTTGTTTATTTTTTGTGATAAATATAATTTCCGTGAATACAATTTTTGACTAATTTCATGAATATTATAGAAATATAATAATCCATCTAAGGTTCTCTCTTTCATTAGGTTTTGAATCAATAATACAAATTTTTAATGGTGTATTTCACAATATCATTATTATTAAGTATTGTTTATGTTTAAGTCTCAAAAGAGAAGAATTATTTAACATTTCTAAATTATAAGAATATATTAAATCATCCAATATTTATTTTTGGCATATTTTTTTTATTTTATTTTCTTCATTTATGTACTCAATAGACTGAATGGTTGTGTTTATGGAATACCATCTATGTTTTCTATTCAATCTAGAATTTTTATCCACCATGTTCATATTTTAATTAAAATGTTTTCTTGAATGTTTTTACTATTCTAATGTTAATTTTTAAACCCATTTTCACCCTTATGTATTATTATAAAAAATGTGAAATGGATATTTTTCAAAATTTACATGTCATGAACAGAGTATACTACCATCATGACACCTAATAGTTTGAATATTCATTTAAAATTTTATAGAATTATTTTCAATGAATATTTTATACTAATATTATAAATCATTTTACCCTTCAAATGTGATTTCAAAAGTGAAAATTTTTATTTCCTCATAAATCGTTATAAGGATAATTCTTTTTCTATTCATTAATTAAAATAGTCTTTTGATTCTCTTATTTGTCTAGTCCCAAACATGTTCAAATTAATAATAACCACCCAATCAGTTAGAAGAAAGTCCTGAAGCATGCCTCCCTGTTTTCTAGAGGATTCTCACTAGCAATGAGGGTCTGATGTTGGTATGGTAGGGGGATTATACTCACTATATTAGTCATAAATACCGAGGAATCAGAAATAGAAAATTATAATAGAAGATAATAATAAATGTTTATTAATAATTAACATCCAACCTGACATGTCATATAAACCAACAATGCATGAACATGTTGATTAATAATACATGTTACAATAAACACATGGTAACACATATAATAAGAATAAATAAATATAAATAAATATATAAAATACCTTACTTCAGTAGGAAACCCAAGTACATTCTGGGTCCCCACCTCCCATGTTAATTCATAGTATATTGTAAAGAAAACAATAGATAATCATTATATAAAATCAAGACCTACAACCATGATGTTTTTCCAGGGATCTGATGATAGCCTAAAAGGGTGTGAGTAAAACACAGTTGGACACCACCACTAATGTCTAATAAAAATACTATCTTTAAATATAGAATATAATAGTGTGTAACTATAGTAGTAATAATAAGTGTAGTAAATAATAAAATTTCAAGCTCACTTTCCTCACAACACCCCTATCCAAATATACCTTCTTCGACCTAAGAAAAATTATCATTGATCAAATTACAATTGATATATAGTATGTTCATGTGAACCATGTTATAGAAACAAAAAATACAATTAAAAATATAATCATAGGTATTTTTAAATATTAAATACATAATCTTCATACATATCTACGTCATGGGGACACAAAATTTCATATAAAAAATTTAGATAATTGATATGGTGAACCATGAATAATAATTAGAATTTCAATGTCTATTATTTCAATAACTAATGAGGAAATAAATTTTTACAAATTCAATAAATAATGATGAACTCTATATCCATAACATCATTGAATTACAAGAAAATATATGTTCATAACTTCAAAAAAATAAAAGGAACTCCATTTCGAGATCAATAATTAATAAAAAGAAACATCATGTAAATTGATTCAAAATGAAAAATGAAGAACATCAGGACTATAAATTCATGTATGCCTATAAGGAATGCCTTTTCCATAAATTCAAAATATTAAATAAGGAAATATGTTTCCACTAATTTAGATAATCAATAAAAACCCCATGATTAATTGTAATTGATATAAATCACATTGAATTCCAAAAACAATAGATAAAATTAATAACAAGGAGATTCATGTACATTAAAAAGGTAATAATAATATGAAAACATCCATTTAAAAAAAATCAAAGATAAGGGGTTTCACCTTAAAAAATGCTAATCCATACTAAATTTTGAAATCATATAACTAATTAATAATCATAATGCTTCAAGAAGTATAATCAATTCCATTTCATCAATTCAATGTATCATTTTAGTTATAATTTACTAGAGTAATAAAAAGTGCATAAGTTCAATCTATGGGCTACTACATCATCTACAAGGGTAAACTGTCAAGGAATTGCAATTAACATTTTATTTAATTCATTTAACCATTCCACTTATGGTGCAGTCATGTGGATTATTCTCCTAATTTTAAAATTCACAATTATATCAAATATGATCAACATAATATCCATATTTCAATTCAGATTAGTTGGTTCCATTTTTTAATCATATTATCAAGAGAAAAATAAACACACATCAAAGTTTCTTCAATTCAAATCCAATGTTTAGGGTTTATAGGTATCAAAGAAACACACCCCCAAAGGGGATGGATAATGTTGTGTTACTTCACTCCCTAAAATGAAATTTGGAATGTGGGGACTTTATAATTGAAGGTATTAAAATTTTATTAAATCAATTTAATTCTTAAGAGGGAACACCCAAACTTTATTGAGTGATTTACAATGACACGTGTTAGAAACTTCAAGTATTTAAGGTAAAAATATTTAGAAAAACATCCTTATACTAAGGAAAATTAACTCATCCAATACTAATATTGATTTAATCAAGAATAACAAAAATCAATGAAATAGAGAAATTCTCTAAAAATAAGTCATATGAGCTCACAAAATGATTAATACCAAATCAAGAGAAAAACTGGGAAATCATGTCAATGGATACAAATACATACCTATAGACTTTCAATGCTCCCAATGGTGCACTATTCAGACAAATAATTAAGGAGATGTACCCATTAATGAGGGAGAAATAGGAGGGTTCTTATGAAGGGATTCTTAGAGAAGTGAGAGTCAAAATTATAATTTTTTCTATTTTTAATAGGATCATTGTTTGGAAATATATTTATGTAGAATATGTATCAATTTTAAATTTTCACTTTCCAACAACCCATATTCTACATTATTTCCTTTCACAATATTCCAACCACTATCTAATCATGCATACAGAAATGCCTATATACCCCTACCTATGTGGTTGTAGAATATTGTTTTACATGATTTGATACAACCATGTATGTACCTAAGAAAAAATGTATCAAGTAACATGGTTGTATATGATATCTCATATGAATAATCATACCATGACCCAGTAAGAAATATGCCACATAGTTATGATTCACATTTAACAAAAATGATATGCCAATTGTTCCCTTAAAGATATCTATCTTGAAAATGAATAATCAAAGAGAAGTGATCCAAAAAAATAATCCAAAAATTTGAGACACCTCTCATTACTTAAACCACATAAAATAAATTTAATTATATTTAACCTTTAAAATTCCATTACAAATATCATTTTACAATTTGACACATCCACTAAATAAAAAAATATAATTCCTTTGGAATTTACAACTCAGTTTAAAATAGAATCTTAATACCTCTAAAAATTAGTACTTAACATCCAATATAATCTTTATATAAATAATAAAACACAACTCATCCTACTTGGTTTATGAATTTTGTGCTAAAATGTCCAGGTAGCATTTTCATATTCAAAACACTCATCAAAATTTCACTTTATGCACTTGTGTCTTTAACCCTAAAATGAAATCCAATTCCCATAAACATAAATTAAATGGTAAGATAATGTTTAACCAATATTGTTTAAGCTAAGACATGATCACATCATCATCTATTATATCAACTGCAATATGGAACTTCCCACCAAAGGTTTTAGAATTCCAATGGCCAACATTGAGTCATGGTAATACCACTATCATAATTCCTTATCAAAGCACATCTATTACGTCCTAGTAAAACCTTCAATATGTTTTCCAACTCACTCTTCCTGATCATATGTTAGTTTATCACGCTTTTTCATTAGTTTAGTTATTGTTTGAACTCTAATATACAAATCTAGATAGGATACACTGGATTTTCCTTCAATATTTGCTTCCAAATTTTAAACATTCCCCATCTCATCACAAAAAAATTCCTAATGTGGTTCCATTCTAACCACATGAAAATAAAAAGAGAATCATATGTGAAACCTCCTATGGTCAACTAATTCTAAAAAATATAGACTTCTATAGCTGATGCATCAATGAAAATAGTTTCTAAAGCTTTTTCCATAAAGTGTATTGAGATTGTTCTTAACATATTAACTGATGTATGGATAAAACATGTGAGAACATCTCTAGGAAAATACACTTTCTTGTTATTTACAATATAGTTCAACCAAATAAATTTCGATTCATCCCATTATAACATCCATGTATCATAACAAGCCATCATGTTCCTGACTCCAACACTTGTATTTCCCCAAGTATATATTCATAAATCCACCTTGTTTTCACAAAAAAAAATTTATGTATATTTTCCCCCTTATTTAATGACACATTGGAGCTAAAAAGCCCATCCCATAATAGTCTCATGTTCCTATTACCTTTTTCAATTGAGGGTATCCCACTACTGAAAAATATATTACTCCTCACCCAAAAAAAATCTATGTCCTCATACCAAAGAAACACTTTACTAATTATCTTGATATATTATTGATCCATTATCAAACATAATGACTATCATGCCTAAGAATCCCCTCACCTGGAGTGATAAATTAATATCTTATATCCCTCATTATCACTTCTTGAAATCGGTTCCTATGAAATTATAAAGATTTCAAAACATTATGAGGGTCACCACCCTAAATAAAAAATGGTGTACTCCACACCGTATTGATTACTTTAAAACTCTACTCAATCATGACTCCAGTGGTTTCAATACATCTCATCAGACCTGATATTTTGGTATCAAAGTGTATATAAGAAACATTTAAAGTGTACTCAAGATGATGTTCAGATAATGGGTAGGTTTGTATCTAAAAATTGAGTGTACTAAAATTCTATTTATAGGAAGATATCAATATAAAAATCCAAGATAAATCAACATAGTCCATAAATTCATTTAAACAGCTCATGTAACCATGTTTCCTGACAACATCTATCAAGGAACAATCATAATTCAACCATATTAGGGTACCTATTTTATTCCCATATTACCCCTAATCTAAATTTACATTCATAAATTTACCCAAAACTACAAAATTACATGCCTGTAATTGATGTATCTGAACCCATAAATCCTCAGCCTATATCAGATAGCTCAAAGACATTCAACATCAAAAGTTCCAATGCACATGATGTGTGAACTATAATGACCATACACAATGGTTGTTCAATCCCTTGCCACCGAGTTCAAAAGCCAACTCATTGTCTTACGATTCTTAATTCAAAAAGGACATATATGAGATGATACAATGAATGTTAGGTATTAACATTCCATGATCATCTTTAGAACTCATATTTAAAATCATGTTCCAAACATGTTCCATGATTTACAAAATTACCACCCACCTCAAAGCATCATTTAATAAATTGATGTATTAACCTCCTAACCATTGGTCAATATGGAATGCCAATCAAATATTCTTTCCCATTGATTCTAGTCCATACAACGATTCATCATATGTTCATTCTAAATCATTTTAAGAAATACCATTCATATATCACAACACCAGAGCACCACCTGTGAAATGGTTGCTAAACTAGTGTACTACCAATGTCACCACCAATAATGGAATATGTAAAACCATGACAAACAATCTCGATGGTTATGATTGATTTTCTGAACAAATGATTTATTAAAATACTAATAAAAAATAAGGGTCTCTAGATATTACACCTATTAGTACTAATCTAATTTTAATATAGGGCCACTAGGTCAATCACCCAAGCCCTATGACACTCACAGGAGAACCATATACTACTTAATGTGCCTCTATAACCAAGAATCTGAAAGGAAAAATAACTCTCTGAAAATAGGTATAAATTAAATCATGTGAGGAAACTTTGACCTATAAGGACAAAACCTAAAAAAATATACACAAAATCACACCCTTCCTAGCATCATTCTTCAATTTTGTAATCCACTATCACTATCCTAGTAGGATATGACATTATGGAGGGTCACTACATCAATGTAAAAGGATACGGATCTAAAAATCTCTAGGTATCCACATATTAAAATTCTACCTTGATGTTTAACTTACAAAATAGGAACCCAAAAATCCCTTTTTTTTATTTCATCAACTAATATAATTATCGCACTAAATGAACCAATGTAAAACACTTACCATTTGTAAAAACATGACTCAAAGATCATCCATTTCTTTTTTTAAAATAACATTACCACAACAAATATCAGTATTGGTTATAAACATTAATGAGGTTTAAAAATTAAAAAAATATCAGTATTGGTTATAAAGGAATCATCTTACAGACCTTACATAGAAATTTATTTATCTGATTCCATTCAATGTTATTAATAAATTATCTCATAATTTACTTTTAAAAATTTATTAATCTATAAGTTCCTATATTTGTGCTTATATAAATAAAATTTTACTCAAAGAATATAGAGAATAAAAAATAATTATTTTGTAACTTGGATTTTAATTAATAGTCACTGCACATCAGTAATACTCTGAAGTAGAAAAAAAGAGCTTGAATCATTTCAAGAGAAATCAGTTAAGTAGGATTCAACCATAAACTTATTTGAATAAACATATAAGTGGATAGTGAAACTTTAAATAACCACCCCTATTTATAATAAACATGATTCTATGGGGTTAAATACTAAGGAATATAAAAATAATGGTGACATAAGAGGGTCTCGTCCAACAAACCTATGATCAGTTATACCGAACCAATTCTCAATTTAGGGATTCACCACTTTTTATATTACACATGGAATCCCATTTTACTAAAACCCATTAATATTTGATGTATAAAACACTTTTGAATTTTTTTTCTTGGGTTTATCTTTTTGGTACATGATGCTAAAACTCACTTAAAAGTTCTAAGGGAAGCATATAAGGATTTAGTTACACAATTCATCAGTCTGATGTTATATAGGTACAATAATTTATAAGATGAAATAGACACTACATGTAACTGAAATCTATAATAAAAAATTTTATTTATTAAAAACTAGACATTTACATAGAATTTTCAAAATTAAATTTCAAAATAATTTTTTTTCTTTAATCAATTTTAGGTCAGTTAGATAGAATTCCATCATCAGGATTTGTGGGAAAACAAAACTTATGTGGATATAAAATAATTATTTAACTAAACTCATACCATAACCAAAATAATGAAAACTATCACTTATGAAAAAATATAGATATACTGTGAAATAATAATAAAATTGTGGTATATGGATATGCTTCCTAAACAATCACTAATTCATGTTATACTAATAAAAATGAAACATAATCACACAAGAATTGAATATAGATAAACATGAAAATGACTTGAGAATCCTCTATACCTAAATGATTCATGAAAATGCCCCATATATTACCATTCTAAGACATGAGATAAACTTTATAAATCGGTAATTAGCATAACTACATTAGTGAATCAAGGTGAAATAATAAAAAATTATAACAACAAAGAGTATAAACCAAAAGTTCATCCCCAGAAACTCGATCTTTACCTCATGCATGGTTCAGTCATTCCCAGAGTTGTGCTATTTACCATATTCTAAAAAATTCCAAGTCTCCACTCGACTTTCCAAAAAATATCATGAAACTAAAATATAAAGGCTATAAAACAACTTTGTCTTGTCCTGACATGGTTCATTATAGAAACAGTAATCAGATCAGTTATTAACATTGACTCAGGTAGACATCCTCATATGAAAAAAGATTCCAACTTGAAGCATGTGTTGGGAGATGGTGTCATGGGGAGACTATACCATCAGGATTATTTCTAAATATATTGTAACCTTCAATTGATAAAGGAATAGGAATATAATATTAAATGATATGTAATAAAAGACATCCAACATAGAAAGTAAAAAAAAAAAATCAACCATGATCATTTTGAGTCATAATGAATGCAGTCAACAAATAATAGGTAATACATACAATATGACTAGATTGATAAAATAACAAATAATGAAGAAACCCAAATCCATTATGAATCAAATTATATTACCAATCCCCAAATCCCATGTAATGTCTATTTACAACGTAAATAAATAAACAAAAGTACCATTAATGATATTGAACATTTTCTAAGAGGTTTATCCATGTACTTAATGGTGGCCCATACATGGAGTGAGTAAAAATAAGTTGGCCAACAATAATTATTTCTAATGAAAATCATGTATGTTAATATAAATTGTAACAATGTAAAGGTGTGGAAAAACTATACATCAAAGTAAATAAAAACCCTATAAATCTCAAAATCTTTATAGGAACAATGGTTGACTATACGTACATTAATCTAAGACATATTTTCTCAGAACATGTAATATTTGATAAGTAATGCAGTCCTGGGACCCATTCTATAGTACAAAGTTATCAATGTGAAAAGATAATCATTTAGTATTTCATACAAAAAATAGGGAAACAACCCATGCATATAACTCAAGGGGACATGGAACATCATGTAAAAAAAATTAGATAAATTATAATAAAAACTGTTTATTTTAATGAGGAACAACATTTAAATGATTTCAAAAATAAATAATGAACACAAAATCCACAAAATAAATATATAAACAGAACTCTATGCCCATAATAAGAATAAATCATAAGTATATATATTTTCCATAACATCAAAAAATAACAAGGAACACTATGTTTGTAACCTGAATAAATAAAAAGAACATCATGTCGATCAATTTATAATTAAGAATGAGTAATTTTATTTTTAGTTATTACAAAATACATATCCATATCTTATGAATCAAATAACGATCATCATGTAGACCATTTCAATTAAAATACAAACAACACCAAATCCAATAAATAAAAATTATCAACAATTAAAATCATATCAATTAATTAAAATTATCAATAAAGAGTTTCATATCTATGATAGAAGGCCAGTGTTATGTTTCCACATCCCACTAATATAATAATAATGCCTCTGGGGGATTACTATTTACAAATATTAGTTCCACAAAAAGATTGGAATCGTATAAAAAATTAACAATCAAAAGGGGACAATATTTATAATAAATGGAATTTTATCCATTTTGATTTTCATTTTGGTCATATGACAATAGAGTAATAGAAAGGGTTTGAGTTTAATACACCTTCCACTACATCATCTATAAGTTTCATGTTTCATGGTCTTACCGATCACCATTTATTTCATTCCTTCACCAATTACAATTAAGGGGTATCAAATTGGATTGTTATTATAGTTTTAAATTTCATAATTACATCAAATATGAATATCACAACATCCTAGTGGAATATTTATCCCATATAATACTAGATTTATATGGTTTTATTTATTAAAATAATTAGCGAGAGACAAAATAACACACCTCAATGGTGGTCTAACTTCAAGCTGAAGTTTTGGGGTTAATGGTATCTATTAAACACACCACAAATGGGTGGTTCATGTTTCTGTTAGTCCATATACAAAAATACACTTATACAAGCTATTATTAACTAATTAAAAGTTTTATGTTTATATTTATTTGATTTCATTCTTATGATATAACACTTGGAATGTCCAACACATGGTATAATAGAACATTTTATAAATTTAAATAATTTAACATAAAAAATAAAAACCAACTACCTTATAAAGAGGAGTCATCACTAATAAAATATCATTATTTTATTTAATCTTGAATGATAGAAATTAGAGAAATAAAACAATTCCCTGAAATTAGAGAATATGATCTTACACAATGATGGATCCAAAAACATGAAGTGTAAAATGGAAAAGTGGGAATAATAGTTCAGAATTACCTCTAGGCTTCTAATTCACACAAATAAGCTGTATTCAATACAATAATAAACTATATCCACGCATAGAAGAGGGATTAAGTTGAGGGTAAACGAGGAGGGATACTGAGAGAAGTGGGGTGGAAGTTTGGTAAAAAACCAATTTTATGTTAAAGGGTAAATAGTAATTTTACCCATTTAAAGAGGATCATGGTTAGACTACATAGCTAGGAAAAAAAATTTACAACCATCCAATGACACTAGACATGAACCCACATGCCACATTGTGGCCTTGCAAGGTTTAACAAACATTCTCTAATGTTGGGGGCTTCACTGCCAAAGAACCCATACCCTGCATGGTTGCAGTTCGTAGTTAGACAACCCATTAATTAACTATGAATGTTCCTTAACACCTATTCACCAAATCACTTTTTTTGGGCCATATCATATCGTTAATCAAAGTATTTGCTAGTAAAATGTAGTCTATATGGTCCTGCTACATGGTTAATACTAACCACACACCAAGTATGCACCTACGGTTTTTAGTCCTGAAAATTACTTTTAAAATGTAAATACTCCCAATAATCATCCAAAATGCTAAGACAAATCATATGAAATATGCCCCATACAAAAGAAAAAAATTAATGGTTTAAAAATCCTAGAATCCTCTTTGGAATATTAGTTTACTATTTGGACCATCCACTGATATAAATGTTCAAATGTAATTGTAATTTTCAACCAATTTAGAAAAAGAGATATTACAACATACTCCTATATGGATATATAATAATTATACCATCCCTATTTTTATCTAGATGGTTTATCCTCAATTTTACTATGGAAATTTATTTTTTTCTATATACTAGTTCTTCCAATATAGAAGAACATTGATACATAAAGAATGGTGATTTAGTGGTATTGTTTATTCATTAGGATGAAATTGGACTTATTATGTGAAGAGATGAGCCAAAAATTTCAAATCCCATAAATACATTGGTAAATATAAAGATTCCAAAAAATGGATATTCTGTTGGGGAATTATCTATTTTCATAAGATGTCTAGGCACATGAACTTGATAGTATGTGTATGATGTCATGGAAAGAGGCCTTGATGGTGAGTTTAATACGTCATGAATTATTAATTCCATCATTATAAAATTATTTTTGGATTTCCATTCAATTTCATTATTATTGATGATATTCATTGATACATTTCAAGTCCATGTTATTATTTATATGTAATTATTTAACCATCATATATTCCTTCCATGTTTTTACAAACAATCATGTTATTGAATAAATGGAATTCTTTTGTAGTTTTTTAAATTTTTCTAATGACGATGAGTTATTTAATCATGATAGAATCACCTATATAAAACACATAATTGGAATTGGGTATCACCCTTTTTCTTTTTCCCCGTGATTCTAATATGTTTACTATGAATTATATGTGTGGATATGAAAGAAATAGGATAATGATATTATAAATGAAAATTCATTTTTATATATTATTTTTGAAAATATATGTGAGATTAAATTATGAATCTTGTATAATAATACTAGAAAACTGTATAATACATTGGAATATAATATCATTTATATTATACAAATTTAAAAAAGTAACCACTGACATGGGTTACTAGGGTTGGGATATTTATTAGAATCCTTGGGAAATAGATATAGGAATTATATATTTGGGAACATAACCATATAAATGTCTATGAGAATATGTATATTTATAAGATAATACCATAAATGTTTTCTAAGGTATAGTTTATATGGTTTTATAACAATACACATCTATAATGAAAATAAAAGTCAGTTTTGTTTTGGAATAGGTGCATCTAGGGGGTAATAAAACCCAAAATAGTTGGTCAAATATATTTTGGCCATCATTATATTGCATATTGTGTGTTCCATTACTAGAAACATTTTTTACACTCCTAAGGGATATGCTTGGGTAAATTCAAATTCTCTTTATGAACCATTATGTTTAATTAGAGAATAGAACCTGTTGAAACTTATCATAAGACATAGGAAAATGGGATAAACCTAATGTGTCTTGGATTGATAAGTCTATGGTCGATAATATGTTTAATGGAATAGATTCAACTTTTTATGTTTTATATGATATGAGTTTAACATGATTAATGATATATTTGGAGTCATTTATGGAAATATAAACCTTTGGTTAATATATGTTTTAGTAAAAATATTATTTTTGGAATAATGATTTTTATTTTATGGAGATAAATTTAATGTTATTGATAAAATTTATATTTAATATGTTCATTGATGTTGAGGTAATTGTATTGATGGTGATAAAATAGATAGTATATTATGGGAATAGATTGTATATATGACTATGGGTTTGATAAGCGATTTGGTGATAAAGAAATTGATGATAACAAGTCTATATATTTAATATTCTATGATAAAGTAGAAATAATTGTATGAATGATGATTGAGTTAATTTATGGAAGAATATTTTTTTGAATTATGGTTATTTTGGATATTTATGGGTACAATTAGAATATTTTAGGGAATATATGTCTAGGGTATATACATTTTTAGTTTACAAAATTATGAGTTATTAATATTATTTTAATAAAATTGTAATATTGAATATAAAAAATATTTGATCAAATATTTTAGATTTTTTAGTACATAAATTGCTATGAATGTTTAATAAGATTATTAAGTTTAGCGCTTTATGGAATGGATTATGTTGAACAATGACTTGAAATTTTGATGTTTTAGACATGTATTATATTGATAACATGTGGTAACTATTTTAGTTTTGTTAAATATGTAGAGATAAAAGAAATGAATTGTAATTATTTTTTTGATATTAGAGTCCATTGAATGATAAATTTATTTCATTGGTCATGAAAAATTCATCTTGAATATTTATTTCATTTAATACATGAAGATTTTGAAATTTATGAAAACACAATAAAAGGAAAAAAATTTCTTATAAAATAGAAATAAATCAAGAATTTAAATTCCTATTGTTCTTTATGTTGATTGTAATGTAATCCCGTAACATTCAGAGAATGGTTTGGAAATAACAATCCTATACTTTTTTACTTTATTTTTGATGGATTGATTGTTATTTAATCCATCACTAATTTATAGTTGTGTGGTTATTAAATTTTTCAGTACCATGTTCTCTATCACTCTCTGTTAGTAATTGGACGTTTTATTTCTCCTCAATGTCTATAATTTTACTTCCATTCAATTCTCTAATTATCTAGGATCTTGATTGTTTTTTATTCTAGGTAACATATATAATTCCAACATTTCCTTCTTAAAGGATGTTTTATTATCTTATTATACGTTGTGGGTTTCAATAAAGGTATTTTCAAATATTAAACGACTAATGAATGAGAAAACATTTTTAGGAATAAAATTATTTAATGGGGTATAATGTAACACCATTAAATTTTGGAATAAATTTATACTTAAATAAAATTAATTTCTTTTAAATCTTTTGTTACATGCAACATCATATTTAAAAGAATCATGGTATACTGTTAAAATATTATTACTTAAACATGATAATTATAACCTAGAAATTATAATTCGATATAGGGATAGGAATAAATGAATTTTTAAAATTTTATATAGTGGTTTTACTTAATTAAAACATATTTATAAAATAATATCATTTTTAGTAAATTCCATATATTGTTCAACAAAGATGTTTTCCTAAAAAATGGTTTTTATTTATTTTTTTTGAGATAATAATATTATTAATTTAATTCACTTTTATATTTTTCTGAAAAAGTAAAATTCATTTTTGAAATCATCATTTCATATGTTTCTTAGAGTGAGTTTATGACAATTTTCTAAAAAGATTGAATTTTAAATGAATAATGAAAAATACATAATTTTATTGACAATTGTCAATTCTTTACACATAATAGGCTATATTTAGTTCAAAATGGGTTATAATTTAACATAAGATCACTTAAATTATTTATAATCCTATTTAGGTAATTATAATTATTTTTTTCGCATTTTGGTATTATTAATTTTTTACTATAGAAAACATTTTTTCCTAGGAAACTTCTTTTTTTCGTGTTTTGATGGATTATATATTAATTAAAATTTTACAATTCTATGAATTGAATCTTAAAAATTTGATTCCTTATTTGGAATTTAGAAGATAAAATTTTATAAACAGTTCCCTTTTATTTTTTTCATTATGAATAATATCTTTGGTGAATATTTGCCACCTTGATATTGGAAAAATTGTTAAAATATATTTTAAAAACTGAGATAAGCATTTTGAATTTCTATAAAACATACCTTTATTTACATATAATGATTGGATTTCAGATATTTCCACAAAATAAAAGTGTATATGGGCACCTAATAACATTTTTCCTTTATAGTGACCATGTATTAGATGATGAAAATAGAAAAAAATGCCACACTCTTAACAATGATATGTCTTAATATTTTTCATGAAGATAAAAAGAGGATAGGTTCTATTTTAAATATTAATTTTAGAGATTAATTAATTTTTTATCATGTTAATTTATTTTAAACTTTTAGTGATTGAATTATTGCATTAAATTATTATGTAACACTTACACAATATTTCATTAATTAAAAAATAGAATAAATTATTTAAAAATTATTAAAAGTAATAAATATTGGATGAATTTTTGTTTTTCATCAATTTTATAGATTAATATAAAATATCATGGATTTGTGAATGGTTTATGTTTTAATTAAACTTTTTTTTGATTTTATTTAAGGTCCAATTAAATATATTTTTTCAAAAATGGTGTTAATGATATTTTATAAAAATAATATTTTATTAAATTTTTTAAAATCATTAAAGTCACGAAATAAAATAAAAAAGAACATTATTGGACTAAAATATACTATATTTGGAATTTATGAGATAATTTATTGATTATATGTAAAATTAAGATCCTTTAATATATTTGTTTAAAAATGATTTCTTGGTTAAGGTTAAAACATGCCTACCATGGTAAAATCTAAAAAAATATTGATTAAAATGGATTATAACTTAATTAAATCCCATTAGATAGTTTTATTTCAACCTTAACCATAATAATTTGTAACAACTATTAGTTTGGATCCATTTATACAAAAAATATACTTAATAATATTTTAAAACATTGAAAAATTACGAGGGTGTCACCCACCTCAATTATAAAAGGCAACCTCCTACCCTTACTTATTCACACATTTAGAGACCTTTTTATCAGAAAAACCCTAAACAATACTTCTCAAATATCATTATCCTCATTATATAGGTTCTATTATTCAAAAAATACCAATATCAGGGTCCTTAAGTTGAGTTCTAATGGAGTTCCACCAAATAATTGGTAATAACATTTATTGATCACATTATTGTTTTACTAATTATTTTTCCCCACATAAACTATTTTATTTATCATAAAAAAATTATAATAAATATTATATAATTACATTATAATTATTATACTCCCTTTATACACACTATTATCCATCAAATAAGATGATAAAGTATTATAGGTAAGTATGTGTGGACTATCACCTCAACGTAGTGATATAATTCATTTTTCATCACCATATTTCATTGATTGTTATTATGAAGGGATTAATGTTTTATAAATGATATATAATGTAATTAATGTAATTTATAATTATAATATCATGTATATATTCCTGCCTTCCAATATATTGGAATATTTTAACATTGCTTATGCATTTGTGTAGACTACCACCTCCATGATGTGATATGATCCATTTTTGGTTTTTGATTTACATGGTTGGTTATATGGTTATATTTAATAAATAAATATAATAAATATTATATAATAATTGTTCATAAAATTTTAATTACTATTTAACTTATTGGGACTAAGTTGAATGGAGAAAGAAGTTAGAAGAGTTTTCTGTTATAGAGTGTTGGCTTTTGTTGTCAAAGAATATAAATCAAATCACTTTGTAAAGAGCATAAAAAATCAGACAATGTTTTTCTGATTTTTATTTCAAAAATATCATAAGTTAGTAGAACATGTGATGCAATCCTTATTAAGGAATGGGTGAGAAACGATTATGCCAGTCATATACAGTTTTTCTTTGATGGAATGATGCTGCTAGAAGATTGGGAAGTTCTAGTACTTCCCACTGAAACAGAATATGCTGAAGCTGTTCGATCAGTGGATACATATCACGATAGTGGATATCATGAATAAATCTGAAGAATGGTTATGGGATGTAGTGAATAGACCAATGAAATAGGAATGAAAAATCTGGATGTGTCATGAAAGAACATTTTATGGTGGCATAGTTTTCCAGTATTAACAAATTTTAGGGCCAGAAAATTGGGAGATGGAGAAATGTCTTTTTTGGAATATGATTTTGCGTGGAAGTAGAGGTCCATGGTCTGAACATAAAAATCTATCAATGTAGAGGCTTGCACAATATATTGGGTTTTGGATGCAACATTGGTTTTTGCACGCAATATTGAAGGGAGTTTGGAATCTTGCGTGCAGGGCATGTTTTGAGTTCCAATCATTGAAAAATGGTAAAGGCCTGATGTGTATGATAGATTCAATGAAGTGCACGAAATAAGAGTCTAGCATGAGAAAGACTTACATGTGTAATGCGCCGTCAAATGTGGTTTTTCATGACATATGACTTACGCACCCAAGGCGACGTCAATTGGGTGTTTTGCATGACACATGACATATGCTTCCAAGGTGACTTCAAATGGTATTTTGCACAACGCGTGGCTTTCGTTCCCAAGGAAAAGTTAGATGGGGTTTTCACAACGTGTTAGGATATTGCATGACCCATTGGGGTTTTGGCACATAGGGGTCTAAGAGATCTATAAATAAGACATGACCCCTCACATTTGGGGTGCTCGACGCATATAGAAATCTTGAGCTCTGAGGTGCGAAAAAAATATTAAGTAAATAAGGGTGCATGAATGAAATTTAGTTGGGCGTAAGAAGGATAAGTTGCATGCAAGAAGAGAGTTGCGTGAAAGAAGAAACTTCTGCACAAAAGGTGTTTCACGAAAAAAGTTAAATCATGTACTCGTGGCATGACTATTGTGCACAAGAAACCTAAAAGTTTGTGTGAACTATTTATGTCCTTCACATGTTTTTGGCTGTGCATAAGATATTCTTAATCACTTTTGGGTAAGAAAGTGAAGACTTTTACTTCAATGAATACACATGTTTAATTGAAAAAAATGTAATGAAATATGATAATTCTCTATTTTTTCTAAGAGGATGCACACATACATGGGGGATGTTTTCCATGTGCTACTTGATTGTAATGGTATATCCTACTCATTGTATTCCACATCAAATGATTGATTTCTAGTGGTTTGTGTGGTATTAGATTGTTTCTATACCATACAAATGACGTAGCTACTCTTTTTTAGTGGTGAACCTTGTAAATCTTGTGTTCCTATGATTGTGTGTGTTCAGTAGGGAGGATACTATTTAACTAGAGGCAAAGGTTGTTTCAAAAAAAAGGAAACATAAAAAGAAAAAGATATCACTGATTCACCCCCTCCCCCTCTCGGTGATACATGGATCCTTACTAGGAACTTCACTTGATATCAGAGGGTAGGTTCCCTTCATTTGTTCTTTACTAGAATTTCAAAGAGATGTTATGATGGAGAATTTGAATTACCTGAATAGTAAGTGGGTTTTGTTAATTTATGGAAATAATTATCGCATCTGGAATGATAAAATGTTGACTTATATTATGTCTCTTGGGTATGGAGTTCTTGAAATAACAACATATAGATTTCCTCTTATTGATGATAATGTTCGTATTATAACTATTGACAAGAAGAATCTTGAGAATGATGGAAGAGATAAAAATTCATTACTCTCATCACATTCTAAGAGTGAGATTTTGAGAGTTAATGGTGTTTCTATAGCTAAAGGAATATCGGATAAGCTGAAGAATATCTACGAAGGAAATAAAAAAGTGAAGAAAGAAAAAACTATAAATATGGAGGCTAAAGTATAATGACTTGAAAATGGGAGAGTCTTAATCTGTTGGTGACTTCTTTACAAGGGTCAATGATATTTTCAGTATAATCAGAAGTCTAGGAGAAAAGTTGTATGATTTTATAGTTGTTGAAAAGATCTTGAGAATTTTACCTGACAAATTTGATACTAAAGTTTCATCACTGGAAGACAGCGACCCTGACACATTATCTCTAGATGATTTTCATAACACTCTGGTAATAATTAAAATCAGAACGAATAAGACTATAAAGTGCAATGCAAAAGCTGCTAGAGATATTTCTTTCTAGGCTGCAATGAAAGAGATGTTGATGAATATTCATATTGAAGAATAACTTCGTGAATCCGACTCTGAAAATGAGGTATGTCATAATTTTAATGAAATTTTATCCTTGTTTTCTAAAATGTTAAATGAGGCACCTATAAATACAAAGGGAAACTTCCTTTGAAATGTTTTGAATGTGGATCTTTTGGCCACTTTGGGGATAATTTCCCTAAAAAGGAAAATATGAAGATATTGATGAAAAAGATGGAAGAACAAGAAGGTCAGGAAAGAAACAGGGTGGAAAAGATAAATATTCTTGCAGAGGAAAGAATAAAATGTTCTTCAAATCAAAAGTGAGATGTTTTTTTTGTAAAAAGATAGATAAGATGATGTTAGCGAGACTGAATATGAAAATTTTTTATTGAGAAAGCCTGAGAGAGTAAATTTTTTCCAATAGAGAATAATTATGATTATAAGAGCAGTAGTACTGAAGAAGAAGAAAAATCTCAACATGAATAGTATCTGAATGAATAGTAGAAGGAGCTTTTAAGAATGATCAGAAGGCTTGAAAAGGTTAATAGATAATTTAAAAATGAGAACTTATCATTAAATGATCAAACATTTATTTTTGACAAGAAAGAAAAATATGAAAATGATATTGATGATATAAAAAATTTACTTGAGATAGAAAAGAATCGTAATGATCATCTACAAGTATAGATGAAGGAAAAATAAAATGAGTTGGAAATTTCCCAACATAAACATTCTAAAGATGAGGAACTGAACACAAGGTTCAAAAACTCTATTACAGAAACATGTGAATGTTCTACTAAGAATGAGACTAATAAGGATCAACAAAGGATTCCTTCAAAAGTTGAAAAGAAATATGGAATTAGTACTGATGAAAGAAATGTTGGAAAGTCTATATAAGTGATCAAAGTTAGAAATATTGAAAAATCAAAAGCATCAAAAAATATTGAGTCTATAATGATCCCTACCACTACTGGTTCCAGTACGAATGAACAGAAATCTAAGATTAAGAAGAAAGTTACATTTGAAAATATAAAGGTCTATGTTCAGCAAAATTATGGTAAGAATATTTTTGAGAATCATTTTCACAACTCCAGTCATTATGGATGTTTCTGAAGAAAATATTCATTTTATGGCTACTACTGGTATTGTGGTGGATTTGGACACATGGAAAATATGTGTTTGTTCAACCATCAACATTACAACTATTCCACATGTCTTAAAAGACAAGGATTGAGGGGGAGTCAATAATTTCAAAAGATAAAATCTCCAATGATATTTCAAAAGATATCTGAGAATGTAGGTGTGAAAATTGAGAATAGGTTCCAACTATAAGAAATAATTTGAGAAAGAAGTGATTGACCTAGACATCTTACTAAGGACTTCCTTAGTGGATTTCCAGAGTGAAAAAAGTTTCATAATAATCCTCATAAGCCATAGTTTTTAAAAGCATAAAGAGACATGTCAGATATGTCCAAAATGAAATATTGTATGGTTGTTTGACCAGAGTGCATTGACTTGGATAGAAAATTGGATGAAGCACAACAAAAAGTGAAAGAAGAAAAGGACAAAAATCTATCATCATTGAAACTTCTATGAAATCTAAAAAAGGAGAACTCCCATGGATTCTTGATATTTGGTATTCCTCTCATATGACATGAGACATAATGCTGCTGTAGAATAAAAAAGACTAAAAATAAAGATTAGTGACATTTGTAAATGATGAATCTATAAGTATCAAAGGTGTTGGATCAACCATCATTGGAAGAGAAAAGATGAAATCTAGGAAAATGCTATATGATGATGTGTTGAAACATTACATGATTAGTGTGTCACAAATCTGAGATGAGGGAAAAATGTTATCTACAGAAAGGATGGATTTGCTATAAATAGTGAAAATAATGGAAATATAGTTACAAGGGGCCAACGTACAGGAGGGAATTTGTTCCATGTTGGTAAAGTGTGGAACTCCTGTTACATAGGTGTGGTGGTTGAAAATCAGTTATGGAATAAAGGACTAGGATATATGTTTCAGAAAAATATCTGCATGTTATTAAAGATATATTGTGTTAGAAATATTCCTGATTTATCAAGAAGGAGAGATTGATGATGCACTATATGTGAAAAAATGAAAATTACAAACTCTATTCATAAGAGAGTTAAAATTTACTCCAAAAGAACCTTAAAAATTATACAATATGATATATGTTGACCAATGAGAAAGAAATCAAGAAATATAGATATATTCTTTATTACATTCATTGAAAATTTTACTTGCATTACTTGTGTTATATACATGAGACATAAGTCAGATACTCTGAAAATGTTTAAGAGTTTCTAGACGAAAACAGAGAACGAATGTGAGTATTCATTGAAGAAGTTGAGAACTAATAATGGAAATGAGTATAATACCGAATAGTTTGAAATTTACATTGAAAAACATGGAATTTAGTATGAGTTCAGTTCACCATACACACCTCAAAAAATGGGGTTGCAAAAAGAAATAATCAATGTCAGGTGGAAATGGGGAGAACTATGTTATTGAATCACACCCTTTCTCATTATTATTGGAGGAAAGCCATGAGAACTACGATGTATATTCAGAACTGATGATTCTATATGCCAAAATCTGATATGACTCCTTATGAAATGTTTTATGGGAAAAATACAAATCTGAAACACTTAAGAGTTTTTGGGAGTCCATGCATTATAAAGAAGAAAGGTGGAATCCTTGGAATGTTTGAGAAAAGAGGAGATGATTGAATAATTCTTGTCTATGATCCAAAAGGAAGATGATATAAATATCTCAGAAAAGAAACAGGACGAATTATTGAATATTTATATATAAAAGTTGTTGAAAATGTTGAGAAATAAAACTAATCATATGTTGATGTGGTAGTTGAGTAGGATAAAGAAGATTTTGTTAATAATTCTAATAATGCTGCAAACTATGTTAATCCTACTCAAGAAGAGGAATCCAACTTGGAAATCTCGAGTGATGAGGATGAAGTTCAAACAACACATCCTATACTGAAGAATCTAGTGGAGGCTCAAAACATTATTGGAGTTCAATATCATAGGGTTCAAACAAGAAGAATAATGAATGCTATAAAACATACTTCCCTTTATTTGAAAGTTGAACCGAATGATGTAAATGAAGAATTTTAGTATCTATAATGGGTTCATTCTATAAATGACGAAATTGATTTGTTAGATAAGAATGATACTTGGGAACTTGTACCCAAGTTGGACAATAAAAACATTATTGGTAAAAAGTGGGTTCTCCAGAACAAGTTGAAGGAAGAATGTAAAGTAATAAGAAACACTGAAAAATTGGATTTTAAAGGGTATTCAAAAATGAAGGCACTAATTTTGAGGAATCCTTTGATTCAGAGGAAAGATTATAAACAATCTGAATCTTTCTTACAATTACTGCACAACGAGGTTAAAAAATATTTTCAAATGGATGTAAAATCTATATTCTTGAAAGGAGGACTTGACGAGGAAGTTTACATTGATCAACCTTGTGGATTCATTATTGGAAATGATGAAAGTAATGTGTAAAGATTGATAAAGTCATTGTATATAATAAAACAAGCTCCGAGGGCATGGTATTCTAATTTAGATACTTGGATTAGGAAGATGAATTTTATGAATGGTAGAGTTGACAGAAATATTTACATCAAGGGGTGTCAGGAGATTTCACTGATCGTTATTGTTTATGTCGATGGCATTATATTTGATGGGAATGATGAAAGTACACATGAGAGATTTTATGAGGATATGAAGATGTTATTTGAGATTTCCGAGATGGTAGAAATGAAATACTTTATTGGGCTACAAATTTCACAGATGAGGAATCATGTTTTCCTGTTTCAAGAAAATTATGCTAAGGAACATCTAAAGGTGTTTGGAATATAAATTTTGAAACATGTGTCCACACCAATTTTAGTGGGAACTAGATTATCTAATGACGCATAAGGTAAAGAATTTTATCAGAAAGAGTTTAAAATGCTAATTGGAAGTATATTATATTTGACAGCCTCAAGACCTGACATCATCTATGCTGTCACTTTTTGTGAAAGATTTCAGAGAGCTCCTAAATGATCACATTTGATTACTGAAAAAAGAATTCTCAGATATATCAAAGCCACATCAAATGTTGGAATCAGGTATGATGGAATAATAAATAATGATCTATTTGGGTATTGAGATATTGATTGTGCAGGAAATGTAAATGATCGAAGATCCACATCTGGTGGAGTTTTCATTCTATAGAAAAGTTGTGTTTGTTGGAATAAAAAAGAAACAGAATTTGGTGAATCTTATCAAAGATGATGCTGAGTATGTTGCTACTACCCAAGCATCAACTCCACTAATGTGGATAAAGACACAGTTGGAAGATCTACTTGTTAAAGTAAAGATACCCTTGCTCTTGGGTTGTGATAATCAGAGTGCAATCAATATTATAATGAATCTGGTACAACAATATCCTTCAAAACACATTGACATAATGTTCCACTTGATAAAAGAGAAGGTGGAGAATAATTAATTGATTCTATAATACATTCCTACATCAGAAAAAGTTGCTGACATATTTAAAAAAACTTTACTGATGGTACCATTTGCTAAATTGAGGATGAATATGGGTGTCCAACCACCTTCTCATCAAGGTTGAGGTACGTGTATCTATCCCCACTCATATATTTACTTTTTATAGTGTTGTTAAGGTGTTGAATTGTTTCATAAATCTGTCCTTATGGAATGATGCAAAAAGGTGGAGTTGTGGGTAAGCTGTGATCCCAACATGTATGTGTGTGAGCTATTCTAATTATTTGTTGGAGTAGTTGTAGGAAACCATATTGTTGTATTCCAAGAATATTGAAGAGGTGAAGAATAATGAACCAAAATCTTGAAAGATGTTTTAAAGAAGGATGAGGAGATATAATCATGAAATTTATTAGTCAATACTTTTGGACAGCATGGTTTTGGCTGTCAATAATTCTTGTTTCCTACAATGATTTTTCTCACATAGGCTTAGAATTTCTGATAAGTGATCCATTTCTAGACGATTCATTGTTCATGTCTTTATGAATCTAGGTTGACAAAAAAATCCAAAGGGGGAGATTTTTGGGACCAAGTTGGGTATAGAAGGAAGTAAGAAGAGTTTTCTGAAACAAAGTGTTTTCTTTTGTTGTTAAAGAAAATAAATCAAATCCCATTGTAAAGAACATGGAAACTCATAAGATGCTTTGATGATTTTTTTTTCAAAAATATCATAATTTATAAGAACTTGTGACGCAAGCCTTATGTAGAATGGGGGAGAAACGGTGATGCCAACCATATATAGGTTTTATTAGAAGTAATAATTTTTCTCGGGGATTGGGAAGTTTTAGTTCTTCCAATTTAAAACTGATGATGCTAAAGTTGTTCGATCAATGCATACATTTCATGATATTGGATATCATGATAAATTTGAGGAATGGTTATGGGATTCAATGAAGAGAATAATGACAAAAGAACATACAATCTGGATGTGGAATAAAATAATGTTTTAAGGTGGCATTATTTTCTAGTATTTTCAAAATTTTAGGGCCTGTAAATCAGGAGATAAAGAAATGTGTTTTTTGTCAAAGGATGTTGTGCGCAAGTGGAGGTCTATGATCTGAAAATCAAAATCATCCAAAGGAGAGGCTTGCGTGAAAGATTAGGTTATGCATGTAAGATTTTTTTTCACACAATATTGAAGGGAGATTGTAATCTTGCGTTCAATGCATGTTTTGAGGTCCAAACATCAAAAAATGGTAAAGGAATGAAGTGAGCGAAAGATTCCAAGAAGTGCATGAAAGATGAGGCTAGTGCAATAGAGAATTATGCATGCAATGCGAGGTAAAAAGTGGTTTTTTCGACGCATGACCTACACTCATAAGGCTACATCTAAACGGGGTTTTATGTGACATGTAACTTATGCGCCTGGGGCAACGTCAAATGAGATTTCTCACGATGCATGACTGATTATCCCAATGGGAGTTTATATGGGGTTTTATGCGCTGTATCAGGATCTTACATGACCCATTTTTTTTTCACATAGGGCTGGATGAGGTCTATAAATAAGAGGTGACCCTCTCACATTTGGGGTGCTCGACACTTAGAGAAATCCCAAGAACTGAGGTTTGGAAAAATATTTAGAAAATTATTGTGTGTGAAATAAATTGAGTTGCGCGAAATAAGGAGAAGTTTCACACAAGAAGATATTTCCACACTAGAAGAATGTTGTGTGCAAGAGGTGTTTCATGAAAAAAGTAAAATCTTGCACGTGTGGAATGATAATTGTGTGAAAGACACCTAAAAGGGTGTGTGAAGTATTCTAGACCTTCACAGACATTCATTTGTGTGTATTATAGTTCTTATTGGATTCTGGGTAAGAATGTGTAGATTTGTACTTCAAAGAATACACCTGTTCAATTGACAAGAATCACTGAAATACTTTAATTCCCTATTTGTGCTAAGAGGGTGCACACACACATTAGGATTGTTTTCCAAGTGCTTCAAAAGTGTAAGGGTATATTATAATCATTATATTGAACATCAAATTATTGTATTCTAGTGCATTGTGTGGTAATGGAATGTTTCTATACTATACCAAGGATGTAGCTACTCTTATTGAGTGGTGAACCTCGTAAATCTTGTGTTCCTGTGGTTGTGTGTGTTTAGTAGGGAATAAACTATTTAACAGGAGTAAAATTTGGTTTCAAAAAGAAGAAACATAAAAAGAAAAAGATATCACTGATTTACCCCTCCCCCTCTCAATGATACTTGGATCCTAACTCGGATCTTCATAACAATATTTCACTCTATAAATCAAAAAGTGAAAACAATGTTAATGTGTATGTACAACTGACTATCTCAATGAACGGTGTAATTAATTTATTTATGTCTATTTTTATGGATCAATATACATGTAATGAATATATATTATATTTATATCTTGTTTAATATTCTTGTAATTAATAATCATGATCAAATTTATAGGAATGAAACTATTGAGATGAAACATACTTTAAAAACGAAGTTGTAATCACCGAGAACAATGTCTTTTAAAAAATAATTATTAATAAGGGGGTTATAGAATGATCTAAATAAAATATTTATGGAATTTTAGAAAAAATTATTATTTTTAATAGAAATTTAATAAATCAATATTTATTATAAAATTTTTTCGAACACTTATGAGGAAAGTCTGCCATCAAGTGAGGTGTTTCATAAGAAAATTATTTCCTTAGGATACATTACATCTTAATTTTATACGATATTCCCAGATTATGTTTTTAATGAAATTATGTTATATTATTTTTCATTTAAACATTGTTTTTATTGAAATTTGATACACATATTCATTTATTTTATTAATTCTCAATTCAATGATATGATCTTTTTAAGAGTTTTATTATATCAATATTATTTTTGTGAGGTGAATTCTATATTTCCCACTTATTTCCTTTCTGTGTTTATATAGTTTCCATGATGATATTTTTCTATATTTTTCATGAATATTATTCATTTTAAAAAAACCCATATATTTTAATCTATTTCATTAGGTTTTTATTTCGATATTACTAATGTTTTAAGGATTTATTTCACAATTTCATCATTATTTGGGATTATTTATGTTATAGACTATGTTAGGAGAGAATTATTTGAAATTTTTATTTTAAAATTAATATATTTTAGTCTCATATTTATATTTAGTAATTTTTTTTATTTTACTATTTTATGTATGAAAGATACTAGAGTGGTAATTTAATGGAAAACCAAATTTATATTCAATTATGTAAGGAATATTTTCCATCTATGTTTTTATATTATTTAAACTATATTACATGTTTAATTGATATTAAACTATTTTTTTTATTTCAAATTTACACATTTATTACTTTCTTAAAAAATGTTTTAATGGAATATTCAACTTTTTTCTAAATGAGGTACTTTTTGACTTTGTACCAAAAATGTGAAAGGAATATTAATTTAAATATATTCAGAATAATCATAATTTACTTTCATCATTACCGATAAATAATTTTAGGAATATATTTCATGTATCCATGATTCTTTTCAAATAGTATTTTTCCTCACATTTTTAAATATATTGCTTTTAAAAGTAATTTTCAACGTGAAAATGCTATTTTCCTCAATACAATTTTAATGATATACATGTTGTATTTCTATTCATCAATGAAAAATCACGATAATTTTAATTATTCTATACTATGTATATATTTTAATAACAATAAACATACTCTTTCTCGAAATTTATTATAATAATTTTCACTGAGGAAATTATTGATATTTCTTATATTATTTCATTCAATATATATAATTATTGATTTTTAGGCATGTTGATTATGTGCTTTTAATTTACATGAGTACATAATTATAAAAAATATTATAAGGGTGGGGAAAAATTTATATATCCCTTTGATGCATCGATAGGTCTTATGAGAAAAAAATATATTGGGTATTTGTCTAAGGACTTACCCATTTATGTAATATGTCAAGGCACATGGTCTTGATGATATGTTTATTATTTATTTGAAAGAGGCTTAGATGATATATTATTTTTTTCATGAAATATGTATAACATAATTAGGAAATGAGATATTTATATCTGCATGATTATTTTAATATTTATGATATTAATTGATATGTTTCAATATCATATAATTATTTGTATTGAATTATTTAATCCTCATTTATTCCTAAAATATTATTCTTCATGCTCAAGTTATTGAATAAATGGAATGGTTCTTACGTTATATATTTTTACATATTAATTATACCTTATTTACATATTATATCTTTCAATGATTGAAAACCATATTGAGAATGTGATCACATAATTATATTGTTTCATCTCCCTGTATTTCTAGGAAATGTAGTATGAATGATATGAAAGGATATGTTATAAATTCAACAATAATTTTTTCAATGAAAATAATTCTTAATATATTATTGTATGAAATTTTTGTGAGATTTTAGTATGTATCTAGTTTACCATGACTAATAAAATATATGATCATTTAGGACATAATTTATTATATCTAGTGGAAATATAATATTGTGACCAATGAATTTGGGATACAGGGGATGAAGTCTATAAAATAATTGTGTGATAATGTAATGGTATTTCTTTTTATTATATGGGTAATTATTTTTTTGTTTTTATCATTTTTTCAAATCCTAATGTTATTTTCCATTATTCATGTTTTCATCATATTTAAATTTTTATTCATTGGTATTCATTTAGGGTTCTATAGAAGAGAAATAATTGAATTTTATATAGATACACATCTTCCTTTCCATTAAATGGTTCCATTATTGATCTCTATATATTAAATTATTCATGTTTTAAATCCATTATTAATTTAAAGGAATAAACTATACCCCTTCCAAAGAAGTTTTTATTTTCTAGAATGTTTCAATACCCTCTATTGTGGTGGAACAATGTTCATTTATATCATTTACATTTATCCCTAAATTGATACTAATAATCATGTAAAATTATCCCGACTGTTTCATGATCTCATTTTGTTATTCCATGGTCAATTTAAAAGATCATAAATTACCTCTTCTCTCTAATTAGGGTTTTTTTATAAATATCATAATTCTTATTAAAATTTTAATATCTAGACTCTAAAAAATAATTTATTCATCAATTTGAAACAATATTTCATCACAGATTCCATCATATGAACATTTAAAGAGAGGATACACAATTATATGGATTAATAGATCATAAAAAAATATTTTAAGAATAGATATTTATTATTAAAAGAATTGATAAATTTAATTTTTTACAATGTTACCATTTATGAGTTTAATAACCTTAAATTCACTAATTTAATAAAGAAACCCATATCATGTATCAAAATAATTTTAATCTTTTATAATATCCATTTCAATATTAAGAAATATCAATAATATAAATTTATTCCATCCTTTAAAGATATAAACCAATTTTGAATCCTCTTGAGGAAGTAGTAAGAACAAGTGTGTCCCCTATACACACCTCCAATATTTAACTGTCATATTAAGAGAATCAGAAGTATAAAATTTTAAAAATATTGAAGTAATTCACATATTTAAACTAAAAAAGTGTCAATAACCAAATATATTATATCTAGTAAATAAATTTATTACACAAAATTGATTATTATTTCATGAAAATAGTAACATCAAAAGAAAAAATTTGAAGGATAAAAAATAAATTGAGGGTTCTACCTTAAATAATAAAACATGATTATCTAAACATACTTAGAATAAGGACAATGGAATTTTAATTCAACTCTAACATAATCTTAGTAATCATAAAATTAGTATTTTTTAATAGGTGTTATAAAAAAATTAATTTCATTTTTCCTCCTAAGAAACAACATATGTTAATGTGTATAGAGAATTATAAATCATATATGGGGTTATGAGATCAATAAAATAACTACCTATATAATTAATAGGGTTTAATTAAATTTCCCTAAAATCACCCTAGTGAAAAATGTGATATAAATACATATTTATAATTAGAACCATTAAAATGAATCAACATAATATAGGGACCATGTATACCAACTCAAACTAGAAATATCACCACACTTTTTAATGTCTATAGTCATGTATCAAAATCCTAAATTAATTAAAGGGTGTGAAGTATCTATAAATAGAGAACATTTCCATTATAAAAGTTATATCTCACAAATATTATTGGACAAAACTAGAAAAAATCATAGATAATGGTAGCGTAGTGAAGTATAAATCTACATAATTATGAATATAATATAAATATAAAAAATATATTCAAAAATTTATATACAAATAATCTCATCCCATCATAAATATAATTTTCATCATCGATAATATTGTGTATTTAAAACTACCCAAAATTAATTTATTACGTAATTACATAGACAAACCATTTATAATTACATTCATATTAAACATGAAACATGGTAATGAACCAAATTTTTATCAACCGAATTTCCCTT
This sequence comes from Viscum album, assembly GCA_963277665.1. Lineage (NCBI taxonomy): Eukaryota > Viridiplantae > Streptophyta > Magnoliopsida > Santalales > Viscaceae > Viscum > Viscum album. The sequence continues at coordinate 152,761,398 of OY728163.1, forward strand.
CTGAATATATAATTGCGTCATGTTCTATTAGAAACACCATAGGATAAGTCTGACTAAATTTGATTAATTTAAAAATTACATTTATGAAAAAAAATATTAACATAATAATTGACTATATTAAAATTATAAAAATATAAAATAAGATAACAATAATAAGAAAATGTTGATATACACTATCCCCCTAGAATAATTGCACTCATAAAAAAATAATGTTAAAATGAAGGAGGATATTTGTAATGAAATAAAAGATTTAAAAATAAAAATCAATTTCATTGATAGAAAATATAATTAAATAAATAATTTATTATATAATAGGTATTATATAAAGAAGGGAACCCATATTACCATTAAAATTATTGTCCTTAGAATAGTAAAATGAGAGTTGGAATTGTAATCTGAATATTAGTAATAATAAAATGATAGAGAGAATAATATCCCAACATATGGATGTTTAAAGTAATAAGTAAATATCTTATAAATGAAAAATATGATATATTTATACAAAGGTATAAGTGAATAAATTTATAAAAACGAAATGGTAATGGTCTGAATTTTTTATACAACGTAAATTAATAAATAGAATTTTCATATTAAAAATTACGATTTTAAAAACATATTTTCATAAAATAGATTTATAAATTAATATTATGTTTTATTATAATTATAATATAATTACATAATACCATAGTTATGTTTTAGTAGAGTATGAAAATTTATCATAATATTAAAATTGATATTTTTCTAATATATTAGGTTTTTATATTAAAACAATTTACCATAATTATAAAATTGTTTTCACAAAATGTATTTCATTTTTTTAATCTAAAAATATAAAAATGGTCATTATGGTTTTTTGTGATTTTATTTAAAATAATTTAATGACAATAGAATAGTAATGATTGAAAAATATGGTTTTTAACATTATAAGTTAAATACATGAATTTTCTAGGAATGGATAATGTATGTTCCCATTATATTGACATAAAACACACCATTTATTGTATACAGTCACAAGAATTATTATTCTTGGTAGTATTTTCCCAAAATAATAGTCTTATAATTATAATATTGAAAACACACATCTCCTCCACTAATTAATATTACCCCTCCTCCACAGAACCTCCATGCCTTTGGAGCATGTTTTTTACCAAATTTCATTAAAAATTAATTACATGTTGTCTTAGTGATACTATAGTCATTAAAATGCCATTCTATGGATCCTTAAGGCATAGATTAAAATGAGAAAACCAAATGGAGTGGTAAAAACTAAACTAGATCACTTTTAATTTTATTCCACTTCTACCACCCCCATATAAACCCGATCCACACAAACATAATGAAAAAACCATCCTAAATATACCTATGTGTTATTATTAGGATGTTTTACCCAAATTACACGATATATTATTTAGAATCTAAAAAAACATTGTTTCTAGTATGGTTGGTTCACCACCTCTAGGAAAAACTTTCTTCATTTTTTCAAACACTATCATTGCGAGTTATAAAATGAATATTATAGTTAAATATTATTAGAGTAAGTATATTATATCATATCTTAGGTCCTTTAATTTTATTAATATTAATTTAATTAAATTAAATTAATCTCATTCATAATGGTTTGTAAAACAACATAAATGAACAAACCATTTAACGTTATCAAATATTTCAAAATAATCATCCCTATATCACAAAAAATATTGGAATGTGGGATTATCAAAATTTATATAGGTAAATTAACACCATTTACACTCACTTATAATGTTAATTAATTTTTAAAACAAACTTTAGTTTTTATATTCAATTTTTCTGAATTTGGAACCATGAAATGAGGATTCTCATAATAAAGATTTTAATAATTATATATCAATTAAATAGCTACAAAAAACAAAATGAAATTATAATAAATAATAGATAATTGGAAACTTTTATGAATTAATTAATTAATTAATTTTATTTTTTTGGTAAATTAAGTGAAAATAATGAATGATTCAAGAAGACATTGTACGGTATCCCTCTGAACCACCCTATTAAATTTGGGTTATAATTACTCTATTTTTTCATAAATATAAATCTCCCCTTTTATTATTTATTTCTTTTATATTATGAAAAAATGTACTCACATATACAAATAGTTTATTAAGTCATTTTCTTGGGGATATAGATGTTATAAATTTCCACTTTTAAATTTTATAAATTAAAAAAACCCAATTACATGGACCTTATCCACCACTCACCATATTTCAAGTACAACTCCATTATTTTTTTAAACAATAATTATTTTAAAAATTCAAATTTTATTATTTAAACCCATATTTATTTTATTTTTGGTTCAATTAAAAATAATATTCTCATTTTCTTTTTAATTATTGGACACTATTTTCCCTAAATCCTTTATTTAGTAGTATATTTTGATAGTTACTAATCCAATCATTTCACGTATTCAATTTACAAGGAACAATTTTTTCATGAACCATTCTTATTTTTCATCAATGAAGATGCATGAATTTTTTAAACCCAAATTTCATAATAACCATTATGATGTTTTATATGGTTATGATATTAGATATTGTTGTTCAACCCATTTCATTCAATGGGTAATTGTTATGTTTAATCCTTATGACTTATTTTATATTATAGAAGACATAATAATTTACATGTTTTGTTGGGGGAATATAGATTTTAATTCAATGAATTGGTATCTTTTTGTCTCACCAGATGTTATGAATGAGATTAGGGAGTTATCCTAATATGTGATGGGATTCTCTCTCCCATGTGATGTCATCTTTTCTATTGTCCTTGACTTATACTTATGTCAAGTTTTATAGTTTAGTACACACACCTATGTTTTCATTTCTCTATATTACCATGCACATTATGTTATGATCCCATGTGATTATTCATGATATGAATCTTTTATGATATCATGTTATATCATTTGACTTACATGTTATGCCTCATTATCATGATTAATCCATTACTAGGATTTTTATCTAATCCTTTATCACGTTATACAAGGTTATCTTATTCATTTTAGGAGATCATAGGGATTTGGGAGATCATTATGGATATTAAAATAAATATATGTTGTCTTTGGTTTTTTGTATTATGAACCTAGTCTTCCAAAGACATTATACCTCAGAATCATTGTGTTTTGTTTATTTGATGTTTATGTCAAAAATCATGTAATAATAGGTTTAAAAGTAATGGGTCTCTATCATTGGTATTAAAGGATGTTTTACTTATTTTTAGGGATTATGGCTATAATAGTTTAGTGATAACCCTATATATATGTCTAAGTACTGTGAAATATCCTTAATGTTTTGGGAACTATAGAGTGAATAGTTTCTAATAAATTACATCCATATCTGGCTAATATATGTGGATGGGGATATAGAATAGTTGTAGCCAGGGGTAATAGGATCATTAAGGTATCACTTGGTATTTAATAAATCATTACTACGTGTATATAAAAGTGGTATTTTTGTACACCTGGAAATACACTCCATAGGTATATTATTTGAAAAATGCATAAACTCATTATAAATCATTATAAAAGACATTAATATATTTTTATATTATAAAAACTAAAAGGAATCCTTACAATGGATAACATATATTGAATCCTAGAGACTAATATCTTATAAATTATTCGGAATTTATTATTTATTCCTTTTATGTTCATAGTTTGAATTTTTACAAAATTTTTAGTCTGTGCAAACTCAGTCCTTTTCTATATTATATAATGATGAGAAATAAAAGGAACCATTTCAATAACCAACATAATTTGAAATGTAATTATTTCCCTTAATATATGTCTAACCATATTAGAGTGGGGGCTTGGAACATCATGTAAGTACTAGATTTGTGTAATCAAGCTATGAATAGTGACATAAATATTGTGGAATTCATACCTTCTCCAAATAAAGATAAGGTTTCAATTGATACCTTAATGCCACAAATTCTGGCTACATTTATTGGATATTATAATCCCATAATTTTTGAGTAATGTGTTAAATCCATTAAAGAAATATTAAGTTTCCACCAATCATTAGAACAAGAGAATATCATGATAGTTTTCTTTTATCATGAAGGGGATATTCATCAGTGGGAAAAACAATCCAAGAAAATGATGTCCAAATATGAAATTGATTGCATGGAATGAGATGGATTCATGAAAATATTTTTAAATAATTATTTTACAAAAACAGTCATCCCTAAAATTGAGACGGAGTTCTATATATTGATTCAAAAGGAAGTGATGACCATCAGATCATATGAGGAAATATTAAAAAGTATTTTAAAGTAAGCCTCATAATTTTTCATCAACACCAAAAGTAAGTTAGAACATTTTTTAGTGGGTTAAAGTCAATTATATAAAAATATATAGTGATTCATGAATTTAAAAACAATGATGAGATTTTCCATTACAACCTTAAGGATAATATGATTATTAGTGGATATTAATGATCATTTTGGGTTAGAGATAAAATGTATAAAATAGTGTTTAATTCATGACGATATATGTATAAATATCATTGTGGAAAACCCAAAATCTAATATTTCCAACTTTTTGGAAGAAAAATCCCAAAACTATCTGATGGGAACTGATAGATTCTTTAAGTGTGAAAAAATGTAAACCATGGTAATTAATAGAAAATGGATATGAACAATAAAAATAATGTAAAGGATTATAATTAGGTTTTGATCAACACTCTGCATGTGGAATAATGTTTCTACTACAAGTAATAATTACACTTTTTGAATTAATTCTCTATAACAAGGTTTATTGGATACAATCAATAAAAAAACTTGCTATGACTATAAAGCAATGAATTGAATATTCAATCACAACCACTGAGGTGGATCCTGATGAATATGTGGAGATAGGTATTTTAGTTATTCATCCATTAATTGCGAACAAAATTTTTTATTGTTGTATTCCTCATTCCTTATATTCATTATTTTTTAGTAAAACTATTCCAAAATCTAATCAAAATATGATTTTTGAATTATATATTTGAAAATAAAATAGATAAATAATGACATCTCAAGTATATAATTCCTCAAATTCAATTTTTTGTGGATAGAATAATCTATAAAATATTGTTATACATTAGTATATATTGATTATATATTGATCATGTTTGCGGTTTCCTTATATAAATCTGGCAACCAATATTTGTAGAGAAAGACCACTCTTTACAATCGTTGTTCTCATCACATTGTTTATAAATTTAAGGTTGTGGACGAATATCATTTAGAATATTTTTTTCTGGAATGAATATTATTTCCTTATATCTAATAATATATTTCTAATATTATTGAGAACATTTGGAGAATCATGATCAAATATGTCCCCATTGTGAGAGATTATATTGATGTATTCAATGAAGGGTTGTCTAGTCTACCTCATGATCGAGAGATTGAGTTCTAAACTGAACTTATAACCCCAAATTTTCATATATCTAAGACTCCTTACAGAATATCAAACATTTAGTTTATCATTGAATAATTTGTTATAATAGAATATAGACAAGGGTTTTATACACTGCGTGCTTCCCCATATGGTACACTAGTCATCTTCATCAAGAATAATATTTGGTCAATGAGCATCTATATTGATTATTGATGACTATATAAAATCATGATAAATAAAAAGTGTCAATTTCTATAGCTAGATGAATCGTTCACTCAACTATTTGTGAACCAAATTTTTTATAAGTTTCACATTTCATTGGTATATCACCAATTAATGATGAAAACGTAATATATTCCTTGGACCACCTTTTGAACAAGTTATGGGAACTATAAGGTCATAGTGATTCCCATAATACTAACTATTGCTTCAAAAATATTCATGGACATAATGAATTGAGTCTTTAATTATTACCTAAAATACAATTAATGGTGGCATTTATAGATGAAATTATGATTTACTCCTACAAAATTAAAGAGAATGAAGAGAATTTGAAAATTGTGATAAAGCCATTGTGAAAGAGGAAATAAATAAAAACTATATTAAATATGATATATTCATAGAGGAAGTATCATTATGGGGGATTGTAATCAACAATAAAGGGATTTTTAGAACCCTTCTATGAAAAATGATTTTGAGGGGTGTCCCAGATCAGTATTTATAATCATAGAAGGGTTCAAATAGATCCCTTTTCATGAATATTTATCACTTGATCAACATGAAAGGTTATATATTAGAGAATTGGTAAAGTTTCATGGAACACCACAATCTATTCTATCTGACTGTGATCCATGATTTACCATTTTTATGGAAATGTATAAAATATGATCTAGACAATAAATTGAACTTCAATATGGATTATATGAAGAAAACTGATTTCCAATATAAGCAGACTATATAGACACTTGAATATGTATTTAGGGATTTCTAGATGAACAATAAATAACGATGGTATTAGCATCTTCTTTAGGAAGAGGTCTCATACTATAACAATTTACACTCATATATCCAAATGAAACCACATGAATCCATTTATGGAAAGATATTTAGAACCCTCATGAGTTGGAATGAAATTAGAATACAAAAGTTAGTGGGTCCTGAAATGGTTGAGGAAAATATAGAGATAGTTAAGACCATTCAATAGATAATCAAAGATACCAAAAGTAAAAAATAAGAGATATGATTAAAAACATTATTGAGACCAAGAGTTTGAGTTTGGAGATAAGGTATTTCGTTGTATATCCTCATATCAGTGAGTCATGACATTTGGGAAGAATGGTAAGATGTGTCCCATGTATGTTATCCCCTTTGAGTATATTTATTTCATCAGAGTTGTGGTATATTCGATTACACTCATACCAAACCTATATATAATACATGATATTTCAATGTATCACTCTTGTGGAAGTATATAATAGATCACTCACATATAATAAATAAAAAGGTATTATATTTTTAAAATAATCTCTCTTATGAGGATAATCCATTGAAAGTCATGGTCTAAAGAGATAAAGATTTATACAATAATATTAATCACCCATTAAATGATCTATGGTGAAACCTAAAGTCTAAGGATGCATCATGGGAACCAGATGATGAAACAAATTTGAAGTTCCCTCACCTTTTTCTCTACATTATGTAAAAAAATTCAAGGGAATAATTTTTTAAAGGAGGAGAATTTAAAAAAAAACGTTTATCAATGGAATTTCCCATTTAAATATATAATTGTCTATTATTTAATAATATAATATTATATTATGAACACACTCCACAAGAAAAAACCAAGTACATTTTATCAATATAATTTAAACATTAAATTTAGAGAATAAATATGGTCATAAGGATTGAATTTTTTACAATGGGACAAAAAATATAAATTAGATAACAATAATATGAATATTTGGATATGTGTGATCACACTAAATAAACACACTTATGAACAACACCATAAAAATGATCTACAATATTCATAATGAAATATGATTTTTTTTAAATTAATATATGTAACCATGGGACAAAATAATTGTGAATTAATAAGAAATTATATATAATGTATTTTTATAAATTTATCAACACATATCACCATTACAAATATAGTCATTCGAATAGTAATCTGATAATTAGAATAGTAATATGACCATAGGAATAGTAATCCTAACATTATAAATAATAACTTTATCATTAAAATAGTACAATCACATATTTAAGTGTAAAATATTTATTAGGTTTGTTATAAATTGATAATAATATATATATATATACATATATATTCCCTCGTATAACTAAATAAATATTATAATAATGATAAATTAAGTATTTGTATTTTTATAAAACATAAATTCATTAGTTTAAATTTTATAATAAATATAATGCTTTAAAAGAATATTTCTTTTAATAAAATTTATTTATAAATCAATATAATTTTATTATAATGTTAAAATAATTTTATGGGATAATACAGAATTTATCAAAGATTCAAAAAATTTATCATATCCAAAAAATTGATATTTTTCTAATTAATGAGGATTTCATGATAATATTAAACTTACCATATTTTGTAATTTATTTTTAAAAAATTTGTTTCATAATTTTTATACAAAAAATTGAAAAATGTTTTGGGCTATTATTTATTATTTTGTTAAAAATGTTGATCTTTGTGAACAGTGAAATTCTGAAAAATATGGCATTTAACATTATAAGTGAAATACATGGATTTTGTAGTCATTGATGATTTAAGAATACATTAGTTCAAAATAAAATTTAAAAGTTTCGATATATATTAACAATAATTAGTACAATTGGTATTCGTGAGATAAACTAATATATTATTGATTATAATATTAAAAACCATCCATCCCCCATTATAAATACAACCCCTCATCAAAACTACTCCACATACTCCTCATAAATTCTATGCCTTATATGTTGAAATTATTCTTCCAAATTACGTTACCAAACCACTACCACAAATCCTAGTGCTTCTTGTATCATCCAATGAAAATTCCAAGGATCCTTAAGGGGTAGCTTAAATGGAGACAAACATAGTGAGAGGTAAACACTAAACTAGATACTAATTAATTTTATTATTCTTATACCACTAAATATGATCCCCATACACCTATAAATAGTAACGTAAGTTTAATAAATAAAATTTTATGTCATTATTATAGTGTAATAACAATCCCATACAATTTATTATTAAAATCTTAAAACAAAAATGTTTTTAACAATATGGTTGGTTTAGTGCCTCCATGAACATTGTACATAGTTTTTATCCAAATATTTTAAGGTAGGTTATATAAATTATTGTTTAAGTAAATTAAATTATAAAAATTAAAATTAAAATTATTTATTTATTAATTTTTAAAATATAATATAATTAAATAAAATGAATCAAGTTCAGGATAGATTGTAAAATATCCTAAATGATCTAACGATATAATTTTAGCATTTTAATATATTAATCATCCCTATGTTGAAAAAAATATAGGTATTTGGGATAATTAAAAATATTTTAATTACATAGACACCATCGCATTTGACTATTGTAGTTATTCCCGAATTTGACAATAATGTCAATAAATATCGAGAGATGATTCAACCATTAAACCCTGAAAAAAACACTCATATAACAACCAAAATTAGTCTCTATATCTCTATTAAATTTTTATTAACAGACATAATAACATTATAATAAATAATATATATATATATATATATATATTTATAAGGTTAATAATTAAGTGAATAGAAAATATAATTTATTTTGTCAAGAAATTAAGTTCAACTACAGAATGATTCTAGAAAATAAGTCAAGTTATCTCTTTAAACCACCATATTTTCTTTTGGTTATACATTCCCTATATTTACCAAATTTACCCTATATTATTTAATTATTTACAACTTGTATATTATTTATTTTTCAATCAAAATATATAACTAGTTTAACTCACATTTTATTTATCGATATATACTTTTTTAATGGTTTCTATCTCAATATCATTAATTAATAAAACCTTATAAAATGGAACATATCTATCTTTGACCCAATTTCTACTAGAACTCCATAATATTTTTAAATAATACATGGTCTCTAAAAATTCTCATTTGGTTATGTAAAATAATTTTTAGTTAATATAATTTCTAGGTAAATTAATATGCTCTTTACCTTTTTAAAAGATCATCACCCAATTCCATTAAAACCAATTTTAGATGTACATTTACAAAGTTACATATCAACTGACTTTAACCTATTCACTTCACATTGAAATAATTTTTCAGGAACCATCATTATGTTTCCTGTTATAAAAAATTAATGTTTTAATATCATATTTATTTGAAATCATTATTATAATCCATTAGTTTTTTCTATACGATATGATTACAAACACCATTTAAATCCATGTTTAATTCTTATGTTTTTTATCATGATTGATTTTATTTAGTGGAATACATAAGAATGTATATGTAATGATGAGTGTACAAACATAGTGCTCCAATGCATTCAGTAATGTTTTTTCTCATTAGACAATTTGTATTGGATTTTGGGGTAATCTTAATCCATGATAAGACTCTTTACACCATATGATTTTGCTTAGTTGTGATCCTTGACTTATTGGTATGTCATATTTTATGTTTCTTCCACTTAAATAGATCTCCCTTAATATATTATAACTTATTCTTTATGTTATTCTCTCATGTGATAATTCTTAATACATTAAAAATTACTAGTTTCTAGAAGGCTCTAAAATGGATCACTATAGAACTGTCAAAGTTATAAGTTGTAAATATGGCTTCAAAATATATTTTTTATAACTTTATAGGTCATTTCACCCATTATCATTTATGTTTAACCTCTTCGAAAACTAGTTTTAACTTTAACCAGAATAATTAATTTTTATTTTTTTTAAAATTGATTTTGGTAAAAAGTGAAGTTAAACTATTATATAATATTATTTATTATTATTTAAAATATTTTATCCCTTTTTTAAAATTAAACTCCTAGAATCTTAAATTTTTACTTTAAAATTAATCCAAAAAATGTGGTGAGAAAGTGGTTTTCCAAAGAGAAAATGTTTAAATGTTTACAATGTTTTTATATTAAAATTATACTTCAAATTGATTAAAATAAATAAAAATGGATTAATAAATTTATAATGGAACAAATTTTACATTTAAAACCATGTAAAAACAATTTGAATATTTTTAATTACATTAAAATAAATTATGTCTTAAAAAAATTATTTTTCACTATACATAAAAACATTTATCTTCTCAGAAAATGATCAAAAATTAACCACAATATAATTTTAACATTATTATTTCAAAAAATGTTTTAATGTGTTTTCAAATTATTTTTTTAAATGTGTCAAAAATTAATTTTAAAATTAAATATGTAAAATGTGTTAAAACTACAGTTTCAAAAGTATAGTTGTAACCATTAAATTGGTTTTATTTTTATCTCATTTCCAAAAAACACATATTATGAACGTCAAAACATTTTATTGAATAAATAATGTATAAATTTAAAATAAATAATCCACCAAAAGTTATTAAATTAATTTATGTCGATAAAAAGTATATTTGAACATACAAATTGTTCTTCGGAATAATATTTCCATTATTTTCAGGTTGTATTTATTTTTATTTCATGTTAATTTGTACCAAAATAATTGCTTTTTTATATATAGTGCTAAGCTATATATTTTCATAATCTAGTTAATCCTATTCATACATTCTATTCCAATGGTTAGTTAATAATAACCATATTAAATAATAATATTTTAATAGTATGTCATGTTTCATTAAAACTCGATGTTTCGTGTAACACAATATAAATTGAGTGATTCATGTAACACAAGAAAAAAACAATGTTTTTTTTTTAAAGGTTGGGGCCGAAGCCTCATTTTTATTAATAAAGCAAAGCAAAGACCTCTTTTAACTGGGTAGAGGGAGACCCATTACATAGCCCGAAGGCCCAGTGGGCTTGAAGCCCATTACATAGCCCGTAGGCCCAAATTTTTGGCCAAATTCCTATTCTGTGAATAGTAACCTGGCTGCTACAGTACCCGCTACAGTATCGCCACCACTACAGTACCCTGCCGCCGCTACAGTGCCCGCCGATCAACAGTACCGCCGCTGCTACAGTACCCGCTACAGTACTGCTACAGTAACCTGCGCCCAATGGGTTTTGAACCCCCATTTTTCATGTAGTATTACGGGGTGCTTACCACTAAGCCAAACCCCAACTATAGAAAAAAAAAATCTAAACTCATTGTTTCAAGTAACAAAAAATAACAAAGGAAAAAATATTTTACTTTAGAAAGATATATAATCTAAAAATATTGGGGTTTTACATTCTACCAACTTTAAAATTAATTTCACCCTCTAAATACTTTATTTTGGTAAAATGAACTGAGGACACTTCTACCTCATTACTTCCTCAGGTTCCCATGTAACATTATAAAGCTATTTCTTTCTCTAAAAAGCATTGACCAGGTGAGTGTTCTTATTTCATATAACATTCTCTATTCTATTAATAATTTAAACTGGTTATTCTATATAAGAAAGATCATTATCTAAAAATAGAAAATATGAGTTTGGTATAAGTGTTAGATCAGGTATTTAATTCTTTTGAGGGATACATTGAAAACAGTATATACTTCTTAGAGGTTTGGTGGATGTACCAAACCATAGGCTATCATCGTGATACAATCAACAATTTGAAATAGACCAATATTTCTAGGGCATAGTTTTAATGTAATTGTATCATGGATGAATTTATAGAAACCCCTTCACACAAACTATAAATTCTAGATCATGTTGATGATTATTATAATAACTTTTGTATCATATTTCTTCTGAGTTTTTGTGTTATTGAATGACTCTTACCTTATCTTCAATTTCCTCAGTTAGCTCAGGTCCAAAGAGTATTCTACCTCATTACATCCTCAGATTCCCATGTAACATTATAAAACTATTACTTTCTCTAAAAAACATTGACCAGGTGAGTATTCTTATTTCATATAACATTATCTATTCTATTAATAATTTAAACTGGTTATTCCATATAAGAAAGATCATTATCTAGAAATAGAAAATATGAGTTTGGTATAAGTGTTGTATTAGGTATTTAATTCTTCTAAGGGATACATGGAACACATTATAGGCTTCTTAGAGGTTTGGTGGTTCTACCAAACTATAGGCTACCATCACGATATAATCAACAATTTTAAAGAGACCAATATTTCTAGGGCGTAGTTTTAATGTCATTGTATTATGGATAAATTCATAGAAACACCTTCACACAAACTATAAATTCTAGATCATGTTAATGGTTATTATAATAATTTTTGTATCATATTTCTGCTGAGTTTATGTGTTATTGAATGACTCTAACCTTATCCTTCCACTACTTCCTTAATGGTTATCACCAAAATATGATACAAAGAGAAATATTATATAATAGTGACTGAGTGTGATAAATTTGTAAGGTGGTCAACTAAAACCCAGATGAAATTTTACCCATTATGTTTTTTGGGGAGTCAAGTGACAAAATCCATTGTTCTTTTTTTATAATTTCCATTTTGGTATGGATAATGGTTCAAGAATCCCCTTAACATTTCATCTCTCAACATTAACATAACAACATACCATGTACTGAGATACATACCCAACAATATCTCTCTTCATATTTTCCCATAGTAAATACTATTTCACATGGCATAGTGGAAGGATCTATACCCTTATAATACTTTAGTTATAAGTTCATGCCATGTGACCATGTCAGATGTGAAAAAATTTCACTCGTCATGTGGGTTGTCTTTTTTCCAAAAAAATATTAATATAATTACGAACATTCAATAACCCATATTTACTTCAATATCAATTATAAGATAAACCCTAATGGTTTCAGATATATTAAATTTTATTCCAACAAAATTTTAAGGCACTATCTTTAAATAATTTCCCTATATAATCATATACAAAACCAAAGGGTTTTATTACCTTAAATTTTCCACAAAATATCCTTAATCTTGGTAAAAATGGATCATATAAAATGTAAAAATGTATATTTAATACTTTGAACATATTATCAACCTTAAACACAAAAAATCATGTTATTATACATAAATAATAATTTATAGTACTTGGATACATATACGTTTCAAAAATTAACACAATCCTTAGATGTTTTATGATACTTAGAACAAAGATACCATTGGTAAAAATACATATACAACATAATCCTTGAATACAAATAATTAAACACTTTTTCCTTGCATTTAAATGAATTAAATTGAATATGTCCTTAATTGGATTAGAAGTTATGTCTTGGATCAGGGAATTGACCAGGATAATTCAAATTGTATGCACACATAAGATATTGATCTTCTCAATTTGTCACTATATGACCCTCTTTTCAACATAAAAAACTTATTCCCATCAATTTGAGAAATTCTTATAGGTGTTTCTTACCACCTACTTAAGATATATAAATCTAAATATTCATTCCCCTATATTCATTATCAAATGAAATTTCCTAAAATTGAAGATTCCTATAATTTTTTTCTTTAGGAATACCACTGATGTTTTCATAGGTAATAATTAATCATTATAAATTATTAGGAAAAATTAAAATATATTTCTCTCTCTTCATCATCCAATTCAGTGTCTCATAATCATCGAATTTTCCATTATATTCAATGTTATCATGATTCCACCTAGTCTAATACAATCAACAGAAATTAAAATTATAGTGTGAGCAACACCTATAATAGTAGAAAACCACATAATCATGAAAACCACTTATTAGAAGCCTATACGAAGACATATTCCTTTAAATCAATTAATCCTTTAGATTATCCTGATTTATTCTTTATCATTATTTAAATTCATCCCAACAGATAATAAAGAATTTGTGAATTTCCTAATCATATCCCAGGGGGGGATTCAAAATATGTTTGAAGAAAGGCCCATTTTCAAGCACAAGTTGATGATTTATTTCAATTCAATTAACATTTTTTGGAGTAACAATCCCCATATAAAACTATAACAGAGCCACATCCTATTATATTATCCAAATAGGGATATAATTGATTGAAAACCACTCACTCATTCCATCACTGAAATTCCCAAACATTATCCTACACATTCACATATCATTATATTTAACCTTATAGATAACCTTAAAGATCTCACTAATGTTTTCACATCAAATTTTTGGATGGAAAACTGAATCTTAATTTGATAAAAACTATAATACAAAAACATATCATACATAAATATTACATCATAGTATGTAAATATTCATTACATAACATAAATATTCATTCCAAAATCAATTATGTCTAGTGCCTTTGAAAACATAGATAAATAAAAACATTTACATAAGTGAGACATGTCACCACCCACTATGTTTGTCACAACTGGAACCCCTCTTAGATATATAATACATAATTCATTTTCTCATATACTGGGGAAAGTAAAAAATAAGTAACAGTGATATCAGATTTTAAATAGGGGAAAAAAATAAATGTAACTTGAGCATATTGTTAATAGAATATGAGAATAAAATATAAAAAAATGTGCTTCAGATCATAGACCATAAGCCTGAGTCATGGAATATATAATTTAATTTCAAAATACATGAATCACATTGGAATAAAAGGACATAATCCATCAGATCATAATTATGTAATAAGTTATAGATTTTTGGCATAAACATCAGAATATAAAATCTTATGTCATGTTTATCGACCAAGAAATTCGTATCATTTTATTCTTTGTCTATCCACATATATACCTACAACATGAGTTAGACAAACTTGTATGTAAAATATTTTAGTCATGGAAAAAACAACCATATACCCTATGTACAGCTTGGGATAATCACTCATGTACCCTTTGAAGATAGATAATACTAATAATTACTCAATTAATTGGAGGGATATTTATTTCTCACAAGTCACATAATTATAAATATACATTAGTGTCCCACTAGATCACAAACAATCATTTTAAGAGAACCTATAAAAATAAATGAGTTTCAAAAATATTTCACCAAAGAAAAACCCATGGAAAAGAAAAAAGTTTAATAAACTTTTCTTCATTTCATTATTGTATAACTCATGGATAAATAATCGGGTTTCATTATAATTTTACCATGTTATAACACATGGTAGAGAAATGATTTTCATAAATATATTTCATTCATAAGAATAACCCTTTTAGATAAACAAGAATAATGGTATCCTTGGATAATAATAGAATTTACATTAAATTATGTAATCTTAAAAGGAAAATCGTTTTAAAATATCTCTTAGAATATTTCCTGAGGAAAATATCCATTCCAATTGGGAAAAAAACTTTTAAAACAAAAAACATTTCAAGAATTTATTTCATTAAAAATAACCTATGAAACATATAAAGGAATATGAAAAACTCCCATCAATGTTTTTTTAAGGAAAATATCATTTCTAATTCAGAAAAAAAAAATTAGAACATTAAAAATTAATAAATAATATTTCATCGAACATATTTTATTTAACATATAAATGAAGCATTAAAAATAATTTAAACTATTTACTGAGAGAAATAACATTACTTTTAAAATCACCTTTTAAAAAATTTAAATAAATAACACATTTTGGAATATATTTTCTTTTAAAATATAATTTTAATCTTATATAGGAATAATTAAAACAATTAGTATTCATGGTGGTGTAAAATATAGTTCATTCCATACACTCCAAAAAATATTCATTTCATATTTTTACGAAAATCAATATAGGCCTTATTTGGAAAATGATATGAATTTCAATTTTAAAAATCATTGTAAAATTAAATCATTGGATAACATTTCACTAATAATAACATTTTAAAATTTTAAAACATTTTCTAAAACATTTTATAAAACATGGATGTGGAAGAATGTTTATTTCTGAAGAGAGATATGAAGTCATTTTTTAGTCAAAACATTTTTTTGAATCATTGAGTGAATCGATAATTGATTAAAATATAGAACCTATACTGTAATAAAATTAACATATAATAACAACAAACATGAGTTTCTTGAGATATATATAATAATATTTCATCATTAGGAGCATAGACTTAGAGAATTCTGAAAAATGATGAGATTGCATCTAATAACCCTCATCTATTTCATAACATTAAATGGTAACCCCATGAAAGAATAAATTTAAATGAAACTATAAATATAATTATAATAAATTAATTAATGATACTAAATATCATATGGGAATACATACACGCCATAAAATAATATAGGATTATTACATAATGTATGTCAAAAAGATGGTAAACTGAAACAAATCAGTTATCTAACATCTCGAATTCCGTTATACATATTTGAACCCCCTATATACCAAATATAACTCTATTATAAATATATAAATGAACCATAATTATATAAATATATATATCATAAATTATATTATTTCATTATGACCTTTAATTATCCTAATAATTAACAATTCCATGTTAAAATCATAATTCAGGCAATAAGTACTTTGTTTTTCAAGTATGTTTTGATTGGATATTATTTTTTCATATTAATTTTATCCTGGTAAAATAATATTAATAATTTTAACCTTGATATAAATGAAATATGTATTTAATATATAATTAATTATTATAATCCATATATATATATATAAAAATTAAATACAACATTCAAGGAGACGGTATGTTTTACGTATGCATGAACATTGTTTCCATTTCCCAAAAGAATGGATAAAAAGGAAGGTAAATAATTAAAATCATTTATATATTCTTTAGGATTCCATATACATCACATAAATTTATAAAACTTGTCCCTATCAACACCATGAAAATTGTTACTAAAAATGGAATCGCATCACATCACGAAGAGGTAGTCCTCCGTACACACAAACATTATTGTCATAACCACCAAGAAATTGAATGTAACAAGTTATATGTGATATCTTAATTATAGAATTTTATTTATTTAACACATATAATATATATCTAATTAATATATTCTTATATCCTTCCATCTAAAACAGAAATGAAAAACCTATCACACTGGTTCACAAGGCGGTAATCCGCCATACACATAGCAACATTATTGTATTCCAATGAGTTTGAATGTAAGATGGTAAATGATTTATTATAATTATAATGGTATAATAATATCATAAATATAACTTTTAATAATTAAATCCAAAATTATATTCATCTGTGAGAGGTTGTCATGAAAAAGAGATAACATTATCTCACGATGAGGTAGTCCATTGGTCACACCATTGAAGGTTTTATTTAACATTTTTTGGAAGATAAGATGGATATTAGTTTTAATATTAACATAATAGAATATCATTACATCAGATATAATCGCATTATTATAATAATATAAATGAAATTTTTTTGAATGATTTATAAGAATAAGTAAAACAAAAAATGAATAGATTTCAACATTACCTCTTCTTCAGATAACCAGTTTAGGTTTATCCAAAATCCCAAATAGATTGTACTGTTGATTTTCCCATTTCCTCAATGATGTGGGAATAGATGTAATAAAATGTTTTTTTTTAAATTTCAAAAAAAAATTCTTTTTGATGTTTGTAGAGGATAAGAGATGGGGTTGGAATTTATAAGTGGGAGAGGAAATGCATTGAATTTTTGAACTCAATAAAGAGTATCCATGTTTTTCACATGTTTGAAGGCCCCATAATGGGCAATGATCAAACCATGTAAGGGATATGGTATCAATATGACCATTAAAAGGGGTTATAAATATTTCATAGGTCATTTTACCCCCAATATTTTTAATTTATCCCTTAAGTAACCAAATTTGATATTTAATTGTGGTAATTAATTTTTTCAATTTTTACTATTCATTATGTTAAAAAAATATGATGATATTTTTTATAATATAAATTATAACAACTAAATATAATTATTCCATTTATCAAAATTCAAATCATAGAAGTGGGAAAAATTATTTTAAAATTAAACAAGCAATTGCGACAAGAAAGCGACTTTCAAAAGGAAAATTATTCAAATGTTTAACATGTTTTTATATCCAAATTCAAAATAAAATGGACTAAAATGACCAAAATATAATTAATAAAGATATTATTTATCTAATATTACTTCTAAAACCAACATTTTTTTTAAGGTTTTTAAAGTCTTTTAAAAAATAATAATTCAAAATAAAAACTGGTATTTTCCTCTATTCATCGAAAAATTTGTCCCCTAAAAAATTTATTAAAAATAAACCATACTATAATTTGGAATTTTTATTTAAAAATAGTATTAAAATTTTTTAAAAACATTTTTGAAATTCGAAATAGTTACTTTTTGTGGAAAGTGCCAAAAATTTGATAAAACTAATTTTATGAAAAATATAAATTTGAAGCACTAAATTGGATTTGTTCTTATCTCATTTTTATAAGACAAATAAAATAGATATTACTTGTATAATAAATGTTTTTTTTTTATGAGTTTAACTAAAAAACAATCATTATGAATGATTATATTTTTTGTTAGCCAATATAGTTGGGCTTTATAAGTTGGTTTAATGGAGATCCCCTAACAAGGAGTCGAAAAATATCGATTCCACCTCTACTTGGAGTTTCTAACAATTTGAGTGTAATAGGAACCTAACCAAACCTAAAAAATCCATAATACTATTCTTGTAATAAAATGATAAAACATAATTATCAATAAACAGATCCAGTCCCAATAAACACCAAGGTCACTATAGTGATGAATAAGGGCTCCACAAGGTTTATTGATAGTACTATAAAATAAGGAAAATGAGATTAAAATTAATTTATTTGATTGTGACACTACATATCTTACTATAATATTTCTACATAGTTTTTTCAGTCCAAAAAGGAATGGTTCAGATTCCAAATGTCTATTTTTTGTTTCATTTAAACATCCTTTACTATGAGAATTAGTGTTTATCCTTGTGTGATTTAGTGTATGCTTTGTATTTTTATTTTACCAACCCTTAAATCCATATATAAATTATGAGTGTGTGGATTTTTACAAGGTTATGTGATATTCAACATTGACATTATCTGTCACACACACAAGGCATCCATTTATAACCAACAAAATATCTATTTAAATTAGTATATAGGATCATTATATCATTAATAATAATAGTACAAAATATAAAAACAATTAAAATAAATCCTCATATATAAAATAGTGAAAATCATAATAAAACTTCTGTTAGTCTTGGGAGAAAATCACACTTTTCTATGTGTCATACTATTCCTCAAATGAGTGAACTATTTTCTCTTTAACACAATGATTTCCATTATACATTGTCTTGAATATTCCCTTAAGCTCTATTTCCATGATTTACTTCCACATGAATTCTTAGTGCTTTGATTAATTCAACATATCCATCCTAGGATAATCTTTTCTGCTTAATCAATCCAATCACACAATCCCCACACTTTTATTATAAATAAAAAATAATATAATATATATTTTTAATGCATAAATTATTATATAGATTATAAAATTTAATTATTATATCCATGAAATTTCTATAAAATCATTTTCCTATTTAATATTTCGAATTTAATATTTTCTAAATAATTATCATTATCTCTTTTGTGTTTTATGATTTTATTTTTCAAATGTGAAGTGAAAAGATAGTATAATGTAATCTTCTGAGTATAATGTTTATAACATGTGTAAAAATAGGATTGATACAATGTTTGTTTTGTGTAGAATATCTTTGTTAGCAATATTTTGTGTGAGTGAGGTGTAGAAGATAGAGAACGACTACTTATCTCTTTTTTATTTGTTTTTAAAAGGAAGGCGATGTTTATCTAGAAAGGATATGGGAAATTATAGCCACATTAGTGTATAATTTATTCTTACATAAAGAATTTTTATTTATTTATTTTAAATTCTCTTTTCGTTATTATTTTATATAAATATGTATTAAAATATATTTATCATTAAAACCAACAATATGAAGGTTATATTTAAAAGAAAAAACACAAAAAAATTGTAAATATACAAGAATAAGAAATATAATATTTATTATATATAGACATAATATATGTAAATCATAATAATGAGCAACATGTGTAGACCAAAATGCAGTACATAAATATATAATATTATATACATAAAATTTATGTTAATATATAAAAAATATAAAAAATAAAAAATACACTTATTTAGTACATAATATAATTATATATTATTTAAGTAATATATTAACTAATAAAATGTTGATATAATTATATATATATTTATATTTATATATATAATTAGAACATCAAAATGTTACTTCCTTTTTAGATTTAAAATGTAAAAATTAAATAAATAAATTTTTTAACAAATAATTTAATTAATAATAATATCATAATATATATATATATATTAACATTAAAAATGTAATATTATAACAAACATGGAAAATATTTATAAAAATTTTAAAAATAAATTTATAAAATTTATTAGAAATGAAGAACCTATGAAATTGTTGAGGAAATGTTCTATTTTTTGTCATGCACTTGATATAAACATTAGAAGAATTGAATAATGATTATTAGGTGTAGAGAATATTTTTTGGTAGATTATAATTGATATGATGATATTTTAATAGGTTCTGAGGTGATTTTTTAAGGTAACTGAATTTTGATTTTGAGATGAAAATGGCTATGTAATGACATGCATAAAGGTAATATTGAAAGTTAAAATATTAAATAATTCAAATTCTAGTAGTATGGAGTGAAAACTATAGAAATAAATGCACACCTAAGACAAAGTTACTTTATACATAGTAGATATTCTTGCTGAAAATAGATTAACCCACAAAGTCATTGAATGCATAAAATAACTTCTCTAATATATAAAGGTAAATTTTAGGTGATGGAAGAAATTTGTAAAATATTGGACATATGTGAATGTAAATTTGTTGATATGTAAAAGCATCCTTAAATAAACAATGAATATATAGTAGTCCCAAATACGTATGGGTAATATTTCACATTTTATAATTGTTTTCCAGAACATGCTAACAAAAATACCCAATGTTTTTGGGTCTTTATTTGAAACTTTTATGCAATAGTTGGTAAAATATAGTAGTAAATAAAAATATTTTTATTAAAAATGACGTTCTATAACTAAAATATATTAATTTATAGATACCACTATATCTTATAAATCAAAATAGGTAATCCTAAATAATTCAAATAAATTGTAAATGACTCTTAACTCATATTATCTAATGAAAATCATATTTTTCACAAGAACAAAATAAAATAAAAATAATACAAGACGTTGAGTTTTTATATTTATTGAACTAAAAATAAGAATTATTATTTAGGGAATTGGGTTTAATGAATTTATAGGAACAAAATTCAGTAATTACATGGCTGTTGGAAAACTTCACAATTGGGAATTATGAACATTTCACATTATGATAATTGGTAGTTTAAAAATTAGAATGTGATTTTTAGAATTGGTATATATTAAAGGTAATGATGATTGTTAATTAAATTATGAGGGTTAAACCAATACATAAATTAGTAATAACATCCCTTATTAAGATCATTAATTAGATCTAGAGAAGGAGGTAGAATCATAAAAGTTTTCCCTGGACCATGCCCAAGAAGAACTCTAAAAAATGTTGTTAGAGAAAAATCATCTATGGGAGAAATTCATGTTATTAAAAAATCACTATCATATCATTGTTAATTAAACCTCTACATAAATTTATCACTATTTTACACCTTACCCTTAGGGATTATACTGATGTAATAAGGGGTGATGCATTTTTTGTTTAAGTAGTGTTTTAGTGTAAAATGTTTTTGAAATGAAATAATGATTTCTCAAATACTACATTCATATAAAATTTAGCACCCATATATAAAAGATAATATTTACATTATTATATGATGTAATTTACACAATGGACATCATTTTTGGTATCAATATATCAAAAATAGACAAAAGTAATTTTTTATTTTCTTTGAAGACAATATATATTTTGGGTGAAATGTTAAATATTGAATTAATATTTGGTAAGTATTAAAACAATATAATGAACTAAAAATGAAGTCATATGTAACATTAATTTTTATCTCAATGAATTATTTAACCCATTTCATTTTAATGTAATAAAATTAATTATATATAACTAAAAATAAGATTCCAAAACCCAATGTATATTTTAGGATTTTAAAAACAAGCTGTTAGGAAAGAAAACATTTCATAAGCATAAAAACTAGTCGATTTTAAAGATTTAAATTCATAAACATTGAGAAAATAAAAAATAGGCCCTTCATGTTAAATATTGTGGGTTAAAACCAGGGTAAGGACAATTGTTTTAGTTTTTAATTATCCTAGTTTCCAATACCTACGTTCTGAAATTTATAAACAAGTCCCCATAATTTATTATAAATACCAACCCATCATCTGGTTCCTCTATACTCCAAATTTAGTGAGCATGGTAGTATCACCAATTTCACAATGAACAATAATTTAATTTATTTTTGAGGTACTAAGTCTCTATTTTAAATAATTAAGATGAAACTTCTCAAGGTAAGGGTTCCCAATATTCCTCTTTTATTTTAAGTTGAATAATTTATATTATATTTTAATTTAAAATTCACTTTGATATATATACTGGCTTATAATTATATAGTAAAATCATCTGTATGAATAATTTTAATGATATAATACTTAATCCATTTCATTATTATCTTTTTTTTCTTTTGTATTTTGTTGTAGTAAGGATTCATAACCCATTATTTTCCTATATTTGTGTAATCCTTTCACATTCATTTTCAATTTATTATGGAATGTTATAATGATTCATCATTCTAAATTCATTTTCATTTTTTCTATAAAAGAGTACAATTACCTCTCATTAAAATATGTTTCTAGGATGTAATAATAATAAAGGAAAACATTTTAGAATTTATATAATGTAAATATATTATGGATTCTAAGAAATAACATCCCTTCCTAGAAACTAAAAGAGGATATATGATATTTATTAGATGGATCTCTGGGTAATAACCATAAAACTGGTTTCATCATTATTAAATTGATATCCACACAGTTCAAAATAGATGGTCCTAATTGTACACATATATTTATAATCCAGGGGGTTATGTTATGAAGGATTTTCATACCCTTTACAAATCATAATGAAGTATTTGACAATATTTTTTAATTGTATGTTATTTTTTAAATCATTTTTTTTGTTTTTTATGATTATAAACTGTTGTAGTCAACGACAATTTATTATTTTTAACTGTATAACTATGAAGGTACCGTTTACTACTACAATGTTATCATTTTTTTGATAAGGGTATGTTCCATTATATTTTCAATATCCGATTGTTTATAAGTTTATTTTAGAGTTTTCGTATAGATATATTTATTATTCTATTGAATGGGAAAATACTAATATTCCATATATCAAATATATACTGAATATCATAAATATCTTAGTCATGAATATATATAAGATTCTATTGTTATTATTTTTTATATTTATTGGTTTAACAATAACTTCACACGATGTATGCATCATACTTATTATGTCACTAATGAGGTCCATATTTATATAGATACTTAATACATTAGTAGGTCTCATGAGATAAACTACATGGATATTTTTTATAATCCTCACTAATTCATGTGTTATTTAAAAACATGTGGCCTTGATGGTATGTTTATGATTCCAAGAATTATGCATTCCATCACTATGAGATCTATTAATCTTATCTGTACATGTATTAAAATTCTATGTAATCCCCAAATATGTTATTCTCGTAGAACCACTTTTATATAATTTTTTATGCATCTAGTATTATTGATTCCATATGTATGTATGAAAAATATAGTTGTTCTTTACCCCTTACTACAAATTTGAGCTCTCCAAGTTATATTATTTTTTATTTATCTAAGAAACCATGAATTTTACAACATGCGACTTATGGATTTTCAATTATAAATAACATATTTCACTATATTAATTTGTATTAACTTATGTTATTAGTATAATTTTATGTTCATCTATGTATCTTGTTTCTTGATACTACTTCACTTATGGATCCAGTGTATTGTGATATATGTATTCTATACCATTTTAATAATATATCCATAGGATTCAATTTTTTGAATTTTGAGTGTTACAGTTGGTATTATTGTGAGTTTAAAAGATGCCCTATACACTAGATTTAGGTGAACATGTTTAGAAAAAAAACCTATTTGAAACGACCTTATGGTATTTATAGAGTATTTATATAATAATTAAATGATTGTAAATTGTTTTATTATCATTAAAAAGTACAAAAAAAAGAAAAAAATGAACACTCCCACTCACAAAGGGAGAAAATAATGGATTCCAAGAGAATCGACTTCCACAAATTTGTTAAAATCATACAGTAAGTACCCCAACCAATTATAGAGAATAAGAGTGCCACATAAATTTCCTTTATTGGAAAGTGTATCAGCTGCAATGTTTCCCTCTATCCTGGTGTGGGTAAGGAGGGCCCATTGATTGACCAGCAGCTTGCACCTACAAACAATATACATCATGATCCATGGAATTTTACCCTTTAACTATTGTAAAACTACTATAATAACAAATTCAGACTCAATTTCAATGTTCTCAATGTTGTATAACTTGTACAACATGAGGATATTGGCTAGTTCTCTAACCATTTCTCCCAAAGATGTCCAATAAATATGGTATGTGATAAAACTAATAATAACTAATACCAGATTATATCTAAAAATCCCACCCCCGTTAATTTCACCTATACTACACAAACCATAAAATTTTAGT
Source organism: Viscum album (assembly GCA_963277665.1). Taxonomy (NCBI): domain Eukaryota; kingdom Viridiplantae; phylum Streptophyta; class Magnoliopsida; order Santalales; family Viscaceae; genus Viscum; species Viscum album. The sequence goes on from OY728163.1 coordinate 152,786,705, forward strand.
TTAATCTCTTTTATGTGAGATTTCCACATGACCAATATGTCAAACCAGCTACATCCAGACACCTGTGTTATGGATGGCCTAAGTAAAAAAATTGAATGATGGGGAAGACATCCTTGTTGGATGTATTAGCTCTTATTCCTCATAAAGAACCTACCATCCACTAGGGAGATTTAGGTTTGAATAAATCAATGAGGGTAACATTATGTGGGGATCTAAATGCTTGGGTGACAAATGCCACAATAAAATGTGAACTTTTATTTTCACTCTTAGATTTTGTTTTGTGATTTGTATCCCTATAAATAGGGTGTACCACATCTGTTGTAATAATAAGAATTTCAGTGAGAAGAAAAAATTAGTTTGTTCTATTGTGTTTAGGTGGTTTCAATCACATCAAGTGAACTGCGTGTGCACGGTTGAGTTTACCACTGCAATTGGTCCTCTATCAGTGGTATCAGAGGAGTTTGAAGCTTGTGCTACCCATAAACACCTTCAGTGGTATTAATGTGTCAAAGGTGCGCTATGAAGACATAGATCCATGGATTTTTCTCTTTATTTGTCTATAGTAGTGGAAGTGGGTTTTTTCTGATCTGGTTCCATGATTTTCACCCCCGACGAAGACGATAAATAGTGTTCCTACACTATTTAAATTTTGGGTGTGAAGTTTGTTATTCCAATTTCCATGCCCCTTTCCCATTATTATAAATAGATTTCTTTTATCAACTTTTCCACCGAATATGAAAATTTATTTCCCATATTTAGTTTTGTCAAAAATTCAAAAATCCCTTTAGCCTTTTTCTTTTTTTCTCTCCTCCATGATTCTATTTCCACTTTTAAATTTTAACTTGTCTTGCCTCCCATATTCTTCAAAGCCTCCCTTTTTGGATCCTTTTTTTCATCCATGTCTTAATCTATAACCCAATGGAAAAAAAATAAATTTAATTTGGTTGAGAAAAAGAGGTGTCTTCACTTATGAAAAGAAAATATTTGGGTGACCAAAAAAAATTGTTGTATTATGAAATTCCAAAAAACAAAAACAATTGCACTATCCAAAAAATGGATTTCCTAGATATTGAAGTAAATTTCATTTATCCCATCGATTTATTCCCAGAAAATGTGATGATGATGGACAACCCCCCCCCCCCCCCCCCCCCCGCACCTTCTTCTATTCTCCTTTAGTTGAATCAATCATATTTACATAAAACTATTGAATAAATGGAGATGTTATCCATCAAATATTCCTTCCCAACGGGCACCGAAAAACCTGTATTGGTATCAAAGGCACATACCTTCCTAAATGTTGAGACCTGCTTCAATGTAGTATCTGGAAGACCATCCACCAGTTCAGGATTGAAGCCTCAAATATCCATGTTAGTTCCCCTGGTGAAGAATAGTGATGCCTTCTTCCACGGAATTCGAGTCCCGAAGAAGACCCGATGAAGTCTCACAAATGGGTTCCTTGTCCATGCCTTGGTCAATTTTTGATGTTCTTCAAAGGGTGAAACTTTTTGTGCTTAAGGTATCCCCCTTTTCCATTTGTTGGACACTGTGATGGAATAGAGCATCAACCACAATCCCCCCTTAGATTTGTATCCGAAAAGGGAAGAGGATCCTGCTCTAAGGTAAAGCCGGAGAACCAAGGATCTGTGGTGCACAAGTATGGCTCACAGATGTTGGGGCATGCAAGTAAACAGTGAAGGTGGTCTGGATCACCTATATATAAAAGGTCACTCTCGCGCGAACTCATTCTGCTTCTAGTAGATCGAGCTCTCGTCGCGCAGGTGCTCTGGTTTTCGGTCTTCGGTCTTCTGGATTTTTTGTCGCGCTTCTATAGAAGGTATTTCACTTGTGCAAAATGACTAGGGAAGAAAAACTTGTGCCACCCAATTGACTTATGCACTATGTTTGGACTTGCGCACCTTAATTCTTTTTACATTTTTTTTATTTCCTTCATCAAACATTCACAAACCAAACTTAATTAAGAGTGGATTGTTTGATCTTTGTACAAATTCAATAGCTCCCCATTGAATTGGATCAACTGATGAGTTGGAAAACAAGAGAATAGATGACAAGATGAACGTCTTTTTCCATGATTATTATGATATCTGTGACACCACTCCCTCAGATTTGGATAAAGACATGAAGAAATATCATGAAAATTTCCCACATAGCATATACTTTCATTTATATGGCCATGGTCATCTGCAAGGAGTCAACGTTCCAGAGGAAAATAATTATATTCCTCATTCCTGGTTTCAGAAAAGCACCAATTTATCTAAGGAAAATGTCTCAATTGCAAGATCATTTTCTAATGTAGGAGCAGTGGAGAAGGCATTCATAATGAATCATATCCCGTGCTCTCTAGATCTGAAGCCTCTCAAGGCTGTGCTGCAAATGCATTAATATCCCTCTACTTTCTGAAATTCTCTGATGGACCAATATATGGGACGGAAAAATAGTTGGGATTTCTATCCTGGAGGAGGTTTGAAGAAGAATTGGATGTGGGAATATTGGGTGTGACGAACCTGTGCAGAGTTTGTCAATGATCTGAAAGGAGCTTCATTATATGAAGTCGTCTAGACTGGGCAGACATATGTTTACAGGAATGAAAATTTCATGCAGGAGTTAATCAGTCACTGGAGCCCAAATACGAATTATTTCCATATGACTCATGGAGAAGTATGAATTAGTTTGTGGGATGTCTACAAGATTTCAGGGGATCCAATTTTTTGAGATATGTGGGAAGAATCATTCTCCCCAAGGTGACCTGGAATGATTTGGAGAAGACTTCTGTTTTATATTGAGAGTTAATGAAAAGTTTCCACAAGATTAAGAATACCAAAACCGGGAAAACCCACTCTAGAAAAGATATCCATCCAGAGGAGTGGATTTACATGTTTCTTATTATGAATAATGATGAGGGACCTTCCTACACTCTTCCTACTAGTTTCCCTAGAGCTACAAAGAGGGGTGCTCCGGGCACATTTTGGCCAATTCTGGAACCAGGAGACTTTGACAGGTGTGGGTATGAACTGAACCATAATATTTCCACGAAGACCCATATGGCATGATTTTTGGTCTTGTAGCTTAGTGTTTACCTTTTACATGTTTGGGATTCGAAAGGAGGCTTGAGGTCGGGGACCTTTGTCTTTGCAGCGAAGCTGGCTGAAAGGAATATGGTTGTGTTGGCCACCTTAGTTTTGGCAAAGATTCATAGGATCATACATCATGTTTATATGGGTATGACTCCACTAAGAATAGTGGGTTCATTCCGTGTTTTATGGGGATGGATCGCTACTCATTTCAGGACATATGTTGTACAAAGTGGGGGTACTGGTTCCTGGAAGTTCTTTTCGACTTCCTGTTCAAGAATTGTCTAGAATTTCTCCCTCATGCCACAAATTTTATGATATCAAGATAAGGTTGAGCATGTTCAAGGCGTTTCATTTATTTCCCTATGGAAATCCACCAATAGTTCGATTTGTTGATAATGGAATAGCCAGTCTTGAGTTTAGGGCATCCATGCTGGCATGTAGAGATTGTACACTGGCCACGAGGATTGATAGAGAAATTATATGTGAGTCCTATGTTCCATACAGATTCACACGTCAATTCAAATTTCTACAGTAAATCATCATATCCCCTTCGGTGCATGTCAGGTTAGAGAAGCATCTAATGGTTTCTTGTCAACTATGGTTGTTAACGTCTATGGAGAAGACTGGGGCGGTATTTGATCATCCTGGTATTGGAGCGGAAAGATGATTGACTACATGGTATACCGTGAGATGGGTAGCATGATACCGTGAAGGCATACTGAATCAGGCAGTCCCTCAGGTGGGGACAATGAAGAGAACCATTATGAAAGAAACTTTTCATTTTCAAGGTGACTCTTCCTCACCCGGAGCTGATTCACCGGGTACCTCAACCGTGGTTGACTCACCAAATTCCTAGGATAGGGATGATGAGGAAAGGAATGCATCAGAGTGGCCTCGTGCTAGATATAATCCGCCTTCCAGAGTCAAGATACCTACTTAATCGACTCATGGTGATTTACATCATTGAGACAATTTAGTCGCCATCATTTTAAATAGAAACAAGTTTCATTTTCTTATCCTTTATATGTGATTGTAGGAGCTGGGAAGAAGTTGAAGTCCCAGATTGTAGGACCCTACTCATGGCCTTCTGGTGCACATTCTAAATATTTATGACCAGAGGATGTCTGAACATGGCAGAGTTTATATTGTGATGTAGAAACCACCGGGATGGACTTATGTGAAGGGATTCATGTCCTTGGAGTGTGGAATCATCGGTCTTCCACTGACATCAATTTTGAGGACAACCCCAATGAAGTGAGGGATTACATCAAATAGTTGTAAATGCTCATATATTCCACTAATAAGCCTATTCCCGTCACCAAAAGGGTGAAGGAAATGATGGACCTTGGTACCACTGAAGGAATTGACCCTTCATTATATAAAGAGTGGCGTGATTACGTGCCTCTTGAAGATGTATGTTTTTTTTTCAAATTTCTAATTTCTTTTCAATTTGAATTTAATCAAAGATTTTTCATTTAAGGAAGTAATCTTCTTCATCTTGTATCTTGTAAAGGAAAGAACCACTAAAATACCTTTAACTTGGTATAGCCATTGTGGCACTGCTCTTGGAGCCACTGAATCTCCTCGTGAGCCGAGTGAATTATCTCTAGGAAAGAAAGCCATGGATGAAGAGTTAAATGGGGAATTGTTTTCTCTGATATATTTTTTGGTGATGATGATGTCAGTCCACCCAGAAAGTCCAAGAATCAAAAGCATCGAAGAAAGAACACCAATGCCAAACGCTTTATCAGTAGTAGTAAGTCTATCTGGCAGTCATAAATCAAAACTTATGAAAAAGTACTCAAACATCCTCAAATTTCATGTTCTTCTTCAGTTTCCCCTTTAAGGGAAAGGACTGACCATCCTCATAGTATAATGGAGGATTTTGGAGAATGGCCGAAAGTTCATGCTAAAATAGTCGTTCCTGAAGAAATACTGAGAGTAGATGAGCCGACATCTGTTCCCAACACTGCTCATATTTCCGATTCTAGGAGAGAAAAGGCTTCTTGTAAATTTACAAAACAACATAGAACCTCAAATTAGACAATAATTTACTTCTATTCTGTGATGTTTTAGGTTCAACACATGAATAAGACCATTTGGAAACCACCACAGATGACCCCACAATTGTCTCTGAAGAAGCTATCTGGGGTCAGAGATTTCCAGATGAAAGTCATGTAGAAGAAATGGTGAGTGTTCCCACTTGTGAGACTAACCTGGGGTTTAGGACATCATTAGATAAAATTATGAAACATGGAATGTCCTTTGAAGAAATTTTAGACCATGTTAAATTACCATTTGATTTATAAGATTTTAGAGATCTAATTATAGAATAAACTGGATGTTAGTTTCATCATTTGTACTTTTAATCTTCTCATGATTAAACTTCTAACACTATTTGGTTAAAAATGTACAGTTCCATCTAAAGAGACTGATGAGCCAACATTGCTTGAAAGGGGTGTAGAAATGGTTGTCAACCCTATTATTGCAGAAACACTGGCTCAGGTGGAACATAACACGACAGACCCTTCTGAAGCCCATCCTGAGAATCTTATTGATACTTGGAAAGATGGGGAGGAGTCTTTAGAAGTTTTTGATCTACTATTATGTAAAAGATGATGATATCTGTAGCTTTCTTAACCTACAATAATATCAATCGACTCTTACTGTCCTATGAAAATAACCATACATTCAATTGACCAAAAAGGTTGTCATCATCAATGGATAGATCTAGAGGTGAAGACACAGCCTCATGTAAAATAGTAGTATAAAGTGAAGCAACCAGGGTCAGGGAAGGAGAAAAATAGGGAACTTCATTAATTGCATTAATCCTAGACTATTTTCCTCCATTTGATAGAGATGTCAAATCAGACCTAGAGGTGCAAAAGGAGCTCCAATTATCACATCACAAGGCTTGGAAAATATATAGAAGATAATATCTGAGGTGCCTCTTGAAGAGATACCTTCAAAAATTCCAAGACTCTCATCCTTGTTCATCATGGTGGGACTTGACAGTTTTGGATATTGAGAAATCAATGTCAATGTGAAACAAGTCATTCGAAGGAGGGAGAAAGAGAAAAAGTGTTGTGAGGACCTGATCAGAGCTAGATTCCTGATCAATACTAGTGAATTTCAGGATGTAGTGTCTTGAGTTGGGGATGATCATGCTACAAAGATGAAGGAACTGAAAAAAAAAGTCCAAGGAGAAGATTTTACAGTAGTTTCACCTTCCGCAAGAGCAAGATGCTATCACTAGGGAGCTTGATCTGCTTCGTAATTTATTAGAAGAAGTCCAAGAGGATGGTATAAAAGCCATTAATGATGCCAGAGAAGCACTTAGTCAAGATGAAGAGAGTGAGGCTAGTTGGGTAAATGATCTTCAAGTGGCTGCTGATTAAGCCTGGGATGATGTGAAATAGATGAGAAGTCATGCTGAAAGTCTTCTGTAATTTCTAAAAATAAGATAAGAGACTCCAATCTGTGGATGTTCTTATAATCTTCTTCATTAATGAAAAACAGTTCATCTTCAATCATCTATACCTTAATATTTTTATTTTTTACTAGTTTTATATAAACAACACCAAAAACATTATCTTCTAATTGCTCAGTATGGCCTAAATCATACAAAATGTATGTTTAGCGGCCTGGGACTCGGATTTTTTTCAGAGTAACCTTTATATGTTCCCAATTTAATGAGTACCATGTCAGTCGTTATTGGAAGTTTAAAGTCATGCATGTTGGAAAATAAAAAAGTCGAATATTTAAGGTCGAATATCTTTGACCGAATGGATGATATTGACTTGATTCTTGATAATTTGTTTGGAAACATATTACCATATTCAATTTGGGAGGAGGAAAATTGTAAACTGTGATTTGAGAAGTTTTCAATCTGAAGAATTACATGGGAAAAGAGCTAAAAGGAATTATAGGAAGTCTTTTATAAGAAGGAAGTTACCACTACATGACAAACCCGTTAAGGGGGCTGAATTATGCAGGTCCAACTGGGGAATAAGCTGCGTAGTCAAAAAATAGAATCTTTTGGCTGACAACTCCATTATGTAGACAACTTATTCAAGGCCACCTAAGGGCACGTGAAGCGTATTTAGGCAAAATAACTCTCAGAAATTTGACATTCTATTGCTAAAATCTGAAGAATGTTTTATGGGGATTCAAATTTCCCAAATCATAGAGTCTACTTTATGGATAAAGGTACTTGAATATGGAGAAGATACTTCTAGTCAGAATTGTCAAACAATTGGAGGAATGTGACTTCTATGAAGACCTGACCCAAATGTAGGAAAAAAGGTATATGTGGTTTAAAATTGTAGGACTAAAATCAGATATAGAAACATTATATGACAGAATATTTTCAGATCATGAGGTAGATTATGAAACAAATATTTTAAGGATGGCAATTTTTTTGCAGATCTCTATATAGCTTCCTTAAGACAAATAGGGACAAATGAGGCTTCTCCTAAGAATGATGTTACCAATATTTGACAAACCCGTTATGGGGGGTCAATTATGTAGGTCCAACTAGGGCTTAAGCTGCATAGTCAAATACTAGCTTCTTTTGGCTGACATGTCCATTATGTAGACAACTTATGCAAGGACACCTAATGGCTTGTGCTGCGTAGTGAAGCAAAAGAATTCTCAGGTATCAGAGATTTTGTGACCATAACTCAAGAAAAGGGTTATAGAGATCATGAATATTATTATTATGATGTCTCATCTGGGTCATGAATTGAGATTCTAGATGTCACTACGTATCTCATTAGAATGAGAATCAAGCCAAACAAAGTTCTTGAAATACAGTTTAACGTCATGGAAGATGATAGCATAGAAGATCTAAGTTTAGGGTCATAATTATTAGACCATAGTGAGGCTGACACACCGTGCATTTTTTATAAATGTGATAAGAATAAAAGACCAAGGTGTTCTATATCACATCATTTTCTCCCAGGGGGACTTATCAGCCAAGGGACCAAAAGTGGAGTTTGGGGTTAGGCCCAAAGGCTTGTGGTTGGACTTGAGGAATACAGGAGTGTTCCTATGAATCCCATGAGGATTGGAATCAAGCTGCAAATTGTTCTTGAAATAAACTTTTACAGATTTGGTTTGTACATATGAGGGGTAAAGAGGACTTTTTTGCAATTATGGCTTGACCCAAGATTAAATTCTTGGGTGTCACTACGTATCTCATTAGGATGAGAATAAAGCCAAAAATAGTTCTTGAAACATAACATGGTTGAAGACCATGTCAATAATGACTCCACTCAAGTCAGGGTATCATGGATTGTTGCAGTTTATTGTCAAATAGTACAAAATATGAAATAATTTAAGGTAATATTCATGGACCCCTACTATGTAGTTTAATGTCTTTCCATAAGGAATATGGTGAACTGAAAAATTTAACGTTATATAGTTAGGATGATGGGACATACATAGTTTAACGTCATGTAGGACGAAAGTGAACCGATATGAAGAAGACGGTTGACAGGGACTTTACGGATCAACATCATATGGGATAAAGGTTAAGCGATGTAAAGAAAGTGGTTTCAAGATTGAACCTCAGGAGGTTGCCTACGTACTCGGCCTAGGAGGCAAGGATCAAAGTCCACATAGTTCAATTGAGAGGTATTTGGGGATTGGGGTGTACCTAAGGACAGCAAACCGAAGATGATGTTGGGACATAAGCATGGTTAGTAGTCCAGAGAATATTTCATGGTCAAATCTTACTCTAAGCCCACGTTAGTCATGCTCGGTGTGAGAAACAAGAAGCATAAATAGACCTGACGATCGTGTCGCGAAAGATGTGACCACGAAAGATGGTGTGGGGCTTATGTATGATTAACTTCCCGGGGAACACATGGCAACAGATTTTAAATGAAAATTGAGCATGTGGTGATCACAGTTCAATTTCATGTATCACAGTCCTGGGGTGCTTGGCAGTTTAAAGTCTTGCAGCTCGGATGATGCACAATTTAACATCATGTTGGATGATGGAGAGACATAGTTTAATGTCATGATAGATGATGGAAGGAACTATGTAGTTTAATGTACTGTAGCGAGGAAAAAATGGTGTATTTGTGTTAGACAAAATACTTCTTCAAGAATTATGTGTTTGTTGGAGTTGTAATGAGTTCCCCATTAGTTGAGATTAAATAATAAGCTCCATTGGAGTAGACCTTATTTATTGAGTATGGTCTTTCCCATATTGGATCAATCTTTGGAGGCTTCTTTCTTGGTATCATTGGGGTTCTAAAGACCAATACCAATTATCCTTGAATTAATGAATGAAGACGAACATTTTTATGGAAATCTTGTGCTATTCGATTCTGATTGACTTCTAAATGGTGTAGTGTTCGCAATATTTTTTCATCTAGTCATTCTAATTCATCCAAACACTTTTTAGATTGTTCATATGTAGATAACTGATCAGAAAGGGAGTCTCTAAGTGAAGGTAATGGAATCCAATTATCAAGACTACTTCTGTTCCATATACCAATGAATATGGAGTTGATCATTTGGCAGTGCATTTGGTAGTTCAATAACCCCATACTGCATGAAAGAGTTTATCAGGCCATGATTTATTATATTTATCAACCATACATTTATTTATGTTTGAAAGAGTCTTATTGAAAGCCTCTATTTGACCATTGGTCCCTGCATGATACCGAGAAGAATTGTGGGATCTAATCTTTTATTCTTGATACAGTTTTCTTACCTCAGATGAAAAAAATTTGGTGCCATTATCCGTCAATATGGTATGAGGAACACCAAATCTGGTAATGATGTTGGACATGAAAAGCTAACAATGCTTTTAACACCGACTTATTTGAGAGGTATTGAATCTGACCATTTGGAGAAGAAGTCAGTAGCAAAAGGAATATACTTAAACTATTTAGCTGTAGCTGGAGGATAAGGTCCTACTACATCCATTCCCCATGTAGAAAATCTCCAAGAGTATTTAGCCGTATGAAGTAACTCCGGGGGTTGATGAATTAAGTTGTAACATATTTGGAATGAATGGCACTTTTTAGTGAAATCAACACAATCATGTATCATTGAAGGCCAAAAGTATCCATGCCTTTGAACTTGACCAGACTGTATGTCCAAACTCATGGGGACCACAAAATCCTGAATGTACTTCATTCATGACAACCATTGTCTCTTCACCATCAATAAATCTGAAGTGAATTCCATCAAAACCTCACACGTAGAGAATTTTTTTGTGATCTAGGATATCATAAAGATTAAAATAGACCACATGCCACCAGACTTGTTCTTTCCAAGCTATATCTGGAGGGAGTGTTCCATTTTGAAGGTATTCAATGATAGGTGTCATCCATCCTATAGTGTGACCATATGGTTTAGAAATGGGAATACATTCATTGATTTCCTCTATCCTGATTTGAACATAAGGTGAAACTGTATGATAGTGGGCTATAATGATGATTTTTTCATCTCGATTTGGATCAGCTAGGGTTGTGAAAACATTATCCAGTGCATCAGCTTGGGCATTTTGTGATAGTGGGACATAAGAAAATGACGGTTCTAAGGGAAATTCTGTCATTAACACTCTGACATAATCATAAAAAGGGATTAATTCTTCTTTTCTGATGGCATAATACCCATTGATTTTTTTGATTGCAAAATCTGAATCACCTTTTACCTTTAAGTGATTCACCTGTTCCTGAAGCCCCAATTCTAAGCCTACGATGAGATCTTGATATTCTACTTCATTTTTTGTACAGCCTTCCAAAAATAAGAAGGAATGTGGTAGCACTACCTTTTCTGAGGAAATAAGAATGATTCCTAACCGAACTTTGTTGAATTTAGGATCTTCCATTTCTTCCCTGTTGGACTTCGGGAGGCACCATCAATGTAAATTTCCCATGTTTGAAGATTACCTTGAAAATAGAAGACTTCCTCATCATAAAGATCAGTATTTAAAGATGTATCTTCTAATGATGGGTGTTTATCAAGGAAATTGATCAGAGCATGGCCCTTTATTGTGTTCTAAGACACATACTGGATATCAAACTACTGAAAAATAACTTCCCACCTTACCAGACGTCCTATAACCATTGGACAACTATAGATAAATTTGAGCAGGTTATTACGAGATACCAATTAGACCCCATGATTTTTCATGTAGTGTCTCAAATTCTGAACAGTAAATATTAATTCTAGTTAGTACATTTCAATACTTGAATATCGAGTTTCTGCCTCAATCATAGTCTGACAGAGATAGTAAAGGTTGTTTTCATTCCGAGCATCATTCTTTTGTACAAGGAAGGCACCCAATGATCGCTATAAATAATTCACATAGGGAATATGTGGTCTTCCTTAAATGGGTGGAATTAATACCAGTGAAATCAAGTGAAATTTCTTAAGAATATCAAAATCTTCATGTCATTCTTCAGTCCACTAGTAGGTGACTCCCTTCTTCATTAATTTGGTGAAGGGTAAATACTTTACTGCCAAATTGGAAATGAAACACCGAATATAGGCCAACTGTCCATAAAGTTCTCTTAATTCCATAAAATTTCTAGGAGGTGACATGTTAAGGATTGATTTTTTCATCTCAGAACCAACTTTGATACCACGATGGCATACAACAAAGCCAATAAATGTTCTCGAGGTTTCCCCGAAAGCACATTTCAAGTGGTTCATATTCAAATTCTATGGTCGACGTTTTCTGAATATGATTTCCAAATCATCCAAGTGGTCAGAACGTTGTCTACATTTAAGTAAAAAATCATCCAGATAACACTCAACAAATTCCCCTAAAATGGTTTGAAGATATGGTGTATGGAATGTTGATATATTGCACCTACATTCTTCAGGACAAAGGGAATTACCCGATAGAAAAACACACCTTGAGGAGATATGAAGGATGTATATTATTCATCCTCTAGAGTCATTCATTTTTTATTATACCAGGAATATCCATCCATGAAGGAAGGTTTTTCATAGCCAGCTATTGATTCAATTTGATGTTTTGTAATTGGGAGTGGAAAATCATCATAAGCACAATGCCTATTAAGATCTCTGAAGTCAATGAAAACTGTAATTTTCCATTATGTTTTTCAAAGGGAAAATATTAGCCCGCCATTTGGGATATTGAAATTCTCTAACATATTTATCCTTGATAAGAATATCAACTTCAGCTTCAATTTTAGAGGCATAAGTTGGGTGTGTTCTTCTTGCTGCTTTCTGGAATCCTTGATTTTATTATGGAAAACCCAAATGATGAGTGGAAACGTCATGTTCAAGACCCATCATTTCAATATAATTCCAAGAAAATACATCTCAATTTTTTCTTTATTAATGAATTATACATTTCTTGTTCTTTATGAGTCACAGCTGCACTTATTAAATAGAGGCATGGATCTTATTTTTTACCCATATTTATTTCTCTGTGTTCATCAATAGTGGTAGAGATACCCTCCTTAAATGCTAGAGGAGCATCCCTGAGATCTTCCTCTTCTTCTTCAATATGTATTACTTCTTATGATTCTACTAGCATAGTAGATGATGAAGAAAAATTTCCATGGTTAGGGGAGAGGTTAAAATTTGAACATCATGAAGAAGGGGCTGCCATTTCTGACCCTATTGACGATGGAGGGTCTTCCTAGGATGATAGAGAAGAGATGATAGATTGAGAATCGACATCATTGCTTTCCTCTAGTATTGCTATAACTTCTTCTAGCTTGGTTGATGAAGTATAGGATTTTTGGATTTTAGTGGATGAAATACAGACATCTCCATTTAAGCTTCCATCCCTGCTTGAAAAATCAACAATTTCTCCCATGATGTCTGGCTTGATTGTTGTAATTGACATTATGGAAGTTTCCATAAGAGTGTATGGATTTAGATCGATCCTGTCAATTTGACTGATAGGAAACACATAATCTGTACTCACATGTATGAATGGGTTTACTAGAATCTTTTCCAAACCATTTGGATCATTAATTTTGGTGTCCTTCTTTGCCATGGATATTTCCTTTCCCTCCGCGTGATATAATTTTGTCTTAATGTATTTAGATTCACATGTATTGAATGTGGCCTTGTCACCACACGATGTCCCAATTTGACCATTGGTACAATATTTGAGACATTGATGGTATTATGAAAGTACGATCACATGTTGACGTAGCCATGGTCTTCCAATAAAAATGTTGAAGGTTGTGTCATGATGAACAACCATGACATCTGAATTAGACACAATGTCTCCAAACTGAATTCTGGGTGTAATTTCGCCCAGAGGTACTTCTTCATTGTTAACATATACTTACAACATCAAAGTAGAAGGAGATAAATTAGATTTGGGGAGGCCCAATCAAAAAATTGTATGAATATGAATGAGATTGACTCTGAATCAATTATCAATGAAGGCTCATAGGATGTCTATATCATTGAATTTTCCAGGTAGATTCAATGGCCTGATATTTCCATGTACAACATCATATTCATCTTCATCTGTGAATGATATCACTACATGGAATTCTATAGAATCATTCTCTATATGGTAGACCTCAGCCACAATAATTTCAGTTTCAAATTTTCAATGACTTGAAAAAGACTCAAGAAGCTCATCTTGAAGAAATTTTGATAGATTCAAGGCATCCATAATTGATAACATGGCCGGTACTTGGGCCAAATGTTTCAAGACATCATACTTTTGGTCCAAAGGTCTTTGTATTCCATCTTGAAAAAGTAATTTTGCAGGTGCCTTGGATGTCGATGCTTTGGCCCTAGATGCATCTCGTATCGGGGTAGGAGTTGGAAACACTCCTAGCTTCGGTACATTATGCTGACTAGTTTTGTATCTTTTATGAGAGAAAGAAGGTGTAACCCTTAATCGTTCCTCCAAAATAACTATGTCGGGACCAAATCTACCATGTGTGGAAGATCTTTCTTATTCCTATTGAGCCCACTGAAGGGCTTCGCCACAAGTTATTGTCGCATATATAGTTCTAGAATGTGTAGGATTGAAATAGTGTCTTCTAGAATATCCACATCTTCCCTATATCCTAGACCTATATCTCCTCCACTATATAATCTTTTAGATATAGGGAAGTTAGGCTCATCATGATCGAAACATTCATTGTCATAGGGATCTGTTAAATGAATCATGTTAACAGAACTGAAAATCAACTCTTCATCTGATGAAGATTCTTCCTGATGAACCGGTTTAGGCTATACTGTTTTGTGGGCAGGTGCCCATGATTTTGAAGCAAAGGGCATAAAATCATCCAGAGTCAAAAAAAACTTAGGTTTTGACATGATCTCACCTTCATCTGATTGCTCTTCTTTCTTCAAATTACGGTGCTTATTTGAGGATTTCCTTCTGATGAAAGGGGTATTGTTGTGGAAAACCTATCAGAAGACACAATTGGTTTATTCAATTGTGTTTGTAAAATGAATGAGTTTGGTTGATCATTTTTCTGAGCATCCAATCATCATATTTATGCGCATTATTACTTTTTACTTCATTCTATTTGCCTTCTTCCTCTGGATCAGTAGCGGTAACATATGATACGTAGGATGAAGAACAATTTAGTTTTACAAGTCCAGAGTCCACTATCTTTTTCAAGAAGTCCTTGAAGATAAAACACTCTTGAATGGGATGCCCCAACATTTGATGAAGTGGTAAATAGTTGGAAAGGTCTTCATCTACTTTTTTGTTTGGCCTTTGGGGCCTCAGCAATTGAACCAGATTATTTTCCAGAGCCGAGATGATGTAACAAAAAACTTGTTCATTATAGAATGAATAAAATTTGTTCTTTAAATCATCAAACTATTTCTGACTTTAATCTTTTTGATCATCATGATGAGGCAACCACTGTTGTTCATGATCAAAAGGTGGATCCCTTTGATGTGATGAAGGTTTTGAAGTGGAAGTATGTACATGTGCTTGTTTAATTGTAACTGTCTTAGTCTCTGATTTCTCTATTCTCCTTCCTGGAACTAATTGAATTACACATGTTTTAGCCTTAATATTTATAAGAGAGTCTTCTATTTGTTGTGCGATTGATGTAAGGTCTCGAAACCCTCCTGTGTATTTCATAGGGATTAACGGTGTGCATAATTCATCATGCAAATTTTCCACACAGATTGGCAGAAACTCTTCATGAGAGAGTTCTAAACATAAGCAATATGTTAATCCATTCCAGCGAGCAACGAAATCCAAAACTCTTTCATTCTTTATTTTTTTACAATTTGTAAGATAAAAATCATTCGTCTTTGGTAATGTTGAGCTAAATTAAAGAAGGAACATTTGACTAAAATCTTCCCAACCGTTAATTGACAGAGATTTCAAACTTGTATACCAGATAAAAGAAGGTCCTTGTAATAACTACAAAAAACACCTGAGCTTAAATGATTCTTGTTGTTGAGGAGTTCCCATCATAGGATCACAATGAGAAACAAAATGTGTTAAGTGTTGTTTTGGATCTCCTGAACCATTAAAAATTGGGAATGTGGTATACACAAAATTTGACCGGGGAGGAATTACATCCACCCATTCAGGGTAAGCTCTCTATTCTAGTTGAAATTTTGAAAATTTTCCTTCAATATCTTCCAACAAAGATTTTAATGATTTAATGGTAGTCATTAATTTTTCAGAAACATCTGGTTGAGCTAGGACCTGAGCAGGCTCAATAACTAGAGTTTGGATGGGTGTGACGACTCGTACTGCCATTGATGGTATTATTTTTGATTACTATCACGTATGAACCATAGGATTGGACCACTGAGGGTGTTCTTGTAATGGGGTATATTCTTGATGCATCCAAGTAGCTGAAAAAAATTCCCTTGATTGATTAACTACAACATGCTTAGGAGGAAGATTACCTTGAGGTAGTTTTGCATTTAACCACCTTAACTCTTTCATTTCTTCTTCTTGTTGTGTAAACCATTCCTCTAATGAGAGTTATTGGCCTTCTCCAGAGGTAGGGTGGGATGAAACCTTACTTTTACCCTTTTCCATGGCATGTGCCTTTATAGAGTATGGAAAGGAATTACACGAAGGATTGTCTTGCCTCTAGGCAACCCTCTAGATTCTGGTACGCACACCTCCTCCATTTGTTTCCTAGTGTACAACCTCTTGAACATGAACTTCTTCATCTGATCCCTCTGAGTGAGCCTCGTGTTCTGAGGGATTAGTGATAATGACATTAATGACATTTATCGATGCATAACGCATTGCATCCCTTCTATTAGTGTTTTTGCGATATTGTCTTTTTCCATGTGCTTTATGATACATTGCCTTATTTTTGGTTGATCCCTCTGGAACATCTTGATGAACCATAATTTGAAGGAAATTTCATGATAATTTAGCTCTATTTTCCTGTTTTCTCTTCTTCCCTAATCAAGAGATGAATAACTTTCATTGAGGGAGATATTGAGAATTTGAACAAGTCCCTATTCCGGTGGACTGGGATTGTTACTTTTTTTCCTCCTCAACTCCTCAAATCCTATCTGTTGATCCCGAGGGTCGGATTAAAAGAGTCCCCAACCTAGAAACATGAGGTGGCTCTTGAGCTGCAACATCTGAAACATTATTAAATGTTCTTGTGTCTTTCCAGATTTTATTCCAGAAATTGGCCAAATGCATCATCGAACATCCACTCAAATAACCTGGCTCAGAGGACCATAGGATTATTTCTGACACTTCTGTCACTTGATGTTGTGAATACTTCAAATGAGAAGTATGTTTTATATTCTCATTTTCTTGTTTCAAGAGTAATTCGACAACTTTGTCTTTATATGCCTGACTTTGGGAATAACTAGTTGAGGCATGTTCTTGAGAAATACCTTGATTACACACAAAACTAGTTAGATGTGGCCATCCATGGGTAATAACAATTCATGAGACCACTTTTGGCGGGCTTTGTTGACTGGGGAGCACAGAAAAATGAAATTCTCCCAGAACACCCCATCCCCTGATATTAATACGAGAGGGGGCATTGGTAAATAACTAGCGCAACCATTTTAATGTGCCAAGGCATGTACGCCAAAGGGCTCTCTGCTGCTTTTCAACCTTTGGATGTTGGAAAATTGAGAGAGATGCCAAGTCATTTTTCTTCATTTTTTTCTCAAATTCAATACTTCCTCTTTGTCATTTGATGAATATTATTCAAAATTACTAGACCAGTGCTTGTGCTTCCTTGTTACTTCATCGGATTCAATAAGATTGGTAGAGAATTCATTTCTCAAATTAGAATATGAACGACCCTGGGGTGGTTAGTAGAATGACCTAAACCCTGGGTAATCATCTGATTAGGAAAGTACTTCACCTGCTAGAAGTAAGGCATCAAACATGACTATCCTCACATTTGCAAGTTCCTCAAGATAAGAGGCCTTTCTTGTTACTGCATTTTCCATTGAAGAATTTTCCTGGAAATGCGAATTACTACTGTGCAAAGGACTTTCACTGCTAAATTCATCATCATGGGGAGGACCACCACGGTGGGTTACAACGAAAGATGAAACCTTTTTCTCCTTGGTCTACTGACCACGCAGATGGTTATCATGGATCTAATATGAAGATGATACATTGAGATTGCCTTAATTGTCATGAAGCAAGCCTTCATAAGGAAGTGTCTGATGAAGACCTTCAGAATTATTTTTGTTACATCTAGAATATGTAAATGAGAGAGTAGAATCTTGATTTGCAACCGAATATTGTCTGAGGGCTTCAAGAACTCTCGCATTGAGATAGGCCTTATTGTATATTGGATCTTGATTTTTTAACTGTGTTGGATGGGTCTTTTTCTGGGAAGCCTTCTTACTCACTTTGGGAAACACTTATTGATGAAAGAGGTTATTATGGCCAGCTGTATGTGCCTCTTTAAGAGAAATGGTCAGGTTAGGTTGATTATCTCTATTTAAATCGGTTGTATGTGCTGGACTTTATTGTCTGTTTGACATGGGAGAGTATGCCCCAAGACCCTCCTGGACTAGAACATAGGAGTGTATCTGCTCTGAATTGACATTTTGATGAGTCACTCCACTCATAGGGATAGATTTATGTTTCTTTCCCTGTGATGTTTTCGATGTTGTTATAATATTCTGACAGGTATCCAGAATATGGGCGGGGATTTCCTTCTAATCATTCACCATTGTCAGAATGTGCTTGGTGAGTTCAGCTGTTGGAATAGAAATATACATCCATTTGGTATTTGGAGTATGTGTGTGTTCCTGCTCTTGTCCTCCTTTTCCTGTCAGTGAATTCTGACAGTACCCATGTGTGGTGGTATAAAATTGTGTCTGCCTCCTGTTTGTCATTGGAGATTTCCAATTAACATCTCTGAGTGATACCAAACGAGACTGTTGGTTAGATTGATGAATTTAAGGTGTATGTTCTTGCTGATTTTTCTCCAAAAAATATGATTGATGAAAGTTCTTCAATACTGGAAGACGAGATTTCTGGAAGAATTGATCAGTGTATGCATGTGTATGTGCCTATTTAAAGGTGTTCACGACATTTGATTGGTGAGATTATTTGGTTTCAATCAAACGAGCCTGCTAACTAGCTGAAAAATTATAAATAGGTGTATGTGCCTGCTTATAGTACTCTTCTAGAATTTCCTGGTGGGATTTATGTGTTACTTATAGACTAGTCTGCTGGTTAGTGAAATCAAGACGGACAGGTGTATATACCCACTCGTAGTTTTCCATAAAGATAAATTGATGGAGTTATCTGGATAGGGAATAAATAAGTACCTACTCCCTATTGGCCTAATTTCACCTCTAACGATTCGTCTTTCATGCTCGGGTCTAAGGAACCAGAGCCAACCACCTAGAGGTGATGCCCTCATTATGTTGAGTGTGTACTACTACATGAGCCTGGTGGCGATTGGTTGTGGGAGGGCTCTGGAAGGGCTCATGTCTTCTTGAACTAAGGCCTTGAGTGACCTCTTCATTCACCTCCCCATAATATGGGAGGGATAGGTTATTGTGTTCCGGGGATAACGACCCAAAATGGTTGGAGATGGTGGTTGGAAAAACCTGATTCTTGACTACTGGTCGTCGCTGTCCAGACAACTAGGGTGAGTTGTTAACTTGGTGGCTTGCTGGGCAGCCTCTAGAGTCAGGATGGTACCATGTTGACGGTATTCCCTCACCAATTCATTCAAGACCCAGCATTGAAGATGCTGAGTATGTGATGTCCTCCTCAGAGCAGACGAGGATCCAACAGGAGTAGTGGATGAGGCATTCACAGGTGTAAAATTTAAAGAATCCACTCTGTGTTGCATAGAGATCTTGGAAAAGAGTGCATGTTTGATATAGAATACATAATCAAAATAGGTTTGGCCAGACAACATCTTTTGGATGAGCACATATGTGATTGATTGATTTTTTGGCCATAATATTGAGTTTAATAGGGGCCTAAGAAATAAGCAAAACATCAATTGACTTGGTTACAGATTCACGTCAAGTTCCCCATTTTTTTCTTTTGGAAATGTGAATGACCTTTTCTGTTTAAGGTTGAAACGTTCCAATCGGGTTCCAATGGGTTTATTCGTAGAACTGAAAACACCTACTGATTCTATATCCATTTTGACCTACTTTCAAAAGGTATGTGCTCATTAGTTGTGGATGATGAATCTTATGCATTTTCATTGGTTGAGAGGATGGGAGGTCAGGCTCATCACACCTTTTTTGTTGGAATGTTTTCCTACTTTGAGACTCTCTTATAGATTTAAGTTATGTTCACGAATCTTTATTAATTCACCAAGCATGAAAATGAGTTTTAGACTTGGGAATCAATGATTGATATGTATGGGATTTATAGAATCTTTTATATTTATTTGAGGTTCTTCGTCGATAAAGAATCATCCATATGTATTAGAGATTCTTAGTCAATGGTACTGTTCAATATATTATATAGAAATATCTTAGTCATTATGATGACCATACTAGTTTTAAAGCCACTCAGTGGGGCACTTGATGTTTATTGTCATTCATAAAGACAGGGATTATTTCAGATTTGGGATCGTACCCACAGATGGGATACCTATGTATCCTTATTAAAAATGTATCAAACCCCATGTATTTAGATAGGAAGTATATAGTTTAACATCATATGGGACGAAAACTAATTAATGAAAGATGGGCTTGAGCCTTATAATGGATTCCAACATACTCTCGTTTTAAGGCAGAGATCAATGTCCACGTAGTTTGGGTAAAGAAATATGGGGTTTATGCATGGTTAATGGCCCAAAAAGAGATGTCGTGATTACCTTTACACTCTAATATCACGTGAGTCATGATCGGTGTGAGAAAAGAAGAGGTATCAGTAAATATGATGATGGTTCCATGAAATATGCAGTCATGAAAAATTATGTGGGGCTTATGTATGTATTAGTTCTCCAGTAGATGAAGACCAGGACTTACTTCAGGAAAGAAGCCCAGGAGCAAGGTCCATAAAGGTATTTGTACTTTATGGAGATTTGGAGTTTTAACATGGGGATTAATCCTAAGAAGGATGCCTAAATTAAAAGGGACGTATGACTGGGGTTTATTCATGAGAAGGAGGCCCAAATCAAAAGAAATTAAGCTTGGGGATTACTCCTTAGAAGGAGGCCCAATGATTAAGGAAACTATGTATGAGACTTACTCTTAAGAAGGAGGCCATGGTTAATGGAACATATAACATGGGGCTTACTCCTGAAAAAGAATCCTAGATTATGGGAACTTGGGCCTTACTCCTGAAGAGGATTCCCTAAATTAAAATATCTTCTCATCTTAAAGGATGTGGTAATATAGTAAACCTCTAACCATGGTGACATAAAGCTTGTAAGTCATGCGGTTTTGGGGTAGGTTCTCATAGAATTCCTTTCAGATAATGAAGCCAACAAAGGAAACATTCCATAAATGGCTTTAAAAAGGTGTTCGAGGGAAAATATCTTGAATAGGAGAGGTGAATGGAAGAGAGGCACAAAAATAAAGTTGGCACGCAAGTATGGCCACCAAAATCATTTGGCGCATAAGTCTTGGTCATGAAAGTGTACATGAGCAGCATGGGTTCACCTAGCTGATGAAGAATCTGTAGGGTAATACTTTGGAGAGACTTACTCAAGCCTTTAGTATTATCCTAATATGTTTCCAAAAGAGACACGTGCAAGTTTCATTGAAAGGGTAGGGCGGCGCGCAAGTGTTTCCACTTTTAAGGAGGTCTGGATACTTAAGCGAGAAATTGTTTATTAATTCTAAATACTTAGACCTTATCCTACCCCACCATGTATTCCATTCTAGGTAAAAAGTTACCCTAGATGTTTTGGGAGTGTTGAGTTGAAGACTTTGGCAAACAGAGCTTGAATCTGAGTTTTGGAAAATTCATCCCTGAAATGGGGGGCCCACATAGGCTATTTATAGAGAATCGGTACATTGGGCAAAAAAAATAATAGGGCGTGCAAGTTTCTTGCGTGACCCATATGCGTTATGAATGTGACTTGCACGACGCGCAGGAAACTTGCGTGACTCAATCCAAATGGGTTCCTTGTCTATGCCTTTGTCAATTTCTTATGTTCATCAAAGGGTGACCCTGTTTGTGCTTAAGGTAGCCCCCTTTTCCATTCATAGGAATCTATGATGGAAATGAGCATCAAGAGACAAATGTTCAGAGTATTTATACCTAGGTACATCTTTTTTAGAACCACATCTATTAATAGTATCCAAACATGGATTTATTTTCCTGATAAACCAATTACTATATACTTGCAAAAATTTAGGGATGTTTTCTTATACACATTATTATACATATCATTTTCTCTTGAGTTTTATAATACCAATCCCAAAAAAACTAATGGTTTCTGCTGATACCAACTATAGTGACCATATCCATTAACATGTACTATTATATCATTTTAAGCATAATTAAACATAAAATTCATAGATAAGGATCGTAATGTCTAGTGTCTTCGATATTAGGTACCAAATTCAACAGAATGAACCCAAATTAAAAAAATCTATTACTTAATTTTTATAATGATATCATAACTCCATTGAGACCTTATATAATAAAAGGATAACTTGGGGAATACATGAACAAAAGTAATGAGCTAAAAAACATAGTAAGGAAATGTGTATTGGAATGAAACATATCACATGGGTTAGAAGATCTAAAATGATGACATAGTGGCATGAAACATTAATAGACATAAGGAAACATAAAATGTATAACAAGGGAAATTATAACCCTGAAATCATAGGCATGTGAAAGAAACATATAATACGACATAAACATGAGCTGAGGCTATCTACCAAGACATGGTGGACATTATCCCAAAATGGAACTGGTTTAACTCCCTGTTCCAACATAACGTCTCTTGTGACTCAACACTCCCCAATTCACTATAGAAATATCTAGTTGAACCCATAATAACATTTTCATTAATATATGTGTGAAATGATGAATAATACATAAGGAATCAAACATAATAATATTGGTTTCCCATGAAAACAAATGGGTTTTGTAATCTTGTCATAAGGCATTACAAATGGATTTATCATAAAAGGATCCATGAATGAATGGATTTAAAACATACATGTATAGTACTAAAGTAAAATAGGAATATATAATGATAAATTGTGTACAAGTTAATTAGAAATTTATAGAATGTGTGTTGAAGAGTCATTTGAAATCAAATATTTTAGTAATGTTTAAGGAATGTATTAAAAATAATTCATGGAATTCGTGGCAGAAAAGAAAAATTGGTTTCCTTAAACTAGAGTATTTATTATAATTGAAAATGGGTTAGAAATTGAGAAGTTATCTTTAATCAGTCATTCTTTTTCCAAAATATTTCAGACAGGAACATTTTAAAAAATTATGTCCCCAAAAAGAAAGATGAAAAGAATTGGAGATATGATTCTGGAAATTATAAATATAATTTAGAATAACTATAAAATAAAATAATAATCATTACATTGGAGTAAAAGGATTTAAATAGTATCTCGAAGGTCAAAATGGGGGTTCTGGTGGAATCCCTTACCTTATGTCTGAAACTGTTCTCCACTTGTTCTTAAATTAATGAATAATAAAATTAATTCTATAAGTTAATTATTTATGATCCGATTTTACATATATTTCATTTATTATAATAGTATTTAGTGCATTTATGTCCTTTTTAATGAGTTATAATGTTTAATTTTATCATTCGAGAGTGTTCATTTTCTTGGTTTTCAAGATCGGTTCACTTGTATACATGTATCATAGATCATGTAATGTGGGGGTAATTGTAATGTCCTGAACCCAGTTACCCAGAGTCGGTGCATTATTACATAACATTGGCATGATCACAAAAGATCAAGAATTGATAGACCAATTAGTTTAGTAGCTTTGAAACACTAGATAAATTCATAAATCTGACATTACATCATAAAGTGAAAAAATGAAACAACATAGTTTCCATAGTCCACACTCATATCCTCTCAAAATATCCCTTCAGGTCATTCATAAAATACTTCTTCACATCCTAGGAAAAATTAAACATTGATTGGGGTGAGCTCAGATGCTCAGTAAGGATAATAATATAGCGGAAACATTTATAACTAAGCAAAAACATTTAAGGCAATGCATAACTAAAACAAAAGCATTTTAAACATGAAATTCAGCATAATATGGAAAAAATTAAATGAAATAATTCCATTTACTTATTCACATGGATATTCTACTAGTGGAATAATCACATGAAATATCAATAACAACTTTCATAATGATGGAATGCATAATGCCAGACTATCATAACCACATAGTCAAGGCCTTGTTCCCTAACTACAAATAATATTTTGTCAAGGACTTGTGCCAAGAAACTAGTTTATCTTATGATACCTACTGATACATCGAGGTGATAAAGCAAGCTCCACCCGTCACTTACTAAGTCCAATGCATTCCTAATATTAACAGGTTTAAACATAACATGAACATTCGTATTAAAACTAGCATACGAAATGTCAATACTTTCTCCAGAAACCATGAATGGTATCAAAATAACACATCCACAGTCAAACATATCACAAAATATTAAATACAATATGTAAGTTTTGTATCAAAATAAATCATCTTCAAATATGCTTAAAATACATCAAAAGGATGTTGAAATAGATGAAATCAAAACTGTTCGAGAGAAATGTTTCTTTTATTGAAATCATTTAAAAGTCACATAATTATAAAATAAAACATTTAATTTGAAAATATTCTTATAAACATTTAAGGGAAGATTTGACGATTTTATAATGGTGGAAAATAGCCACACCCTCTATATAAGTTAAAAAAGACATACTTTCCTTAATTTTTTCTAAAAGGTTAAAATGGTCCTTATTTGGAAAACGACGGAAAGATTCATATATTGACATATTATAAAAATTAAAAAAAGGATATAAATTAATTTAACCCATCTTCTATAAAATAGTAAGAATTTTTTGAAATACATTTTTAAGAAACATGGATGTGGATGATAAAGAGGTCCTAGTAGATACATATGTAAAAACAACCTCAGATAATTAATAAATTGTAAAATTAAACCTTAACTCATTGTAATCAATCAATTTGTATGAAATATTATCAGTAACCACCAAATTAATGACAAACTATCATGAATATAAAGAGAATCATGATAATATATATCAATTGGCAGTACAAACTACACCACATGCAATAAATAAGTGGTAAAAAATGGGAATATCACGGAATTAAAAGTGAGAAAAGAAACCCCTTACCTTGTAATTTTCCTTGGTCGAGGGTACATAAAACTATTATATAATGATGAAATATTTGTTAATAAATTATACAATAATCATATGAATTAATATAATATCATATATGATCTTTTAACATTGCTTTGTTAAAAATATTTTAGTATTATCGTTGTTTCGGGTGTTAACAGATTTGTTTACCCTTATATTATTTGTTATGTGAGTCATATTTATTATGGATGGTATGTATATAATTCATATCCAGAATGATATCAAGTCTTTAAACATTATTTTTTATCATCTAATAAAAATTAGTCTTGAATGGATACGATGGGGAATGAATCTCATCGCGTTCATGGAGAGGGCGATCCGTACGTACGCGTGAGCGATAATATTATTATTTTGATATTAAAATAATATATAATTGGATGTTATATCATATATAAAGAATAATTATCATGTTATATTTATTATCTACATGAATTAAACATCATTATAATACCCATCCGAATAATAATGTATTGAATAACAATTACACCACGATGTGGAGACAATAATCCATACGTACACACATATGGTGACATGTCATTCAAAGGATGGATAAAATAATGAATATGGATGTACCATATTTATAATAAAATCACAGTATAAATAAGATACTGTAGTTATTATTTTATAATGGAAATAACAAATAAAGAAGATGTGGAAGAAGAAAATAACATGAAAGAGGGTGGTGAAAGTATTTACTCTTTTTCGGGTTCTTCCTTTTGATTTGATCAAAATGGATCCCTATGTTGGCTTTATGACTGAAGGAAGCTCTCTAGGATGAATCGATGGATGTTGAGAGGATATTTGGGCAGGGTTTGGCCAAGCCAAAAGGCTTTAATGGTGTGAATTAGAGAGACGGGGTAGTACCCTTTTATAGGATAGGTAAGGGGCACCTTAGGAAAAAATAGAAATATTATTTTATAATAAAATAATTTTCAGTTTCTAATGGCTCCAAAATGTATTATTTAAAGGATAAGGTGGGTTGGTCTCACGAACCACTCCACCAATATTTTTTAGACAGGTTTGGGTTACTATGGTAACTTTATCTTTTTGATTTATCTCTTAGTTAAATAGTTCAACATTTACCATGTATTTTTGAATTTTTATATTATATGGTTAATAAACTTACTATATAATTCCAAGAGAACCAAAAGTAGTTCATTAATGATACACATATCATTATATAAGTCTTTTGGCTGAAAATTATATTTTTAGGAATAGAATATCAATTAATAATATAATATTGAAAAAAAAATCTTTTTATTTCAATTTTGACACTATTTGGTATTTTGTTTTTGCTAAATTCAAAAAAAATTATTACTTAGAAAACAATTAATCTAGACAACCCTAATATGTCATATTAAACTGTAAAATTAGTTTAATTCATAAAAAGTCACAAATTAAATTTATTTGGATATTTATAATATCAATTATTTTAATATTTCATTAATTAGGTGATTACTCAATCAACATTGTGTCATAAATAAATTAAATTATTTAATGTCTAAAAATTATAAATAACATACCATTATGTAGGAAATATTTTTATCTTTCTAATAAATATTTATAATCTAATTTATCTTATGTATATCCTTACATTAAAAATGTTTTAGTTATTAAATTTTGATTTTAACTCATTTAACTCTTCTTTTAATTAAATAATAATAAATGTCCTAATCAAATCCAAGTGAACCTAAGAGGTTCATATTTTATACCCAATGTTTTTTTGGTCGAATTATACTTAGCCAATAGAATTAATAAATGTGTAAGGGTAATAATAATATCATTTTTACCCTTAATTACCCTATTTACTTTAAACTCGGTAAATAAAAGTAAAAAGGTACTATTCAAAAAATATTATTTTTTTCTTATTGAACCAAATTTTACTCCTTGATATTAACCGTGTCTCTCAGATTTTTAAAATTCCACTCACACAAGTGGTAAAATTATATTTTATATGAATTTACAAATTCTCCTAGGAGATGGGTAAAAGACAGTGAAAAGTTCAATAAAATTTTTATATATCTAAAATTATTATAAACTGACTACAATGAATTAAATTGAAAATATATACCTAAAATAAATTTAAATAAAATAAATAATTATTTAAATAAAAATTCGGTTTTAAACTATAACTTAGTGTTTTTCACTATTCATCCAAAATTGAATGTTTTCAGAAAATACCAAAAAATCACCCTAAGAAAATTTCGATATTCCGAATCCAAAAATGAAGTCAATTTTGAAAGATAAAATTTATAAAATTTCAAAAAGAGGGTATTACTATTCATAATGGCTAGTTTTATTGGTTGTGGTTTGTGTTAGAACTCAAAGTTGTGTACAACAAACGTTACAGTATTGTTCAAACAGAAGTGTATCATGGAAGATTTGGGTGTTACATTCTCTCCTCATTCAAATAATTTCGCCCTTGAAATTTCTAGAAAATTACTACATAAAAAGACATGGGTGGTTCTTTATTATAAGTTCCTCAGGTTCCCATGTTGCTTCTTCCATCTTATTGATTCTCTATTGAACTTTTACTAGAAGAGTCATCTGGTTTCTCCGCAATTGTTCTCTGGTATCAACAATCTTGATAGGATCTTTGCAATAAGATAGATCGGGTTCTAGTTATAATTCCTCATAGGTGTGTACATGCTTGAGTCAGGCATGTATTTTCTCAACAGTGATACGTGGAACACATCGTAATCTTTGGAGAGATTGGGTGGCATTGCGAAATGATAAGCAACATCCCCAATTTGTTCTAGAATTTTGAAAGGTCCTATATACCTGGGACTGAATTTGACTTTCTTACTGAAATGTATAACTCTCTTCCATGGAGATACCTTCATGAAAACATGATCTCCTACCTAAAATTCCAAATCCTTCCTTCGGTTGTCAGCATAGCTCTTCTGTCAACTTTGAGATGCTTTGATGTTGGTTTGGATTAGCTTCACCTTTTCTATCATTTCCTCCACATGTTCTGGGCCTATGAGTTTTCTTTCTCCAACATCATCCCAACAGGTAGGTGTGCGACATCTCTTTCTATGTAACGCTTCATATGGTGTCGTTTGAATACTTTAATGGAAGCTATTGTTACAAGAAAATTTTACCGGAGGTAAATATTGATCCCACATACCTTGAATGTCATGTGTGCATGATCTCAACATATCTTCTAAGGTTTTAATAGTCCATTCTAATTTTCCATCATTTTGGGGGTGGTAACTAGTGCTCAAACGAAGCACAATATCCAGGTCATTCTGAGAACTTTTCCAAAATCACGATGTAAATAGTGGATCATGATCAGAAACAATCGATAGGGGTACTCCATGAATTATCAGTACATCATTAATATACAGTCTTTCTAGACGTTCAAGTGGTAAATATTCTCTTATAGAAAGAAAATGTGCTGACTTGGTAAGACTATCAACAATGACCCATATTGAATCGTTACTTCTAGGAGTCTTTGGTAGTCACATGACAAAGTCCATTATAATATTATCTCATTTCCACTCAGGTATGGGAAGAGGTTGCATGACTTCTCCTAGTTGTTGTCTTCCAGCTTCCACTTTTTGAAAAACCATACATCTTGACACAAAATCAACAATCTCCCTCTTCATGTTGTCCCACCAAAAATGTTCCTTCAAATATCTAAACATTTTAGTGCTCCCAGGGTGTATAGAGAAATTGTAACTATGAGAATCATCCAGAAATTATTTTTTTAGATCCGGTATATTGGGAACACAATGTATCTTCCCAAATTTCAAAAATCCCTCTTCATACACAAAGTCACTCAATCTCCTATCATTCACATCTTTAATCTTATTTTGAAACTCCACATCATCAGCCTGAAAAATTTTTATGCTTTCTAGTAAATATGGATTGGAAACTATTTGAAAAAGAATTGTTGTTGCACCTTCCATGGTTATTCCCATATAGATCTTTACCAGATCCATGAAAATAAGATCCCTTTCAACTCTCATCTTATTCAAAACTCCATGACTCTTTCGACTCAAACCATCTGCCACCTTATTTTCCTTCCCTGGGTGGTAGTTTATCATCCCATCATAATCCTTTAGTAGTTCAATCCATCACCTTTGCCTCATGTTTAGTTCTTTCTGTGAGAAAATATACTTCAAACACTTTTGATCGGTATAAATCTCACATTTTCCACCATAGAGATAGTGTCTCCAAATCTTAAAAGCAATGATTATAGTTGCTAACTCAAGATCAGGAGTAGGATTGTTTTTCTCATAAATGTTTAGTTGTCTTGATGCATAGGAAATAACCCTATCATTCTGCATAAGGACACAACCATGTCCTTTTTTTGAAGGATCACTATAAATAAAAAACCCATCATTCCCCTATGGTAGAGTCAATATAGAAGCATTGAATAATATTATCTTCAGTTATTCAAAACAGTTTTCACAATATTTTTTCCAAACAAATTTAACCCCTTTACATGTGAGCTTAGTTAATAGGTTAGCCAATCAGGCAAAATTCTCGACGAAATGTCGTTAATATCCTGTTGAACCTATAAAATGGAATTCCTAGGTTATACTCATTGGTACTGGCCATTCTTGGATTACTCATTTCATAGAAGTATCAATAAGGATTCTATCCTTAGAGACAATATGTCCACGAAAAGAAATCCTTTGAAGCCAGAATTCACACTTGATAAACTTCTCATATAATTCATGTCTTCTCAGAGCCTTGTGAATAATGCACAAGGGATTTTCAAGATCTTCATATCTTTTGGAGTATACTAAGATATAATCAATAAATACCACTAAAAAGTCATCAAGATATTACTTTAAGACTATATTAATTAGATCCATGAAAAAGAGGGTGCATTAGCCAGCCTAAAAGGCATTACTGTACGCTCCTAATGCTTGTACCTGGTTCGAAATGTTGTTTTTGGAATGTCTTCCCTCTTCACACACTACTGATGATATCCAGATCGAAGGTCAATCTTTAAAAAATATTGACCTCCATGAAGTTGGTCAAATAAATCATAAATGCAAGGTAGGGAAAAATGTTCTTTATTGTTATAGCATTGATCTCCCCATAGTCAATGCACAACCTCATAGATCAATCTTTCTTCTTATGAAAAAGAATAGGGGATCCCCATGGAGAAACACTAGGGCGAATAAATCCCTTATTACTCAATTCCTCTAGTTGTTACTTTAGTTCCACTAATTTCAGAATGGCCATTCTATAATGGGTCTTCGATATGAGCCTTGAAACAGTAATTAAATCACTGGAAAACTCAATTTCTAATTCTGGAGGATGTCCAGTTAAATCTTATGGAAACACAACAACGTATTCTCTCACAATAGGTACATCCTCTATTTAAACTTTCCTTTCCCAACCCACAGTCATTTCATTCTCTTCAACCACAATAATTGAATTTAGTTGATCTACTAGGGTTGGATCTAGATAAGAATTATGTGGTGACGATTATGCTCTAAAGATAAGTTGTTCTTTATCATCATCATCATAAATAGTATCCTCCTTATACTTATAATAAATCTGCACAATATGGTCTGTAATCTAATCCATACTGAGGATTATATCAAATTCAATCATGGGTATGACGATGAGATCAGTAGATAAAGAAAATTTATATGCCCTAATGGGAACTAATTCACAGAACATTGTAGCAATGATACTTACCTTATGAGTTTTTACTGACAACTCCATTTTTAATTAAATTGGAAATATCTAATTTTCTTAGCAAACTAGGAAGATATGAAACAATGCGATTATCTAGAATCAAATAAAGCATTTTCTAAACTTGAGGAAACCATCAAATTACCCACCACGTCTTTCCGAGCTTCTACCTCAGCAGTTGGGATAGCATAAGCATGGCCTTGATCCCTTGGACTTTTCTGAGGTAAGATCCTCTAACGCTAAGGAAATTTATTTTCATAATGTTCCATGTCCCTTCAATTATAGCATTGAACATCAGTAGCTTCTTTATTCCCCTTGATATCATGAGCATGGTGGACTTTTTCTCCAAAATTATAAGAGACTCTCATTCACTTCAAGTAATTACCAGGGTGTTTCTTCCCACATTTTCTGTAGGATCGATATTCATCTTTTCCCTTAGTCCCCTTATTTCCATTTCCAGAGTGATCAGGAGATCTCTTATTCTCTTTCATTGCTTTAAAGTCGTAAGACATAGAGATTTCCTTTTTTGTCTTGGTAGCACATAAGACAATATCTTCGTATGAAGAGAAGTATTGTGAGACTAATTATTGACAAAGAAATGGTTTAAACCCATCAAAGAAAAAATCAATCCTACTTATTGGGTTACATATATAATCTGCAGCATGCCTTTCTAACCTTGTAAAGTTAGACTCATACTTTGAAAAATTATTGTCCTTTTTTATCCTCAGACTTAGAAATTACCTTTCCATATCCGCTCGATGGTCACGATAAATTTACTTCTCTATGAAAATATCTTTAAACTCCCTCCATTCTGTATTTGATACATCATCATCTTCCTTTGTGTTTTGAATTAATGACCACCATTGATCAGCATCTCCAGTGAGGCGGTAAACTGCCATGATAACTTTTTCCATTTCACTACTCCCCAAGGTCTGGAAGATTTTCTCTAAGGAATTTATCCATTGCTCAGCTACTAATAGATTTGTACTCCCCTTAAATTTTGGCGGTTATTTTCTCATGAAGCGATCTAACATTGATCCTCCATGTCGTGGATCAGGGTACTCTATACGGGTAAGGTTATTATTCATAACCTGAGTGAGTTGTCCCATTATGGTGATAAGCTGATCAGCACCAGTTGTATCACCAACTCCACTATAATTATCTTGAGAAGGAGGGAAATCACTACATGGAGTGTGTGCATTGATATAGTTTCCAACCCTTCCACTAGGCAGTATTTCTAAACAACTACATAAATTGGATTAGTTAATAAATCGAAATACATAATTCCAAACTTCTAAAACACTTAACATAAATTGATCAGTTTGTGGATATAATACATATTCATAAAAAAATATCATCTTTGAGGAAGTATACACTCATAAGCACATCATAATAATTTGTAAAGAAAATGGGAATTATCCTAAGCATATCCCCCGGGAGTTCCATAACCAAGAGTGCAGTAAGGCCTGTTGTCATGCACTAGTTCCCATTCAATTCAAGATCAAAGTGGTGTACTTGGGTTTTACCCCTTGGTACATATATTCTAGAGCCGCCACTAACTGCTTGTATTGAGACATGGATGTATTTCTTGGAAAACTCACAAAATCACTACCATACCAAAATTCTAGGAAGTTCTTCTTTACAAATTTTCAAAGTCCATCTTAGTTCTTTGTGCTCTAATAAGAGTTTATCTAAATCTAGCTTCCAAGGTTTGTACTAAACTTAATCTAATACCACATGTAATGCCCTGAACCCAGTTTCCCAGAGTCGGTACATTATTACATAACATTGGATTGATAAAAAAATATCATGTCTCAAAAGACCGATTAGTTTTGTAGCCTTGAAACACTAGATACATTCATAAGTATTACTTTACATCATAAAGTGAAAAAATAAAACCACATAGTCTCCATAGTCCACACTCATACCCCCTCAAACAATCCCTACAGGCCAGTCATAAAATACTTCTTCACATTCTGTGAAAAATAAAACATAGAAATGGGTGAGCTCAGATGCTCAGTAAGGATAACAATATAGCAGGAACATTTATAAGTAAGAACAAACATTTAAGGAAATGTATAACTAAAACAAAAGCAATTTAAAATTGAACTAAAATATAATATGGAAAAAATAAACTGAAATAATTCTATTTTCTTATTCACATTGATATTCTACTAGTCGAATAATCACATTCAATATCAATAACCACTTTCATAATTATGGAATACATAATGCCAGACTATCATGACCACAAAGTCAAGGCATTGTGCCAAGACTACTATTAAGATTTTGTCAAGGCCTTGTTCCAAGACACTAGTTTGCCTCATCAGACCTACCGATGAATCGAGGAGCAACAGTGGCCTCCACCCGTCACTTAATTAGTCCAATTCATTCCTTAAATGAACAAGTTTAAACATAACATAAACATTCGTATTAAAACTAGCATAGAAAATGTCAATACTTTCTCCATAAAGCATTAATGGTATAAAAATAATAAATCCACTTTCAAACATATCACAAAACCTTCATTACAATATGGATGTTTTTTATCCAAATAAATATACTTTGAATATGCTTATAAACCATTAAAGTATGTTGACATAGATGAAATCAAAACTTTTTGAGAGAAATATCTCTTTTTTTCAAATCTTTTAAAAGTCACATAATTATAAAAGAAAAAATTTACATTGAAAATATTCTTATAAGCTTGT
The DNA here is from genome assembly GCA_963277665.1 of Viscum album. NCBI lineage: Eukaryota > Viridiplantae > Streptophyta > Magnoliopsida > Santalales > Viscaceae > Viscum > Viscum album. The sequence continues at coordinate 152,819,937 of OY728163.1, forward strand.
AAGGGATTATTTGATGATTTTATAATAGTAGAAAATAACATCACCCTCTATATAAGTTAAAAAATGCATTCTTACCTTAATTTTGTCGAAAATGTTAAAAAGGACCTTGTTTGGAAAACGATGAACAAATTCCATTATTAACATCTTATAAAAAGTCAAAAAATGGTATAAATGATTTTAACCTGTAGTCTATAAAATAGTAAAAATGTTTTGAAATAAATTTTTAAGAAACATGGATGTGGATGATAAAGAGGTCTCAATAGATACTTACGTAAAAAAACCTCAGATAATAAAGAGATTGTGAAATTAACCCTTACCTAATTTTAATTAGTCAAGTCATATGAAAAATTTCCAATAACCACCAAATGAATCACAGAATATCATGAATATAAATATAATCATTATAATATATATCAAATGGAAGTACAAAATACAACACATGCAATTAATAAGTGGCGAACAATGGAAATCTCACGAAATTAAAAGTGAGATAAGAAACCCCTTACCTTGTACTATTACTTGGTTGAGGGTAGGTTAAAGTAATGTATAATGGTGAAATATTTGTTATTAAATTATAAAATAATCATATTCAATAATGTGATATCATATATTATCTTTTAACATTGCTTTGTTAATAATATTTTAGTATTATCGATACTTCAGGTTTTAATGGATTCGTTTTCCTTTATATTAATTGTTATTTTATTCATATTTGTTATGGATGGGATGTATATTATTCATATACAGAATTATATCAATTCTTTAATCATTATTTTTAATCATCTAATGAAAATTAGTCTTTAATGTATACGATGGGGAATGAATCTCATCGCCTTCGTGGAGACGGTAATCCGTACGTATGTACGAGCGATAATATCATTCTTTTGATATTAAAATAATATATACCTTGATTTTATATCATATATAAAGAATAATTATCATGTTATATTTATTATTTACATGAATTAAACATCATTATTATACCCATCCAAATAATAATGTATTGAATAACAATTACACCACGACGTGGAGACGATAATCCGTACGTACGCACATATGGTGACATGTCATTCAAAGGATGGATGGAATAATGCATATGGTTGTACCATATTTATAATAACATCATAGTATATAGAATATACTAGATTTATTATTTTATAATGGAAATAACTATGAAATAGGTAGTGGAAGAAGAAAAGAACATGGAAGAGGGTGGTGAAATTATTAGGTTTTCTTCGGGTTCTTCCTTTTTATTTGATCAAAAGGTCTCTGTAAGTTGACTTTATAACTGAATTAAGACCTATAAGATGACATTATGGAATCATAGAGGATATTTTGGAATGGGTTGGACGAGCCAAAAGGCTTTGAAGATGTGAATTAGAGAGAAGGGGGAGTTCCCTTTTATAATAGAGGTGAGGGGCACCTTAGGAAAAGTGAGAAATATTATTTTATAATAAATTATTGTTTGGTTTCTAATGACTCCAAAATGGAATATATAAAGGCTAATGTGGGGATGGGTTTACAAACACTGAAACAATAGGTTTTAGACAGGTTTGGTTCGCTATAGTAACTTTATCTTGTAGATTTAACTCTTTGTTAAATAGTATGACATTTGCCATGTCTCTTTGTATTTTTATATTATATTGTTAATAAACATACTATATACTTCCACGAGAACCCAAAGTGGTTCATTAATGATAAAAGTTGAATTATATAAGTCCTTTGAACAATCCTTAGATTTTTATGAATAGAATATCAATTAATAATATAATATTTGTTTCCAAACTATTTTATGTCAATTTTGACACTATTTGGTATGTTGTTTTTGATAAATTCATAACATAATTATTACATCAAAAACTAATCTTATAACCTACCCTAATATGTCATATTAACCTATAAAATGAGTTCAATTCATTAAAAGTCTTAAATTACATTTATTTGGATATTTCTAATAACAATTATTTTAATATTTCATTAATTAGGTAATTACTGTATTACCATTGTGTCATAAATAAATTAAATAATTTAATGTCTAAAAATTATAAATAAAATACCATTATGTATGAAATATTTTTATATTTCTAATTAATATTTATAATCGAATTTATCTTATTTATAACGCAATATTAAAGATGTTTTAGTTATTAAACTATGATTTTAAATCTTTTAACTCTTCTTTCAATTAAATAATAATAAAGGTCCTAATCTAATCCAAGTGGACCAAAGATGTTCATATTTTATTCCTAAGGTTGGTTTTGGTATAATTATAATTATCTAATAAAATTAAAACATGTGTTAGGGTAATAATAATATCAATTTTTCCCATAATTACCCTATTTACTTTTAAATGTTGTAAATAAAAGTAAAAAGGTACTATTCACCAAAAATTATATTTATCTTATTGAACCAAATTTTACACCTAGATATTAACTGTGTCTCTTGGATTTTAGAAATTTTACTTAAAAAAGCATTAAAATTATGTTTTATGTGAATTTTCAAATTCTCCTAGGAGATGGGTAAAAGACGATGAAAAGTTCAATAAAATTTTTATATATCTAAAATTATTATAAACTGACTCCAATGAATTTCATTGAACATATATAGATATTATGTATCTATTTTTATCTAAAAAAATTTAAATAGAATAAATAATTAGGTAAATAAAAATTCAGGATTAAACTATAACTCAATGTTTTTCACTATTCATCAAAAAATGAAAGTTTTCAGAAAAATACCAAAAATTCACCATAAGCTAATTTTGATATTATGAATCAAAAATGAATTCCATTTTGAATGATAAAATTTTTAAAATTTCAGAAAGTGGGTATTACTATTCATAATGTCATGTTTGATTGGTTTTGGTGTGTGTTAGAACTCGAAGTTGCGTACAACACACACTACTGTATTATTCAAAGAGAAGCCTACCGTGGAAGCTTGGGGTGTTACAGTAATTACTCATAATAAAAATTATATGTTATTAAGTATATTTAATTGTTCTATTCATATTATATATCATTCTGTTATATATTATGAGGATAAATCATTAGATAAATAATTAAAGATAATTGTTTGAGTTAATTGTTGTGGTTTTCAACCACAATGAACTCGTTTTGTTTTATCATTTAGTATTATTTAAAAATGATAGTTATAGAAACAAAGGTTATAACATAAAATATATAATTCTTTTCAACCATTATAATAGTTTTATTACCATCCTTGAATTTGGTCATGGAAAATGAAAACTTTTCATCCTTGACAGTGATAAAACAACACCTCATAGCTGATGTTTCCATTTTGAGAACAAAAGGAAGAGTATAAGTGATTTAATTATGGATTAATCAATTATAATAATTATATTCTAGTAAATATAAGGTAATCTAATAATCATTCCACTTGTATGAAGTTTGGTGAGTAGTTAATAATAAAAAGAAACGAACTTGAAAAGAAATTAAAAGAATATAAAGAGGATTTTACCTCTTGAAGGCCTCCGCCTTGAGAACCTCCTATGGGGAAAAGGTTTGGGTCTTTGAATATGACCAAAGTCTCCTGGAAATGGGGGATAGTATTGGGAAGATATTTGAGTTGAATTTTGACAATTTTAAAGTAGAGGTGTGTGTAGGGTGGTATTTAAAGTGGAGGAGAGTGGTGGGTTCTAATTATATTATTCATTAGTTTATTATATTTCCCCAAGATAAGAAATAATGATGATTAAATTACTAAATATAGTAAAGAGTGATGGATAATTCTTTATTAATATTCTTACCTCCTTGATGACTCAAGGATTATAATATGTAATTTATAATGTATATATATTGTAAATTATGGTATTTTACTATTCAAGAAAAATCAAGTATTTTAGAAAAATATGAAAAATTAAACCTAAAATTTTTCAATCTGTGAATTTTAAAAAATGAAATGCATTTTTAGAAAATATTTAAAGAAAATGATAAATCTAAAATTTAATTAAAATGGTCATTTACATTGAAATTATAAATTTTAAAATTATAATTGATTTTATAACACTTTGAATACTAATTAGGGTCTCATAAAATTATCCAACATTTATAAGACAAATAAATATTAATTTATGAGTTTTTTTTATGAATATACATTCTCCATTAAATAATTTCATTAATTATAAAATTTTATTTTAATAATATCGTCTGGAAAAATACATATACTTAATTTATGATTTTTAATATATTTAATTACATATTATATGATATAATTATCTCGTATTTTCATTTATATGTTGAATTAATTTTATTTATAAATTCAAGGGAGGGGTTAATGTTTTTTTAGAAATCTTACCATTAATAGATTTTATATTTCTATTATAATAGGTCATGTTAGAATCTCATCAGTATTACTTATTTAACTTCTAGAAATACCTCTCATTTCTTTCATTATTCATTTATAATGTTTTTTATGTTATTAATGTGAGTTTACGTGATTTATGACATAATTATATGAATGGAATTTCTATTGATAGATTTTTTGGTCATTACACCCAAGGACATGGATAATACCAAAAATAAATCAGGATTAACCGGATATGTTGAGGATTAGTTACCATGTAGTGTTGGACACAATGATTTCACGAAATCCACCAAATAAATAAAGATAAATAGAGGATCTCACTGTGGGTCTCATGAATGGATTTCAAAAACTTTATCAAGGATTTCCTACTAAAGGTATATTTTTCTTATATGTAGGAGGTGATTTCATACTATCCCTAATATATTAGATATGAGGATCTCAGCCTAACAAAACGTGTACACAATCTAGAGGAATAGGGACCCACGGAAGGATTTTAGGTTTACAAAACATGTTGTGGGGTTACACGTCATGTCCCTTCATCCTTGAGTCCTTCCTGTGTATATATCCCATGTCCATGTCTATGTGGAAGTACACAGTTTGATTCTTCCCATGTATTCTAGCAATTTACTAGTACGTGGATTTGCCGAAGTACATGCTGGCCAGACCATTTCTGTATAGGAGTACATGAGTTAACTATGACCAAATACTCTGAATCTGTATTCATATACACTTGAAGGGACACATAGATCATTCCAAAGGGGAAAACACACTATGTAATAATGTCACAATCCATGTGATAGTTATATCTATCTTGAAACCCTATCCACCAATAATAGGGGCCTAGATAACATGTGCCTCCATGTTACATGACATGTTGTGAAATTTGTTCAAGATTTTCATATCTGGTTCTCACATCATCGACAACCCCTCCATCAACATTTCCTTCCTATCCCATCACTAGAATCAAGGAATATATTTTTATAAACCTCTTTGTTATATAACACCATGATTAAAAACATCAATCCATTCAAAAAATTGATCTTTAATTCATTGTTATTTTCATAGATAAGAACACATGATTGGGTATTTGAAACCATTCTACCTGCCTCCACTTCCATCACACCACCATCATGTCATCATATTATCAGATCTACAATATTGTATTTCTGTGACAATAAATGGTTCCAAAGTGGTATATTTCCCATTTAATGTTGAACCAAAAACCAAATGAATAATTCCCATCAATAATGAATTAAATTAAAATAAATACACCACCACATACATAAGGAATGAACCTCTACTGAGGTTTTTGTTCTCCTAAATGAATCATAAATATAATGAAAATTGAATAATCAATAAAAATCAATCCAAAATCCAAAAATATCTTTGAAAATAAACCAATCCCATTAGGTGACTGAACCATGAATCAATATATTAACTGATTGTTTCTAGTTTAGTATAGAAATTAAGAATGAGGAACGAAACCAAACACAAAAATCCGTATACATCATGTTGGATATATCATTGATGAATAATTATCTCAATTCAATGTTGTTGGTGGGATCCTAATTCCCACTGTCTAGTGATCGTTGATATATAATCTAATTTTCGTTCATTAGAGTGTTATCCTCCAACGCACTATCTCCAACGACTCTCCAATGGATCCATGGTTATGAGGCTACCCATTCAATTTCATCATAAAATTATATTTAAAGAAATAACAGTCATTGTATCATTTAAATAGAAATAAAATAAAATTTATAAATATTTTATTAATTTCTTGCCTATGATGACTTCTTTATAAACGCCCTCTTCTTTACATGGTTATAAAATTCCTAGGTTAAATTTCACGTTGTAAACTCAATGGTTCCCTTAGATATTGATCTATGGACCAATTTTAATGTTTATTATATTTTTCATGAAAATTTTGAGTGCTTTATATTTTATATTTTGAATAAATTTCAATCATTTATTCTGGGCACATTGTGCCTTGGAATAATAGGTTTATCAGTTCTTGGTCTGAAACATAATCCAAATAATATTGAACAATAATAAATGGAATATATGAGTTACTAATAAATGGTTTTATATAATCTCAAGATTGAAAAAATAACATCTATATAGACCTAGAAATGGGATATCTAGAGTTACTCATTGGGGTTTGCTAACGACTATTATGCTAGGGGAGACATCCTGGTTGTGACCCTATCCACCTAGTGGGATTTATTATAACACACTAACTAAACATGAGGATGATGTTGATGGTACCACTAAAACGTTGAAAATGTACTCTCTATTATCTTTTTCATGAGGATAGATATGGTTGTGACTAATAACCAGAAGTCTAAGGATCCAAAAACCCTAACTAACCAATATTATTAGGAATTTCCTAGGTTGTAGCATTTTATTCCCCCATTTTTTTCATAATAAAATAGTATATTTGTTTATTTATATTACTTATACACCTATTTATAACCTATTATCTTTTATAAATATTTTTCTCAAATGGATTTCTATATATTAAAATTATTTTCGAAAAATGAAATTGAGATTATTTTTACTAAATATGGAATATTATTACTTTCCTTTCTTAAAAGAGTAGAAAACACTATTTATATATGTCATATTTTTAAACTAGTATGATTTGGATTTATATTTTAGTGTAATGAAAATGTAATTGTTTATCATTGGAATCCAATAAAAGAATTTTAATCGTCATTCCAATATTCTCAATCTTTTTTTATTTTTATGTTCTCCTAGCTTTGGATTGTTAATGAAGCGATTATGGTTCTATGGTTAGAGGTGAATTTTTAGGTCCCATGATGGTATGTGAAATAGATTTAATTTATTCCCACTCCCAATGTTCATTTATCTATTTTTCATGGTCAAAATAATTCCAAATGGGTTATATTTGCTGGACTTCACTATTTTCTATCATGGGAGGATCATGGACGTCTCTATGGCCATGTTGTGGGCTAGCTTGAATGAATGGTACAATGTTGACCCAGGTTGGTTTCAGATAGAATTTTATCAGAGAAATGATCCAATTCCAGTTGATCATGTTAGGTAGTTTGAGGCTAGAATTTTCAGAACTCATTTGGTCCATCAACAATGGGTTCTTGTTCCCCCCTATTGGGAAGGTTGTATGAATTTATAGGGAGGCCCTAAATAGATATGTCACAAAATCCGAGAATGGATCCCAAGAGTTTTGAGGTATTATTTTTAAGGGTTTTATTTTTTGTGTTTTATTATAACCATATTCATTGGTTGGAGTGGATCTTTGGATATATTTGAAGGGTGAATGGGTATTGTGTTTAGTGTGTAAAACCATGCACAAACTATACAACTCCCTCTTTTTGGCCTCTAGTGTGCGTAGATGATTTGAGTACGGTCCACTAAACAATGTGTCTATGCTGTTTGAAATATGAATAATGCTGATAAATTTTTTTAATTTTGATCAATTGGTGTTGATTTTTTTTGTTTTAAAAAAATAAATAATATTTATAGAATTAAATCATTGAATTAGATAGAAAATGAAATGGAGATTGTTTTGAAAGTGGAGAGGGGTTTGTTTTGGTAATTTAAATTTTTTTAAATGATTTATGGAATGTGATTTTGGGGAAATTATAAATAAATGGTTTTGAGGAAAATGGTGTGGTTTTAAATTTAGAGATACTATTTGAGAAAAAATATTGAGAATGATTTACACATTGATTTAACTCATGGTATTCCATTGAATTAAATGTATATATCGATATATGTGGGTGGTAAATTGATGATTATTGGAATGTGTAGATGGGTTCTTGATCTATAATGAGAATATATGTATCTAATGATTCATTGAATACAATTTTTATGTGAAATACATTTTTATCATTTTTTAATTTATTGTTATGTTTTTGAAAATGGTATTGTAATGATTTGATAGTTTTGAATAGTAGAGTGGTTTTAGTCAAAGATGAAATGAAATAATACATGAATTTGGAAATGGGATTTAATGTTTAAATGGTTTTGAAGTGGAGTATGGTTTTAAATTTAGAAAGAATGTGGTGGTTTCATAAACTAGACTCTCGTTTCATTGTGTGGTGCGTTGTTTTTGAATTATTGTTATTAGTTAAAATTATAATATTGGGTGAGTGTTGCTAACGATTTGGGTTGGTATTGATTTTGTATAGTGTTTTTATGTTAATTAGATAATATAATTTTGATAAGACAAGAATTATTTTAAGGGAAATCTTCCAGATATTATCCTCACCTAGACACCTAGTCAAGTGATGTAGAAAAATTTCTCTCAATTGTTTCATGTTTTCCCTAGTGATCACATTTTGTTAGAATCTATGAAGTGGATTGAGGGAGATATAAGAATTATTAAGACTTTTTTAATTCTAGAATCTATAGGGGTTGATGTTATATTGGGTATGTTTGAGGGGATGGGTTTGGACTAGTGAAAGACTAATTTTTTATCCTCATTGAAAGATAGAATATCTTAAGGTACATTTAAATACACATTAGATCAAATACCTATTATTTTAGAGGTCATGGTGAATAAATTGATAAATTTTATGGATTACTAGTTAAGTAATAACATAATGATGGTCTAAATTGGCCATTTCTAAGTGGTGATACATTTTCCCTACAGGTGGAGGAGAATGATCTGATAAAATATACACTCTTAATGAGGGGTATCCCTCTATAAATTGATGACCACTTTCTTTAATCTTGAGAAAATCTGTTCATGACAATAGTGGATGTGGTGTTCAAGAATGAGTTGGATTCCAGGGAGCATTTAGTGGAGATTAGTCACCCGGTTCAACATTTTTCTCCTTATAGTGTCCCTTTTGATCAGGAGTGTGAACATGGTTAACCAATCCTAGAAACTTTTCTTTCATCTGCTAATGTTTCTTTTTCATAAAACCACTGAAATATTAACTAGAATGAATGGTTTTTTCATTCTAATTAGTATTTTGAAAATCATTCAATATCTTGTCTTCAGTGTGGAAACATTGGAATCATGAAGAGGTTCTGTAATTGACCCTATTGAAAGATGATGTTTAAGTCGGGGACATTCATCTCATGACTACTGGGAAACAAAATCATTAATACATATTAGCTACAAACATCGGAATTATGGTGAATATTTTCACAATGTTAAGGATTTTTCAATTGTGGGGGATTGTAGATGCAACTGTTTTTCTTCAATGATGGATGAGAAGATATTTACATTTTCCATCCCATGGTTTTATATTATTGTGCCCATTTTTGGCTGTTTTGGTGGACCGGTCTCTTATTAGATCAGTACGATTGTTCCTTCTAGATGTGAAACACTTAACGGTTATATATATCTTTGAGTATTTTTGGTTTGGGGTGGTTTCTATTTAGAGGTGTTGTGAGTTCTGGGAATTATGAAATGTTTACAGTTCGGTTCATGGTTTGAGTTTCCTTATTTGGGTGCCTTTGGTGTAAGAGTTTTTCTGTTATAAATGTTAGTTATTAAGAGTTGGGAAACCCACTATAGATAGAACCTTAGTATTTTCCCTCTTTGGTTATGGTCGAGTATGACTTGTGAGTTGAATGGTCACACTGGGGTTGTGGGAATATTTTTTTGGATTTAGTTTGGTGGATTTATTTGGTCTTCATACAATTTAAAGGTTATTTATTTTTGAATTGAGAGATTTCGTTTTCATTTTCCATTTGAGTTAGTTGACTTTCTGGGGGAATTTAATTTTCATTTTTTGGAGAAATATGACACCCAAATCCCATTTTTATTTTAGTTTTTATGGTCCCTAATCATTTCCTTGGGGTTTGGTTTGATGTATAGGTTCATTTTAAATAGAAATATATTTTTTTGGAAGGGTAGGTGTAGCTCATGTTCGATGAACAATTATGGTAAATAGTACACTAGCATAGGTGAAAACTTGGGTCCTAGTTAAGTGTCTCAGTCCAGGATGCATGTTGAGGTGCATGGCCATGCAGTAGTACTTTTAGCCTATACGGCCCTAGATAGAGGTGACAAGATGGTTGATGAATGGTCTGTAAGACCTAGAAGGAAAATTGTGTGGTCTGTCATATGATAAAGAAAAAGAATAATAATAATAGATAACATAAATATAAATGGATTATCCCATTACCCACTTTATTACTCTCATCGTATGAATCATCCCCATCTCCTCTTATATTCATTTTACAAGACCTCAGCTCCTCCCATGATTCGTGCTCAGTTTTGTCTTCCATTTCATTATGAGATCACTGTACATATGACTTTTATCCTCTTTGTAACTTCATTATTCTTTTCCCCTATCTCCTCACTATGGTGTGAATTTGGATAAACCCTAGAGTACCATCCTGTTTTGAATTATTTTTATTTATTTTAATCATAGGGGGTTCTTTCATCATATTCACATCCCCAGAATTTTTTGATGATATTGTTTATCAAACATATAAGGGAGTGCGTTTTCAGATAGGTTTTCATCCATTCTGATTCTTTAACCCAATTTTAAATAGTTCTATTTTTTAGTTTTTTTATTATTAGGGTGTCTTTAATATCATTAAAGGTGACTCTAATTGTCACGACCCATCCTCGGGGATAATGCCGTGACTACCCCAAGCCCGCCTTCCATAGGCCAGGGGTTGGCGACTAGTACCAAAGTTGTAAATCCTGATAATAAGGCAAGGAATTTCCTTTATAAAGTAAACAAACACCATAGAGTAACCAAGATGAAGTAAACACTATGTAATCATGGTACAACTGTATGTGCTGGAATGTAAATGGGCCAGAATACAAACCCAAACTGATAGTAAAGTACAATTGGAAAGAAGGTACAACAACTGAAAAGTAAAGCAGCAACGTCGAGCCGTCCACTGAAAATCCGAACTAAAGGGTGGGTAAAGATAGCCTCCTCAGCTCCTCGGGTCCAGCCGTCCGCTCCGTGTACGTCCCGCCCAGTGGTCCACCTCCAGGTACCGACTTGCTCCACAAGCCTCAACCACGTGCAATGACGTCCATCGTCATCATGCAACACAACGTAGTGCGGGCATAGCCCGTTCAGGGGTGAGAATACGCAACTCAGTAGGGACCCCGAGACCCCCGAAGGTCTCCCAGAATCCACAAAGGATAATACACAAAGGAAACATACAATCACGAAGTAACATCCAACTCTACTTAGGTATATTCCCATACAAATTCCTAATTCATCAATTCCAGTTCGGCTACAACATCCGAGCTCAAGTTCGATTACGTCCACACAGGATAGTACAACCCAATCCACAAAGGAAAGCACAACTCAATCCACATGGGAAAGCACAACCCATTCCACATATGAAAGAACAACCCAATCCACATAGGAAAAAAGTAAATCATATCGAAGATAAAGATTGAAAGTCAAGACTCTGCTAACATAGGTATACATCTCTGTAAGGTGATAGAGATGATCATATGTAGCCAATGATTCATCTAGATGGGACCCACGTAGGATACTAGCCCCACTAAGCTGTCGGACCCACGTAGGATACTAGACCAGCCTCTCTGTTGGACCCACGTAGGATACACATACAGATTCAAATACTACCAGACCCATGTAGGATACTAGAATAGTAGTACTTCCGGACCCACGTAGGATACAAGAACAGTAGTCATCATCGTCGAACCCACGGAGGATTTCATTACGGTCGTCATCGCTGCCGAAATCACAAAGGATCATAGTACATTCGTCGTCACTACCAAACCCACGGAAGATTTCAGCGCAGTTGTTGTTGCTGCCAAACCCACGGAGGATTTCAGTGCAGTCGTCGTCGCAGTCGCAGCTAGCTCTAGGGTTCCCACACAAAACATGCTCATTTCCAGGAGGGTCCACTCCATTGGCCATGGGGTTGATATATCAACTGACATGTAGTCCAGAGATTATGTATCCAAAAGTTTCTTCTCATCGATAGGAACTCAACACGACAGACGGCGCGTCAATCAGACGCCCAGTCTGAGAGTTATTGGCTTTTTCGTCCAAGGGGCCTGGTTGGTTGTTAAGTCAAAACCAACCCGTCCGTACTCCAATTATGTCCAAACATCAAGCAGAGTAAGACAAAATGACCGTCTCACTAAGAGGAATCCAACAAAGCCGATGGAACGTCAATCGGACGTTGGTAGCTCAAGTTATAAGCGTTTCCGCTCCGAGGGCCCGGTTGGTTTCGTGTTCGAACAAACCCGACCATAAACAAAGTTATACTAAACCCTGAGTGTAATATACAGAAGCAACCACCTTGATCCAAGGATCACATTGTAACTAACGGGGTGTCGATCGGAGGGTTGTAGCCTATGTTATGGGCCTTTGAATGGAACTGTCCGAAATTAGGGGGTTTTAGGCCCGGACCGACCTAGCCCAAGACCCCCTGGGTCGGCCTTAACCGGGTCGACCCGACCCGGGTCCGGGTCCGGCCCATCAGGGAGCGGCCCGGCCCAGCTGGCGCGGGTGGCCCCACATGGCGCAGGCGGCCCGTCACAGCAAGACCGGTCCGGCCCGGAGCGGACGCGACCCGCATGGCCAGCGGCACGACCATTTCGCCGAGCGGGATGCGGAGGGGGGCGATTCCCCCCTTGATTGAAGAAACGACCCCCACGATGGGTGCCCATCTCTTGGCCAGCCGGGGGTTACGACCCTCGATTCATCCGAAACGGCTGACCCGGCTGGCCGGCCGGTGCTGCCACCGCGGGACCCCGTGGTCCCGCCCCTCCGAGGTGCCCGCGGCCAGCCGTCCTGGCCGCCCCTCCTTGGATGGCCGCAGCATTAAGTCGCGACCTTGTCTGACTGGCACAGCACGATGGTACCGCGCCCCTCCGCCGCGACCCCGATCCGGCCGTGGCTCCCTTCAGCCTCAACTGCGCGGCACGACGGCACCACACTCCTTTGCCGTGGTAAAATTCCTCATCTCCGTGCAATGTCGTTGCACCATGCCGCCTTCTTACCAAAACGCTACGAATAACATCAACAAAGGGGGGAGGAACGGACATGTTCACGTGGTCCAACCTCCTCCCATTAATTTGATAACAAGTGGCTGAAATAAATCAACATCGTCAAGCAAGCAGAAATTAATCCATTAAATTTGGACTTAAAACCCAAGACTCGAAGAAGTCGTCGAACGAGGCTCGTCGTGGGAAAAAGACGTCACGGAAGACGGCGTCGTGGAATGAGGCTCCGTAAGCGTCGTCGGTCTTCGCCCGATGAGGGATGCGACACGTAGTCATTCTACGAATAAGGCATCTCTCACCAGCTGCGGAGGGGAGATGAGACGATACGTCGATCTCCCCTTACGGTGACGGAGTTCTTCGTTGTAGACTCAGTGTTCCCCGCATTCTTCGATGAGGAAGAAGATTTTCTTCAGAGCACAAGAGTTCTCTTCCTTGTTCCACACAACAAATCCGCCAAAAATAAAATAAGACCTTGTCTTATTGTATTCACACACAAACACACACAATCCAAAATTAATTTGAAAATCAAAATGAATTCACGAATTAATTAACGTGTTTTGACCCATTAATGGTGTGTTTTATTGGCCTGTAAATTAAAGTGGAAGAGTTACGAAATAATTGATAGTGGGGAAATAAAAGGGGTGTTGGGGAAAATTGAAGGAGGTGGGGGCTCGTGTGGGCCCCACCCCATATTCCTTGCATCTTCCATTTCCACAACACATAACCATCAATAAAAAATAAAAATATATTGTGAAACAATCTTATTTTTATTCCTCACATTTTTAACATCTCCTCCCAAGAAAACGCAACTCCATGAAAAGTATTCCTAAGCAATTACCGGTGCTGCGGTTTCATCGGTGCCCTCAGATTTCTATTCCGAGCACCGGTTCAAAAGTAAGAAAAACCCACTCATTCGTTCACTGAATATACTCGAGCTAACTTCGGAAAAAGATTTCAGGCACACCAGGCCTTGGAATCAGGTGCCGTCAGAAACTGCATACTCGTAAAATACCAACGAAAACATAGAAAAAAATTTCCCTTGATATTTACGGGTCTTTACATTACTCCAACCTTTGGTCTTTACGTCCCCATAAAGATACATCACAAACTAGGGAAATAAATGAGGGTACTGAGCATGCATCTGGGCCTCCTACTCCAAAGTGCTCTTCTGGAGGTCCTCGTGTTGTCATCTGATGTGCACTAGAGTAATTGACCACCCACGTAAGACCCGCTCATGTCGATCCTCGATCTCCACCGAGACCTCCACAAAAGCCGTCCCATCATCAATTTCTAGATCCCCATGGTCGATGATATGCGTCGAGTCATGCATGTATCTCCTCAGCTAAGATATGTGGAAGACGTCGTGCACCCGGTGCAACTGAGGTGGTAAAGCCATGCAGTAAGCCACCTCACCTATCCTGCTGAGAATCTAGAATGGTCTGATGAAGCACAGAGATAACATGCCGCCCCGGCCAAATCTCCGTAATCCACGTCGAGGTGAGACTCGCAAGAAGACGTGGTATTTATCCTCTAACCCTAGTGGTCTCCGCCTCCTATCATCATAAAACTTCCATCGGCTCTACGTTATCCTCATCCGCTCCTGGATGACCTGGAGCTTCTCTACCATGGCCTGGACCATCTCTGATCCCACAAGTGCTGACTCCCCAGGGTCTGTCTAGCACAGAGGTGATCTACAAGGTCGGCCGTACAGTGCCTCGTATGGTGCCATCTCGATGGTTGAGTGATAGCTGTTGTTTTACGAAAAATCCACCAAGGGTAGGTGATCCTCCCAACTGCAACCAAATTCGAGGACACATGCACGGAGAATGTCCTAGAGTGTCTGGATGGTCCTCTCCATCTGACCATCCGTCTAAGGGTGAATGGCTGTGCTCAGACGAAGCTGTGTCCCGAATGCCTCCAACAACCCCTTCCAAAGCCGAGAAGTACAACGATCATCATAATCAGAGACGATATATGATGGCACACAATGAAGACATAAAATATCTTGAATGTAGAGGCGTCCCAAGCTCTCCACTGAGCCTTGCTGTCCTAGGTAAAAAGTGGTCCGACATGGTGCGTCAGTCAACAATCACCCAAATGGAGTTGTGACCTCTCGAAATACGTGGATGTCCAATCAAGAAATCCATAGATATCCCATCCCACTTCTACTTAGGGACCTCCAAGGGCTGTACCAAGCCTACTGTTACCTGGTGCTCCGCCTTCACCTGCTGGCAGGTGATGCATCGAGTAACGAACTCTGTCACATCCTTCTTTATACCCGGCCACTAGTGCTGTCATCTGAAATCCTGGTACATCTTCGCCACTCCTTGATGTACCGCTAAAGAGGAAGTGTGAAACTATCTCAACAACTCCTCCTGTAGAGCATATGGTACCATGGTACGTCCTATGAAAAGAACGATGTGCTCTCCTACCATAGAAAAACCATCAGGTGCCTGTCCTGCGGAAATCTACGCACATCGCATCTCACAGTCAGCATCCCCATGTTGTGCCTCCCTGACCCACTGTAGTAGTGGAGGAGTGACTGAGAGTTACTGAAGAAAGGATGCTCCATCTATATCCATGAAGGATATATGCAAAGCGGATAGCTGCTACGTCGCCTCCCCAAGTATCGTAATGACCATCCTCTTGCTGAGAGCATCGGCTACTACGTTCCCCTTTCCAGGAGTATAGACTATCTCGAAGTCATAGTCCTGGAGTAACTCGATCAATCGCCGCTATCTCAGGATCAGGTCATACTGCGAGAAGATTTACCTGAGACTATGGTGGTCAGAGTAGACTATAAAGCGCTCGCCCATTAGATAGTGTTGCCACATCTTCCGAGCGAAGACCACTACTGTTAACTCTAGGTCATGGGTAGCGTAGTTCTGCTCATGCTGCCTCAACTGACGTGATCCATAGGAGGTCACTACCCGCTCCTGCATCAGGAAACATCTGATTTCAGTCCCAGATGTGTCGCAATAGACTATGTACCCCACTCCCTCCTCCGATAGCATCCAGATAGGTGCGCTGGTCAATCTCTGTCTCAGATCCTGGATGCTCTACTAACATCTGTCAGACTATAAGAAGGGTTTCTCCTTCTTCGTCAGAGCTAAAAGTGGTGCTGCAAATCTGGAGAAGTTTGGCACAAATCCCCGATAGTACCCAGCCAGTCCAAGGAAACTCCGTACCTCCATCATGCTCCTAGGTGGCTCCCAATATACCACTGCCTCGATCTTCGCAGGATCCACCACAACTCCCGCCTCAGAGATGACGTGTCCCAAGAAGTGGATCTCACGTAACCCGAACTAACACTTTGAGAGTTTACAATAAAGTTGGTGCTCTCGGAGTGTGCTCAGTACAACCCGCAAGTGGTAGGCGTGCCCCTCCTCAGTGGTCGAGTATATCAATATGTCATTGATGAAGACCATGACAAATCGATTGAGGTAAGGCTGAATGATCCTGTTCATGAGACTCATGAACACTGCTGGAGTGTTTGATACACCCGAAGGCATAACCCAGAATTCATAGTGGCCATACCGACATCTGAAGGTCGTCTTCTGCACGTCCTCATCCTGAACTCTGAGCTGATGATAGCCTGACCCGAGGTCTATCTTCGAGAACCACAGTGCTCCCTTGAGCTGATCAAAGAGGTCGTCAATCCTCGGTAGTAGATACTTATTCCTCATGGTCACCTGGTTCAGGCGACGATTGTCGACACACAGTCGCAAGCTCTCGTCCGCCTTCTTGGCGAACAAAACCGGGGAAGCCCTGGGTGAAATACTGGGTCAGATGAATCCCTCTCCCTGCAAGTCCTCTAGCTGTACCCGTAGCTCTCGATGCTCAGCAGGAGACATCCAAAATGCTGGAGAGGATATCCGGGCTATCCTGAGGAATAGGTCAATATAAAATTATACCTCTCTGGGAGGAGGTAGTCCTGGATCATCATCAGGAAAAACGTATGTATACTGATCCACCACTACAGGAAAACTCGGACTCCGCACGTCAACCACTCCTAGGATAAGGCTAGCCAAATGATGAGTGATCGGTTGTCCTCTCCTCTGCATGAGTCTATCCTACGCTACTAATGCTCTCTTCTCATCGGTGAAGTTGAACCTACTCCCATCAGTGTGAACACACCGCACCTTGCGCCTAATATAGTCAATCTGAGCGTGGACTGTAGATAACCAATCCCTGCCCAAGATAACGTCGTAAGGCCTCGACGCCACTACAAGACGATCCCAGCTGAAGATATCACCTACTAGAGTAAGCTCACCCTGCCGGCACCAGTGCATAATCGTCGAGTCTACTCCCGTAGGAGTCTCTAGTTGTAAGGATCAAGCCAACATCTCCGTCGGAATCTCCGAGATCCGAACAAGTGCAACGGTAATGGAAGAATGACTCACTCCTGTGTCTAGAAGAACTGCAGCAAGGGTGGAGTCGACACAGATAGTACCTTGAATCATCTCTGGAACGCCGTGGTCGCAGGCCTCCGCTGCCTGATGCTGAGCCTGCCTTTGTCCGCCAGCTCCCTATGGTCGTGGTGGACCTCCTGGTGGTGGTGGTGGTAAAGCCTCAAAGCGTCGCCCAGCACCTGCTGCTCGGCCAGCTCCTCTGCCTCGTCCACATGCTCCCTATGGACTGCCATGGTCGACCCTTTACCTCTGCCTGGGTGGTCCCTCAACTGTCAGATTCTCCTCTACACGATGGGTCGGGCAGTCACGAGCCATGTGGCCCTGCCCGGCACATGCGTATCACTGTCTTCTCCTCGGAAGGTTGGATCTGCGCTGTGTACCCCGCACCTCTGAGCCAGTGTTCTGAGGTTGTCCTCCTGCTGGTCTGGTCCGCCTGGACCCATGTGACATCTGTAGACTACCAGATGCGGAAGACTCTGCTACATGCCACCCTGCAGTAGGTCTCACTACTGGAGTAGGCTTAGCAAGAAAGATCTCTATGAGAAGGTCTCGCTCGAGTACTCTGGCCAACGTCGGAATGCTGATAGAGATCATCGATGCCCTGTTCTCATTCCCTAGTCCCTGCTCGAAGGTCCAGGCCTAGAAGAATGGGTCCCTTACCTCGTCGTGCACCTGGACCATCAGGCTCCACCATCTGCATGCTGCCACGTGCCGTGACTACCCCAAGCCCACCTTCCATAGGCTAGGGGCTGGCGACTAGCACCAAAGGCATAAAGCCCGATAAAAAGGGAAGACATTGCCTCTATAAAGTAAACAAACACCATAGAGTAAGAAAGCTGAAGTAAAAACTAAGTATCCACGGTACAACTATACATGCTGGAGAGTAAATGGGCCAGAATACAAACCCAAACTAATAGTAAAGTACAAATGGAAAGAAGGTACAACAACTGAAAAATAAAGCAGTAACGTCGAGCCGTCCACTGGAAATCCCACCTGAAGGGTGGGTACAGATAGACTCCTCAACTCCTCGGGTCCAGCCATCCGCTCCGTGTATGTCCCGCCCAGTGGTCCACCTCCAGGCACCGACTTGTTCCACAATCCTCAACCACGATCAGCACTGTCCGTCATCAGCATCCAACACAATGTAGTGCGGGCATAGCCCGTGTAGGGGTGAGTATACGCTACTCAGTAGGGACCCCGAGACCCCTGAAGGTCTCCCAGAATCCACAAAGGATAATCCACAAAGGAAATATACAATCACGAAGTAACATCCAACTCTACTTAGGTATATGCCCATACATATACCTAAGTCATCAATTCCAGTTTGGCACCAACATCCGAGCCCAAGTTCAATTATGTCCACACAGGATAGTACATCCCAATCCACAAAGGAAATCATAACTCTATACACATAAGAAAGCACAACCCATTCCACATATGAAAGCACAACCCAATCTACATAGGAAGCAAGTCAATCATATCGAAGATAATCATTGAAAGTCAAGACTCAGCTCACATAGGTATACTTCTTCGTAAGGTGATAGAGATGATTAGATGTAGCCACCGATTCATATATCTGGGACCCGCGTAGTATACTAGACCAGCTAAGCTATCAGACCCACGTAGGATACTAGACCAGCCTCCTTGTCGGACCCACATAGGATACAAGTACAGAGTCAAATAATGTCAGACCCGCATAGGCTACAAGAACAGTAGTACTGCTGGACCCACGTAGGATACAAGAACAGTTGTCATTGCTGACGAACCCACAAAGGATTTTAGTACGGTCGTCATCGCTGCTGAACTCACGGAGGATCCTAGTATAGTCTTCATCACTGTCGAACCCATGGAGGAATTCAGTGTAGTAGTTGTCGCTGCCGAACCCACGGAGGATTTCAGTGCAGTCGTCGTCGCAGTCGCAGCCAGCTCTAGGGTTCCCGCCCACAACATGCTCATTTCTGGGAGGGTAAGAACCACGAGCCAAGGGGTTGATACATCAACTGACATGTAGTCCGGATTTGATGTATCTCAAAGTTCTGTCTCGTCGATAGGAACTCAACACGACAGACGACGCGTCAATCGGACGCCAAGTCTGAGAGTTATTGGCCTTTTCATCCCAGGGGCCCGGTTGGTTTTTAGGTCAAAACCAACTCGGATATACTCCAACTACATCCAAACATCGAGACAAGTAAGAAAAATGGTCCGTCTCACTAAGAAGAATCCATTAAAGTTGACGGCTCATCAATCGGACGTCCAGAGCTCTCATTATAAGCATTTCCGCTCCGAGGGGCCCGGTTGGTTTCGTGTTCAAACCAACCCGACAATAAAAAACGTTCTATAAAACTCCAAGCGTAATATACCAAAATGACCGTCTCAATCCAAGGATCGCATCGCAACTGACGGTGCGTTGATCGTAGGTCCGTAGCCCATGTTATGGGCCTTTGAACGGAACTGTCTGAAATTAGGGGCTTTTGGGCCCGGACCGACCCAGCCCGAGACCCCCTGGGTTGGCCCAAACCGGGTCGACCCAACCCGAGTCTGGGTATGGCCCATCAGGAAGTGGCCCAACCCAGCTAACGTTGGAGGCCCGGCACGGCGCGGGCGTGGCCCACATGGCCAGCGGCATGACCGTTTGGCCGAGCGGGATGCTGAGGGGGGCACTGCCCGCCTTGATTGAAGAAATGGCCCCCAGGAGGGGGGCCTGACTCTTGGACAGCCGGGGGTTACGAACCCCGGTTCTTCCGAAACGGCCGGCCCATCGGCCGACCGGTGTTGCCGCCACGGGACCCCGCGTTCCCGCCCCTCTGAGGTGCCGGTGGCCGACGGTCTCGACCGCCCCTCCTTGCACCGCCGCGACTTTAAGCCGCAGCCTTGTCTGACTGGCGCGGTGCAACGGCTTCGCGCCCCTCCCCCTGGCCCCGCTCCGGTCATAGCCCCCTTCGGCCTCAACGGTGCGGCGTGACGGCGCCACACTCCTTTGCTGTGGTAAAATTCCTCATCTTCACGTGGTGCCGTTGCACCGTGCCGCCTTCGTCCCAAGCCGCAACAAAGAACATCAACAAAGGGGGAGGAGGAATGGCCTTGTTCATGCGGTCCAACCTCCTCCCATTAATTTGATAACAGGTGGCCGAAATAAATCAACATCATCAAGAAAGCACAAATTAATCCATTAAATTCGGAATTAAAACCCCTTCCTCGAAGAAGTCGTCGAACGAGGATCGTCGCGGGAAAAAGACGTCACAGAAGATGGCATCGTGGAACGAGGCTCCGTAAGCGTCATCAGTGTTCACCCGATGAAGGATGCGGCACATCGTCATTATCCGAAGAAGGCATCTCTCACCGGCTGCGGAGGGGAGAGGAGACGGTACAACGATCTCCCCTTGCGGTGATGGAGTTCTTTGTCATAGACTCAGCATTCCTCGTGTTCTTCGACAAGGAAGAAGATGTTCTTCAGAGTGCAAGAGTTCTCTTACTTGTTCCACACAATGAATCCGTAAGAAATAAAATAAGACCTTGTCTTTTTTTATTCACACACACACAAAATCCAACATTAATTTGAAAATAAAAATGAATTCTCGAATTAATTAACATGCATTGACCCATTAATGAGGCATTTTATTGGCCTGTAAATTAAAGTGGAAGAGTTACGAAATAATTTCTAGAGGGGAAATAAATGGGGTGTTGGGGAAAATAGAAGGAGGTGGGGGCTCATGTGGCCCCCACCCCAACTTCCTTGCGTCTTCCTTTTCCACAATGCTTAACCATCAGTAATGAAATAAAAACAATTTGTGAAACAGTTTTTTTTATTCCTCACATTTTTAACATATCCTCCCGAGAAAAAGAAACTCCAAGAAAAGTCTTCCAAATCAATTACCGGCACTACGGTTTCATCAGTGCCCTCAGATTTTGATTCCAAGCACTGTTTCCAATGTTAGTAAATCCCACTCATTCGTTCACTGAACGTACCCGAGCTAACTTCAGAAAACGATTCCGGGCACACCAGGCCATGGAATCAGCTCTCGTCAGAAACTGCTTACTCATAAAATACCAATGAAAATTTAGAAAAACATTTGCCATGAAATTTACGGGTCATTACATTACTCATACCTCAGGGATTTACGTCCCCGTAAAGATACATCACAAACTAGGGAAACAAATGAGGGTACTGAGCATGCATTTGAGCAGCCACTCCCAAGTGCTCTCATGGAGGTTCCCGTGCTACCATCTGATGTGCACTAGAGGAATCAACCTCCCACATAGGAACCACTCTTGTCTATCCTCGATCTCCACCGGGACCTCCGCAAAATTCTCCCCATAATCAATGTCTAGCTCCCCATGGTCGATTATATGCGTCGGGTCGTGCACGTTTCTCCTCAGCCGTGATACGTGGAAGACGTCGTGCACCTGATGCAACTGTGGTGGTAGAGCCAGGCGGTAAGTCACCTCACCTATCCTACTGAGAATTTGGAATGTTTCGATGTAGCACAGAGATTACTTGCCGCCCTTTCCAAATATCCATAATCCACGTCGAGGTGAGACCTGCAAGAAGACGTGGTCTCCATCATCGAACTCTAGTGGTCGCCGCCTCCTGTCAGCATAAGACTTCTTTCGGATCTAAGTTACCCTCATCCACTCTTGGATGACCTGGACCTTCTCTGTCGTGGCAGGGACCATCTCTGGTCCCACAAGTGCTGACTCCACAGGGTCTGTCCAGCACAGAGGTGATCTGCAAGGTCGGCCGTACAATGCCTCGTATGGTGACATCCCGATGGTGGAGTGGTAGCTGTTGTTGTACGCAAACTCCAAAAAGGGTAGGTGATCCTCCCAGCTGTGGCCAAAGTTGAGGACACATGCACGGAGCATGTCATTGAGTATCTGGATGGTCCTCTCCATCTGACCATCCGTCTGAGGGTGAAAGGTGGTGCTCAGACATAGCTGCATCCCGAATACCTTTTGCAACCCCTTCCAAAGCCGCGAAGTAAATCGAGCATCCTGATCAGAGACGATAGATGATGGCACACCATGAAGCTGTACAATCTCCTGAACGTAGAGGCGTCTCAATCTCTCCACTCATCCCTTCTCTCTGATGGGTAAAAAGTGGGCTGACTTGGTGAGTCAGTCGACAATCACCGAAATGGAGTCGTGACCATTGGAAGTACGTGGAAGTCCAGTCACAAAATCCATAGATATCTCATCCCACTTTCTCTCTGGGACCTCCAAGGGTTGTACCAAGCCAGCTGGAACCTGGTGATCCGCCTTCACCTGCTGGAAGGTGAGGCATCAAGTAACGAACTCTGCCACAACCTTCTTTATACCCATCCACTAGTGCTGTCATCTGATATCCTAGTATATCTTCGCCACTCCTGGATGTACCGCTAAAGGGGAAGTGTGAAACACTCTCAAAACCTCCTCCTGTTAAAAATCTGTTACCATGGTACATCCTCTGAAGAGGAAGGTGTGCTCTCCTCCCACATAAAATCAATCAGGTGCCTATCCTGTGGAAATATATGCACATTGCATCTCACATTCAGATTCCCCAATCCGTGACTCCCTGACCCGCTACAGTAGTAAAAGAGTGACTGTGAGCGACTGAATAAAGGCTGATCCATCTCTATCCATGAAGGATATCTTCAAAGCGGCTTGCTGCTCCATCGCCTCCCCATGTAGCTGAATGACTGTCCTCCTTTGGAGAGCATAGGCTACTACATTCCCCTTTCCAGGAGTATAGACTATCTCGAAGTCATAGTCATGGAGAAACCCGAGCCACTGCCGCTATCTCAGGTTTATGTCCTTCTGTGAGAAGATGTACCTGAGACTCTGGTGGTTAGAGTAGACTATAAAGCGCTCTCCCATCAGATAATGTCACCACATCTTTAGAATGAAGACAACTACTACTAACTCCAGGTCATGGGTAGCATAATTCTAATCATGTTTCCTCAACTGACGTGATCCATAGGCGATCACTGCCCACTCCTATATCAGGGCACATCCAATTCTAGTCCCTGATGCGTCGCAGTAGACTACGTACCCCACTCCCTCCTCTGGTAGCCTCAAGATATGTGCGCTGGTCAATCTCTGTCTCAGCTTATGGATGCTCTACTGACATCTGTCTGACCACACGAAGGGTTTCCCCTTCTTCGTAAGAGCAGAAAGTGGTGCTGCAACTTTGGAACATGTCTGGAACAAATCTCTGATAGTACTCAGCTCGTTCTAGGAAACTCCGCACCTCCGTCATGCTCCTTGGTGGCTCCTAAGCTAGTACTGTCACGATCTTCGCAGGATAGACCAAAACTCCCACCTCAGAGATGACGTGTCCCACAATGTGGACCCCACATAACCAGAACTGACACTTTACCATAAATCTGGTGCTCTCGGAGTGTGCTCAGTACAACCCATAAGTGGTAGGCGTGCTCCTCCTCAGTGGTCGAGTATGTCAATATGTCGTCGATGAAGGCCATGAAAAATCGATCAAGGTAAGGCTGAAATATCATGTTCATGAGACTCATGAACACTGCTGGAGAGTTGGTTATTCCAAAAGGCATAAAAAAGAACTCATAGTGGCCATACCGACATCTGAAGGCCGTCTTCAGCACGTCCTCGTCTCGAACTCTGAGCTGATGATAGCCTGACCTGAGGTCTATCTTCGAGAACCACCGTTCTCCCTTGAGCTGATCGAAGAGGTCTTCCATCCTCTGCAGTGGATACATGTTCCTCATGGTCACCTGGTTCTGGCGATAATTGTCGACACACAGTCCCAAGCTCCCGTCCGCCTTCTTGGCGAACAAAATCGGGGAATCCTTGGGTGAAACACTGGGTCTGATGAATCCCTTTCCCTGCAAGTCCTCTAGTTGTACCCATAGTTCTCGAAGCTCTACGTTATCCATCCAATATGCTGGAGTGGATATAAGGGATGTCCTGGGGTATAGTTAAATATAAAAGTCTACCTCTCTGCGAGGAGGTAGTCTGGGAACGTCGTCAGGAAAAACGTCTGCATATTGATTCACCACTACAGGAAAACTCAGACTCCACACGTCAAGCACTTCTAGGATGTGGCTAGCCAACTGATGAGTGATCTTCTATCCTCTCTTCTGCGTGAGTCCATCCTATGCTGCTAAGGCTCCCTTCTCTCTGGTGATGGTGAACCTGCTCTCATCGGTACGAAGACACCGCACCTTGCACCTAATACAGTCGATCTGATCATGGACTGTAGATAACCAATCCATAACCAAGATGACGTCGTAAGGCCTTGACACCGCTACAAGAAGATCCCAGCCGAAGCTCTCACCTCCTAGTGTAAGCTCACACTACCAACACTAGTTCATAATCGTCGAGTCTGCTCCCGTAAGAGTCTCTAGCTGTATGAAATGAGCCAACAGCTCCGTCGGAATCTCCGATCTCTGAACAAGGGAAACGACAATGAAAGAATGAATCACTCCTGATTCTATAAGAACTGCAGTAAGGGTGTAGTAGACACAGATATTATCTGAAATTATCTCTGGTGCACCGTGTTCATAGACCTCCGCTGCCTGAAGCTGATCCTGCCTCTTTCCTCCATCTCTTTATGGTCGGGGTGGACCTCCTGGTGGTGGTGGTGGCAAAGCCTCAAAGCATTACCCACCACCTGCTGGTCGGCCAGCTCATCTGCCTCATCCGCCTGCTCCCTACGGACCTCCACGGTCAACTCTCTGCCTCTACTGGGTGGTCCCTCAAACGTCTGCTACTCCTCTGCACGGAAGGTTGGGCAATCACGAGCCATGTGGCCCTACCCGCCACATGCGTAGCACTGTCTGCCTCTCGGAAGGCTGGCTCTGCACCGTGTACCCCGCACCTCTGAGCCAATGTCCTTAGGTCATCCTCCTACTGTTCTGGTCCACCTGGACCTCTGTGACATCCGTCGACTACCAGCTGCAGAAGACTCTGCTACATGTCGCCCTGTGGTAGGTCTCGCTGCTGGTGTAGGCTCAGCAAGAAAGCTCTCTATGAGAAGTGCTCACTCTAGTACACCTACCTGCATCGGAATGATGAGGGAGATCATCAATTCCCTGATCCCATGCCTCAGTCCCTGCTCGAAGGTCTAGGCCCGAAAGAATGGGTCTCATACAATGTCCATCGAATAGCGCGAGAGATCGGTAAATATCACCGAGTACTGGGCTACTGTCATGCTTCCCTACTGCAGCTGTAGTAGCTCCTAAATGCGCACTACACGAATGGTGGCTGGGACAAACTCTGAGTGGAAGAGACTCTCAAAGTCTGTAAAGAGGAGAGATGCCTTGTCGTGCACTTGAAGCATCAGGCTCCAGCATCTGCCTGCTGCTGCATGCAGGAGACCCGCAACAAGGATCACCATGAGGTTAGCTGGTGTCCCCACTAATCGGAAAACTTGAACTATAGCCTCCATCCAAACCTCGTCTTCCTGAGGGTCCATCTCCCCACAGAACCTGGGGGGTCTCTGATGCTGGATCTCGTGCAGTGCACTATCACGAGGTTCACTCTCAACGACTGGGGCTGGTGGCATCGGTGGCTCGGTGGGTAGAGGTACCACCGGTTCCTCCACTGTAAAAGGGCCCTGCACTGAGGCCTCATCGATCAGTGGGATGTCATCTCACCCAAAGCTTTGAACCCTAGCTGGATGTCGTCATGGGGCCATCCTGAAAATAAAAAGGTGTGCCACGGTCAATAATGTATACCTGTTGAGCTGACACAAAGTAATTACAAAGAAAAATTTTGAAACACAGACATAATCAAGGTTTTTGTGCACTGAGTTGGAAATCAGAAGTCCGGGTCCTAGTGTATGGATGCGTCGGCCACCGCACCAACATTGGACACCCTATACTGATAACCACACTCAATACCCTTAACACTATTGCTTCACACAGAAGAAAGATCAGAGTCCTGAGTTCTGCCGTAGAACAGAACTCCTCTGATACCAATTTATCACGACCCGTCCTCGGGTCCTGTGTCGTGACTACCCCAAGCCCACCTTCCATAGACCAGGGGTTGGAAACTATCACCAAAGGCGTAAATCCCGATAAAAAGGGAAGGCATTGCCTTTATAAAGTAAACAAACACCACATAGTAAGAAAGATGAAGTAAACACTAAGTAAACAGGGTACAACTGTATGTGATGGAATGTAAATGGTTCAGAATACAAACCCAAGCTGGTAGTAAAGTACAACTGGAAAGAAGGTACAACAACTAAAAAGTTAAGCATCAACGCTGAGCCATCCAATGGAAATCCCAGCTGAAGGGTGGGTACAGATAGCCTCCTCAACTCCTCTAGTCCAGCCGTCAACTCCGTGTATGTCCCGCCCAGTGGTCCACCTCCAAGTACCGACTTGCTCCACAACCCTCAACCACGATCAGCACTGTCCGTCATCTGCATCCAACACAACATAGTGCGGGCATAGCCCGTGTAGGGGTGAGTATACACTACTCATTAGGGACCCCGAGACCCCCGAAGGACTCCCATAATCCACAAAGGGTAATCCACCATGGAAAAATACAATCATGAATTAACATCCAACTCTACTTAGGTATCTTCCTATACATATACCTAAGTCATCAATTATAGTTCGACTCCAACATCCGAGCCCAAGTTCGATTACATCCACACAGGATAGTATAAAACATTCCACAAAGGAAAGCACAACTCAATCCAGATAGTAAAGCACAACCCATTCCACGTACGAAAGCACAACCCAATCAATATAAGAAGTAAGTTAATCATATCTAAGATGAAGATTGAAATTCAAGACTCATCTCACACAGGTATAATTTTTCATAAGGTGATAGAGATGATCAGATGTAGCCACCGATTCATCTTGTTGGGACCCACTTAGGATACTAGGCCAGCTAAGCTGTCGTACCCACGTAGGATACTAGACCAACCTCTCTGTCGGACCCACGTAGGATACAAGAACAGTAGTTATCACCATCAAAACCACGTAGTATTTTAGTACGGTCGTCATTGCTGTAGAACCCATGGAGGATCCTAGTACAGTCGTCATCACTGCCGATCCCACAGAGAATTTTAGTGCAGTTGTCGTCGCTGCCGAACCCACAGAGGATTTCAGAGCAGTCATCGTCGCAGTCGCAGCCAGCTCTAGGGTTCCCGCATTAAGCATGCTCGTTTCTGGGAGGGTTCTCTACACGAGCCAATGGGTTAAAACATAAAATAACACATAGTCCAGAGTTGATGTATCCCAAAGTTCTGTCTCGTCGATAGGAACTAAACAAGATAGACGTCGCGTCACTCGAATACTCAGTCTGAGAGTTATTGGCTTTTTCTTCCTCGGGGCCCGGTTGGTTTTTAAGTCAAAACTAACCTGGCCGTACTCCAAATGAATCCAAACCTCGAGCGGAGTAAGCAAAAGGTCCTTCTCACTAAGAGGTATCCAACAAAGTCAACGACATGTCAATCAGACGTCCAGAGCTCTAGTTATAAGCGTTTTCGCTCTGAGGGCCCGGTTGGTTTCCTGTTCGAACCAAACCGGCCAAACACAAAGTTCTCCAAAACACTGAGTGTAATATAATAAAATGACCATCTCGATTCAGGGATCGTATCGCAACTTATGGTGCATCGATCAGAGTTCTGTATCCCATGTTATGGGCCTTTGAACAGAACTGTCCGAAATTTGGGGGTTTTGGGCCCGGACCGACTCGGCCCGAGACCCCCTTGGTCGGCCCGAACTGGGTCAACCAGACCCGGGTCCGGGTACGGACCATCAGGGTGCGGCCCGGCCCACGTGGCCAGTGGCTCGACCGTTTGGCCGAGCGAGATGCGGAGGGGGGCACTACCACCTTGATTGATGAAACGGCCCCCATTGGGGGGGCCCACCTCTTGGCAATCTGGGGGTTACGACCCCCAGTTCTTCCAAAACAGCCAGCCCGGCTGGCCAGCCGGTGCTGCAGCCGTGGGACCCCGCAGTCCCGCCCCTCCGAGGTGCCGGCGGCCGGCAGTCCCGGCCGCCCCTCCTTTCACCGTCGCAGCTTTAAGCCGCGGCCTTGTCTGACTGGCATGGTGCAACAGCGCCGCGCCCCTCCGCTGCGGCCCCACTTCGGCCGCGGCACCATTCGGCTTCAACGGCACGGCGCGATGGCACCGTACTCCTTTTCCATGGTAAAATTCCTCATCTCCGCATGGTGCCGTTGCACCGCGCCGTCTTCATCCCAAACCGAAACAAAGATCATCAACAAAGGGGGAGGAGGAACGACCGTGTTCGTGCAGTCTGACCACCTCCCATTAATTTGATAATAGGTGGCCGAAATAAATCAACATCGTCAAGCGATCAAAAATTAATCCATTAAAATTGGAATTAAAACCCCAACCTTGAAAAGTTGTCGAATGTGGATCGTCACGGGAAAAAGATGTCACGGAAGACAGCGTCGCAGAACGAGGCTCTGTAATCGTCGTCGGTGTTCATCCGACGAAGGATGTGGTGCGTCGTCATTCTACGAAGAAGGCGTCTCTCACCAGCTACGAAGGGGAGAGGAGACGGTCCGACGATCTCCCCTTGCAGTGACGGAGTTCTTCGTCATAGACTCGGCGTTCCTTGCATTCTTCGACGAGGATGAAGATGTTTTTTAGAGTGCAATAATTCTCTTCCTTGTTCGACACAACGAATCCACCAACAAAAAAAATAAGACCTTGTCTTATTTTATTCACCGACACACACAAGGCAACATTAATTTGAAAATCAAAATGAATTCACGAATTAATTAACGTGTGCTGACCCATTAATGAGGCCTTTTATTGGCCTGTAAATTAAAATGGAAGAGTTACAAAATAATTGCTAGAGGGGAAATAAATGGGGTGTTGGGGAAAATTGAAGGAGGTGGGGACTCGTGTGGCCCCCACCCCCACTTCCTTGCATCTTCCTTTTCCACAATTCTTAACCATCAATAAAGAAATAAAAATAAATTGTGAAACATTTTTTTTTATTCCTCACATTTTTAACATCTCCTCCAAAGCAAACGCAACTCCAGGAAAAGTCTTCCTAAGAAATTACCAGCGCTGCGGTTTCATCGGTGCCCTTAGATTTCGATTCTGAGCACTGGTTAAAAAGTTAAGAAAACACTCTCATTCGTTCACTGAACATACCGAAGCTAACATCGGAAAAACATTCCGGGCACACCAGGATTCAGAATCAGGTGCTGTCAGAAACTGCGTACTCGTAAAATACCAAAGAAAATTATGAAAAAAATTTCCCTTGAAATTTATGGGTCTTTACATGAATGTATATAAAAATATAGACATATAGAAAGTCCCCTTGTACCTATTACCTCACAATAATATGAATTTATACAATAGGGATATGTGTTCTTATATATATGTCAAGGTACATATATATGTAAGTGTAAAAATTGGGGATTCAAGTGTCCATCGCCAAAGGTATCATATTTTAAATCCATTTAATTGAATTCCTTAATAACTTTTGTGTTTCTAAAATGGGTTTTAATTATCATATATTAAGTATATTCTATGAAAAATGGATGTGGTATGTGAAAAAATTATTGTCTTATTTTCCATATTTAAGTTATGTGTGCGACTTGGGTTTTCTTGTTCAAAAATGATTTTAGGATTAATAGAAATTGTGGGGAGTTTTAAATATTCAAATGGTTTTCTAAATGGTTCCTGTCATGAAAAGTGTAAATTCCAAAATGTGTTTTGGAATTATTAAATTCTAAATGTGACTTCCATACATACACATTTCTGGTTATATATATATACACATACATATATATATTTAGGTACAATAGTTTCATAAATTCACTCATGCTGTGTTTAAAAATTACATTGGGATAAATGGAAATTATATATAACTATCAGGGTAAATATTTTAAGTGTGGAATATGGTTTTAAAACGTGAAATCCTTGGATAAATGTGGTTTCCAAAAAATTGGTATACACTTTTAAGATAATGATGTTCGATTGGGATCTTGAAATTATTTATAGAAATCGAAACCCAAATTAAGGTAGGACCTATTAAATATAAATTTGGTGTGTTTATGATTAATGTGTGTAATGTAGTTTTCTTTCATAAAATGGAACATGTTTCTTGGTTGTGTGATATAGAAGGGGGATACAATTATGAATAGATATCATAGAGAGAATTTGTATGTTTATTTATAAATATTGTGATAGGGTTATATATTCTAGACTAATAAAATCATTTCCCTAAATTTTTGAATGAAACATGGGAATCCTTAGTGAATAGTGTAGGTCAGAAAAGTCTAATATTATAGGAGAGAATACAGGGTTGTGATCTAGTCTTCCTAGCAGGCTTTATTCTACCACTATATCTAATCATGAAGATAATGTTGATGATGGTAATGATTTTGATAATAACGAAGATGATATTGATGGTGACACAAAATCATTTGAAACAACCTCTGTAGTTTATTATTCATGAGGAGATATTTGGTTTTGAATGATCACTAAGAATATTAGGATCATAACACACTAACAAAACTAGATTCATTTAGATATTCCATGATTGTTTCTTTTGTTTTCAAATATTTCATATTTTATTTCAAAATTACACATATATTTTGTTTTTTATACTAATACTTCAAATTATTAGTGGTTATATTTTGAATATAATTTACTAAAATATATTTTAGACATTAAAAACCATTTTTAAAAATTAATGAATGATTATTTTATGTTCAAATGGATTATTTTTACTTGTCGTTCCCAAATGTTTAGGTAACCATGTTTTTATATGATTTATTTTAAAACTAGCATGATTTAGATTTTCATATAATTTTATATCAAAAGTAACTCTATTTAATTTGACTCCCTAGTAGTGATATTAATGCTGACCTGTATACACTCCATATTTTATTTTCAATTTTAGGTTCTCCAAGCTCTAGTTCACTCATGGAGTTATTATGGATTTGTGGTTGGATATGACACATGATGTCACATGGAGGTACACATTGTAATTTATATTTATTTGTGGTTATAGTTTTTTCTCTATCATTCATTGACTATATCATTCCAAATTATGTAATATTTCATTATATTCATATAATTCTATCCCTAGAGGATCGGGAATTCTTCTCACGACATGTTGTGGGCTAACACGGATGACTAGTCTTGGGTTATCCTAGGTGTGTTCCTGAAAATTTCCATCTCTCATTTCTAATAAATAAAAATTTAATTTCTTTTTACAAAATCTAATAAAATGGATGATCTTTTAATGATTAAATTATTATAAACTAGGAATGTAAAAAATAAAAAGCATAAACATTCTTCAAATTCACTTAGATAACTTTTTTATAAATTCATCCTTGGTTACTTCTACTATATATTATATCCTGAGTAATAATTTGGTGGTTTTTTCATACAAATATTTTTTTCTAAATAAATATTATAGAGTCCCCATATGTTTTAAAAAATGGTCGTAATATATCTTTTAAATTTGGGATTTTTGGAAGATTCAATGATTACAAATAAGAACAAAAATGCTTCACCCATATAGGAATTATTACATTGAATCCAGCATCACTCCCACCTAGATAAAAATAATTATGATTCTTATGGACTTCATTTATGTAAATTATTTATTTTTTATCACGTATGAAAACACTAATTAGAATTAATAATGAAATATTACATTTCACTTACAATTAATTTTCACTATTTTTTTGGAGATTTATGTTTCCTTATATATTCTATATCAAATTTGGATTCAAAATGATAACTATTTCTTTCTCAATCAATAGATTACAAAAATCATCTAAAATTATATTTCTGTTGTAGGGGTTATTTATTCCCTCTTTGAATTTTCATCTTTATCCATTCCATACCCTATTATTTCATTCAGAGGATGGGATAATTATTTATTGATCTAGTAATCATTAATGTTGGAAATTTGGAACCATTTTGAATTTAAAGTTGTTTTCTTTTTACACACCTAGAAATTCCCAGATATAGGAACCAACCATCATAAACACTCTTGCTCCACTCATTACAGCACATTGAGATGTTCTTTCTAGTCTTTGATTTGATTTAACAGATAATCTATCATTCCAAAAAATATAAAAATTCCATTTATTTTTAGTATAGGATGGATGATTTATTTAATACTATAATAATATGTTTTTTATATTCTATATTCATCTTAAAAATTTGTGGTGTTAACGGAGGCCTCACCCAGTTGATACAAGAAACTCGGTGAGACGCTACCAATATTAATAAGTTAATAAGACTCTACCTATACTTCTAAATACTATAATAAATTTTTGGGTTCAATATACTCAGTTTGAAAATTAAAGAGTAATTTCTAGTTTCCACATTCATTAACGTATATTCCCTCTCACCTATATCCAAATATGGATTATAAATAATGTGTTATATATTTTCATATACATGAAACAAAATAAAAGATAAAAATAATTAAAATGATGAAATTACAATTTTTTGTACAAAAACATATAATTCATTGAATGGTTATTATTCCCATTAAAGGAAAATGATAATTTAATCAAGAATAAAACATGTTTTCAATATTTATTTTATTGGCTTAGTGGAATTATTGGCAAATTATAATGATGAAATAATTCATCTTGTTACTTATTTCCCATTAAAAGTGTCCACCAAGATGATATATTAATTTATTATCTTCTAAAATTCCAAATATAATTAATGTACAAAAGAATAAAATATTGAATTTTTTCCAACATAGGTGGATAAATATATTTTATGATTTTATAAAGAGCATATTAGTCTCAATGATAAATTGTTAAATTTTTTTAATTATAAATTATAATTCATCTAATATATCATTATGTCTAATATTATTTCCATCAATATTTAGTTTTCAATAATTCATTTGATTATTTCTGACATTGAATAAAAACATCACCAAATTTTAATATTAAACATAATGAATCTATCTTTAAAGACTATATAAGCTCGTTGTGGGTGTAAATATTATTTTTTTAAATAGTTTCATTACTATGAAAAATATCTGCATAATGGTTTTATACTTATGATATCTTATCACTAATGAAATATTAGTTCTATTAAAATTGACCAAAAATGATAGATTTAATAAATTCCAAATTATTCATAATTTGTTCTAATTTATTTTGATAAAAACTAATCCAAAAATAAAAAATAATTATTTTTTTAAAAAATATTTAAAAATATTATAGCATATGATAGAGTTCAGTTCAAAAAATTTAATGAAATATATTTTATTTACATAATTTCCATTGATATTTTGCTGAAATAATCTTTTAATACAATTACCAAGTATTGAATATGATAATTTTAGGTAAAAATCATTTATTTATTAAAATATTATATCTATATAAAAATTATTACACTAAAAGAGTTTAGTTGGAGGATTATAATATTTCCACATAGAGATGTGAAAAAAATTTATGAGATATAATATGATTAATAATGATAAAAATGATATACATATATATATATGTGGCAATTCTGTTATTTTCTTATTGGATATGTTAAATTTTTATGCTATGTATGGTATTGTTAGTATTAAAAATGATGTTTATGAATATTGTAAAATTATCATGTTTTAAAAAATGCATTCAGTGTTTATGTTTCATTCATATGACATACATATTTCATTAAATGAAAATAAAAATTTAGCATACAATATATGAATTTTACTTGTTTATAATGTTTCTTATTTAGGGGGATTTATTGATCATGATAACATTTGAAAATTATCATTTATTCAGTCTAATATGATGACGCTAAGTTTCAATCGTGAGGTAAAAAAAATATTTTATGTTATTAGTGAAAAAATTTATTCTACCACATATAGGTTCATATATTATTTTATTGTTATATCTAGGGTGTATGTTTCATTAAAATCTCTATTAAATGAAGACAATATCACATGTAATCATAAATATATGTGTTGAATAGATCCATGATGTAGTGAATGTTATTATATTATAGTTATGTTCATGGTATATAATTAGTTATACAATCATTATTTTTCCCTAATACATTTAGCTACTAAATGAAATCGTATAATTTTAACATCATGAAATGATTATTTTGGGAGTACATTAAAAATTTAAGGGGCTTATATTTTTTTTCTTATTTCATAAAAATATTATAATATTTTTGTATGATGTTTTTGAAGTATAATATAGTGGCCTAGGCTTAACATACATGTGTATTACACCATTTTAGATGAATATTCAGAAAATTACCATAATACGTTTCTTAAGACTGTAATATTTTAATGCCTTTGGAAACAAGAAAATAAAATCTTCTATCCTATTGAAATATCATCAACATATCACATAAAGATATATACTTTATTATATCGACCTAAAACATTTCCTTGTAACTTAGGTAATAAATATAATAAATTATTATCTTATATGCTTAGTAGGATCTAACAAGGGTGATATTTAAACAGAAAAATAAACATAAAGGGTATGATAATATGATCATAACAATTGAAGATCATACCCTTTATGTAAAATGTAATCTTGAATCATATGTAAATATATAAACATAATTTGTAAGATTATAAAATTGACATAAGGAATGAAATTTTGGAATAAATATAAACATGTAACTTTGTGAAAATGTATAAGTAGTATCACGTTTACTCATTAAGGACATTAAATCAGTCCAACGCATAAACATATAAACATGGAAACCAGATTCACTCATAAAATTATAGACATGAAAAAAAGTTACACATATATAATTGTGAACATGAAATATGTTTCACAAATATCATATATACCTGATGAGTTTTCTGGCTTTACACAATGCATTTCAGGGACATAAATGTCCCACCCATATAATTATAAAATAAAATATACATGTTCCCAAATATAATAAATAATTATATCATAATCCATAAAATTATATGGCTGTCATAGACATGTATTCATTTAATAAAATATTAAAAATAAAAAAGTGTCATAATAATTTAATAAAAATAAAAACCATTTAAAAGAAGGGTTTTTTAATGAAAATAATTCCATCAAAACATAAACCATTGAGAAAAATAATAAGAATGGTTTTATTGAACTATAATAAAATGTTTTTCATAATCGGAGGGGAAGTATTTTGAAACATCATGGGGTACATGAATTTCCATTAAAAATAAATTTTTAAAACATAAAGAATTTTCAAAAACATTTTATTTCAAACCAATTAGAAAACTGATAAATGAATCATGAAATTAATTTAAAATAGTTATTGAGGATAATATATTTTTTTTTCGAAATAGTTTTCTTTTCCTAAAATGTTTTGAAATTTTAAAATAAAAAATTTTATTTTAAAATAACATTGTATGATTATAGGGGAAGAATCACGGATATAAGACTTTATGAAAGTATAAATATGTATAAATTTTGTATAGGTTATGAAATATTCTTTTCATACATTTGTAAGAAAAGTAAAAAAAGTGCATCATTTAAAAAATGGAAGAATCAATTTTTTTAACCATGTAGTAAAAAGTAAAAAATTAGTAAAAATGACTTTAAACCTATATAGGAGAATAATAATATATTTTGCTAAATATTTTTAGAAAACAATGACTTGGATGATAAATATAACCCAACTGAGAATTAAGATGAAGCAATCTCAAATATTGAAGTGATTGTGAAATCAACACTCATCACTTTAAATTAAATAGAATCATATTACCCATGTAAAATAAAAATATTAATAATATGGAAATATCATAAACTTGAAGATTGGAATAATTAATTACATTAATGGAAATTATATACAACAATACAAAGAATCAAGTAGTGTATATGGAACGTTTCACATAGAAATAAAGGTGAGATTGAAATCCCCTTTACTTATGTCCTGAATCTCTTTATATTTGAACAAGATTCCAATATAATAAATATATGTTCATTATAAATATTTTTCAGAATCATATTACTATTACTAATACCACATATGGTTTGATTAGGACCTGATAATACATTTTTTTAGTGAACATATGTTATGGTTTCACTTTGAGTAATATTTGTTTTGTTTTTCACATGTTTCTTAATTTTTTATATTTTTGGTCATTATACATATATCATGATTCCAGAATGTAAAAAATGATATAATTAGAATTTATAGCTGTTATATTTATATTATAATAATATATATAGCTTAGATATATATGAAATGGAATACATGGGTCATGGAGATAGAATCCATATGTAGGCATGAACATTGTTTCCATTTTAATTGTCGTATTGAAATATTCTATGTAAATGACATATGGTGATATATGTATGTGTATATATATAAGTATAATTATTACAGTATAATTTTTATATATTATTTGCCATATAATTTAACTAATCCCATCATTAAGATATTCCACATGGTGTGTGAATGAATAACATTATATTTTGGGGGCGATAGTCCACACCTCATCAAACGAGATTATCATATTAACAAAAAATGGGAAGTAAAAAAGTATGTGTTGTAAAAATAAATAAATACTATAAATACATAACATATATTATAACATATATAGAAATATTTTTCCATCATAATGTCCCCCATGATTAGTGGTAATGGAAAAATGAACAATCAACATTTTAGGAGCCAGTAGTTCACCATACCCAGAAACAATATGTTTGAGATCTATTAGATGTAGGTGTGTGTAAGTGTAGGTTGAAAAAATATCATAAAAAAATAATAGTATATTTATGATATTGGTGTCTGCATAAAATAATGTAACAATGAGAGTTTATGGGGTGGATATGGAATATTAAGAAAGGAGTTTGACCAAAGACATTAACTCTTAATCAGGTAACTCCTTTTGGATTGTTCCAAAAGGATTCCTTGAGACTACTTGTACCCAAGGGAAGGCTCATAATGGGAAGGGAGGGAATTTGGGGGGATAAATGAATATATATTTTCTGATCCCAAAGTATCATTGATTTGAATAAATGAGGAGGAAAAGTTCCCCTTTATAAGAGGGGGGAGGGGAAATTTAGGAAATGATAAATATATTGATTTATTATCTATTGATTTTCGATTTGAAATTGATAAAAAGTGATTTATTTATATCTTTATATGTTTATGGGTAGAAGAAACCTTAAGTAATTAATTTTATTCATGTGTAGTCTGCAAAATTTACCATCTCCTTTTGCTTTAACCTTTAGTTATACAATTCAACTCTTACTATGACAACATTTCTTTTTATAATATAGGGTAAATATAGTTACTATAAACTTTGAAAAGAACCCCAATAGAATAATTTATGAACTTTTTCACATTATCCTAGTTATTTTTCCAAAATATTATTTTATTGAATTTTATATCATTTAATAACATATTATTAATTATAAAATCCCATTTATGTCAATTTTTACACAATTTATTACTTGAATTTCATATAAAATACTAACAACTTGATTACATAAAAAAATAAATTTCAACATCCGGAACACTTCATATTTATCTAAAAAATTAATTGATGAAATCAAATAGATGATTTGTTATTTATTTTAATATTATTAATATCATTTATTTTATTCTTCCTTTAAGAAATCTATTACTACATCATCAATTTTTCACAATTAAATTCAATTATTTAATGTCTAAAAATTATAAATAAATTTTCAGGATTTTGGTAAATTTTCAAGATTTATAATTAATATTTATAGTCTAAGTATTTTATTTACAAAAATATATTAATAATTATTTAGTTAAAAAATTCTCAATATGCCGTTTTGAAAAATTCTTTTAATAAATAATAATATCTTTCTTCATCTGACCCAGGTGGCTTAAAAAGGATCATATATTTGGAATAACATTGATTTTACTCAAAAAAACATATAGAATTAAATTTGGGCAAGTGGTAGGGTAATTTTATATTATTATAAAATTACTTTTACATTTAATTACTTTATTTACATTTAACCGTGTTTAATAAAATTCAAAAGTTACTATTCACATAATATTATTTTCATCATATTAGGACACATTTTTCATGTTGATTAAAAACAAGTACTTCCATTTTAAAAAATTTAATTCAAAAAAAGTGGTAAAATTGTGTTTAATTCTAATCCAGTAAATGTGGCTAGAAGGCGGGTAAAAGAGACATTCAAATGTTAAAAGGTTTTTTATATCAAATTCTATTTTAAAAACTATTCCAATATAAAACATTGGATTAATATATGTTATATTTATATATTGTGACTTTAAAATCAATTCAATGTAAGATAATTATTTAAATGAAAAAGCTAGTATTTAACTACAATGTTGTATCTTTTAATATTCATTAAAAATTAAATCATCTCAAAAAATTACCAAAAAATCACCCTAAATACTTTTGATAATTCGAATTCTAAAATTATTTTAATTTTATAAAAATTAATTAATAATTTTTTTTTAAATTTAAATTTATTATGTTTCATAGAAGGGTATGAAAATAAGTTCATTTGAGGAAATATTAGTTTTAAACATATAATTACTTAAAAAGAAATTATATTTCTCATTATCAACAACAGTATAACTAATATATAAAATGTAGTAATTAATATTCATATTGAATTTTTAATTTCTTTATTATAACTATCTTATTTAAATAATTATAAAAGTAAAGTATAATTTCGTAAAAAATAAATTCTACATGTAACGCAAGCCAAGTTGGTGTTGTGTGTAATGAATGTTTCTTTTGGTGTTTTATATAACATAATAAAAAACATAGAGCTATTTTATAATAATAAATATATAATCATTTTTATTTGAAGTAATGATATCAAAATATTAAATTAATTCGAATAAAAATTTACAAAATATCATGGTGTTACATTCTATGTCCCTTAAAATGAATTTCAACCTTGAAATTCGTCTGGGTTATTAAAGGATTAGAACAGGAATGTTCCCTTCATCAAATCCCACATAATAAAAATGAATTATAAATCTACGTTTTAAAAAGTAAATTTTGAAAAATTGAAGTTTCTCAATGTAAATCATAGCTATGTCTCTAAATAAGAGATCATAGGTGAAGATTTGGAAATGGGGGAATGTAACAACTAGGGATTGATATATATCATTGATCACCAAAAAGTGTATAAGCAAGAGAATGTTTCCAAACACAAAACCACAACCTAAATAAATTATAAATATTTCAATTATATCATAAATATGATGATAATAAGAAACGCCATTACATAATTATCCCTTTTACTAATGGTGAAGAATTTTTAATAGAACATATACTTACTTGATTTCAGCATAACATCACCCTTTATTATTCCATGATAAATTTCCCCTTCATCTCATATTCCAAAAAATGGTGTTTAATTTTTCTATATTGATGCATCAGAAAATCATGAGAAGAATAATAGGTCATTTGATCTATCTGAAAAAATGGTAATCAAATGTTATAAATTATTTATAAATCAACCTATGGTGAGATAATAAATTAACCTCAAAATCATATATAAATATTAACTTAAATATTCCATAAATTATTAACCATAAAATCCATATGAAACATAAAGATCCAAACCTTTAGAACCATTTTCAATATATAAGATTTATATTTATCCACCCTATATGTTAAGGTATATCTTGTTGGCCAAATTCCAAACATGTGAACACCTTTATAAGGTTTACTCTTTAGTCAAGGTAATAACCTGAATTACCATATATCCTAATTGAATATATCTATGTATCCTTATTCCAAATCTTAATGGATATATTCTTTAGTTCCCAAAATATTTATAAATAATCTATAATAACATATCCTTCTTGAAAATAATTCCATTATTAGTTCCCAAGATACTATTATCATCCAATTTAATTTTTCATAACAAAAATATCATTATCCAGACATCATTATCATACAATAAGAGACTTATTAAGGGTTATCATTCGGTTAATCATGTGTTCTCCTAATAAAATATCGTACAAATATATCACTTTTCAAGGTATTAGGAACTATTAAACATATTCATTCCAATGCCTAATGAAAAGAATATAATGAAAACACTAATATGTATCATGGTTTATATAATCATTGAATTCTAAAACATATACTTCTCAATAATCTAACATTATTCTTAAACGATCTCTTAGGATTGACCATCTTAGTCTTTCTTAAAATATGAATTGTGTATTAAGGTTTCTCAACCTTAATCTAACCAAACATATTTGGCCTAATGTAATCAATAATTCTATGAAATTCCATACCTTTAACATGTCATTTTTACTCTTTTTATCCATAGATATATAACCAATACTTGTACCACCTTCTTGATTCTATTCCTTACATTTCTACATAAGAAAATTTATTTTCATAATTCCCATACTATTCACATGTTTTTTATAGCTCATTATCCTTATAAGTATAAAAAATACGCATACCACCTTATTTATTCTCATCTAGATATTTCAATGTATGAAATGGATTTTCATAATTCTCATACTTTTCACATAATAAAAATTCAAGGTTAACTATGTTCTATCTATTTCTAACTATTTACTAATAATTGAACGCAATGTGTGAGAAATACATAAAAAATATTAATAACAAATTACTGAGTTAAATTGCGTATAATATTTCAATATATGATATATTATGTTAAATCCTAGTTTATTCATGATAATCAAAACAAATATAGAATTGTAACTGATACATAGATTTTCCCTTATGAGACCCATTAACATATCCATCAAAATATCTATTGGGATATCATTGATGTTTTCAAATATTTGATTACAAATTTTGTATAAACCCTTAATTTTATACAAACTATAGAGACCATGTCTTAAAGTACACAGATATTACATCATTTTAGGTGAATATTCAGTACATTAAAATAATACAATCCTGTGGACAATAATAGGTTAGTTTCATTTGAATCCTCGAAATAAATCATCCATCCTCGTGAAAGAGATTCAGCATATAAAATAAATATATCCACCTTTAATAAGTATACATTAAACGTTTCTTCATAATCTAAGGAAAGTAAACATAAGAAAGGGTGAGCTCAGATACTCAATATGAGTAAACATGGGTGATATATAAACATAAACATGAGCATAAACATTTTGAGAATGTGATAATAACATTAGAAGATCATACCTGACATATCAAATGTAAATTTAAAACATAAGTAAATAAAAGTACATAATACATAAGATAATAAAATTTACAAAATGGAATGAAATTGTGGCATACACATCCACTTGTAACTTTGTGAACATATATAAATAATAACATTTTCACTAATAATGTACATGGAATCAATCCATTGTATAATTATATTGAAATAGAAGTATGGTCCACACATTAAATTATGGGAATGAAAACTAGGTCCACACATAGAATTGTGAACATTAAATTAGGTTTCCACATTACATATATACCAAAGGATGATTCCATAATTAGCCAATGAATCAGAGTGAGATATATGTCCCACCTATATCATAATGAATCATACATACATGGGTAGAATGATCTTAAAAAATCATATCATAACCCATAAAATGGAATATGTGTCTAAAAATGTAATCATATAATAATATATGAAAAGATACTATTTTCATAATCATTTCCACAAAAACAAAATTCTTGAAAATAAGGAGGTTTGTAAATCATCATTCTATTAAAAAATAAACCATTCCATGAAATATTATGAATGGTATTCATGAACTATAAAAAATTATATCATCATTTGTGAGGAAGGATTTAGAAATATCCCTAGGAACATGAATTTTTGTTAAAAATAACTTTTTAAAACATGAAAAAATTTCAAAACACTTTTCTTTGAAACACTTCGAAAACATATAATGGAATCATGAAAATAATTTAAAGCTGTTCTTGAGAAAAATATAATTTATCTGTTGAAATAGTTTTATTTTCTTAAAATGTCAAGAAATTTTAAAAGAAATAATATTACTTGAAAATAAAATTATCTTTTTATTGGGGAAGGTTCAAGGAAATAAGGTGTTATTAATGCATAACAATCTATTTATGCTGTATAAGTTTAAAAAACATTATTCTCAATCTTTTTCTTGAAAATTTAAAATGTACATAGTTTGATAAATTAATGGATTATTCCA
The DNA here is from genome assembly GCA_963277665.1 of Viscum album. Classification (NCBI taxonomy): domain Eukaryota; kingdom Viridiplantae; phylum Streptophyta; class Magnoliopsida; order Santalales; family Viscaceae; genus Viscum; species Viscum album. Next base: position 152,862,679 of record OY728163.1, read on the forward strand.
TTTAAACCAGGTAGTAAAAATTAAAAAATGGTTAATTTTTTTTTTAAAATGCATATGATAAAAATTAAACATTCAGTGAAAATGTTTTTGAAAAAATGGACATGGATGATAAATATTACCTAAATAAGTCTTAAAATGAAACAAACTCAAAAATGGAAGAGATTGTGAGATTAACACTCATCACTATATAATCAATATAATCATATTACCCATATAAAAAAATTATATAAATATGGATGTATAATAATATTTTGTATATGAATCAAAAAAAATGCATGGCCACTATATAAACTACTTAGAAGAAACAAGTAGTGAATGAGGTATGTGTCTCAAATAAATAAAGGTCAGACAAATATCCCCTTATCTTCTTTTTGAATCTCTTCGAACTCAAAATAGATTCATATGCAATAAATATATCTTTATTATAAATATTTCACATAAACATATTCTTATATCTAATAAGAAATATGGTTTATTATTACATTATATTACATGTTTATTAATGATCCTCTATTATGGTTTCACATTATGTAATATTCTCTTTGTTCATCTTATGTGTCTAAATTTGTTATATTGTTAGTCCTTATAGTTATATAATGATTCCAGAATTTAAGTAATAAAATAAATATGATTTATATAGATTATATGTATATTATAATAATATAGAGCATAAATAAGTATGAAATGTAATACATGGGTCCTAGAGATGGAAGCCATACATACAGAAGAATGTTGTTTCTATTTTAATTATTGTATTGAAATAATGTATGTAAATGAAATAAGAATATATTTGTATATATATATATGTCATTATTTTAGTAAAATAGCTATATTATATATATTAAACATTTTCACTAAACCCATCCTTAATTCATTCTGTGTGGTGTGTGAAATAATTACATCACTTTGAGGAGGCGGTAGTCTATCCTTTCCCAAATGTGATTATCGTATTAACAAAATGTGGAAAGAAAAAATGTTTGTGTTGTAAAAAGAAATAAAAAATCCTAAATTAATAATAATTATTATAATATATATATATATATATGATGTGTCTATAATAATCACCACCATTATTGGTGGTTATTGAAAAATGAAAATGTGTCATTTTGTGAAGCAGTAGTTCAACGTACACAGATATAGTATGTTTGAAATTCATTAGAAAGTGGTGTTCTTATGTATCGATCGAAAACATATAATAATAAAATCCTAGTATATTTAGGAAAATGGTTTTGTCATAAACTAATGGAATAAAATAGTGTAAGGGGTGGAGAAGAAAAATTCTGAAAAGAGTTTGAGAGAAGGCGTTGCCTCTTTATCGGGTAACTCCTTTTGATTTGAGAAAAAGGAATTACTTGAGTTTCCTTATTCATAAGGGAATTATTCTAAGACTAATTTATGGAATTTGGGAGGGGAAATGGATTGGTTTATTCTATGAAAAAAATCATTAGGGGTGTGAATAAAAGAGAAGGGAAGGTTCCCTTTTAGAAGTGGGTGGACTTAAAAAACTCCAAAATTATGAATTTTTATAAATTTATTTTTGAATTAAAATTTATAAAAAGTGGTTATTTAAGAATTTTAGATGAGGATGGGTGATAATAACCTAAAAAAATAATTTTTTTAGATGTTTAGATCACAAAATCAACCTTATCATTTTTTTAACCTTTTGTTAATAAATTTAGTTTTCTCGTGTGAACTTTGTCTTTTTTAGACTATAAGGTTAATATAGTTACTATAAAAGGAAAAAATTATCACAATTGGATCATTTATATAATATTTAACATTATCCTATTTTTTAGAAGAAATAAATATTTTTATGAATTTTGAATCATTTACTAGAATATAAATTATTTTATAATATGATTTATCTCATTTTTTGACATTATTTATTACATGAATTTTTATAAAATACTAAATAATTTATTCCTTCACAAAAAATAAACTAAAGAATCCCTAACATGTCAGAGACATTTAAATAATTCTTATATGGCATAAAATAGATCAAATGATATTTATTTTATTATTTTTATATCATTTATTTGATTCTTCCTTTATTAAATCTATTACAACATCATCTTTTTGTCACATTTAAATTAAAAGAAATACTTTCTTAAAATTATAAATAAATTATAATGATGTTGATAAATTACCCAGATTTCTGAAGAATATGTATAGTTTATTTTTTATATATAACACTATATTAAATTTTATTTAGTAATTAATATTCGAATATGACATTTTAAACACTTATTTAAATATAATAAAATAAATATCCCAATCTAAAACAAGTTTCATTAAAGGATCATTCATTTAACCTAAAAATTAATAATGTTGAAAAAATTATCATATTAAATTAGTACAAGTTTTGGGGAAATTTTACATTATTAAAATATTATTTTTACTTTTAATTACCCTATTTATATTAATAATGTTTAATAAAATTCAAAAGTTACTATTTACCAGAAATTATTTTTATTCTTTTAGACCAATATTTTCAAACTAATTATTAAAATTCATATCTATTTTTGGAATTTCAATTCAGAGAAGCAGAAAAATTATGTTTAATGTTAATCCTGTAAATGTGGCTAGAAGGCAAATAAAAAAAAATTTCAAAAGTTCATTATTTTCTGTCTCTATTTATATTCAAAAATGATTTTAATAACCTAAATTGGATTTGTCACGAACCAGGATGGGTCGTCATCCGACCTGGCGCCCGACCCGGTCCACGACAAGGCCTGAAGGGAATTCCCGATCCCCACAGACTGGCACAAGTTCCCAGGTATCGTAAGTAACAAGTTGGAATGATTTTACCTGAAATAAAATATAGAAAAACAACTATCCAGATAAATAAACTGAAACTAGAAAATAAAAGGACAACCCAGCACGTCTTTAAACTATGAACATATTCGAAGTTTACAATTCCAACCAATAACTAAAAAGAAAAGATGACAGCGGAAACTAAAACTCTTACTCAAACCTCAAAGAAACAGGAGAGGTGTGACATCCACACGTCACAAACTTTAACCTACATGAGAAGACCACCAAAGACCAACCACCATCACTGAGCATGATGTCACAACCTAGAATAAACAAGCAACAAGGTCTACATACACCCAAAGGTGTATGTTGGGTGTGAGCCAAGAGCCCAGTAGGATGTCACCCAACAAAAAGGTTCCACGTATAAGAATTCAATGAAAAATACATTTGCAATATTAACTAAAGAAATGAAAATGAATTCTTGAACAGTTTAAAATAAAACGGGATTAATGTAAACAGTTTCAAATGGAACAACTTAAATTAAAACACACACACTCACTTTTTAAAATAACCAGTTTGTCGCCCTGATGAGCCTAAGGTGACCAATGAGCACTAATACGGGAGGGGCCACATGGGAGTTAGCTAGACTGGGGCCCTAGATCTTCGTGTCTCGCTGAAATGTGGCTTATAAGGCCATGACCCTCAGAAAACGTGGCTTAGAAGGCCACGAACCTAAGAAAACATGGCTTAGAAGGCCATGACCCTCAGAAAAGCATATATTTAGTATGTATTGCAATCGTCCGTCCTGCCGGTGAAACCAGGTCGAGTCACCTCCAGAACACTAGCTCACTAGTCTAGTCCACCCTCCTAGCTACCCGGGCTTCCCGGTTTGTGCTCAAACAAGTTTCAAGTTCATGTAACATGTCACTATAATGCATAAAAGCGAAACAAGATAATTACACACACAAAACACAATTTTTACACCCAAATTCTCTTTTAAAAAAGTACGCACACCAAAATATTTTCTAGACAATATTTGCATTGGTTACATACACAATTAAATCATCTGCACACATTAAAAGACACTCATCGCTAAAAAAACCACCACTTACACACGTAGACACTATTTTGAAATATGTCACACACTAAATCATTTATCAAACATGTTTAGCACCATTTTCATAATTAATTAAACCATAGAAGAAATTATAAAGCAATAGAAAAAAGTGTCACATGTCTTTTCAAAAACTAAAGTAACCATTTATAAGTTCAAACGCATTCACACGTCACACGCACTCAAATAAAATTTTAAAGTGTGACATGCACCACCCGAGTAGTTAAATGGAAAAATCTTACACTATTAAAAACACAAATTCAGAAACCACATAATTTAACAAACCAAAAAAAACGCTTAAAAGAAAATTTTGAAAGAAATCGCTTGGAAATAACCACTAAAACAACACAAACCCGTCTTTTACGACGAAACGCACATGATGTCATGTCAAGGATACTATTTTCACCACTTGCACAAGTTAATAAGCCAACCGCATAATAAAAAAAATTACTAACAACTAAATAAAATTTCACAGTAGAAAATACACACGTACATAAACAGGATACTAACAATTTTCAATATAAACGAAACTCTAATGAAAACTCACTTCACGCTACACCAATTAATTAAATAACATGCTAAAAAAATTAAACTTTCAAATTAATTTATCAAATAATGATTAAACATGGAACCACCTACCTCGACGTCAAACCCTAAAAATTGATGTGTAATCTTCAAATTCTAGCTCGAACCCTCAATCACGTGCCGTTTGCACCATAAGGCACCTAGAACGAACTCAAACACATGAATTCGAACAAAAAAACCTCAAATTAAAACCCCAAAACAATCAATTAACCCACAAAACCAGACTCATAACTCACTGTAAAACCAAAAACTCAAATATAGAAAAAAAACTAAAGAGGAGAGGCATAACCGGAAGGGTTGCAACCGGAAGGAGGAGCATCGCGCTAAGGATGCGCTCGGCCAAGGGGAGCAACGCACCGAGGAGTGTTTACGCATAGGGAACAGAGGCGCGTCGGCCTTGGATCTCGCTAGATAGGGAAACAAAGGGTCGAGGAGTAGCTGGCCAGGAGGGGCGACGACACGGAGGGTAGGCCGGCTGGCTGGACGTGGGGGTGCATTCGGGGCAGTGCGCAGGTGGTTCATCGGGGCTTCTCTCCCAGAGGATGTGGGCGATACCAGTAGGCTGGTCAGGAGGCGCAGCGAAGGATATGATCAATGAGATGGTATTTAAGGGGGCAGAGAAAACGGGAAATGCTGGCTGGGAGGAAGGCGTGGGGTCCGCTGGTGGCGGGGTCATGAAACTGAAATGGGTGGTCGATGGAGGGCGAGCGTGGCTGCTGCTAGGGGGTTCGACAGCCGAAGGTCAGGCTGCTACCGAAAGAGCCGAGGCAGGGCGCGCCAGGGAGCGGGGGTGGCGGCCTTCAGTGGATGGGTGCACGATGAGAGGCTGAGGGAGCAAGGGAGGGAGGCGTTGAAGCCATCTAGCAGAGTATTTGGGTTAGAGGGGGAATTGCGGTGTGATGAGATGAAGGAAGAGGAAAAAAAATAGGGTGCAACCGGCTAGAGAGAAAGTGAGGAAGAGGGAGAGAAAAAAAACAAGATAAAATAAAAGGAGATAAGAGAAATTAAGAAATAAAAAGAAAAGAATAAGGACCCGAAGCAAAATTAATAAAAATAATATATATATATAAATATAAATATATCTAATCCACATTAATATTACAATAATACTAGTTAGTAAGAATAATATAAACAATAATAATGCTAATAATAATAATAATAATAATAGTAATAATAATCAATTTATTAATTTTTTTGTCACTTCATATTTTATTCTATTTTTATTTTAACAATAATTAAATTTTATTTCTTTATTACTAATTTATTTTATTTAATTAGTTGAACAATGAGCAGGGTTATACGAACGCCCTGGCGAAGCCGCTCGGCTTCGCAATTATGCTTCGCCTGTTCGACGCATGATGACAAGCCCCGAAAAACTCACTTAATATTATTGATTTATTATTAATTCCTTTTATTTAATTAGTTGTACATCTATCAGGAAAGCGGGGAACCGAGCGAGGCCGCGCGATGACCTAGGAGAGGTCAAATGTCTTCGAGAGCGGTGCGTTAAAATGTTGTCGAGGCCAAACTGCTCATTTATCAGAGCAGAATCCCAATCGGGCTCAGCCCGTATTTCATATCAAAAAAGAATAATAAATAAAAGGATATAAAAATTATAAGATGAAAATAAAATAAATATTCGAAACATGACGTAGTGAAAAGTCCGAGTGTGACAATTCTCCCCACCATAAAACATTCCGTCCCCGGAAAGCCACAACTAGAACTAAACTCCAATGTAGGAAACGACGCCCCCTTGGGGTTCAGAAGGTATCCCCATGAAAAGCAGGTGAAAAGAGACAAACACACTGTGCTCAGAGATAGTGACTCAAATGACAACCTCAAGGATCCCGTAAAACACTTTTCGCTATGTGTCACCCACCCCAGAGTGCTAGAACACGACCAGTTGATTTCTTAAGAAAAAAAACTCATGCACCCACAAAAACCAACTTCACAAACCGAAACACCTCAAGCTTCATTGAACGAAAATCACATCGTTTTACTGGAAAGAAGAAACAAGACCAACCCACATCCAAAGAATAATCCAATAACCTACCACTGAACCATCTCTAGGAACAAATCTGAATGGCCCACCACAAGAAAGCCCAATGGGGCTCTCCACTATTAAAAACATTCCGATGCCCGAGATGAGATTAGAAAATAAACACGAAGAAGTTTGACCGGACACCCCGCCATTAAAGAAAAGTCCCGCACAGATTCACTCTAGATACATTCGTGTGAGACCCAATGTGGGTCTCCCCAACATTAAGAACCTACCAACGCCCATGGTGAAACTAGAAAACTAACATGGGGAGGTCTGGGCGGACTCCCCACCATTAAGGAAAGGCCATCACCGATTTATTCCAGAGACCTTTGGGCAAGACTCATCGTGGGTCTCACCGCTATTAGAAATAATCAAATGATACAGGACTTTAGAGATTTTCCGACGGGGACAAGCACCCCACCACCCGGGGCGGGGTGGGTCGGGCCTAACTACCTGGTGTCAAAACCACGGCCGGAGATAGACCAACATATCCAAATCCCTGGATGAGCATCATTCAAATATGAAACTGATTTTCCCAACAACCCCCATAAGGACGCTAAAGCGATTACATCCAGTGGAACACAACCCCCAAGACTCTAAGGCTACGAGACGACCACGTCTCCACATGTTCATGAAAACCTTAGGCAACCAGATGGCTCATTCGGAGTAGAACAACCACAAAAACAATTTAAACTGCTTCTACTTTCAACATCGATGACAGAAATAAAGTTGGGGTTTCATACAATCCCGGGCTTCCTGACCACGCGCCAGCTTCACTCCGAGACCTATGGCTGGAGTCCTGATGTTTAAAGCATCTTCTGCCTCGCATTCAGGCATGGAAGTCTCCCGAACAGGGTTTCTCCTTTTGGTGTCACACATAGACACACTATAACAAAGGCAACACCAGCAAACACAACACATTATGACATCCTAATGATCATACACGGAACATTCACCAATACAAGAGCTGAAATGGTGCATGCACATCACCCTTTGTCACACTGGATGAGAACACAACACCACAAATCATCAACTCAATATGGCCATTACTGTTGAGAGAAACATTATGCTGATAAAGACTTTAAACCGCGTCTTGAACAACACGCGATTCCTGCAAACGACCATAGAAGCCTCATATGACTGGTTCTGCCAGACTGGTAGCCTAACACGAACTTTTCCTTAAACGAAACAAACTAAAGGCCAGAGGTCATTTAGAACGATAGACCACACCAACAACTTTGGGTTGCTTCGACCTTTTTCTCACTAGTGTCTCCTTTACTGCTTCCAAACCACCTTTGACTATCAAAGGGGCCTCACACGGCAAGACGTCACTGAACATGACCCTTGAAACCAATGAAAATACTACAAAGCCCTTCAAGACTCTGTTCAACACTAAAAAAATTTGAACTGCCTTCACCCTTCCCCGCTGGATTTCCTTTCGCTGTTTCCAGGGGGAACCTTCAAACATGACGATGTCAAACTTCATACCCGACAGGTCGAGACACTCAAAGAGATCGAAAATCCCTTCAGTTACCCTCGCATATGTCACCCCGTTGTGAGAGGATCTACTTAACCGAGAGGGAAAAGAGATTGACATAGCACTGCCACCAAAAAGGGAGAGTCCTTACTTTAATAAACTGGAGGGTCGGCCAACAGCGAACTGCCTGTGGCCACACTTCAATTTCATGTTAACGCTTTATGGAGGGGTGGCATACACCTGTCAAGAATGGAATCCACAGACCTAATCAAACTGGTCCAATAACCATGAAATATAACAAGCGAACGCCAAGCGTGTAGGGGGAACCACTACAAGGGCTTCCCATAGCACTTTTCAAAAGAGATCACTAACCACACACTTTCTTACCAAACTACAAATAAGAATTCATACATGGGACACAAATCATTCAGAAAGGATCCTCAGCTCGAAACGCCTCACATCCGACATTTCCAAAACACAAGGACACGTCATGCAAACACCGGTTACTAAAAAACACCAAATTTTTCATTTAACAAAACTTTTTGAAAATATGCAAAGTTGGTGGGTTGCACAAATACCAATGCTATCTCATGGGCCAATCAAATGCATGTTCTCGTGCTGCACTGGCACCCACCTCATGTCCATCTAGGCACTCATCCACTCGTGCCATTAACCATTTCTTTTTCCCATATACACTCATGCATGTGGTTGCCCATGAGAACACCAAGGGTCAAAACCAAAGCTTTTTGTTTTTCAAAACCAAAACATCCAACCCATACTTTTCAAACCTCACACACCATTTCATTTTTAAAGCGCTTCATTTGAAAAAATTTTCCATGACCAAAACATTTTTACTTAAAAACAAAATTTCCACGAATCAAAAACAGAGAGGCGAGAAACAATGAAGGAGTAAGATAGTGTCAGCAGGCGATTGGAGCATATGGTTGGCGGCCATACACCAATCACGCCACTGCCACAAAGGGTATTTTAGGATAGTCTCCCTGACACCACATGGCTTGCCAGACCCTGCAAGCTCACTAGGACCACTGAACTTACCCCTTTTGATTTCCCTTAGACAAGATTATCCACAGGGACAAGAAACTCACACAAACCTTGACAAACTTTGGTAACTTGAGTCCCGCCACGAGGTGTGCTGGCCAGGCACCTTACTCGTAGCCAGGACATCAAGTCCCGACAACCTTAACTCAAGTCTATCGTGACTCTATCTCAAAATAAAACAACCCAGGAGAGGAAAAATCCCTCTGATACCATTTTGTCACGAACTAGGATGGGTCGTCATTCGACCCGGCACCCGACCCGGTCTGCGGCAATGCCCGAAGGGCGTTCCCGATCCCCACGGGCTAGCACAAGTGCCCTGGTATCGTAAGTAACAAGTGGGAACGATTTTACCCGAAATAAAAGATAGAAAAACAACTAGCCAGATAAATAAAATGAAACTAGAAAAAAAGGACAACCCAACACGTCTTTAAACTATGAACAGGTTTCAAGTTTACAATTCCGACCATTAACTAAAAAGAAAAGATGACAGCGAAAACTAAAAATCTTACTCAAACCTCAAAGAAACAAGAGAGGTGCGACATCCACACGTCACAAACATTAACCTGCCCGAGAAGACCACCAACGACCAACCACCATCACTGAGCATGATGTCACAGCCTGGAATAAACAAGCAACAAGGTCTACATACACCCAAAGGTGTATGTAGGGTGTAATCCAAGAGCCCAGTAGGACGTCACTCAACAAAAGGTTCCACGTATAAGCATTAAATAAAAAATACATTTTCAATATTAAATAAAGAAAATAAAATGAATTCTTGAACAGTTTAAAGGAAAACGGGATTAAAGAAAACAGTTTCAAATGGAACAAATTAAATTAAAACACACACACACACACTTTTTAAAATAACCAGTTTTTCGCACTGATGAGCGTAAGGTGACCAATGAGCACTAATACGGGAGGGGCCACATGGGAGTTAGCTAGCTTGGGGCCCTATATCTTCGTGTCTTGGTGAAACGTGGCTTATAAGGCCATAACCCTCAGAAAAAGTGGCTTAGAAGGCCACGACCCTCAGAGAACGTGGCTTAGAAGGCCACGACCCTCAGAAAAGCATATATTTAGTTAGTGTTGCAATTGTCCGTCCTACCAGTGAAACGGGGTCGAGTCACCTCTAGAACACTAAATCACTAGTCTAGTCCACCCTCCTAGCTACCCGGGCTTCCCGGTTTGTGCTCAAACAAGTATCAAGTTCATGTAACATGTAACTATAGCGCATAAAAGCTAAACAAGGTAATTACACACACAAAACACAATTTTTACTCCCAAATCGGCTTTTAAAACCGTATGCACAGCAAAATCTTTTCCAGACAATATTTGCATTGGTTACATACACAATTAAATCATCTGCACACTTTAAAAGAAACTCATTGCTAAAGAAACCACCATTTACACACGTAGACACTGTTTTGAAATACGACACACACTAAATAAATTTTCAAAAATGTTTAGTACCATTTTCATAATTAAGTAAACCATAGAAGAAATTATAAAGCAATAGAAAAAAGTGTCACATGTCTTTTCACAAACTAAAGTAACCATTTATAAGTTCAAACGCACTCACACACCGCACGCACTCAAATAAAATTTTAATGTGTGACATGCACTACCCGAGTAGTTAAATGAAAAAACCTTACACTATTAAAAACACAAATTCAGAAACCACATAATTTAACAAGCCAAAAAATATCTTAAAAGAAAATTTTGAAAGAAATCGCTTGGCATTAAACACTAAACCAACAGAAACTCCTCTTTTACGACGAAACGCACATGACGTCATGTCGAGGATACTATTTTCACCACTTTCACAAGTTAATAAGCCAACCACATAATAAAAAATATTACTAAAAACTAAATAAAAGTTCACAGTATAAAATATAGACGTACATAAACAGGCTACTAACAATTTTCAATGAAAATCAAACTCTAATGAAAACTCACTTCTCGCTAAACCAATTAATTAAATAACATGATAAAAAAATGAAACTTTCAAATTAATTTATCAAATAATGATTAAACATGGAACCACCTACCACGACATCAAACCCTGAAAATTGATGTGGAATCTTCAAATTCTAGCTCGAACCCTCAATCGCCTGTCGTTTGCACCGTAAGGAACCTAGAACGAACTCAAACACATGAATTCGAACCCAAAAACCTCAAATTAAAACCCCAAAACAATTAATTAACCCACAAAACCAGACACATAACTCAATGTAAAGCCAAAAACTCAAATATAGAAAAAAAACTAAAGAGGAGAGGCATAACCGGAGGGGTTGCAACCACAAGGAGGAGCATCGCGCCAAGGATGTGCTCGGCCAAGTGGAGTAGCGCACCGAGGAGTGTTCACGCATAGGGAACAGAGGCGCACCGACCTTGGATCTCGCTGGACAGGGAAACAAAGGGTCGAGGAGTAGCTGGCCGGGAGGGGCGACGACACGAAGGGCAGGCCGGCTGGCTGGACGTGGGGGTGAAATCGGGGCAATGCGCAGGTGGTTCGTCGGGGCTGCTCTCCAAGAGGATGTGGGAGATACCAGCAGGCCGGTCGGGAGGCGCGGCGAAGGAGATGATCGATGCGATGGTATTTAAGGGGGCAGTGCAAACGGGAAATGCTGGCCGGGTGGAAGGCATGAGGTCCGCTGGTGGCGGGGTCACGAAACCAAAATGGGAGGTCGATGGAGGGAGAGCGCGGCTGCTGCTAGGGGGTTAGGTAGCCGAAGGTCAAGCTGCTGCCGAAAGAGCCGAGGCAGGGCGCGCCTGGGAGCGAGGGTGGCGGCCTTCAGCAGATGGGTGCATGATGAGAGGTCGAGGGAGCAAGGGAGGGAGGTGTCGAAGCCGGACAGCAGAGTATTAGGGTTAGAGGGGGAATTGCGGCGCAACGGGATGAAGTAAGAGGAAAAAAATAGGGTCTAACTGACTGGAGAGAAAGTGAGGAAGAGGGAGAGAAAAAAAACAAGATAAAATAAAAGGAGATAAGAGAAATTAAAAAATAAAAAGAAAATAATAAGGACCCGAAGGAAAATTAAAAAAAATAATATATATATAAATATATCTAATCTACATATATATAACAATAATACTAGTTAGTAAGAATAATATGAACAATAATATTGCTAATAATAATAATAATAGTAATAATAATAAATTTATTAATTTTTTTGTCGCTTCTTATTTTATTCTATTTTTATTTTAAAAATAATTAAATTTTATTTCTTTATTACTAATTTATTTTATTTAATTAGTTGTCCAACGAGAAGGTTTATACGACGGCCTTGGCGAAGCCGCTCGGCTTCGCAATTATGCTTCGCCCGTGCATTGCATGATGACAAGCCCCGAAAAACTCACTTAATTTTATTGATTTATTATTAATTCCTTTTATTTAATTAGTTTCACATCTATCAGGCAAGCGGTGAACCGAGCGAGGCCGTGCGATGACCTAGAAGAGGTCACATGTCTTCGATAGTGACGCGCTAAAACATTGTCGAGGCCAAAATGCTCATTTATCAGAGCAGAATCCCAATCGGGCTCATCCCGTATTTCATATCAAAAAAGAATAATAATTACAAGGAGATAAAAATTATAAGATGAAAATAAAATAAATATTCCAAACACGACATAGTGAAAAGTCTGGGTGTGACAGGATTATTAATATTATTAATTTTATATTGTGACATGAAAATGTATTTAAATTAAAATAATTATATAAAAGGAAAATTTGGTTTTTAACTACAATGCAATATTTTCCCCTATTCATCAAAAATTGAAACTTTTCATAAAAATGTAAAAAATGACCTTAAGGTAATTTAAATAATGTTAAATAAAGAAAAATTTATTTTATCAAAATAAATTTCAAAGAGTTCCTAAAATTAATGTTATTATTCTTCATAGAAGGACATGAAAACAAGTTCATTTGTGGAAATAATAGTTTTATACAAAATAAGACATTACCAGAAATTATAGTTTTCATTTTCAAAATCATTATTAAAAATATTTAAATATTATTTATTAATATTCAAATTAAAATTTTAATGGATAGGATAAAAAATATTATTTAAATAACTACATTAGAAGTTTGTTGTTTCTAAGAAGCTCAATGTTGTGTGTAACATAAGGAATGTCAATGTTGCAAGTAGTGAAAGCTCCCCTTAGTGTGGCATATAACATATTCCAAAAACATAGTGACATAATATAAAAAACCATTAGATCCAGAATCTTCTAAAGTGAATATATATATATATATATATTAATTTAATTAAGAAAAAAAATTCACAAAATCTTGGGGTGTTATTAATGAACTGTTTGAAGAATTTGAGAACATGAAATTGATTATATTTTTAATTTTTCTAAAATATTAAAATTTTATACATATCTTTTAATTATAATCAATTAATATTATAAATTGATGTATATCCCATGAGGAATGTGATTATCCTTAATTTTTGGAAAATCCTTATATAAAAACTCATATTTATACCATCATTTCGATTGAATGATTTTAACATGTAATGATAGTTTCTGAAATCATTCTTTGGGTGTTCAGTGACTTATATTACCATAGATAGAGTTTTAGAAAGGATTATATTTTTCCATAATAGGGGATCCAATTCAACCATATGTGAATATAAGGATTGGTTTTATTACATGAAGTAATATTTTTATTACTTTATTTTAGTGTCTAATTCAAACAAAATAAAGTTGTATATTTTAATTTAGTTTTTTTGTTAATTATGATTCATTAAGATATCTTTTTCCTATGAAAAAGACAAAAAATGTATTTTTATCTCTATATATGAAGTGAACATTATAACATGTTTCACAACAGGAAATGTAGACATATCATATGAACATGCCATATCATATATATAAATAATATAATATCACAATATGTTTATACCAATTGTGTATTAAATATATATCAATTTAAACACTAATATATATCTTCTAAAATAGTCATGGGATAATATCTACTATATTATATAATTCTAATGTTGTATTCAAGATCAAATTTCTATCCCTAACCCATGTCATATATCTCATTAATGTTTTTTATGAAATTAAAATTATTTTACAATACTCCTTTAATACCACATTATGTCTTACGATGATATTTTTCTCTATTTTTTACAAAGGTTTTATACAATCTACATAAATTCCAAAATAATATAAATACATTATTTTAATTAGTATCATGGTAACACCATGTAGTAAAATTATATGAAAATAAAACTATAACTAGGGTCATATAATTGTAAATTTCATAAACATGTAACTAACTTGAGATCCACAGGTTAATGAAATTCCATTGGAACTATAGTTATAAATTTTTTAATTTGAATTACATTATTTTTTTTACTCATATTTTATTGGATATCCAATTATACACCCTCATAGTCTATGAAAATTAATTTAATGTGTCATTCTTCCAAGTAGGGACATCCTTCCCCAATGAGAATAGATGAAAAATAGTGAACATGCCAAACATATTTTTTAGGAAGTAGGCCTATACCTAATTTTATGTGATCATAGTAAAAATCATTGAGTAATGTAGGTCATAATAGAAATATAATAACATGGATCTCCACAAATTAATGTTGACATATTATATCTTATAATATTTTTGTGTCAAATTAGTTTTTATAAAAGACACCTTATTTTGATTTTTAAAGAAAATATATTTTTATTAGATAATCAAAACACACTTCAATTATTATTTAACACCTTTGATAGTCTGGATATTCACACCATTTTCAATCATGAGACCTAATATTCAATGTTATAGGTGGTATTGGAAATCTATATTTTGAGTTATGTCTATGTGTATTAAATTATCTAAAATATTTTAGATTATTTCTTTCTTCACCACATGATCTGTAACCATATACCCCTTGACAATGTTCTAATGTCCATCTGTAAAAGTGTCAAAAAAGAAGAAATAATTTTTTTCTAATTTTTATATGTTATTATCCCATTTAAGTAATAGGAAAAAAAATTATATAACATTGAAAATCTCTCAATAAGTTTAATTTTTCCAAAAACCAATTTTTAAATTACCTTAGGGATCATCAAAATTAAAAAAATTATTAATTTTCTGACATAATTTTTTAAAAACTCATTTATTTTTTAATAGAAAAAAACTCATAATCTTAAATTGTATGATGTTATGGGATTATACAGTATAAAAAACAATCATCGTTTGTCTAAGTAATCCAATTGGTTTAGATTCTCTTAGATACCTTTTACTTTTCTCCAAATTACATCTTTAATAGTATCTTGTTCTTATGATTCCAACTAGTCAGAATATGATCCATTAATTTTTCATGTTTATTATTTCTTGATTATGAACTCCCAATATGATTCTAATGTTATTTTTATCAATCTCTTTTGTTGAAATTTCATATTTAACTATATAATCATCTCAATTCTCTTAATGATTTATCAATTATCATAACTAGAACTCTCTCTCTCTCTCTCTCACACACACACACATGTATATATATTCATATTAACTTAGTATTGATCAATAAAATTATCACAATATTCCCAAAAAATACCAATTGGTATGTATTTTTGATAATAAAATTATATCGGTCATATCATATTAAAAGATAATATTTTAGGTCAATTACATAATGGAATTTCGTTACAGATATTTTTTTACCCTTTTTTTATCATTCATATCGCCTAAAATTATATCATCCATGAAACAAATAATTTATATAAAAAATACTATATTCTATCAAAATATTCGTAATACATAATCTATTAAGGGATTTAGTTTTTATTGACCCGAAATTTATTACATGCTAATAAATCTCAAGGTTTTTTTATTTGAACCTTCACCTGTGATTTTTTATTCTAGATGGATGGTCATCATCTAAAGATTATTACATGTGTAAACCATTTTTATGGAATATAAACATGGATATGTGGGATTTTGTGGTATGTTTTGTAACATATTTACATATTCATAATGAATTCAAAAATGATTCCAAGAGAAATCAATTTTATGAGTAAAATAATAGAATAAATTCCCAGGTAAGGAAGCTAGTATCACTAAAAAGGTAGAATACAAGACTCTAATAATAGATAGTAAAATGTTGTAGGAAAATTTAACAAATGTATAACCTCTTCAAATATGTAAAAAAATTATTTTTTTAATATTTCATATATTTGATGTTAATGGGAGTGGAGTTTAAATTAATAGGATTCACTTACAATTGGTTGTTAATGAATTGATTAATGATTTCTAGATGTTTTGTACATATGTTTGTAGTTATATTTGTATTAATTATTATTTTACTACAATTGATAGGGTGTCTTGATTTAGGAAATTATACTTTTTCCAAAAATTAATTCAAGAGATATTTCATTAGTAAATATTTAATTCAATCATGAGTATGTTCAATATAATATATTTTATTTATGTGGAGTTAGTTTCATTATTTTTAATATATTAGTAATTAACCCATGTTTACTTACCAGTTATATTTTGTCTTTATAATTTGAAATTTCTACCACATAATAACCATAATAAACATTAATGAATGTCATACAAAGTGTTATATCAAAAAATTATAATTTTTTTAGTATAAATGAATTATCGTTAATATTATTATATTAATAACATAATGATTCTTGTTTTTATCTATCCTTACATCATATAAAAAATTAATCATAATTTTATTTCATAAAATTCAATATAATCTAATTTCTTTATATTTTAAAATATTTTATCATCCTATATTATCTCAAAACATACATATATATTAAATTATTTATTATCACATACCCCATAAAACTGTAATACCTACTATTATTTTGTTTATTTTATTTCATATAGATTTATATTTATTCATGTATTTTTTAATTATAACACATTTCAAAGAAAATTTATGATTTATTGATACTAATTTTAATAGATTGTCACTTAATATATTCTAAAGTTCATTATCCTTATAAAAGATATGAATTTCCACCTTTCCATCAGTACAAAAGCTCTTTAGTTTCACCTATGTTAAATAATTTTTTCCTTTTATAATTAAACTGAATTATTATTTAAGAATGTGTTTACTTTCTACTTAAATTTTTTAATAAATCGATATATTGTATTATATATGGTATTTTAGAATCCATACATGTTAGAATTTGCTTTCTATTTTCACACTTATTATTTTCACGTATTTCATATTTTTATCACTTGATGAATCAATATAAGGGTTTTTATATCATTAATTTCATAATCATTACCATTAACTAAACATTGAGTGTATGGAATCATGAAACACTTAGGGAGAGGTGTGGTTAATTTTTGATCCCAAATAAATATGAAATTTCTAATTTCTTCTTAAATCATTTTTCCCCAATTAAGGTAGAATTTCTAGTAAATTATTTTTATATTTTACATTCTCTTATTTAGATAATAAAAAACAAAAATAAATTCCATATTTTTAAATGTTTTATTAGTTAATATGAGTGGATAGTAATTGAGGTGTATGATATATTATCTAACTACTCAGAGTATATATTTTAATGGTAGATTAAGAAATACAGTGGGAAGTATTATAGTCATGGATACCATTTTATAAATATTTACTGACATAATTTTTTATTATGTCACACAAATAAAATTTTTATAAATTACAAAATAAGAGAGATAAAAAATGATATTTTCAGAATAGTGCACCACTGCGAGCCCTTCCTATACCCCCAATGAATATGAGTATGAACCAAAAACTTCACTTCTAATAGGGGATGGGTTGAAAACATAGACTTATGATATAAAAGAAACTAATGAGATAAATTTCCTTCATTAATCCAAACAAAAAAATAAAAAACAATTATAAAATCCATAAAATATAAAAACAATATTCCTAATGAATGTAAATGTGTTACATATGAAAAGTCTCTAAAATAAAATTATAATTGGAAACTACTATGACAACTAATTTTCTAAAAACACAATTTTGGAGCCAATAATATCAAAATTGGCCACCAAATACCTCTATAAAACATAAAAATATATTTATATATATATATATATGAGTGAGCATAAAAGTACACTCAATATGATCCTATTCAAACCCTCTCTTGAAAAATTTGAATAAGCTTTATAAATCATTAATGAATAAATAGAAGAACCAAATCTATCCTATATCAAATCAACTATCACCCAACACTATGAAGGAACAATAACTCAATATCACATTTAGGTATCCTAACATAGTATAAATATTATTCCATTGAAGTTCCCACTAATCACTTCTACTTGTTTTTCTCTCTCACACACCAATAGTGAATGTCCAGTTACTACCTTTCCACTGTCTTTCCATATAATATGTCATCCCATATCACAAACATATACCAAATTCCAAAAAAAAACAACCATACCATCTTTATATTGATCCCATATCCTTCAAAACATATCCATGAGAACATATAAATAACATTACAGACCTCAACTACACATCATAACATTATTATAGTATGTTAATGTGAACATAAAGGATATCAACCTCAATCTCTCATCCTTGCAAGAAAATCCCCCACCATGTACCAACACCATCACTATCTAACTATGTAAACTAGTATATTACCTAATAATTCCACGGTCCATTACAATATGTAGGAATGCACCTACTATAATCCATTAATAATCATATTATTACTTGAAGAGAGTGGGGAAGAGGTTGTAGTTATCCATTCATTCACCATCTAACAAGGATAATTGGTTTAATTATCAAAAACCAAACCCATGTGCACCTTAATAATGTTATAAAATGTTTAGTGTGGTATATAATAAATAATAAGATGATACATGAATATAGTATACACAAAGATTTTTAACAAATGGGTGTTGGATCAAAGAGTATACAATGGATACAAGAGGGGGGTGAATAATAGTTTAAATACATAAACCAAATAAAAACTAAAACCAATTTATAATGGTGTATTAGACAAAATTATCATCCATTGATCATATTTTTTATATTTGACACACAGTATATCTGAGAAATCATATTTTAGTAGAGTTTAAGAAAATATACTTTCTATATGAATGCCCAAAAAGAATAAAAAACTTTTTGAAACAATTAAATGTGAATATTAAAACAAAAGTTATTAACACATACTATATTCTTCATAAAATATTTAAATCAATTTATCCTAAAGCGTTTTTGATTTCACAGAATCTGACATTGAGTGTTCCCATTTTTCTCATAAATGTATGTTATGACTTTTTTATATGAATAATTTCCTCATTCATAATGATTAGAACCAACTTTGTCTTCCTATCATCATAATACATTGATTATAAAAATAAAAATAATTAGTCATATTATCTTTGAAATTCATATACCCAAACAATTAATAGATTTTTAAAATAAATATTTAAATAAAACTAAGGAATTTACAATCCTCAGTTGGATAACATTGAATATAAAATCTTTTGAAATCTACACAGCATGAGTAAAAATATGTATAGAAATGTATATTTTAAACAAGTTGAGGTGAAATAGAATCAGATACCAAATACATGACTCCAACTATATTTATAGGAACACCACTAATGTACATATTCTATGATTTTCAGTGTTGGTTGCAATTACCTCGAATGATCACCAACTAATAGCTCAACATGATATGCATATCTTAATCTGATATATTTTTCAATGAATCATTAAAATGTATCAAATTATTCATTTTATTATAAATGATTCTTAGTATCATATTATGAATATTATTATTCTGATGGAATAAATAATGTTTTTTCAAATAA
The DNA here is from genome assembly GCA_963277665.1 of Viscum album. Taxonomy (NCBI): domain Eukaryota; kingdom Viridiplantae; phylum Streptophyta; class Magnoliopsida; order Santalales; family Viscaceae; genus Viscum; species Viscum album. Next base: position 152,882,498 of record OY728163.1, read on the forward strand.
TCCATCACTTGTTTATCTAATAGAATACACCCAATCCGATCGATATTCTAGACATATTCACACCACAAGACTAAATTCAATCACTCTAATAGATTGAACTCAATCGCATTAATAAACTAAACACAGTAATATTGATATACTAAACTATATAAAACTAATATACTAATTCACCATTATGAAAAAAAATATTTTTTCATTTTGATTGAATATACTTTATCATTCAGATTGACTAGACTTTTTCATTCTGATGGACAAGACTTTAGTCAATGTGATGGATAAAATATTATTCAGTTCAATGGACTAGAAAATATTGTGTAATGTTCATATTCAATAGTTTTGGAAGACATCTACATATAGTAGATTAATTTTTTAATAAAAAAATTCTAAAATAAATATAAGATACAATGTTAATAAATCATAGTTTTTAATATAGAGTGTTTTGAATTTCAAAATTAAGTTAGGGAAAATAGAGAGTATATATTTTGACTCAATAATCTAGACCTTTTTTAAAATCACAGAATATAATAGATAATGAAAAACAAATAAATTTTAAAAAGTTACAGACCCTTTATACTTTTATGAACTAAATTCTCTTTTTTCATAAAAACACTAATCATAGTTTGCTTAATATCTCCTCTTTACTTTTTAACTTTATTTTTATTCAATTGACATTATCTAAAAATATAAATATATTACTGATATGATAAAAAACTCATAAAAATAAACCACTCTAATAATATCCTTCAAAACATTCTCTCCCAATATGAAATTCAATAATAAATTATCCACCTTTGTGTTTTAGAAAAATAATATGGCATGTTAAAAGTACCTAAAATCTTCTAGAAACAATTATTTAAAATAATTTTTAAAATAAAACATCATCCTATAATATAAGAATAACATTTGACCAAACATGATTACAAATAAGAAAAAATATATGAATAATAATTCACTCCAACATATATTAGTTAATTTTTTAATATTTACATCATTTAGTTTCTTGAGAAAAATATTAATCATTATTTATTAATTTAAATACAATAAGTTCAATTTTCCTAAAATAATCTACATTATTCCATACTTATTTTAGTGTTTATTCTAGTTTAGAAATCTTCTTATCTAAAAATTTAGACATCCAACTTCATTCTTTTAAATGATTACCTCTAGTTTACAAAATTGGATTTTAAACTTTTCTTCTTTTAATCTTGGGAGCATAATCATGAAGAGGAATACTATTTTTATTCAAATCCAATATCTCTTGAAAATTTCATTTTGAAAGATCATATAACTATTAAAAAATATGTAATTTTTATAAAATATATGAAGAAAATTTAACAAATTAATATGAACATCTAAAATTTATTTTTAACATCATTAGTTTGATCCCCATGAACCTTTTTTTCTTTAATAAATATTATAATATTCCTTACTCTCAATCCATAATTCAAGGAATCAATATTTATAGATTTAGAATCATCTTAATTTTGTAAACAGTTTTTTTATTAGTTTAAATTATCAAATATTTCGGAAAAATTTATCCTCCGCTAAATATGTTTAAAAAAAATCATTGAATTGAAAAAATGGAATTGCAAAAAATGGTTTTTCTAAGAATTAATTAAAATATTTAAATCTAGAATTATATCATTGTTCTGATTCACTAATTATAGAGATAGATGAATTTGAAGAGACATAAAAAACATATCGTCTAAAAGGGCCAACATATACTATTTTATTTTACTTTCTCTTTTATATACCCAACATCCAATAAATCTATGACATCTATATTTTTATCAGATTTATCCTTCTCAGATAACATCAAGTGAGATTGTATATTTTGTTATTATTTCTCAGAAAATTTCTTTTTTTGGATTGAGAACATATAGTTGAGATCTCAAAAGAACTATTTTCTAATTATTCTTCTTCCTCTATGGAATATTGTATTTATTATTCTTTTAATAATTTTTTCAAATCACTAGAAAAGTTCACAGAACATCATAAATATTCTTTTATAGGATTCATGACACATTATTTAATATCATCAATAATAATGTTCCCTTCTATAACATAAAACTGATATTATAAAGTCCTAAATTCATTTTGTATAAATATATTATGTTTAACAATTATATAATAACAATTTAGTATATTAATAGACTAAAGTGATTAAATAAAAGTAAATTATTCCTCGGTAATAGTATGCAAATCTTCATGATGTTGTTATCCCAATTCCAAATGAATTTAAAGTATTTTAGCTTCATTTAAATTTTTTTATTTATTTTTCTTTTTTTCAACCTTAAAAATCCATGAGTTTTTACATTAAATGTTAAGGCCTTAAAATTATCAAGACCAAACACTAGATAACTAAGATTTTTATTATATTTTCATTTCATAAGTTCATTGTATATTTAATCATACATTTAATTGAAATTATTTTTTATCCATAGAGGGAAATAACTGATATTACTTATCTCCCGAACTTTTTTATTTAATTAAACATCCTTAGCTTGAGATGCTGATTTGTCTATATTTTTAAACAATAATTTCAACTCCTATAGGAATATAAATTTTATTAATTAAATTTTTTCTTCAATAATAACATAGAGTTTCTATCTTACATAAAATATATCTTTCTTATGCTTTATCACTATCATGAAATTTAACAACATCTTATAGATGAAACAAGGACACAACAGAAATATCTTATTAATTTAACTCTTCTTAAGAAATTCCATTGATATAAAATCAAACATTGCATGATTGAACTTACTTTTATTCATGAAGAAGTAAAAAAAATATATCTAGAATAATCAATGCATTTTTATTACCTTTCTTCATTATGAGATACCTTTGGGTACAAAAACATAATAATGTTGCATCATTTTAGATGAAAAAAGATTCTTATCTTCTCATAAGTATGTAATATTTAAGTCTCATATTGAGAATTTTAATCACATCCAGGTCTATCTAGAATCTTATTAGAAAATTAATAAACTACACCTTCCAAATAACATCTACAAAATCAGATAATTGTTGAATATTAATCATGTAAAAATCATCAAGATGTACGAAAGAGATTACTTATGAATAATATTTAAAATTTAAATAATGTTAATTAGAGAACTCCATAACTATATCGGAATAGTGAAGATGAAAATATCCTTTCTCAACACATAATTTTTCATATCCAAAACACATAAAAAGTTACTCCATAAAATAATCAGTCTAATCAAAAGTTTTTTTTCAGTCGAGCATTCCATGAAGTCTTCCTTATTTACAATTTCATCAGTATAATACATTTTAAAAAATACTATAAATACTAATGATCATATATGGAACAATTGAACTAAAATACACCAAATGATTCTGTGGACATGGAATTTATGGGCCAAGGGATGAGAATAATATGAGAATTTGATGTGGGATGTGGTGACTCGCCATTATATTTGTATGTTTTTGGGATACCTATGACATCCAAAAACTTGACTGATCAAAATAAACCAAAACTCTTATCAGATGGTATAGTTTTATTCTCAAAATATTAGACTATTTATTCCAAAATCTTAATGATATTTTTAATAAAACATAAATTGGAAGAACTAATTTTTAATAATTATAAAGCTTAAGAGATATAAAAATTTGAATGTTTGATCAATGAAAATGTCAACAATACAGATAAGTAATAATACATGATAGTAACAAAAATATTTTAAAAATTACCACTTGGAGAAAAAATGAATATTTATTGGGAATGTTTTTCAACTAATTATTTTTCATGTCTTTTAGAATTGAGTTCTTCATTGATAAAACAACACATGAGAAAACAAAAATATTTACAAAAACCTAATATTTTTAAAATTATTTTATGAAAATTAGATTAATTAAAAAAATACTGATTTTAGAGAATCTATTGATCTTTTAAAAACTAAATATTCATTAAAAAAATATTTTATAAAAATTAAATATTTTTGAAAAGATAAATATGTTAAAAAAATAAATGTTATTATTAAAAATATTTTTTAAAAAAAATTATGGGTTTCTTAAAAACTAATATGTTTTGAGAAAAAACAGTTTTCAAATAAACAACAATTTGTGTAATCCCATTTTTAAAAGGTTTTTATTAAATTAAGGATATTTAGTAAAAATAATCACATAAAAATGATCAATTAGTTTTGAACATTCATATTTTTTTAATATATTAAAATATATTATAATTAAGGGGTTTAGAAAATATATCATTATGTTGTTGTTATATTCTAATGAATTGTAAAATAATTTCAACTTTTTATGTGAGTTATAAAGGAAATAGTGTCTTATATATATATATATATATGTTTTCTTCATGAGTGATGTGTTGGGATATTACATAATGAAATGGAAATTAAGTTATCAAAAAAATTTAGTTTCACTAAAACTAATGCTAATGTAAGTGAGTGTGTATTGTATCAACACCGCATGATAACAATAACATTCAGTTGGATAATATGAAGAATCATGGATGGAAAGTGATACATAATTTAATTTTATACAATACTATTTAAATAAGTTTTCTACTATGAAATGATTAGTTCCATATGTAAATTTTTGATCTATTTTACATCCACCAAATTTATCATCTGAAAACATTTATTTTCAAAATCATTTTTGAAAGAACAAAATAATCATGGATCCATAGTTCCATTAAGATAAAAAATAATATTTTACAACCTTAATATAGAACTCCATTAGAATATATTGATATATTTTATATAAGAATACTTAAATAATTAACTTTGGTCAACTAGCTGTTAAGTATTATAGAAAAACAATAATTACGATAAATATATTTTATTCAACTGTTATCCCATATTTCCCAATATATAATGTGTTTATGTCCTGATATAGTTACTAATAATTTTAGTAATGACATGAAAAATTTAATAAGAATATATTATATATATTTTTTGAGACAAATAAATTCTTTCTGGTTTTTGTGAAATTGGAAATCTAAGAAAATATGTATGTTTACCCATCCTTTTCATTTCAAAATAATATTTCATAATATGCACAAATTAATCAATAGTAATTTATTTAGTTTATCCAAATATAATATCAGAATCATAAATTTTAATAATTATGATGTTTTTTGAAACCTTTTTAATAATTTATTTTGCATATGAATCTCCCTTAAAAAAATTCATTTCAAATAAAAATCCTTTTAAATTATCATACCAGCCTCTTGGGGATTTCTTATGTCCATTAATTACCTTAATAAGTTTAAATACATTGTCATCATATTATTACATTAAAACTATAATATTTTCAAAAAAATCCTCATGTACATATTTTTTATGATATCAAACATCACATTCATTTAAAATTTTGAAATTAAGAAAATATTCATAAGTCATAAGAATAAAAAGACATTAAAGTCAAAAAAATGGATCATATGTTTTAGAACATTATATTCCTTATTATTAATTATATCCCTTTTAAAAAGTCTATATTTATTTTTAACTATGATTCCTTTATCATCATATTAATTTTGAAACCCCCCTTTTACACCAATTTTAAAAGTATAGTTAGGTCATTCAACCAAATTAAAACATGATTCCTTTATAAATCCTTGAGTTCCTCATATATATATATATATATTCAAATATTCATCACCAAAATATTATTAATAAGATTTATGTTCAAACTATGATAATAATTCACAGTTTTTTACATTATTTGTCAAGGAACTTCTAGTTCTAACAGGTTGATCTACATCACCAATGTAATAGTCACTAGGATCATTCCTAAGGGTCAAGTGATTATATATTTTTATAAAACACTATTATTCTATAATAGGTTCAAATTATTTTTTCAGGTAAAACATTATGAATATTTTATTTATTATTTCTCTAATATGAATAACTTCCCTACATTAGAGGAAGATTAGTTTTTTAGATAACAAAAATATATCTGAACTGAGGATTTTTTAAAAAAACTGGTTAGTTTTATCCTATTTTACAAGAATATTTTCCTCAAGAGAACTTGTGCTTTTTGATTAAAGAATCTGTAGACCTTACTAGTTGTATTATAAAACTAAAAAAATCCCATCATTATATTTTATATCGAATTTATTTATATTATATTTAGTATTCAAAATGAAAAAGTTTCCCCCAAAAACATTAATGTAATATTTCTTTTCTTTATTCCCATTCACAAAAAATAAGGTATTATTTTTAATAAAATTTCTTTTTATAACAGAATTTACTTTATATTAGGAATAACTAACTGCTTCATCCGAAAACATATTAGAAACTGAGTTTTTCATCATCATGGGTTTTGTAATATTCTAAAGAATTGTATTCCTTATTTCCATTGTATCATTTTAAAATGGAGTTCTTGTGGATGAATAGTTTTGTATGATGACATTTATGATAAAAAAATTTGATATGAGAATTAAAAAATTCTTTACCATGACAAAACTTATTCATTAAAGATATTTATTTCCCATATTCAAAATGGACTACAAATGATTAAAAATATGAAATGGCATCCTAATATTTTGATTGAAAATTTACACATATATATCTCATGTAATCATAAAATAAAAACAATAAATAGTATTTTCCAATAATACATCCAATTTATGTAGGACCAAATAAATCAATGGGAAATATCATTAATGTACCATAAGTTTATATATCACTAATAGATTTAAAAGGAGATTTTTTTCTTTCAGGATTGACAAGGAATGGAATCATTAGAATTAAAAAACATAATCAATTGTAAATATTTAACTAGAAAATGATTAGATTTTTTAACTACAATTCTACCATTATAATTTTATAATATTATACAAATGAACCGTCATTTGTCTTATATTTCACTAGGAAATGTTAGATGATGGCTTCGAAGGTCTTCTAATTTATGTTTATAAACATTCTCATAACTATTAAAAGAAATAATAAATTAATATTTTGAACTATAAAGAGTACATTTATGATTCTTAAATATTATAATATTTTTATCATAAAATAATTTAATTATGTTGATACATTTTTTCTTAAGATATAAAACAAAAAAACTCTTTAAAATCAGATATTTACAAAGAAGAAAAATATAAAATATACTGATAATTTATCCTCAGAAATTTTCATCAAAGGCAACATTTCCACCATTTAATTTTATTTACTTTCAAGAATAAATATTTGTTCCTATGTATATTCTGGGAAACTAATTATTCATGTACCATATATTGTTATTGGTACACTTCTTATTTTCCTGAAATTAAAAACGATTAGTATTATGGATCCCAAAACTCTATCGATCCCATATTATTAGAGAACAATATTTTTGGAATCCCTATATGCACAAATGTTATTTGTTTAATTTTTGAACTTTTTTTTGAATATTATTATTTCATAAATCCACATTATTTTAAATTTTAAAGGAACATATATTCGTCCAATGTCATCTATGCTGACATTTTTTACAGAATATAGATCTTTTTTGAACAAAAAAATTGTTTTGAAAAATGGATTTTTTTATTAGTAAATCCCATTCCATACAGATCCTTGTGTGGTTTTATTTTTCAGTACAACTTATTAATTTTTTTTAATAAAATTATAAAATTATATTAACTTTCAAAATATTTAATGTTCAGAAATTAGATTCAAAAACAAATTTTTATCCTCAATAGTAGTTGAAAAAGAATTATGTTTTTCTAGTTCTTTCAAATTAAATATTTCTCATTATTAGAATTTCAACCTACTTTGAAATATTAGGTCTAGGAAAAAGATATTTTACTAATTATTACTCTCTGAAGTATGGGTAAATATTCTTATATTTTATATATCACATTTATCTTCAGAAGCATTATTCTTTTTGTAAATTTTCAATTTTGGATTTCTAGACGATTAAAAAATTATAAGACTTCATGAAAAATACGTAATGTATATATATTTTTTATTTTTATGAAGTAGATTCCTCAGCTGAATATATAAAATTATTTGGATTTTCACAATAAAGTCAATTAAATTGAAATTATTATTTGTCATATATTTTTTAGACACCGTATCCATAATATAATTATTATTCATTGGAATATTAGTAAAGAAACCAATATTTATCTGACATTACATTCATCATCTAATGAAATTTTTAATTAACTATCACCTCTACTAGTGCTCCAAGTTTCTAATGATTTTACAAATTTATTAATTTTATATCTATAGGAATTCATATAATTCCTCTCAAATTTAATATCCTTCATTTCTTTTCTCTTCTTCTTGGGATAATTAGGTCTTATATGACTAAACGTCGTCCACTCATAGAAAATCACTTCATAAGATTCTTTATTATCAGTTATATCATTATATATTTTATTATACTTATAAATAAAATAATTAACCCCAATAATCTAATTTATATTTTTGGATAATTGACAATGTTCATTCTAACATTAATTAGATGAACTACTATTGGCCTCAACTCAAACAGTCATTATCTTCAATGGATTTTAAAATGTCTCTGTTGGTTTGAATTTCCTAAAAACATATCAAATTGAAGAAAACGTAAACCCACCATTATTACTAATCATTTTATCATCATATATAATAAGTCTACCCACATACTACGTGATATTACTTATAAGTTTATAAAAAATAAAAATTTTAATTCTCAATGTATCATCAAAAAAATTATTTTAGAATTCCATTATCTATGTATGAAATTAATGATCATTTTATGTAAAATATGATATTAATGATCTTTTTTCGATAGAGATTATAAAATATTCAGAATCATCTAAAATCATTGATAAATCTTATCTAAAAAATTACATTGATGAACATTGAATGCATGATAATCTCCATAAAGTAGAGATATTATGGTTTAAATCAATTAAGATTTTCCAAAAGAATAATTAAAAACTTATTTTATATACTATATGAATATTCAATAGAAGATATTTTACTATATAAATTTACTATCATAGAACAATGAAAATTGTTCCTTAGATGATAATTTTTTAGATATTTTAATTTTTCATTACTAGTAAATGTAGAAACCTCCTTCTCAGGAATTTTATAATTTCTAGTCAACATAAAAAAGTTATCAAGTAAATTTTCACTAATAAATTCATCATTATATATATCCAATATTCATAGTCAACACCATAAAACATTTATAGCCATATAGGATTTCAATTTTTAGGAGTACCAACATTAATACTTGTCATCATATAAAAAAAATTCTACACAATAAAAATTAGTGTAGTAGTAGCTAAAAAAAGATGTAAATATGAAGTGTTTATTAAAAAAATAAAAAGTAAATACTCTTAATTTTTATGATTTAGAACATCATATGATACAAATTTTTGGATGGATGAGTATAAAATTGATAAAAGAAGATGTGGTGAATTTATGTATAAAAAATAAAAAAAATATCTAAAACCACATTATTATTGTTTATCAGACTCATACATCAAATTTTTATTAGTGATTATAGATCAGATAGAGATTATATTTGGAAATTCATAGTTTAGTATAGTTTAATAAAAAACTTATAAAAAAAATCATAAATATTAAACTTGTTAGAAAAGTTGAAATAATTATTAATAAACTAATAATTAATTACTAACATATTTATAGAATATTTTATACTATTTAAAATAAATAGTTAAAAATATAAATAACACTAATATTATGTATCCTTGGTTTTTAACTTAATCTTATGGTATACCTTTATACACCATGAAATCCCATGATCATTATGATCAAAATAATATCTGAATTCTTATCATTAAAATCCTTCAATCTGCCTAACTAGAATACATAGCCTTCATAATACCAAAATATATCGATATAAACCCACTGTGGACATAATGAATACAAATGAAAAAGATTAAAAGTAATTTACAATCCTAACATGGATTCCTTATAAAAAAATATTTGATATTTTGGAGATCCTAACTAAAATTTTTTAAAAGAAATATGATCTTTAGATGGTTTTTTTCAAAAATGTATCAACTCGTAACACTTCAAATTCACAGCAATTTACAAGAATACCTCTCACCATCATATTTTTTATCAGTGTTTCTTGTAATGGATTTAGAGGTGATTTGTCTTTATTTTTTAGACTGATATGTAAGTCATAATCTATTACCATTTTTATAGCACCATCTAGATGTTGTTAATGTCATTCATAGGGTAGAATTGAGTCTAAATATCCAATTATTAACATATTTATTCAGATGTAATAAATTATTTCTAATCTTGTAAATCAAAATTAGGTTACTTTGATAGTCTAAACTCATTATTATTGTTAGACTAAAATCAGTCACACAAATAGATAGAATTCATTCACACTAATAAACTAATCCCATTCACAATGATAAACTTACAAATTTCAAACTGATAGAATAAATTCCCTCACACCAACATACTGAACATCAACATTATGATAGACTGTATATTTTAATTTCGATGGACAAGAATTGATCATTTAGATCATATGGACTTTTTTATTATAACAAACTGGTATTTTTTTGATTCGAATAGATTTAAATTTTGTCAGTTTGATGGGTGAGACTATAGTGTGTCATGTTTATATTCATTATTTTTTAAATATTTCTTCATTTAGTAGAATAAATGGGTTTCTAAAAAAACATTCTATGTTAATTTATATGTATACAGTTAGTAAAATATTGTTTTTAATCTAGTGTGTTGTTAATTAGAAAACTTATTATATAATGTGTAGAAAATATTACTTTTGTCTCAATAAGGGTTTTTTTATTCAAATAAATGTGAGAATGGCCCATGAGAAACACCTCACTCCCACCACATTAGATCAGAAACCACTACCATGATTACAATAAAACCCACCACATCCATCCAAAAAATATAACCTAAAAAAATTCTTAATTTATCATTTTAACATATCTTACATTACATTCTATGCACACTATTTACCATCACTATAACATTAATTTGTAAATTCCATTAATCCAGTATTATTTCTGAATTTTAACCATTTTTTATCATTAATATCACATTTACCAGACATTAATGCTTCTTTATTTTTATTTATTCCACCAATTACCATTAATCATTTACAGTTTTTCAATCAAAAATTACTTTCGATCACCTAAATATGATATCTCTAATGATACCAAAAAATAACTGACTCGTAAAAATTTCATCCAAACCATAAATATATATGAATCTATAATTAATAATCATAATTAAAATGAAGATAACCCCTATCTATTAATTTCCATTTTCCAAATTCACTATCAAGATTCAAAATATCCATACTATCACCTCAATGAAGAAAAAAATATTAATATAAAATCTTCACTTTATTATAGATGGGTAAGTCTCGAATCGCCAACCTCAATCAAGGATTTTACAAGAACTACATAAGACAACATTGAAACACTAAATCCAACTCTAAAAAATTCATATAGATACACTACAAGGCTTATTACCAACCACTATCACTGAAAAAGATAACAAATAGCACCAAAACTAAATAAAATACATTGTAATAGGCTCCCACAGAAGAAAGTACAATTTCTAAACCAATGAAAAGGGAAGAGGAATTCAAAATTAATTTCAAATAGTTCATCTCTCAGTTATTGGGGATAATTATTTTGAATATATGCCTAAATACATTTAAATAAATAGTTTTTGCAGCTTGGGGTTTAAAAAAATTTAGTAAATAGGGGAAAATCTGAGAAAATACTCAAATTTACCATAATTTTCTAATAATATAGAATCACAGTGTGAAAATGACCATAATGATGTCATGAGGCTAAATTTAACACAAAAATGAAAAATAAAATCTTAATAATCATTATATATCCTCAAATATTTAGGTCCAAACTAACTTAAATCTACATATATAGTAAATTAAACATCGAAACAATTGATAATACTCCCCAGTAATTGATCCTTAATAAAATAATGTCAAAACCCTAACATATTCATCTTATACCATATATACCATAACCAAATCATGGTGAAATAAAAAACATTGCATCAAAATAGTAAGAAAAGTTATGAATTGAAGAATCAACTATTTTTTACATCAAACCACTCTAGGTTAAACTATGCCACAATCTCACTCCTCAAATATTAATTAAAAAGGATTATAATAGATTAAAATAAAAAACACTATAAAATAATCTACTCACACAAGGTGAAATTTTGGAACAATAATATTATCAATCTAAAATACAACCCATGATGATAAAACAGGATCATATAGGATGAAAAGAGAATGCCTCATCTCAGAATAACCCAATGATTCTCCCATTTATGAAAAAACTGAAAGATCATGTTCAATGGGTCTCTCAAAACATCCTTTGATGACGGTATAGGTGGAATATGAAAATATCCAACCCCCATTCATCATTGGGGTTAGAGTTATGGCCACATATTTTATCATTGGTATCTTATATTCGACCCTTAGTACCCTCCACTGACCCATGACATCTACAACATTTTCTGGAGATTGATGTTTTTCCCAATGTTTAGTTTCTAGATGATGGTGTTCCTTGGATTTAAATTTCATTGGAGGTGTTTACAAACACGTCATCTTAACATAATCTCACATTAGTATATTAATTCCCCATAAAGCATCCCTTAGTGGATATCTTAGATAGGAATGTCTTAAAATATGGGGGTTTATGCGAGAAGGTGATCATAGGTCTTGTAGGCTAACATCATATTTCATCTATTTAACAAATTAAGTAGGCATATGTTTTCTGGGTATTAAAATCCTTAAATTATTCCCAAATTGTTCTTTACAATTTTTTTGGTCATTTGAGATCCACCTGAAATTGGCTCTCCCATTATTACAAATTTTGGAAACTGTTCACATCTTACCTCTTCCATTTCATAATCAGGGGGTTCTATGATATATTAGTATCATGATGGGGCATTTATTATCTTCATATAATGATATCAATTTTTTCACTTGTTTTCTCCACATATATTTTTTAAATATTTATTTTCAAGGCATTGGTGGATAACATTTTCATTTAGATTAAGGGAGTCTTTAATAGTATAATAAGGTACTCTTTTTATCTTGGGTAAATTTATTTTCCTCTTGGAATTTTCTGGGTTATTTTACCTCTATCTTCCATCATTGGTTGAGATTCAATCCATGGTTTCGAAGACTCAGGTGTGATATCAGCAAATTTGGGAAATAATAATGATGAACCAACTCATATTAGTGTAAGACTATAGAAATAAGAACCAAATATATCAGACATATTTTCTAGTTTAAGGCCCAAATCAGAAGGATTTAAGATTATATTATTGGGATTTGGGTGAGGAAGGGATGATCCCAATACCCATTACATCCTCCTTTGTTTTGATAGTTTCATATTATATTGTGTGTAAGTGGTAATAGATTGATGTTCATCCAAAATATGTCTCTGGTAGAAGAACCAATGCATGTGTAGATATAGACTGGACATCATTTTTATAATTTGGCACACCCCATGGATCTCCAAATCAATCATCGATAATAAATTTTAGTGCATTTAGTCCCTAGTCTCTTCACATGTACGCCAAAAATATCTTTTCCTCCATTGAAGGTTTCTGAGTTTTTGGCTCTCATTCAATATTTACTACTCATTAAGAGATGAATTATTTCAAGAAATATATGGGGAAAGATATTATTTTGGAAGGGAATAAAACCATCATTATAATGTGGAAAAGGACGTAAGACTTTTCTAAGATCCAAGGATGAACATATTATAATGTCCAAGAATTATAATTTCAACCTAATTTAGATGGGGAACATGATTGTCACCTGAAATTGGTCATTGGGTCTACATCGAGGAATGGGAAGAAAGGAACCTGTGAATCCAGAGATTATATAGCCATCAAAGGGAAAAGAACAAGACAACATAATGACTAATCCAATTTACCAAAACCCATGGAAACTAATTCCTCCAACAATCCCAAGAATACTAAGATTGATGATAGGTTGTCTTATTTTTTATCAATCTCAAAAGTACTCAAGGAACTACTTATCCTTAGTTGTAAGCATCCCACCTTGTGATGTTTTGGTTAAAGCTAAAGTTAAAAAGGAAAATATTTCATTTTAAAATCTTGAATCAGATTTGGGTGTTTTGATGGATACGATCTGTATGGATAATGATAGTAAAAAAATTCTTGGACCATCTTCTATAATCCAAGGAAAAAATACATTAAGAATCAATTCTAATTAATGTTTTAAAGGAGGATGGATCCCAAATGTTCGAAGGAATACATCCAATGGATCAAAATGATGAAAAATATTAAATGATAAATAATAGTAACGATATTTTATTTTAAATATTCAATAAGTGTAATTTTGTTTTGAGGAATGCACTTAGATCTGGGATAATATGGCCTACCAATTTGAGGATGTCGACTAAGGTCATTTAAGTATGAAATTAACCTCTATTGAATGGAACTCTATATTTTTACTAATTCATAATTATTTATTACTTTTGTGAATGGATTGCTTACCTATTTCATCATTTATTAATTTGTATACCCTTCTATTGAAGTGTTATCACACCCTGCATAAAAGTTTTTCTGAACAAATTATTTAATTTTTAGTCAATAACCTCATAACCTCCATTATAAAACCAAATATCTCTACACAAAAACCAAAACTTTTCAAAATAGAACCAGACATTGACTAAGAAATAACATGATTCTGAACTCTTGTAGATCTAATTATGTACTAAAAACAAGGACAATGTCATAGCTCTAAAAATGAAATCTTGAAACAAAAAAAATATAGAAGAAATCTCTCCCTCTCACACAACCAACACATTATAGACCAAAAAATATGGTTCTCCATAAAATAAATAATCATATTATAAATTTCAACTCAATTTCATTATTACATACATAGATATAACTAATATGTATAACTCAAAACATAATTGTGAAAGACGATTTTCGTCTCTCCATTAGTTAACTATAAATGACTCTTGATCTGGAGAATCTAACTTACCCCATAAAAAACAAGCAATGGAACCCAAACACATATGAGATATTCAAATAATATTTAAACAACACCATCACGAAAACATAATGTATAAAACAACAAAAACATTAATCAATTCATTAATAAATAATGAATATCTACATCAAAAAAGAGCATTCAAAACAACTCATGGTATATTTTACACATCTATGACTCCTATTTTTAGGTATACTCATCAAAAAAACCATGGAACAATAAGACATAAACCAAAATAAGGTCACTACTACACAACACTATTTTTAATGATATTTAATGTTAAATTTCTACTCCCTGAACATCTCATCATATTGTACATCCAATGCATACTAATCTATGACTTGGTATTCTTCATGATGATATTGGGGAATATGTGATACATGAAGTACATTATGAATCTAGTGAGTCATAACTGGAAGGTCCAACCAATTTACACTTTACTAAGATGATCATACATGTCAAAATGGATGATAAACCAAAGAGTGAACATACACCAATAATAAATACACCACAAACCATGATGAGGTGATAATTTCGTGAACATCTGATCTATAAAAAAACATTTATAGGATTCATCCTCTAATATATATATATATGATCTCAAAAAATTCAATGCTACCTTATTCAAATCTCATATCATTTGAGCCTTCTTAGTTATGCTTTTCATCACAACTAGTCTGAGGTCCATCAACTCCCCAACCTCTATATAACCCAAATTTGATGTTGAATTCATCCCATCTGGTATTAGGAAGTAATAAATAATAATTTAAGACATAAAATTATCAATTTATTATAATCTACCAATGGAATGAGTTCCACCTGAGAACCTCCAATGTATATCATAATTGTACGCAACATTTCAACTGGATTTTTAGAGATAAACATGGTCTGAATGTCTGTTTGAAAAATAATGAAAATGAAATGGTGTAACTAAAATCAAATCATGTACTGAATATATCAAAATATTTATGATATCAAATGAAGATACCAATTATAAATGGGGGTACTCCAAACCTCATAAATCCTCAAAACCTCACCAATTTAAAAAAATTCTTAAACATCCATAAAATGACTCCTTGATCACCAATAAATGACTCAACATCATCAACATACGCAAAATCACCCAAAACCAATACATCCTCCAAGAGTTAAAATAGTAATGAAATATATCAAAAATATCTTCCCACATTAACTCAATGACATCCAATGCGTAGAATAATCATTCTAGAACCTGATATTCTTCCATTATTTTATAGAAATCAAGACACTATGAAAAAACCCTGATTGTAGTTATATAATCCCTAAAAATCCAAACATACTCATCAAGGAATGATTGACCAGGGTTTCATGTGGATGAAAATCCAAGGGAGAGTTATGATAATCATAAAGAACAACCTCTCATAACATTGACTGAAAGAGGATCCTCGCTTAATGAAATTTATGATTTTGATCATCCTCTATCCATCTGATCGGGGAATTACAAAAAATGACTAGATAATATTGAAACTCTACCTAATGATGTCTACTAATAAACTTATAAACCTTCTTTGAATAGGATTATTATAAATTTTTCTAGTATATGAAATTTTTACCCCCATCTGCCCCCCCACAACCAGATGCCCCATTAAAAGCTCCTATGTCAATATCTACGGATATTTAAACTTCTAAATAGAAACTCCATGTGAATAATTACATATAAAACCAGTATTAAAATAACATTCCCTAGGGTGTAGGACTTATAAAAATCATATTCATTTAATAATTTAATGAAATTCACCTAACAACGTTTTGAAGATCATTTTCGAAAGATATAAAAAATATTCTATGATTTTCTAAGAAAAAAGGAATTCACTAATAAAGTATTGTCACTATAATATCATTGAAAAAAAAAGATTCATACAACACTAGATCATGGGTGTCACAGTTAAAATCATGAGGGTGTAACTAAAAAAGACCATATGAGATCTCCTCCCTCAGATAAATTGGGATGAAATTGAAACATTGAAAATATTCATTACAGAAACATTCAAACATAACTCTGCCTATGGAATCTAAAGAATGGGAGGAATGATTAAATTATACTTAGGTTATTAAAGGATTATTAAAATTGATTAATCTATATAAATCATTTTACTTCCTTATTAGGTATATTATATGGGACAACAACATAGTGAAATTAGATACAACCTCCTATAGAAATCATTTATAGCAAGAAGTTGATCAACATATAAATCAATCATTACGACTAGGAATGAAATAATTTCATCAAAATAAAAATAATTAACTACTATTACTAACATTGATACCATATGCCAAATAAAATTCTCATCATGCATTTGAAACACATACATAAACATCCTATCATAATGACAATGGTGTCCGTGGTCATCAAAATTAGTCTATAGAGGTTTAGTATTATCCTCCTCCAACTTTATGTGAATGAGATTATCGTCGATGGACTCTACTGAAAATTGATCTAGGAACACCCAAAACAAGGAATTCTGAAGTCCCGTGAAACTATATGAGGTATTCATGATATAGAATGGTATAAAAATGAACTATATGTTCCAAAAATAGCACCTAAAATTTATTACTGATATATTCTAATTCTTTAAACCCATATGATTTTATGCATACCATAGTTCAATTTTTGAAAACTAGATATATCTATTAAACACACCAAGTAGTTGAAATATCCCAGAAAGGGTGTAGTTGTTCATGATCATCACCAAATTAATATTTTTGTAGTCTTTTCACAACTTAATTCTATATTATTTCTTAAAATAATAATATAAAATCACCTCAAGAAAACACATTGGGTGATATGATACCCCTCTACATAAAATCATTGATTTGAATACTAATTTCACAACTAAAAAAGCTGTATTCATATTAGGATCCATCAAAATTGGACAATGATTAAAGAAAACTCAATCATGAACTTAATATTATGTTTTTGGGTGGGGGGGGGGGTCAAGGCCTCTCTATGACCAAAAATATAAAAAATCCTTAACCATCCTAGGAAACAGTTATTCTTGAACATCCACCAAGAACAAAAATCAACTCAACTGATTAAGAGGACAAGGTTTCTAACACCTAAAACCCATCTCATGTACCCAATCGTTACCGGATGTCAAAAAATGGACTTCTATAGATATCTGTGTTCTTTCAATGTGGTATCCTAAAACTGAATGGTAGGATAAAACACTTCCTAAAAACGCTACACACTAGCACTCACTTCAATAAAATGTTAAGGAAAAAATGGAGAGGGTCCATCAATAAAATATTTAGATCTTGAATAATAATAATCCCCTAATAAATTTAATGTTGCTCATAAATTATCACTACCTTAATAATTTAAGAGAAAATATTTTTATGGAATTACTTCCCAAAACCATTCCATGAAACTGAAGATTCACAATATTTCCATAGGAATTAAAACCTCAACTAGTTTTTTGGTCATCTAATCTGAGTAATATTCATTGGAATACAATTATCCTTACTAGAGAATATTTGTATAAAATAATTTTCTAAATCCTATATCTAGTGATTCATCTCCAGAACCGAGACACTTCCCTACTAGTTCTCTAATATCAAATGATAACACTCATACAATGTCTTTTTCTATGAGTCATCCCCAATCCCAGTTAAACCCTTAAACAGTAAAATATATCATTATATTATACCTCCAAAATCTAAATTTATTTTTATGATTAATAATTACCACATATACAAAATAAAAATTAATTTCATTATCCTAATTAAAATGAATTCACTGAAGATATTTTCATTAAATTCATGATAACATCCCTAGAGTCATCCAAATCTCACTAAATAAAAATAAATTATGATGTATATACCTAAACTAAATATCTACCCCACAATAAAAATTAATTATCCTAGTATGTAAAGTAATAATAAGGTCTTTAGTTCTAATCACAGGGGCCCATAATCACCTGTATCATTACTAGACTCTTCTACTACATCACATGCTAATATCGATTGGTATTGTTTCCTTACCAAGACCATGTTACCCTCACCAGTTCCAAATTAATATTTATAGCCTAACATAATACTAATAAGAAAAAAATATATCAAAACTATACCCTTCTTGTCAACATTCCCAGCTTAATGGTGAAGACATGTGTGACCCCAGAAAAACACCTCCAATAAGCTACAGGTTTTCTGCATGCACCGATGTTATAGAACAAATGAATGTGGGGAACTATTCTCATAAATACCACCATACAATTTTAAACTAATATCTAACCCCATATATTATAAAATCATAAAAAATTAATATTATATATAAATTTCATTCATTATTATGGTCAAAAAAATAAAATAAAAAAATTTGAAACATCTATGATATTAAATTTGATAGGAACTCCACACCTATGTTTAGTTATAACATTCTTTGTCACTAGCTTCAAGAAAATATAATAAAATTATATATATTGGGTGTAATTCCCCGAACCCAAAAGCCCAGAGTTGGTGAATTATTACATATCTTTTTCATTATTACAAAAGATCAGGTCTCGAAAGATCAATTAGTTTAGTAGCCTTGGACATACTAGATACTTTCATAAGGTTTACATTACATCATAAAATGGAAAACTACAAAAAAAAATGTTTCCATAAACAACAGTGAGATCGGATAGACTATCCATGTAGGTTATTCATAATATACTTCTTCACATCCTGGGAAAAATAAAACATATAAAGTGGTGAGCTCATATTCTCAGTAAGGATAACAATATAGCGGAAACTTTCATAAATCAGCATAAACATTTAAGGAAATGTATACAACTAAAACAAAATCCTTTTATACTTGAACTTCAAAATAATATAGAAAAGATAAAATCAAAAAATCTATTTACTTATTCACATGGATATTCTACTAGTTGAATAATCACATGCAATATCAATATCCACTTTAATAATGATGGAATGCAGAATGCCTGACTTTTATAACCATATAGTCAAGGCCTTGTGCCAAAACTACAAATAAGATTTTTTGAAGGCCTTGTTCCAAGACACTAGTTTTTCTCATGAGACCTACTCATGCATCAAGGAGCTATATTTCACTCCACTAGTCAATTACTAAGTCCAATGCATTCCTCATATGAAACGGTTTAAACATAACATAAGCATTCGTATTAGAACTAGCATACAAAATGTCAACAAATTATCCATAAAACATGAATTGGGTAAAAATAAAACATCCACTTTCAAAAAAATAAAATAAACTTCAATAAAATATGAAATTTTTGTACCATAATTAATCAACTTCAAATAAGATTAAAAATCCATCAAAGGATGTTGACATGGATGAAATGAAAATCTTTTTTTAGAGAAATATCCCTTACTATTTTGAAATCATTTAAAAGTCGTATAATTACAATATAAAACATTTATTTTGAAAATAATATTATAATATTTTAAGGGATGCTTATACAATGTTATAATAGCGGAAAATAGCTACACCTCCATAAATGTTAATAAAACATTCTTACCTTAATTTTTTCGAAAATGTCATAAAGTTCCTTATTTGGAAAACGACGGAAAGATTCCTTTCAAAACATATAAGTTAAAATAAGGGTATAAATAACATTAGCCCATTTTCTAGTAATTAGTAAATATGTTTTGAAACAGATTTTTAAGAAACATGGATGTGGATGATAAAGAGGTCCCAGTAGATACTTACGTAAAAACAACCTCGAATAATAAAGAGATTGTAAAATTAACCCTTACTTAGTGATTTTCCTTGGTCGAAGGTAGGTTAACATCCTGTATAATGGTGAAATAATTTTTATTATGTTATAAAAGAATAATATACATTAATATGATTTCAAATATGATCTTTTAATATTTATTTGTTAATAATATTTTAGTATTATCATCGTTTTAGGTGTTAACTGATTTGTTTTCCTTTATATGTTTTATTACGTAATTAATGTTTGTTTTGGATAGGATGTTACTTATTTATTTTCAGAATTATATTATGTGTTTAAATATTATTTTTAATCATCTAATGAAAATTAGTCTTGAATGGATACGATGGGTAATGAATCTCATCGCGTTCGTGGAGACGGTAATCCATACGTACGCACGAGCGAAAATATCATTTTTTTATATTAAAATAATATAAAATTGTATAGTATATCATATATACCAAATAATTATCATGTTATATTTATTATTTACATCCATTACACATCGTTATTATACAAATCCAATAATAATGTATTGAATAAAAATTACACCACGATGTGGAGACGTAAGCCAAACGTACGCACGTATGGTGACAAGTCATTCATAGGATAGATAGAATAATGAATTTGGTTGTACCATATTTATAATCACATTAAATATTATATAATATACTGGATTTAATATTTTATAATGTAAAAAACAAATAAAGATGAAGTGGAAGAAAAAATGAACTTGAAAGAGGTGATGAAATATTTACCTCTTCTTCGGGTTCTTTCTTTTGATTTGATAAAAAGTGATCCATAGGATTGCTTTATGACTAAAAGAAGGCCTCTATGATTAAGGGAGGACGATTGAGAGGGTATTTAGATAGGGTTTGGCTGAGAAAAATGGATTTGATATTTTGAATTAGAGAGAACGGGGAGAGCCCTTTTAAAAGAGGGGTGAGGGGCACCTTAGGAAAATCTAGATATTTTATTTTATAATAAAATCATTTTCGTTTTTTAATGGCTCCAAAATGGATAATTTAATGTATAAGGTGGGTATGGGTTGAAAACCACTCAACCAATAGGTTTTTGGAATGTTTGGGTCACTATATTAACTTTATCGTTTAGATTTATCTCTTAGTTAAATAGTTTGATATTTATCATGTCTCTTTGTATTTTTATATTATATGGTTAATAAACATACTATATACTTTCAACAGAACCCCAAGTCATTAATTAATGATATAAATATAAATAAATAGGTCTTTTGGAAGAACCATAGATTTTTAGGAATAGAATATCAATTTATAATATAATATTTGTTTTTAAAACTCTTTTATGTCAATTTTGACACTATTTGGTATTATGTTTTTGCTAAATTCATAAGGGAATTATTACTTCGAAAAAAATTCATCTAACCAAAAATAGTATGTCATATTACCCAAGATAATTAGTGTAATTTATAAAAGGTCTCAAATTACATTTATCTATATATTTATAATATCAATCATTTAAATATTTCATTAATTAGGTAATTACTGCATCGTCATTATGTTATAAATAAATTAAATTATTTAACATCTAAAAAATAAAAATAAATTACCATTATAGAGAAAATCATTTTATCGTTATAATTAATATTTATAGTCGAATCTATATTATGTATAACCCTGTATTAAAATGATTTAGTTATTAAAAATTGATTTTAACTTTTTTAACTCTTCATTGAATTAAATAATAATAAATGTCCTAATCTAATTGAATTAGACCTAAAGGATAATATGTTATTACTAAGGTTTCTTTGGGTCGAATTAAACTTATCCAATAGAATTAGGACATGTGTTAGGGTAATAATAATATCATTTTTACCCTTAATTAACCTATTTACTTTTAACCATGGTAACTAAAAGTAAAAAGTTACTATTCACCAAAAATTACATTCATTTTATTGAACCAAATTTTAGTAATTAATATTAACTATGTCTCTCAGATTTACAAAATTAAACTCACAAAAGCGGTAAAATTATGTTTTATATAAATTTGCAATTGCTCCTAGGAGGTGGGTAAAAGATGGTAAAAAGTTAAAAAAATTTATATATCTAAAATTATAATAAACTGACTCCAATTAATTATATTGAAATTATATAGATATTATATACCTATTTTGACCTAAATTATATTTAAATAAAATAAATAATTATTTAAATAAAAATTCGGTTTTAAACTATAAATTTGTGTTTTTTTACTATTCATCAAAAATTTAAAGTTTTTAGAAAAATACCAAAATTTTACCCTATGATAATTTTGATATTCTGAATTCAAAAATTAAGTCTTTATTAATAAATTAAAAACATAGAAGTTTCATTTATTAATTTAAAATTAAATACCATCGTCAAAACCAAAAAGCGTGCTTTTAAGAAAATAATAACTAATAAAAGATTGATACTTTTAGTATTCAATTTCAAAGTGAAATTATTTCCAATGAATTAAATTGGATTAAAGGGAAAAAATATAATCTATTTATACTTCCAAACAATTAAAATGTATAATTTAACACTAAAAATTATTTTAAAAAATTAGTTTTCAATAAAAATATAGTATTTTCACTATTCACCCAAATATGAATGTTATCAGAAAAACACCAAAAATTTAATGAAACTAAATTATTATGTCCTGATTCAAAAGAATAATTTTATTGTGTAAAATTGAATATATATAAAAGTGTCAAATAAGGAATTTTAAAAGGATTCACCATTAAAAGGCGATAAAATTGCATTTTAAAAAAATACTTCTTTAATCTGAGAAAAATGAATTTGTGTTTTCATTATGTATACGAATCTGATAATATGGATTCTAAAATTATAAGGATTATTTAAAGTTCAATATTTTTTAAATACTATTCATAACCTCTTTTAAACTGCTAGTTTGGTAAGTCATGGTGCCTTTGAACTCGGTGTTGCATGTAGTGAACGTTATTGAATTACTTTGAAGAAATAACATGCTTTGAAATCGTGGGGTGCTACATTCATCCATCCTTCAATAAATTTAGTCCTCGAAATTTGAAATTGTTCTTCAAAAATAAAATAATGAAAATATAAAATACCTTTGTGGGAAAACCCACATTAGAAATTGGGTTAATATAATTTATTCTTAATATGGGGAAAAGAGGAATGAAATATTCACCACCAAATTATGACATCAATTAAGAGAAAATTGGTGGAAATTACAACACATAATTGGATGAGAAATGTAAATATTTTTAGGGAGTGATTGAGGTCATCAGTCACAAACAACTATAGAATTAGGGGCCCCAAATCCATCAATCTATAATGATTTAAAATATCACCAGTTCAATAAAACAAATGGTATTAGGATAACACATTTTTATTTTTTAGATCCCCTACCTAATGTTTATGAATTAATTTCTTCAAATAATAATAGAAGAAAAAAATATATACATGAGAAGTAGAGTGCCATCCTTTAACTAATTTCTACAACAAACTCATCTTTCACTCTAAAAGATAATAGAACATAAACAAATATTCTATTTATCCTATTAATATAGGGTTCCAAGAAAATGAAGTTATAATTCCTCTACCATACCATTAAGAAAAACTACATTAATCAATCCAGGACATCACATGGGCCATTGGTAGGTAATACATCCTTGACTCCCTTTGGTTGTGGGTTCAAGGTTCCTGGCCTTTCCAGACACGACAGGTTGCTGCCCGACCTCCAGGATGTCCTTTTTATGGAAATCAAAAAATAATCTAAAACTAGACATATCCAAAATACTTCTATCCAAACTCACAGTATAAAATTTATAAGGAAGTTAATCATAATAAAGATTCTTTTTTTCGTGTAATTACATGTGAACACTTTACTCGTGGTTTCTTTTAAAACACTACAACATCCTCAATTACCATAAAACCTTATTGATTACATCCATGCTCCCTTATTCTTTATAGAATACTGCATATACTCATTCTATAAAAAATTGTTGTAAACTCCAACAATGATGGAATATACAAATCATTAATCAATTTCTAGGTAGTAAAGAATATCTAATATAATTTATCCAAATCAATCTTGTATTATTCCAAAATTACAACCTCAGTATCAAAACCATATTATGGTTTCATTTTCTCTCAACCAAATATTTTCCAAAAATTTAACCTGCTATTGAGTCACTATTCTTGGTTCCACACAATCTCATGTCCTTTATGAAATAGTACTACATTAAAATCCTTATATAGTATATAAATCTTATAACATGTACACCATTAATACAATAATCAAATGACACAATACATTATCAAAAACGTAATAAATCCAATCATTCCTCTTAATCTTCGGTAGTATTATAACTTTATTATTATCTAAAATCATCATTTGGGGTATACTATGATGATTTTACATTGATTCGCGTAGTATCCTAACTCCTAGTAGATGAAGCCTTGTACATTTGAAACTTTTTTTCGTACCCTTGCAATCACATACTTAGTGTCCTTTTTCTCCGCACTTATAATAAAACTCTCATTCCCTTCAAGCATTTACCAAGGTTATTCATTCCACAGTTATCACATCTGAGAAAATCCTTCTTTTCTCTCTTCCCTTTATCCATCTTTTTCTCTTCCATCCTTTTCTTCTCTTACTTCCCTTCATAGCCATAGGAATTAGAGAATTCTTTACTTATATTATTAACACATGATACTATTTCTTCATATGGTGAGAATACATGGGAGATTATATCCCTTCTAAATTATGGCTTAATATAATGAAAGATATGATCCTTATTACTCTTTGGATCATACGTATTTCTGGAGTTCACATTCCTTCTACTGGGTGGAATTTCCATTCAATGGTATATAATAGGTCAGTTTATGAATTATAATGAATAATTCCAAAATTGTAAAATACCTAATATAAATTGAACATTTTATGGATAATCTATTATCATAAAAAAATGTTTTCTTTGAGGAGGTATATACTAGTAAATCCTTTATAATGATTTGTATAGAAAATTTGAATTATCCTAAGCATATCCCCTAGGAGTGTCGTAACCAAGAGTGCCGCAAGGTTCATTGGCGTGCTGCAGTACTCGTTCGAGTCTCACTCAAATTGGTGGTTTCAGGTTTAATACCTCAAGGTACATTTGTGCTAGAGCCGCCTCTACCTACTCGTATCCAGACATGGATGTATTTATTTGAAAACTCACAAAATATATACAATACGAAAATTCGAGTAATTTCTTATATAATAATCCTCAAAGTCTATCTTTGGGCTATGTGGTCGAATCAGAGTTTTTCTAAATCTAGTTTCTAAGGTTCATACTAAACATCCTATGAAACCAACTATAACACCCCGACCCCATAAGCCCAGAGTTGGTGAATTATTATGTATCTTTTTCATGATCACAAAAGATCAAGTATCAAAAGATTGATTATTTTAGTAGCTTTGGAAGTACTAGATACATTCATAAAGTTTACATTACATCATAAAATGGAAAACTACAACAACATTGTATCCATAAAAAAACACTGAGATCCCATAGAATAGCCCTACAGGTCAGTCATAATATACTTCTTTGCACCCTGGGAAAAACAAAACATAGAAATGTGTGAGCTCAGATGCTCAAGAAGGATAACAATCTAACGAAAACATTCATAAATAAGCATAAAAATTTATGTCAATGTATAAGACTAAAACATAAGTCTTTTAAACATGAACATCATCATAATATTGAAACTATAAAATCAAATAATTTCATTTACTTAATCACATGGACATTATAATAGTTAAATAAACACATACAATATCAATAGCCACTTTCATAATGATGGAATGCATAATGCCAGATTTTCATAACCACATAGTCATGGCCTTGTTCCATAACTACAAATAAGATTTTGTCAAGGCCTTGTTCCAAGACACTAGTTTCTCTAATGAGACCTACCGATGCATCGAGGATCTATAGTGGGCTCCACTTGCCACTTACTAAGTCTAATGCATTCCTCATATGAAAAGGATCAAACATAATATAAATTTTTTTGTTAAAACTAGCATACAAAATGTCAATACTTTATCCATAAACCATGGGTGGTGTAAAAATAACACATCCACAGTAAAAAATATCAAAAAACCGTCAATACAATATATAATTTTTGTACCATAATAAATCAACTTCAAATAAGCTTAAAATCCATCAAAGTATGTTGACATAGATGAAATCAAAACCTTTTATAGAGAAATATCTCTCACTATTTTGAAATCATTTAAATGTCATATAATTATAAAAGAAAACATTTATTTTGAAAATATTCTTATAATATTTTTAGGGATGCTTTGACAATGTTATAATGGCGGAAAATAGCCGCACCTTCTGTATGAGGTAAAAAATATTCTTACCTTAATTTTGTCAGAAATTTAATAATGTAACTTATGTGGAAAATGACAGAAAGATTCCATTCAAAAATAGAAGGTCAAATAAGGGTATAAATTACTTTAACCCATTCTCTATTAAATAGTAAATTTTTATTGAAATAAATTTTTAAGAAACATGGATGTGGATGATAAAGAGGTCCCAGTAGATACTTACGTAAAAAAAACCTTGGATAATAATGATATTGTAAAATTAACCCTTACCTTGTACTTTTACTTGGTCGGGGTAGTTTAAAATTTTTTATAATGGTGAAATAATTGTAATTAAATTAAACAAGAATCATATACATTAATATGATATCATATATGATTTTTAATATTACTTTGGTAGTAATATTTTAGTATTATCGTCGTTTTGGGTGTTAATTGATTCGTTTTCCATTATATGCTTTGTTACATAAGTAATGTTGGTTATGGATAGGATGTATCTTATTCATATTATGAATGATATTGAGTCTTTAAACAATATTTTTAATCATCTAATTAAAATTATTTTTGAATGGATACGATGGGAAATCAATCTCATCACGTTTGTGGATACGGTAATCTGTACGTACGCACGAGCGACAATATCATTCTTTTGATATTAAAATAATATAAAATTGGATGGTATATCATAGATAAAGAATAATTATCATGTCATATTTATTATTTACATCAATTACACATCATTATTATACACATCCAAATAATAATGTATTGAATAATAATTACCAACGACGTGGAGACGGTAAGTCGTACGTACGCACGTATGGTGACATGTCATTAAAATGATGAATAGTATAATGAATTTGGTTGTAAAATATTTATAATAACATCATAGTATGTATAATATATTGGAGTTATTATTTTATAATGTAAACAACAAAGAATGATGAAGTTGAAGAAGAAATGAAGTTGTAAGGGGTGATGAAATATTTACCTCTTCTTCGGGTTCTTCCGGTTGATTTGATCAAAAGGGCTCTATAGGATGGATTTATTACTAAAGTAATGCCTATAGGATGAAGGGAATAGTGTTTATAGAGTATTTGGGAAGGAATTGGCTAAGCCAAAAGGCATTGATGGTGTGAATTAAAGAGACGTGGGAGTGCCCTTTCATAAGAGGGGTGATGGGCACCTTAAAAAAAGATAGAAATATTATTTTATAATAAATTCATTTTCGATTTATTGTGGCTCAAAAATGGATTATTTAAAGGATAATGTGGGTAAGGGTCTAAATCCACTCACACAATAGGTTTTAGAATGGTTTGGGTCACTATATTGACATTATGTTTTAGATTTAACTCTTACTTAAATTGTTTGACATTTACCATGTCTCTTTGTATTTTTATTAATATGCTTAATAAACTTACTATATACTACCAAGAGAACCCGAAGTGGTTCATTAATTATACAAATATAAATATATAATTCCTTGGGGTTAACCTTATATTTTTATGTATAGAATATCAATAAATAATATAAAATTTGTTTTAAAAACTCTTTTATGTCAATTTTGATAGTATTTGGTATATTGTTATTTCTAAATTCATAATAGCATTTATATTTCGAAGAAAATTCATCTGAACAAATCTAACATGACATATTAACATATTAAATTAGTTTAATTCTTATAAAGTCTCAAATTACATTTATTTGGATATTTATAATATCAATTATTTTAATATTTCATTAATTAGGTAATTACTCCATCATCATTATGTCATAAATAAATTAAATTATTTAATGTATAAAAAATATAAATAAACTAACATTAAGTAGGAAATAATTTTATAATTATAATGAATATTAATATTTGAATTTATCTTATGTGTAACTTTTTATTAAAATGTATTAGTTATTATAATTTGATTTTAACTCTTTTAACTCTTCTTTGAATTAAATAATAATAAATGTCTTAATCTAATCCAAGTGGACCTAATGGATAATATTTTATTCCTAATGTTGTTTTTGGTCTAATATAACTTATCCAATATAATTAGGACATGTGTTAGGGTAATAATAATATCATTTTTACCCTTAATTACCCGATTTACTTTTAACTATGGTAAATAAAAGTAAAAAGGTTACTATTCGCCAAAAATTATTTTCATCTTAGTGAACCACATTTTACATACTGATATCAACTGTGTCTCTATGATTTTCAATATTCAACTTATAGAAGCGGTAAAATTATGTTTTATATAAATTTTCAAATTCTCCTAGGAGGTGGGTAAAAGACGGTGAAAAGTTTATTAAAATATTTAGATATCTAAAATTATTACAAACTGACTCCAATTAATTACATTAAACATATATAGGTATTATGTATCTATTTTGACATGAAATTAATTTTAATAAAATAAATAATTATTTAAATAAAAATTTGGTTTTAAACTATAACTTAGTGTTTTTCAGTATTCATTAAAAATTGAATATTTTCAGAAAAATAGAAAAATTTCACCCTAAGATAATTTTGATATTCTGAATTCAAAAATTTAGTCTGTTTTACCAAATTCAAAACATAGAAGCTTCATTTATTAATTTAAAATTAAATCCCATTGTCAAAACCAAAAAGTATGTTTTTATGAAATAATAAGTAACAAAAGATTGATACTTGTTTATGTTCTATTTTAAAGTGAAGTTATTTCCAATGAATAACATTGGATTAAATGGTAAAAATATAATATATTTATAATTCCATACCATTAAAATGTATAATTTAACAATACAAATTATTCTAAAAAAGTTGTTTTCAGTTAAAATATATTATTTTTTAATATTCACCAAAATATGAAAGTATTCCGAAAAACACCAAAAATTTATTGATACTAAATTTTTATGTCCCGATTCTAAAGAAGAAGTTTATTATTTCAAATTGAATATATAAAAGTTTCAAATATTGGATTTAAAAAGGGTTCACCATTAAAAGGCAGTAAAATTTCATTTTAAAAAAAATACTTCTTCAATCTGAGAAAAATGAATTTGTTTTTTCATAATGTCTAAGAAACTCATAATATGGATTCTAAAATTATAAAGATTATATAAAGCTCAAAATTTAGTTAATACTATTCATAACCTCTTTTGAACAGCTAGTTTGGTATGTCATGGTGCACTTGAACTCGGTGTTGCGTGTAGTGCATGTTATTGAATTACTTTGAAGACATAATGTAATATGAAATGATGGGGTGTCATATAGGGGATAATATACTTGTATACTTAGTATGATCCTCACCAAAGCCTATTTTTAAAACATTGAATAACCATATTAATTTCGCAGTGAAAAATATTATAAAGCAACTCACACCTACATCATGAAATTGTCACTAAACCATATCAATGATAAATCATAGATATCCCATCCATGTATAGTAACATAGTATAAAAATAAAGTTTTCCAAATAGTTACACCATTACCACTTCCCAAATCAAGTTTCAGGTGATGCGCAACTCAATTTTAGGGATTGCTTTGGATCCTCGTCAGATGCGGGGTTCTTCCTCCCTGAAATCAAAGTCTCGCCAAAGGTGCCTAGTAGCGTTTCAGGCCAACCTATTGTTCCGGTTTCAGTGAAGGAATTCCACGAAGCCTCAGTGTTACTCTCCTCAGCTCTGATCGTGAGGTTTTCGAGGCGGTGACCTCTTGTGGAGCAGTTCGACAAAGAGGTCAATACAAATTGGGGTTTGAAGCACCGAGCTTTGGTTTGTATTCTGGGTCCGCGTCAGTTTCTCATTTTGTTTGCTGATGAGGAGGATCTGGGTAGAGCCTGGTCGCAGAAGAGAAAACCCTTCTGTAGCCTCCCGTTTCACTTGCTCCGCTGGTCCTTTGAGGCGCATATGAACCGTAACTCTCCTTACATGGAAATTTGGATTCAGTTGCCTGGACTACCTTTGCCTTTTTAGAACATTGGGTTGCTGAGGTCAATTGGTAATTCGATAGGGCATTTTATATGTAGCGATCGAAGAACAGCTTCTATGTCCCACCCATTTTCGGCTTGAATTTGCGTTGAAATGGATCTTTCAAAGTTGCCACCGGAGCTTGTCTGGATTGTAGTGGAGGAAGAATATAGGTATGCACAGTAGATTGTCTATGAATCATGGCCCCATTTTTGTTCATTTTGTTATAGACAGGGGCATGATGGACACAGCTGCAGAAGGAGGCCCAGGGGTGCCCAAAGCTCTGAGGTTCCAGCTGTTTCAGTGGAGGTACCCTCGAGAGAGGGTTTGAACACCATTAGAGGTGTGCAAGGCAGTGAGCAGAATTCTCCTGCAGGCCTTCCTCAGGATGTTCATGATCCTTCAAAGGTAGATGGGGTCACTAAAATGATGGTTCAGGGGGTATCTTCAGGGGAGGTAGAGGATATTTTGCCAATTTCTGATCTGGAAGTTCATAAACAGAGTTCTGTCAACCTGTGTACAGACATAGGAGTGTAGGTGGAAGTGAATGAGACCAGGAGGAAGGAGACCATGGCTGGAGTGATGATGGATACTCCTCTAGAGGAATATGGTATAATAAATTTGAAAAATGGTAATTCCAATGGACCGAGCTATGATGCTCTAATTACTTGTCATGGCCGAGACATTGATGTGGCCAGTACTTTCCAGTTTATGGGCAGGGGACTTGAGAATCCTCAGGATTATGGTGAGATTGAGGTCCCAGGTCAGAACACTTCACACAGTTTGAGTAAGTCAAGAGTGGATGTGGCTGTACCTTGCTCCTCAAACCGGTTTGCTGCTCTGGATGTGGTTGGAGCGGGTCATTCGAGGGAAGATGTACAAACCCCTTGCCCTCATTTTACAGAAGGTGACATTCCAAATAGTGGTGTCTTCTCTAAAATGATAGGTGGACAGCCTGGGGTGGAGAGGCCAACCCGGAGGGAGTCAGCATGATCTCTTTGGATCAGATGATTGAAGAGGTTCCAACTCAAATGAATACTGGCAGGGGATACGTTGTGATGCTGGACAGCTCTAAGCCTGTGGAATTGGTGTCTGAACAGAAGAGCAAAAATGATGTCCTGGTGCAGGTAAATTCTCAGGAACTGCTTAATTGTTCTGCAAATAAAGTTTCAGTGCTGGCTGATGTTGGATCAAATGAGGTAAAAGGGACTGAAGTGGCAGAAGAAATTTTAGAGAAGGAAGGCAATGTTGGTCTGGACAGATTGAGTGGTGAAGGTAAAAGTCTCTGCGCTGATGACACAATCAAGATATCTCAAATGGAAGGTGGGAAGGATGTAAATGTCAACCCTCCTTTGTCCCATAAGAAGCAGTGGGGGGATATATCTGATTGTGAAGAAGAGCACCACAGTCACCAAATATCTTACAGTGATGCTGTCAAGAATGGAACTCATGAGAATACTAGCAAGGAGGTGGGAGAAAAAACTCAAAGCAGGAGGAAGCCAAGGAGAGACTACACGGATCTACCGAAACCAATGGTGACAAGGTCTGCACACAAGATTGTAGGGTCACAAGAAAATGATATTGCAAATGGGTACAGTGGAAAACAAAGGGGAGGGTCCCCGAAGAGGGACAAAGGATTCAGTGGGAAACGGCTGGTCAATGAAAAGTTGTCTGAGGAAATGCTTCGAAAGAAAATTATGTATCTTGAGATGATGCGCAAATACGAATCCTCTGAATGGGAGTCATCTGATTATGGTGATGATTTATCTGATGATGGGGAGAAGGATGCATATGGTTTTGATGTAATGTAACATTTTTATTTTCTTTTGACATTACTTGCACATTTCTTTTAGTAAATTTGTGGGACCAGGCTTACGTCTGGTTCAAACGTTCCTGGTATAACCACAAACACATAATATAAAAATAGAACCCTAAAAAGACAATTAAAACATCATTATAATAGGTTAAAATGAACATAAAGGACGTCAAATTCATACCATTATCCATGAATGAAAATTCCCCATCATCTATCATCATTACAACTACATAACCAAGTAATCCACTATATTACATACAATATCGATAATATATTATAGATTGTAGACATATATATAACTTAAGAAAATATTGCCCATTTTTATTCTTAAAAGATAGATATTGGGAGAGGTATTAGTCAACCATCTAATCCCTAGAAAAATAATTAATTGGTTAAAACAACATAATATAAAAACATTTTGTGAAATGGTATGGTTATACAACTTGGTTTCTATATTATATGAAAATATTATAAAATAAATGATTATTTTGGTTTAACACATTGAATACCTAAGGATTTGTTTTCAGTGTAATACCATAAAAGACCTTATGAAACACCTAACTATCACCATATCTAGCTAGAAACATCCTCTATAACATAAACTATACAAGTCCTATATATCCGCACAAAACAACCATAACAATGTACACAATTTCCCATTTTCTGACATCATTACAAAGATTCTAGACTTACCATTGACAATAATTATACTATTTATTTCATAAAATTTCATTTCCTATAAATATCCCTTTTCAATAGTAAATAATCTCATTTGTATCATCCTTTATCAATTATTTCTTATAACTAATCTTGAAATTATCATTAATCATTTTTGGTCTATCAATTATCATTTTTATCCTATCACATATTATCAATTTCATTACTTACAACTGTATTACATTCCAATGTGAAACATTAACAATACCCTAAAAAAACACATCACTATGTAAACATCACCAAAACACATGCTTACAGTCACAACAACAACAAAACCACTTTATTACTATATAACTATCTATATCCCCCCAACTATAATCACACAATAACCCATATACCACTACCATGAAAAATCCATATCATATCATGAAAACTTACCAAGAAAACTACTATTACCCCCAAACTTACAATAATAAAGTCCCCATATATGAAAATAAAATAAGGGAAACACATCAAAAATTCACATTATAGATCTTCTACTAGAACCTTATTTCATGTCAAAAACAATATTTTATATTAAAATTCCAATGTTCTAATACCATATTTCTACACAACATATTCATTACCTAGTGTATATGAAAACCCCATTTCGAAAGATGATTATAGTATATCAATAAAAATGGAAAACATGCTTGTCAAATAAAAAATAATAATTCTATAAAATCAATATCAACAATAAATAACATATAAGTAATAACAAAGGATACTATTAAAGATTATAATAGTAAAAATCAATCCCATCAATTTACATTATCATAATTTATTATCATGATTGGGTTAATAAACATTATACACTCAACGAAAAAATATATAATAAATTCAAAAAGTGACACAATTTAATAAATATAATTCTAAAATCCCCAAATTCAACTAAATCATTCACAACAGTTGTATGAGATGTGATAGAATCTCAAAACATGAAAAACAACATGGAATATTTTCAAAAATGCCCAATAATTAAAAAAAATTAATGGCACAAAAATATAACCAAAACAACTTTCATATCCACCCCTAAAACAAATGAAAATAATAAAATTTGGGGTAAGGGATTATAAAACCAAATTAGATCATAATGATTTTATCAATAAAATTTAAGGGACAATAAAAAACAATATTTGGTAAAATATATAAGAGGATGTGCCTCTAGTTTCCTTGGGATTGAAATAAGTTAGATAAATAGGGTACAATTTAAACCAAGTCCATAATTTATAACTATTTTTTGAAATTAATGAATCACAGCATTATAGGGGTCTCTACATCGAGGATAAATAAAAAAACCTTCAAATATAAAGCTCTGATATCCATTAACTATCCTTAAGTATAGTTATCAAAGCCAATTTTAATACTAGAATATAATAAATGCAATGATGCACTAAAGGTGATCATGTACTAATAAAATATACTCTAAAAACATAGGAAAAACCACAATCTCATCACCTCAAACTTGATGAATCCCACCCAAATCACAAAATGAAAAAAAATTATAATAAAATGATACGAGAAAATGTTGAACATAATAATTGACCATTTATGATGTCATAAAATAGCAAGTTCATCCAAAATATAATCTCACTCACGAATATATAATTACAAATTATCAATTAAGTATAACCTTAGAAACACCACATGATATAAAACACATATAAAATTGACATGATAAACCTTAATATAATGATTTCATAATACTACCCATAATAATGTAATCATTATAATATATGAAAAAATCAAAAGGTTTGACATCACAATAACCTAAACACTCCCCCATGAGAGAGTAACCTAGAGACCACCATACCAAAATGAAACCCTTTCACACAACAATTAAACCTCTACCATGAAAGATAATGATACCAAAATTTCATGGAGGAAAACCTACATAGAAAACATAATGAAGACACTATATCCCAATTATTCACATCATGAAACATAATATTATATATAACCACTCTAAATCCTTTAAAACTCTCTATGGTGTAGTTAAATGGTCCATACATTAACTCAAACACACAAATGAAATTTCATATTTGACTCCTACAACTTTCTCTAGAAACATTCATCCCCAAAAACAAATAAAGTAAGTGTCCATGATGATCTTAATCATTATATATATATATATATATGTATATAATTTTCATTATTAATAGTTAATAATAATTATATATGATTAAATTACATTGATTATTCATTTAAAGAATGAATAAATCATAATAAAGTATATTACATTATCAAGAATCATCATATATACCATTTGAAATGTATTTATTCATTCTCAAATTCCATTATTTATATGTTATTTTTAAAAAAAATAATATAAAAAATAATTTGAGTCCCTTATTCATCAAAAAATTTGTAATATCTCATATTTTAAGGGTAATTTTTCTTAGTTTTTTTTAGATCTTATAGTTCTAAAGAAAATGGAGGAGGGGACTTAGTGTTTATTCAAATTTACACAAAAAATTGGAATTTACAATGCATGATGTTATTTTATACCAAAATTTACCCTAATAAATATATATTAACTTGTGAAGTCTCATTTACAATGTAAGTTCACATATTATGGCATAAATAAGAAATTTACATTTTAAAATCCATTTTGACACTGTAAATACCATTAGAAGGGTCCATTACCAGTTTTCTGTTAAATTATTTTAACAATATTTTTAATTCCCCTCTCTCATATCTGTCACAAAATATTAGCTGCTCATGCTCCCCACATACAGTTATCCTATTCATTGATCTAGCCTCTCTATATGACATCCGAGTGAATCATTTTTCATTAAATTGGATTTATAATGGTAAATATATATTTCATATTGATAATTTTCATAGTTTTTCATTCTATACAATATGTTATTTACATGAAATAAAATATGACCTATATTTAGGTAATTTTTATATTTATTTTATTTTTCCCACCCTATAATGAATTAGAGACCAATATTAGATGATGATTCATCGACTAATATAAGGTACGTTCTTTCCTTATTTTCAATAAACGTTATGATGTATATAATTTGTTTCATTATTCTACTATATAAACTTTTCATGTTTCACCATTAAAATATGATGTTACATTAATTTAAATATTTTA
Source organism: Viscum album (assembly GCA_963277665.1). Classification (NCBI taxonomy): domain Eukaryota; kingdom Viridiplantae; phylum Streptophyta; class Magnoliopsida; order Santalales; family Viscaceae; genus Viscum; species Viscum album. The sequence continues at coordinate 152,919,135 of OY728163.1, forward strand.
CCTTGAGGAGATGCTCCGATAGTCCCCTTGACATTTATTAGCGGTTTATGACCTTGAATAGACAGCCGCTATGAGTGTGTATATTATATTACCTTAATAGTTTTAACATGCTTTAAAAAAACCCTTTTTGATTTATGATTACCTATATATTCAAAATTTAATGAAAAAATTATATAAATTTAATGGTGACGTGTTGAAATATTAAATTTAAATTCTATTCCCATGACACATAACCCTTATTATATAGGACACTTTATAATAACCAAATGATATTAAATGGAAATTTTAAAATGTATAATAATAATACATGGTACATATTTGATATTGAGTTATTCTAAAAAAAGATATTAAACAAATATTAATAGTCACTATACTTTACAATGAACTTATTATGACTACTATATACTGTTGTAGGATGGAATACCCTGTACAAGTCTTTGATTCCCCTCTTGGTAATTTTCATGACTATCTAGAGGATGCGACATAATTCATAGATTCAATTTCCTAGAAAAGATAACCCTCTTGGACTCGGTACCATTCATACTTTGATGATTGGAAAATCATATTTTGTTCAATCAACAATTTGTTTATATAGATATTACAATGGAAAAGATTATATCCTTGTATTTGGATTGATATATTATGACATGGAACACCATTTATTATATCCTTGTGATCTAATTAGCTCTCCCATAAGGAAACGTAGGTATTCTTTCTATGAATCATCATAGTTATTATTAAAAGGGTGCATTGTCAAGGGTTCATCCCATGATTACACTCATACACATATTTCTAGAATGAATGAGTTATTACTATGAGTTAGCTCAACCATGAAGTTCAAGGATACCATGGTTATAGTTAAGATTCTCTATTACTATTTTTATCACATGTTCACTTAATCAAAAAAATCAAAGATAGGATGAAGCAGTTATAGTTTAACGGGTGTCCTCCATGATCCCAAACCGAATTAGTTTATTTATTATAAATACTTATATATTACACAGACTGTATTTATTACATGTATAATACTCAAAATGTCAATTAACTAATATAGATGGAAGATTCTATACACTAAGATGGTGTATGTGAGAAGAGGAATGAGATTTCTATTGTGATGCTATTGGTGATAGTTTTCATATTATTTTATTTTATTTATAAAAAACTATGTATTCTTACTATCATGTACCCTTTGTATCCCCCATTTTTTATTACATAATGACATAATTAGTTTGTATATGATACTAGATATTGTTTTTTTTTGTAATTATTTGGATTATTTTATTTTTTCTTATGGTTTCATTCTTATTCTTTCACTATTTTATTATCTTTAATCCACTAGTTTATCATTATTATTCATCAATATGCTATAAGATAATAAAGAGGTCATAGAATCCACACCATACCTCCATATATGCTCGCTACTAGTAAGACATGTCTAGCATACATTAATGTTAACATGAGGACATATAGCCAACTGGGTTTAGGTACATAACATTAGATCATTTTCAAGATGTCAAAAAGTTCTATTTGAAGTTTATTTTAATATATCATACTATTTTTGGTGGGTATATAGGAAATTAGGAATGATATTGAATTTAATAATAGCCTTGGTCTTAGGAGTAGCTGACCCACATATAGGAAAAAATACAAGTCCTGTAATATTGGACATATAATTCTTTTTTTCACTGATTAATGCTGTATTGATTTCATCTATTGGGGAAACACATGCACACATCTTGATGGTTACAACTTAACTAAAGATGTATTTATTGATTAATTTTTGAACCATTTGTTTCAATGGATGAAACATTAGTGATTCAAATTAAATATAATCTAATTTAAATTTATGAAGTCTGTGCACTTAAATAAATATTGGAATGGAAATCAATATAAATAAACTATTGTAAAATGATGGTTTTAATTACCTTTTTCTACCAATTACAACTTCTACAAAATAGGAATCTATTATATAGGAATAAAAAGATTATATTATCTACACCTTGATATATATTTATATATACAATTTTCAACAAATTATTGACTATTAATTAATAAATGAAACTGTTTCCATCAAGTGGGGATGGAAATTGAAATATAAATGGTTGTTGCCTCTATAAGTTTCATATTCCACTCAATATAGTAGAACCTATATTATTATATTTGATACAAAAAACCAGACCCAACCTTAGTTGTGGGTATTTTGTGTGTCTATCATGTTCAATTATTGTCGTATAAATTAAATAGACCCAATTTTAGGATAGTAAATATGGATATTTTATCATAATTTCAATGTATATGTACATATAAAATTCAATAAATTGATTTAATGTTATCAAATATCATTTATGTGCTGGAATTTAGCATCGTAAAAATCATCAACCATGACAACCTAATGTCTTGTGTGAAGAAGGAGGTGATGACCATGATCCAGATGTAGTGGGGTGTTAACTAACGATATTAACTCAAGTAGTTCAACATTTGGATCCTCATCTTTATCATTATCTATGAACTAATTCTCAGTTTGGAGAAGGATTATTATGGGTAGTGTTATCACCATAAGGATCTCAATTACCTTTTCCTTCTATGAAAGGGTTGACTAGGGTGTTCCCGTATAAGCACCCACCTTCATTTGTGGGAGAAGAAGGTCCATAGGCTAACCAGTCATGTCTAGATGAAATGAAATCTATCTTCATGAATTTTCAGACACCTCATCCTTAGATATTTAATCTTGCAGCTTATATGTTTATGGGCTCTTCTAAGAGATGATTTGATGTTTTGATTCTAACTGACCATCCTTGGTGTATTTTCTAATGGGATTTCCCATCTAGATTCAATAATATATCATTCTAATTATTAGAGTACTGATCAATATATAGTGTTGATCAACCGGGTGTTAGGTTTATTATCTATTATGGACTACTCTTCTCACTACATTGATCTAAGAAATTTCACTCCTACTCACCATAGTGATGTGTTTTCCAGTGTTTGGAAATTTTAGGATGGAATTAGTTATTATATCTTATCATATATGAATATTTTTTATTTAGTGATTATTTATGTGTTAGTCAACTAACACATTATCACTGATCATAACCCATACAACGATTTTGGTGTGTTCTAGGGATGTTTAGTACCTAGGTAGAGAATTAGTTCATCTAGTTGCAAGAAGTGTTACCTAGAGTCTATTCTCTAAGGATGTGGAATCCAATGTATCTTAACAAGTATAATTTTTTAACATCACTAGTTTTATTAGATAGATAATATGAATCCCTAGTTATATAGAGACCTAATTTAGTGATGATCAAGTGAAACAACAAGGTTATATTTATCATTTTTATAGAACCATACATCTGGTGTATAGTGCCTGAGGATCTTAAGCACCATGAGGTCCAAGGATTGGGTCATAAACTCAGTGTCAGAATAGGAGATGGAGTACCACATGCCATATAACTTATGGAATATTATGAGGATGAGAAAGGTAGTATTCTAATATGTAGTGCTAGTAGTAAATACATAACATGGTAGCCATTTTTATCTTAGGTCTATAGATTAAGCTAGATTCTTATATTATAGCCTAGTAATAAGTAGTAGAGTGACTGAAATTCATCATTTTGATGTATTATTTTAGTATAATATACTATAGTATCTTTCTTATTGGATATAGGTCCACCACACTACATTGTATATATTTCATATTCAAAATATACTTGTCTTGAAATTCAGAACATCTATGAAATAATTACTCATCATACGTCATTGTGAGTGTATTTATAGAGTCTACACTAATATTGGGGATTATCCCTTTAGATTTGTAGTTACCATTTATTATAGAAACATTTCTTCCTCAAGATGAAAACCGTTTACATCATACTCAAGGTGGATTGGTTGGAAGCCTATCTTTCCTGCATTTAATGTCTTCACCAAGGAGTTTCATTTGTATCTCTAGAGTGTGATAGGTATTTTCATATTGTTTAGTAGGATATCTGTGAATTTTGTGATCGACCCAAGAATCATGGGTTGTGCGGAGTGAAAACACATATTTCTATTCTTTTTCTGAATGACTAGGGAATGAATTAGACATGTTTTTTTCATGTATTGGTTCCTTTCATGAGGTTTCCCCTAATGATTTGTCTTGGATTCCTCCCATGAGATATGTATAGTTTTTTTATCTTTTTCAAGAAGAAAAATTAGTATCTATATATCCTTATAGGATATCTCCAAGTGAGCTGTAGTAACTCATAGGGAAGTTAGAGGAATGAGATAATAATGGGTTTATATGACCTACTATGTCTCATTAGGGGTCACAATTTCATTTCTATAAGAATAATGATAGAGATATATGGATACGTATCGATTACCATAAATTTAATAATAATACAATAAATAATCCATATCCACTAAATCATTTAGATGACCTCTTTGATCATCTCATAATAGAATAGATTTTATTGAATACTGATTTGATCTAGGGAAACCATCATGTAAGAGCTATACTATTGTTTCCTTCAGAATGCGTATTCTGGTTAAGAATCACCAATTCTGAATGGTTTTTAACAAATTTGATTATGGAACTAGAAACACACAAGGTTTAGTTTCTAATTGGTATGCATTACAATGGCATATGTTCCTTAAGGATTTTAACCCATGATGCTTAAGAACTCATGTTGGTCGAGCGGGTGGGAGGTTGGGCTCATCACAACCTTTTGAGTCAAATTAATTCCTACTATGATACTCACTTATATATTCTAGATATTGTCAAGAATAATTATTAATTTACTAGGTATAGTGTACGTTTTCCTTGAAATTTACAGTCAATTATAAGCATGTGTTGAATTCAGAATCATCCATATGTATTCGAGGTTCTTAATCAATTATGATATCTATTTGTATCAATGTTCTCCATTGGTGGTATACTCATACATATAACTTAGCGATTCATTGGTCATTATCAGGATGATTATAATATTTATGAAACTTCATGCGGTGCTCTAGACTTTTATGGTCATCTTGGTAGAATAATGTTAGTATGTAATTTATAATCGTTTAGGGAGATGGAAATTTACTCTTGATTTTAATGTTGTCCAGGTAGAGAGAGGTTACTCTGGTGTTTATTGTCATCTAGGGATAATAAAGTTGTTTTGATATTGGGATCGAACCCATAGGTGGGATTCCAACATATCTTTATGAAAGGAATCATAATCAATGTAGTTCAGTGCTACATAATAGGACACATCATACCTTTTAAGGTCATGTAATAAAGAACCAACCATACAATTTAATGTCAATTGGTAAGTACATCTAGGAGAAAGGTTCCTAGTCAAATCTCATTTTGGGAATTATGCTCAAGAAGCCCAGGGAACATTTATGAAATATGATATCCCAAATTAAATTAGGCCATGCTTGGGATATGAACCAAAGAGATCTTGTTTGATTTGGAATTCTGGGTTTGAACCTAAGTAAGGCTTTTCATATATCCCGTTTGGATGGGATTCAAAGCCTACATAGTTCAGTGTGTCTCACAAGGGAGTATTCACCTTGGAGAGAAATTGGTTGGGGCGTACTCATAAAGATGAATCATTTGTAATAGGATTTATAAGGGATTCTTTAACTCATAGAGATTTATAGAGGTTTTAATTAAGATCATAATACAAAGGATGATGCTTGAATTAAAATAATTATGGTTGGAACCTTGAGGAGGATGTACAATGATCACATTCCCTAGGTGAAGGCCCCCTACATATACCAATTATGGTTGGAATTGGATTTCTCTTATTTTATTCCCTTAGTTGGATTATGTGGATGGTGGGATAAATAAAAACCTTTAACCCCATGTGACATACGTTCGGTGTGAGAAACAAGAGGATGTGAAAGATTAAATAAATCACACACTTTCTTTCCATCGATGATAAATGAGGTAGGGTCCATGACGGAAGAGGCCGAAGTTATGTCAATTCCTTCTATTCTCTTCACATTGGATGAAGGTCCAATGTAAGGATGAGATGAAGGTGAAGTGTGTAGAGAGGATCAAGACTGAAACATCCTACATTAAATGCTCAGGGATTACACCAGGATGGATTCATTAAAATGTTCCTTATATTGGGGTGGGGGACTTATCCACTGTTAAAATCGAAAAGGAATTGGGACCTTACCCTCCTCCCTACCAGGGACCAGAGGATTCTAGTTATAGAGATGAGAAGGGGAGGAATAAGTCTTATCCCTAGAGCCTAAACAGGTAACTTCTTAATATTTTCCCTAGGGTAAGGGTCCACAATACCATTGATATATAAATCCATATACATCTCAAGAATCCTGATCCTTTAGGAGGACATGTGTGGAAAACCTCTAACCATAGAAATAAAAATCCAAATGGGAGACATGATGGTTTGGTTTTCCAAAAGATCTGGTAAATTAGGATGTCTTGGTGGAGGTTTTAATATGGTTCATTTTGCAAAATAGAGATAGAGAAGAAAATTTCATTCCATGGGTGCCTTCGAGTAAGGAACAATGGATTGTTCTAAGAGGTTTAAAGGTTTGGTGAACATTAAGGAAGTGCACTAAAGTAAGTGGTGCACAAGTATGGGTGATCATGTATGATTAGGTGAACTTATGTCACCTTATGTGATAATAAACGTGGATTACTATACTTGGGTGTAGCAAGGTTCGAGCCATTAAGTGTCTTCACAGGTATTCCCCGAAGTGGGGGAACATGGGGAATGGAGGGAACTCTATTCCTTTTCAGTCAGGGGGATTGGGTGACTAAATCATGAATGTATTGTTAATTTTAACACATGAAGGGCCTTAGTCTCAATATCCCCCTCTAATTACCTATCTTTAGGTGGTATAGAACTACCGTGGATGTTTTGGAGGAATTGGGAGAAGTAATAGGGAGACTAGAGCAGCAACCGGGCTTCATGGAAATTCTTCCATAGAAATAAAGACACCAAGGGTGTATTAGAAGGAAAATATGGTACCCTGAGCAATGGTGACTTGTCATGAAATTTATTCACATGAATGAAAGTGTTGTCATGCCGCCATTTAGTCAGGATATCGAAGGGGAACCCAAATTTGAGTGATCACAAATGTTGAAATTTTCCATATATTTCTCATCCTTTTTGTAAGGAATTTCCAATTGTCGCTTTTTCATCCTAGTGATGGAATAAAGTATTGGGTGACTTGGGAGAAATAGCTACTCTATATTGTAGTGGCTACGCCCCACCCCTGCTCATGATCAGTATCGGACTATAGTCCTAATCCTTGAGGGTTATACATTTTCTATTGTCCTTGAACCTTGTAAAAAATGCAGATTCACACTATGAAGTTTTTGAGCCTCATCAAGGAAACTAAGGGTGGATTCAAATTGAGATCCAATATCTTCCTTCCATCAAAAACATGTTTTTCTACTTAAACAGGTAATTTGGTGTGTATTTGAGTTTCACCAATTCAAATTGATAAGAAGTACACGGAAATCATTTCATGGTGTTAGCACGCACTGAAAATACCAGTTAAAATATTGTGTAGAATATAAGGCTGGTATGAGTATTGTCAAAATGTCTTCAGGTACAACATACATGATGGATATTTTTATTTATATGATGTATATAGTTTTCCACCCATATTTGAATTATTTTTTGGTCATTTTTTGGGAAGTGAATTTACTCCATGACTCAACATGATCATGAAATAAAAAGATTGATATTGTAATGATCACACTGAGAGTTCATCCATTATTTCCATGCTGAAAAATTAAATTTTGTATTTGGAAAGTTCACTTCTTTGGTCACATTAGCGTAGATGAAGGAGTATCCATGGATCTAGATAACATGATAGAAATAGCTTCCTAGAAGAATTCTAATAATGAATTTTACAAATAATATTTAGTGGGGATTTTTGGGTAGTATAAGAGTTTTATTCCGGACTTCCCACAACTTTTAACACTTATTATGTTGTTGAAAAAGAATGGTTTTGAATTCCTATGGTCTGAAGTATTTGAAAATGCTTTCAAGAGATAAAAAAATTGTTTACCTCAATATCAGTATCTATTCTACCTAATCCTAGTAGAGAAAATATTGTTTATATTGATTCATTAATAATTAGGATGGGAGAAATTTTGATAAAAAGAGATTGAGACATGTAATTTGGGTCTCATCTATTGAGTCCTAATGAGATTATTTATTGAAGCACGACCACATGTTAGTATAAATGGATCATGCCTTATGTTGTTAAAAATAATTATTTATTGAAAAAATGAATCATTTTATACATGGATCAAAAAATATCCCAATACATATTCAGTCAACATGATTTAAAATTAAAAAAACAATAGAGGGTTGAGTACCTGGAATCATTTCACTTTGAGATTGAAAATAAACCTAGAAAAGAAAATAAAGTAGCTAATTAATTGATTCAAAAGACACTAATAAATTTAGTTAAAGTGGTTAGTAGTGTATAAGTGTTTAAGGATTTATATTATAAAATAAATTTAGAGGTGTATTAATTCCTTGGGAATTCTATACATCAATTTTTATCAGCTTCCTCTTCATTTCATGACAACACGAAGATGATATAAGTTCCATATCAGGATGGCTTCATCCAAAGGGAGTGTATCTCAGGTGAGGACCTTATTCATGGTTTAGACATTGATGAGGAAGATAAAATATACATTCATTAGAATGTATAGATTTCTATGGACAAGCTGGATGAGTTGATGTGAGAATTTATGCCTCTAACTGGATACAACATCCTAGTCTTACCAAGACGTACCACGACTTGTCCCACTAGTATTTTTGATCAATGATGAAAATGGATATTTAATGTTTTGTTAATCATTGTTCCTCTTATAGTAAAGTAAATGTAGAACACTAGTGACCCCCTAAACTATTACATTAGTTTCCAATTACTGGGGGAAATGGGACAATGTCCCTATAGGTTTTGTTAATGGTTTGTCCAAATACCCTAAATTTAGTGAAATTGTATAGGATATTGATGAAATATTGACGAAGGTCTCTTTCTTCTTGCATATCCAAGATACAACCTCAGTGGATTATCTTTGGAGGCTTCATGTCTAAGAGATCATATGACTTATTTGTGTTCTATGAAATATCATATTATATAGGGATTATATTTTTATCACAATTTATTCAACGATTATAGAAGGCTATGGGTTCATAGGTACATTAGATTATAAATTATCCCGATCAGATCATTAGTCAGTTTTATTATATGATATAGGTGTTATAGTAGATGGTCTGAGCATGTGTACTTTATATTAATGGATCTTATGAGAACCACTTTTCCTTTTTTTTAATTTTCATAGAATAAATGTTTCTTGGTTACAATTCAGATGTATCCTTATGAAGAAATATGTGGTAGGATATTTTATTCATTCCTATACATTGTAGAGTTAGAAAAGGAAGTACTATTTGGGCTTCATCTTTATTTGAATACATCGGAGAAGGTGATACTTATTAGGAATTGTAAGAATAAAACTCAATGTAGTAAGAAGTCTTATTCTAATCATCATTGCCTCCCTTGTGAGTTTGAGGAGGATATTTAGTTTTTTTTCATGTTTTAACTAGATTGGTTCATTGATGAATGTTGAGGAAAGGAACTTTATCACCTAGATTCGTCGGACCTTTTGAGATTATGGGTAGTTTTTTGTCGGGGGATTATCTAATAGCACACCCTAAGAGATATAGGTATATGAAAATAATATTTCCAAATTCTCAATTATATTATAATCATTTCGATCCATCTCATAATCTATGTACTAATGGGGCTCAGTTTGATGTGGATGCTTCTTTTAAAGAGTATCATATTCACACTATGGATCATATTATTAAGGCACTTTGAGGTATTTTAGTTACCTGGGTGTAGGTACTATGACATTATAATTTTGTAGAGGTTGATACCTATTAGTAAGCGGATTAAACATATGCTTAGTTTGTTGAATTATTCTTATAGGATACTTAACTTCCCTAGTATGGGAAACCAATGAATGATTTGAGTTAAGGAGGGGTGGTTGAAAGATTTGATATTTTTGATATACTTTTAAATTGTTTTTCAGTAATATAAGGGGGTGATATATAAAATGGAGGATCCATATATGTGTGCTGACCAATTTATGACCTAATTTTTTAATTCAGGGATTAATATGTTATTTTACACTATCAAATTCCCCTATATTAGATTTCATATGTTAAGTAGACACATTTACACCACATGTTGACATATTAGTTCATAAATAGATAATTTATGCCATAAAACCCTGGTTTATGACACAAATATAGTTTTAAGAGTATTTTACCAATTTGACCATAAATTTATTTATCTTTATTGATTCTTCATCATCTCTCATTTCTCTCACATAGTAAAAGCTACTCAAAATAACATCTTCCACTCCATGTTGTCTTCGGACTAGCCTTTTCATCCAGTATACAGACCAAGCGTATTTCATCACGTAGGATATTCAAATTTATTTTTATATTTCCTCTTAATTATTTTCTCAGATTACATTTCTATAATAGATGATATTTCTATGTGAGAGAATATACCCTATTTTCATGGTATTTTTCTAATTATTTTATTTCCCCCATTCTATCCTCGTTTAGAGGATAATACTAGGAAAGTAATTGCCTATTAGAATAAGATATATGGCCTAAAACTTTTACCTAAATGTTATGATGTCCAAAAAGTGAATATTTGTGTCACAGTTTTGGATTTGCTTGTGTTTTTTAATTTGAAGTTTGTTTAATTTAGATATTTTAACATGATGAGACACTCTTATAAACTACTTAATAACTTTCAGAAGATTATGACATCAACCTGACCACCCCTTTAGGGGTGTTACATGACACATTTATCATAATATTGGCTAATACTCCATATGAAGTAGGTTCAACTAGAAATTGATGATCAAATGGGTAAACTGAATTAAATCAATGGTTACATGATGAAAAAATATGTAAACTACAAGGCATTATTAATTCAACCATATTAACTATAAATTATTATCATCCCCAAAAGGTATTAAATGGAAATATTAAGTGGTTTTACTGTATTACATTGTCATTTTTATATAATTAATTATTCTCCCCACTATATGAGATTTAATTTAAAGTGAAATATATTACACTTCACTCAGCACTTATGATGACCATTCAATTTATTTATAGGAAATAATGTTATGGGAATGTCATGGATTCAATGTGTTTAAATAAACAACGACATCTAAAATTTATGGAATTATGTGGGGAACAAATAATCAAATAAATATATTCAATGTATAATATGCGAGATTGTCTAATGGAAAACTCATATTCACAAAATAACGAATAAAAATAATTCATTAAAAAGTCTCTATCACATGGGAAACAACCCAATATAACATTTCTAGTAATAAAAATCTTATTAGATGAATAAAAAAATGATAATAATTTTCATCACAAGTAAATTATTATTTACATTCATATAATTTTAGTTACGAAATTTTAGTATAATTCCATTAAACATTTCCATGGGGGTAGACTAGTGAAATGTTTTAACAATGTTTGTAGTTTTTATTAACCAAATCATATTTTTTTTTTATTTTCATAAGCCACGTGAGAATTTCATTTTCCATGATATAATATTAACTTTTTTTATCAACATTAATGCTAAACACTTGTTTTAATAGTTATATGTTTTCTTTTTATAATTTCATACAGGGGAATATTGTTTAGAAAGATGGAACATATCAACTATGGGATCACATTCAATATTAGACTCAATTAATATATGGAATTTTATTGATAAATACAATAAAACATAATTATTAAATAATTTTAATGAATACGTTGAATAATATTAAAAATTAATAAATTCACAGAAATTGTTGCTTGAAAAATTAATTTTATAAATTATAAATACAGACTAAACATTAAAATTAAATTAAATAAATCAAATTGTTCATCCTAGTAACCTTAAAACTATTTCTAAATAACATTAATCACCATGGTATATACACTATTAAATGATAATTCTAAAAACCACTAGTAGGTGAGGGATAATAGGAAATGAAAAAGTTTTACAAGTTAATAAAAGTGCATGGGTGGACATAAAAATCATCCTAACAATATTAAAATATGATCATAATTATTAGAATAACGAAGCCATTTGAAGGAATTATTTTATGTAGAAGAATAATAATAATTAATCATTATAAAAATATGTCAAATATTTCTTACAATACATCATTTTATAAGGGAAAAATAATTCATTATATCCATTTATAACAATGTGAAAAATTACCACTAAATATTGTTCACACATGATAACATCAGGAAAGATAAATTAATATCCAATGAAATATAGGGATTTTTAATTATATATCTACTCATGAAATCAAAATATATCCAAAACATTTTATTATAATTTAAAAATAATCATGCATGATAATATATATGGGAACAGAAATGATTTCATACCAATGTTGTAAAGAAGTTGTTAATGAAAAACCTAGAGCTATCCAAAGGAAGAAGGAATTATTGATATTATAATTTTAGGGGTATGAAAAAATGAATACATTTTACAATGAAAATATAAGATGAATCCAAAAGATGTTATGGAAATAATGATTTCATCGAAATCATTAAAGGTAATATGAATTTATCACTTAGAAATAATGAAATTCACATCTATAAAAGATGGAGAGATTAAAGGTAATATGAATTCATCACTAAGAAATAATGAAATTCAAATATATAAAAGATGGATAGGGATAACGAAATAATATATTGTATGAATACATGTAACATATATTTATAGGAATTATATTGAAAAATGAGATAAATAAAGTGAGTACATTACCAAATGAAATTGACAAATAATTGTGTGTCCCCTTAAATTATGTTTTATTTGGCTTTGTTACACTTACACCAATAGTTTAACAAAAATTTATTTATTAAAAATTTATTCTAAAAGTTTATATCATTAATTTATGTTTTTATTGATTATTTATTATTATGTGGAATTATTTATTTTCCTTTATTTAATGATGGACAAATGTGGTGGCCTTTTCTTTTGAATAATTTTTTCACATTTCAATATCATGATATTTATTATTATCCATCATCAATTAATTGTATTACCCATAAAAAATTATTTATAAATTAAATATTTATATATGTATACATAGGATTATATTCATAAACACATGAATTCATATATATATATATATATATTTATCTAAACCAAATAGTTATAAAGCTAGTGATAACTAAATAATTGAAAATTTCCTAAAAAGTTGTAAAAACATCTGATAAAGGGATATGTCAAAAGTAGGGGGAAAATATTTTTAATGAAAAGTTTATAATATATATATCATATAATATCATTGTTAGTTTTTTATATAATTATTAACAAATTTGTTTTAAAAGAGTAGAAATTGAAATAAGAGATGAGTATTATAAAAATGAAATGAAGAAAAAAATGGACTTTTCTTTTCCGTAACAATAACTCTTTTTTCTAAATGTATAAGGTTTGGAAGATTTGGATTATGGTGAGACAAGAAATTAATAATCTATCACAGAGGGTTGAGATAAGGTATTTGGGAAATTAATTGGAAATTAAATGAAATCTTGAAGAGATTTTAATTAGATGTGGATGGGTGTATTTTTAGTTGAATGTAAGGTGTATTGTAGGTTATAGTAATGAATAAAAAATTATTTTAATAATATGGAATGAAATGGAGGTTAAAATATGTATTTAGGTGTTTTAAACCCTTCAAAAACCTAGATTCGTTATTTATGAAAATGAAGAATGTAATAACGCAAAATTGTTTTCTAATTGAATAAATTATATTCCAAGGATTTGGAAATTAATTTTTAGGTTTGTAAATATTATGTTACAATTTCAACACATCATTTTTTATTAAACTTCACAGTAGTTAGGTTAACAATTTTCCAATTTAATAGGTTTTAACTACATCAACATTCTGTTATAAAATATGGCATATTTAAAATGCTATATATTTACTTTTGATGACAAAATTAATTTATTTTTAGATAAGTACAAAATTATATATATCATTGAGAATTTAGATGTTATAATTATTAAAATTAAATTCATTTTATATCATTATTTTTATAAACTGGTAAATTATTATATTTAAATATTTATATTATAATTATGGTATTTTTTATGTAAGGAATATTTATATTACATAAAATGAATAATAATTTTATGGAATTATAATTTATATAATTAATTATTTTATTCATGATAAATTTCATTTCCCAGTCATTTTACTATTACAAGGGTTAGGTTTCTATTATAACAATCATATCACTACTTTAATGGTTAAGTGAGTATTCAACTTATAACGCTACTATTACAATTGTAATATTAGATTTAAAATTCATATAAATACCAATTATTTATAGTAATCATAATTCAATATCTTTATCATAGGGTGTTATATATAAAAGTCCAATATTATGTCTAGTTTTTTTTATTTTTATAGTGTTATTTATGGTGGTTGTGTTTCAAGAATATTACAATGCACTAAAAGATAAAATTATTGTTTTGTTATTCGATTTTTCTAATTGTTCCATGTCACTAATTATAATTTTATTGAATGAATTTATCCTTTACATATAATATTATATTTTAATAAAATAAAATACTATTTACCTAGTTTTGTGGTGGAAGTTATTTATTTATATTATATTGTTTTCTGTCTCTAAAATGAAAATATGGTCTTTTTTATGTCATATATATATGTGTTATAATTATAATTTAATATTCAAAAGGTTGTGGTCATAAAATTATTTTGACAATAGAAATTTTATCCTTAAAAATAAATTCATTGAGGTATTTAATAATAAATAATTTTTAATTATTTTAAATTTCATCATCATGTTCCCATATTCCATCTTCATACTTATGGTTATGCCAATGTACTTTGAAAATGTGAATCATACATTTGGGTAGTAATTTGTATCTATGACCCAATATATTAAGTGGATAATCCTCTTAATTTATGTCATGTTTCGTTGTTCAACCACCATAACAAATAAATGTACACGATCTTGAATATAAATCCTTAAGAGAGACACATGGTATAAATTATGCACCTGAGATGGGTTTGGGAAATTTCCTATTGATGGTCCATTACATCTATAAGATCATGTATTTTGATCTGGATAATGAACCTAGTAATTGTTTTTGAATATGTTCCAAATTATGGTGTTGATAAATTGTAAGAACCATATAAGCAATTTATTGCACAATTTGAATCCCCATAATATTCCATTCATCAAATTTAACGTATAATTTTTGACTTATAAATCTACTCTTACATATGGATTCATATAGGGTTGTTTATATATTTTACTTCCAATTTTTATTGTATGAGTACTCAAGCAATGATATATATTTTATATAGACACATTTAAAATCAATTGATAATGAATTAAACATGTACTTATGTTCTATGAAAATATACATAGATTTTAAATATTTCAAAGAATGATAGTATATAATGCAGTAAAACATAATTATTAAGGTATTCTAAAGACCTTTCCAAAACAATGAGGTGATATATGAATCTCAATCAAATATGATTGAAAGTGCTCCTCATATAGCCTCATCACTCCCCATGTATATATTAATAAAATTTGATCAAGTGGGAAATATTATTTAATGTGGATTAAGTGATTTTATATATAACCAATAAAAACATTTTATGTTATTTATTTCCATAAGTTTTCTTTTAAATGACCTAGAAAAAATCAATGATGATATTAACCAATTTTCATGTTGGAATTTGTAATCTTTGTATTATACCACTAGAAAAAATATTCGTTATCTTGTCTTTAATGCCTTCCAAGAGCAATAAGGATCAAATTTTAATGAATTAATTCATGTTATCCCAAAACAATTTCTCTCAAAGATAAATTAAAATATTGGTATATCCTTGGTGTTTAGATAAAGAAGGTAGATTTTCATTATCCAATATATCCTAATTTATATGTGGTGTTGAAGGAAAAAAATATATGAGTTCCAAAAATAGTAAGACCATTTTCTATATTTGATTCATGAAGCTTGACTTTATATATATACCAAATTTTAATTTGTATCTATGAGTGAGTCCTTTATATATATTTACTTTATAATAAATATACGTTTGGGAAGTAATTCCTGAATTATAGTATTTCATCCCATAAATTAATAATTCATTATACATATTTTATTTTTATTAAAGGATAAATCATTTTGAAAATTTTAAAATTAATGGGGTATCATTTTCTTTTATACTATGATCACTAGATACCTTTTCCCTTCCTAGGGTTGTAGTGTATTGAGAAACCAGGGTACGTGATTAAGAAATTAATTCCTAAATGACAAAAGTTTGAGTAATTTTATGAAATTATTATCTTCAAACTCTTGTTTTTAGTGTATTATTTAAAATTCCAATATATTATAAATTCATTAAAACAATTAATTAAATGATAATTTCTTCAGACTCGAAATCATGAAATGTTAATTTTTCTCAAGGATGTTAAATTTTTTTGATTCACAGTTTATAACATGGTCATTTTTAATGAGGAAGAATCCTAATACAATGTTTTTATCATTATAGTATATCATAAATACATATCCTATAAAGGTTACAGTTAGTATATGTATAGTGAGAAGTATCTTCTTGAGATATACAAGTATTCCATTAAAATTTTCTACTCATGCATAATTTACCCCTGTTTGAGTTAGCACTTAAACTTTGATAGAAAATCACTAGAAATTTCCCATAACTAATTGGAAGTACCCATATAATTTTTGAGAACACAATACCTCAAAAATAAATTTCATTATTTGAAATTCTTAAATAAAAACATTCTTGTATGGATCTATGAAAATTCATTCCCTTACGATCAAATAACATAATAATGTGACCTGAAAAATAGAATAGTCACCATATAAATATTTTTAATACAAATTGTAATTTGATAACGTCTTCAAAATAATATAAGAAAATAAATTTTTTTCTTAATTTATATTTGACTATATGAGAACATCATTAATAATTACTATATTAAATTTCTTAATACTATATTCTTGAATTCCAAGATGCATTCTAGGGTATTTAAATTTCCAAATGGAATCATTATGAACACATAATTTCCAAATATTGTATAGAATGTTGCCTTTTAGATATATTCTCACTTCAATATTGGTTTATGATATATGGAACAAATATCCTCTTTTAAGATGTATCTTTCAATAAGAATATGGTTAAATTTTTCAATATGTGGTAGGGGATAATTGTATACAATATTGATCTTTTTGAGCTATCAATAATAATTAAAAAGGAACATCATCTAATATTTTCCCAAAATAATTATTATTGCTGAACTGTAATGTTATACACTAGGGGATATTAATTATTTATCCAAATTCTATTATAGTTTAGAATTTAATTAACCATCTTCAATCTAGTAAATTCTGTTAGGATTATTTTATATATGTGTTACACTAGGTATAATTTCCATTAATAACTCTACCATGTTATTTGATGGAAATTCATGTAGAATATTAGGGAATAAATTTGTTCATTACCTATTAATAATAATGTTGTAAAGGTTTTATCTACCATATTTATAATATATACATCTTTATTTGGAATCAATTCCTCTATTTTGTAGATGTTTCTAAAAGACACAGACTATAATCTTTATTTTTTGGGAAATATGTCATTTTTAGAGAGAATGTTTTACTTTATTGAATTATTGATAGGATCTTTGTATGAATATTTCCAATTTATTTCCATTACACTGTAAAATTCCAAAATACTATGGACTATGAGATTTATTATAAGAGTATTCCCTAAAAAAAATTAGATGAATCAAACACATGTAATGTGATAATTACACTTGTCGGTGTTTTCAAAAATATCTTCATATCTATGTATATGGGTGCTAATTAAATGTTTCTAGAAATATTTCAAGATATGAATGAATGTGATGGTCTTAAATTAACAAAAAATCACCCATAATTATTTAGTGAATAATAATTGTAACTTTCACCAGTTAATTATTTATATACCTTGTAGTGGTAATGGAATAATGTTTTCTATAATCACATGTTTTTATATGTTATTTTAATTAATTATCCATGAATACCTATGTTTTGGTGCACTGTATTATTTATTTTTTTAGTTCTTTAAAGTATATTTATTGAACCACTGATTATTTATCAATTAGGGCCTTTATTTCTCCATTTAATTGAACATTAATTTCATATCCCCTCTAAACTATTGTTCTATATGTCCAAAATTTTCACCCATGAATATTTTTAAAATTACCCTATGGAAGGCCTCGTGTTATTGAATTCAATATTTTTGATATATTAGTAATCAGATTTTCTTAACTCATGGTTCGTTTTCATTTGACCCTACTATGTGGAATATCACATTTCATTAAAAATATATATTACCTTAGACCATTCATAATGATCCAACACTACTATATGAGGATATCAAACTACCATTACATAAAACATGATGATTATAATATATAATGTATTTTAGAGAATATGTTTTAAACAACTATTGGTTATACCAATTTTATAATCATGTTTGAAAAAAGAAAATCGAGCAATACCATCAAGCCCTTCATTTTCCCCTCATATTTCAAAACATATTTTTTTATCACTTTACATAATATATTTGAATTATCACTCTTTCATAAAATAAAGGGTAAAAGGTAAATAGTAATTAATAAATATTTTCTTCATGTCTTCCCACTCTTGATTCAACTTCATCATGTAACCTTATACTCTCAATAGAATTCTATATTCGATCAGACTCTATTTTTAAAAAATTGGATACTATAGTTAACATCCCTTGGTATAGAGAATAACTAAAATAAAATATCATTTCAAGATATTTAATCCACAAATATACCTTAATTGGATCATAATATCTATTAAATAAATGTGACAATTCATACATACATATATCATTGTCTAATTGAATTTTCTTTTGAGTTGATTTTCATTAAACATGGTTCAAGTTATTTTTAAGAACATATTACAAATGTTTATGTACCACCATTTTGTTTATAACTGAATCATTAGCTATATTAGGAATGTTACTTTGACAATATTCTCATTTTTCATCACATTTGGTGTCCACTAACAATATTTTTTTCCAACATTTTATAAAATAGAAAAAATAATTAAAAACATATATCAATAAATAGAGTATATAAATATTGTTCATATATTTAAATTAATGATTATATCTAATGTTCATTCCCTTTTAAATATATTTATATAACATTATTTTACTTCTCAACACAATTTTAAAATTCTATTATCCTTTATCTAATACAAAATACAAAAACTCATTAAATACTTATATAATTATGATATCCTTTTTAAGATAACTATACAAAATATTGCATAGCCCAAAATAAATATATTTTGTATATTGGGGAATTAAAATCATGTATTCTTAACATAGAGAAAACATTATGTTTTATTTAAGGAATTAAATATTATCCCAATTTACATGTGTAAAAGTATTCATTTGTTATGTGTCTATCCGAGGAAATACATAAATGAAATTGTGAAATAATAATCAAGGAAATGGAAGGGATAAAATAAAGGAAAATCATTCTTAAATGAACATTAGTCCATCCGTAACCATAATATTCATCATTATATCACAAGAATATCTTCGTAATCAAACAAATATTGAAATAATTTATAGGAAATATGGAATGAGGAATATCCATAATAATTAATCTTTATCAACTTTAGTCATGTATCACAACTATGACTTTATATCATAATGGGGAAAGTTTAAAACATCATTTCCATTTATAACATTTTGATTATAGTTAACTATGTCATGTTCATGCATAATTATATCATAAACTATAGTGATTAACCTAATACATTGTATTTTTTTATATTTCAAAGTCCATAATTTAATAAATATTTTATATCATGAATTACACATTGAAAATAAACTTAAAAAAATAATATAAATATAATATTTATGATTATAATAGAATAGGTTTAATATTAGTTTCACAAATCATATGCCGATGAATATACTGGGAGGTATCCAAAGGAATAAAAGAATAAATTAAATTAGTAATTAAAGAGTATGATAAAAAAATTAAAAGTCTATAGGTTAGGGATAGAAGTATACATAACATTGGAAGTATCAAAGATATGTTTTGAATATAAATTTATTCCAAATTATTTGATGTGGCTAACAAGTCAACAATTAAAAACAGAAACATCAATATCCCAAGAAAATAGAAATGTAAAATGATATATGGGAAATTAGTAATACATTTAATAAATATATATATGAATCATATGGAAAAGTGGGATAACAGTTGGGATATACTTCAATCCCAGAATAAAAGGCTTTTTTTATAATCCTCTTACCTTATCACATGTTTGGCTTCTGAAATGACCAATCAAGAGTTTTATGATCCATGAGAGTTGGTGGGGGTGAAATAATAATATTTTTATATATTACTTACATAAAAACCTTCTTCTATTCTTAGAAATATATATATTTAATGAAAAATAGAGAAACATCACAACCCTAAGAAAAACAATATTTATAGTGTTCACTACTCAATAAGCGTATATAGCCCTTGTCATAGTTTTTAAATAATCCAATATCACACAATATACTAGAAATAAAAAATAATTTTATGTGGTTATGAAAATTAGGTAGTTCCATTAAAAATTAAAATGAATATAATAAGTCATAATTTCATTTTCTCCTCACATAGATAAAATATGTGATAATTTTTTGTATCAAATACAAAAGAATTTCTTAAAGGATCAGTATGTTGTCATTGTGTTGCTTGATCTTTCATCAAAATTGTTTCCTATAAAAGTACATATTCTTCTTCAATATAATTGATAGTAGCATGAATGTAAATTTACATGGAATTATCTAGGAAAATATTAAAACAATCAACCATATCTATATTAATTTGTATAGTCATTTTTTTGGTGCCTTTTCAAGAATGATGATACTTTTTAAATTACTATTCATATGATCACCATAACATGACCTGTATCTGATACCAACTTATATAAAAACTATATCTAATTTATCTTGTAATGATCTATCTTGAGATTCGAATAACTGATTCCCTGAGCTGATTAGTCACATGACATAGAGAATGCTTCTAGGGACTCCATTGGATACAGACTAGCAATAAGGGTCCATGGGGGTATAGCGGTGAGAATATACACACATCTCATAGTGGAACAATGAATATTAAAAAAGGGCCAAAATAGAAATAATATATAAATATATTGAATAGTAGAAATAAGATAATACTAAATTGTGAAAGTATTAATACCAAATACACATTAATAATACAAAAATATATTAGGCTGAGTGATATAGAGTATGATGTCATGGAATGATGATTTAAAAGTTGGGGAAACATGGGATAGATATGAACAATATTATTTAACAATGTAATAAAGACCAAAAGAATTATACACTTGCATAATGATTATACACTCGGTCCTCTGATCCCATGATCCATTATATATATATATATATATAAATGATCAATAATCCATAAGAGATTATTTCCCTTATCCATACCCGCCAAAAAAATGGCCTCCTTTGGTACCAAAGGTGACCAGAGTAGGATGTGAGCTATACTCAGTAGTCTACCAAAAAAGTGTATAGAAATAATCTAATAAGAGTATGTAAAATTATAATGTGAAGGTATAATTAATTACAAACAATCCTAAATAAGTTAATATATGTCCACACAAGTTCCATTAGGAAGCCTGGCAGAGCCTATCTACTTTTGCATAATCCAAAATATTTATGATATGGATAATATATATATATAAGTAATGCTATATATTTTTATACAATGTATACACATATATGAACTTTGTCATTGAGTACTTAAGTAGGAATATACATGGATACAAGGAGTTAGATGGAACCTAGGCATAAGTGAGACATCCATAAATATTCTAACAAACTATAACCTCAACCGAGGGTATATTAACTAAATATAATGATTAATACAGTACATCCTTCCCATAATTTTAGATGGTGGGTGATTCGTGATACACAACAATTGATATAAATAAACACAAAACATCATGTCCATTTCCCAAATAAAAGATTATTTGTGCAGGAAATCACTGCCAACATCTGATATAGGGGAACATAAAACATTATTTTCAACAAGTCCATTATATATCATTCAATATAAAATTTCCCTATATTACTTATAATAATAGAAATATAATATATATAATGATTTTCAATTCATCAATCCCAATCATTCTCGGGAATCAAAATTAAATCTATTCCCGTTTATAATTATATAGCATGTGGAATGGTCATTCCACATACTTAAAATCCATTAAAATAAGACATTTGATTTTATTAAGAATTGAATAATTATTTTATATTCAATTATAAACACTTGGGTGGTGGCCATATTAATTAGAATTTATATTAAAGATGTTAATTTAAGGTGGCATGCCTAGTGGAGTGTTGGAAAATAAGTTATGCATCCTCTAACAGCTAACAAGGGTCAACAAGAGTAAAAAACATGATTATATTATCTTATTAATTAAAATAAAATTTTAAATAATTTTTTTAAATGTATGTCTTGTTGAAAAATGGTGAAATATTTAAAATCACATAAAATTTAAGGAAACCAACAAGACTACCTACCTTATACCCATGGATGAATTTCTATCCAATATAGTATTCAAGTGTAGAGTAGAATGGAAGAAATAATTGAAAAAGAAAAAATAACCAGAAAATAGGTAATATGATGTCTCACACAAACAGATAAATCCACTAGAAGAAAATATGATACATGAATCAAGATGATTAGAAAGACTATCATGAAGGGTACAATGTGACTGATGGTGGTCCAATCATAGTTCAGACAAAGGGGAATGATAATATCCATAGATAAGGTAAATGAGGGTCTCTCAACATAGCTCCAGCTGTGTGTGGGAGAAAAATAAGAGCCAATACTAAAATATGAGGCTCTATATCCTTCAAAAAAATAGTACTGGAATTTACACATCTTCTAAATGCATTACACATCATTTAATGCTTTAGTCGCTTCCTCTCGATAAAATCCACATGCATGATGTCTAGGGGTTTGGGAAAACATTTAAACACCATCTATCTAATAAAATATATGAATTTTCATTAGATTTATAAGCTTCATTCCATGTATTTTGGTCTGTATCTAGCTTCAAGAACCACTACAACTTCATTTCGTAAAATGATCTGACTAACCCATAAGCGTAGTTTCTATATTTAACTATAGAAAAAAGTAAACATACCTCACTAAAAATTAGTGTCATTAAAATGACCCATCATTAATGAAACTCTTAAATAAATTGGAATTCATAGGAAAACGATGGATCATCTTGGAATATATATTTCTATTTAGCACATTAATCAGCCTCGTGATCCTAGGTCGGATATTTTACTCTGTTATACTTTCATATAACACATAATATTGGAACTTACCTAACATAGAGTGTCCTACTACAATCCACAATACACATATGATATTACTCAATATAATAATTCAAATCTCACTCAACCCCCTCAAGATGTATAACATGCGATGGGTATAGATAATACCAAAAAATTGAGATATTTGAAAGACATCATGCACAAACTGATATCCTTGAGATAATTTTATACAATAAGCCACCGGTCTGATTCATTCCAAACCCTAGAATGGTCTTTTGAATCATAGAGAAATGTTAACCTAATATAAAATATATCAAGGTTCCAAACATGGTGAAACTAATAAAAAAACCTGATTCCCAACATCCAACTAAAGCGGTATTCAACATCAATGGGAATATGACTACTGTCTACACCGAGTTTTCAACATGCTCTTATTAATCAGTGGTACCTGCACAATAGTGTCATCTATGTGAAATGGTCACAGAAAAGATATATCCCATGCAATATCCAATATAGTGGTTATCAGAAAGACCCACTATATAAGGCATCATAAGGATATATATGAATTGTATCCTAAAAATGTTGTTCTAAGAAAACTATTACATAATGATATTTTTCTCCCATGAATTTCTAAATTTAAGGACGCATGAATGGAGTATATATTCAAACACAAGAATCATGCCCTATATCTATCACTTTTTATGAGGGTGATAGGTCATGCTCAATAGCACCAATGTACCCAAGCCCTTCCACAACCCCTTCTATAACTGAGATGTGAAATGAGGATCACTGTCATATACAATAGAATAAGGAGATCCATTAAGTCATAAAACTTCCTAACATATATCCTCCCAATATAATGTATTAATAAATTCTCTCAAAAATGTAAAAAGTGTTTATTGTTCATCAAATGATCAATGACCACCTTAACATTATCATTTCCCCAATATAATCTAAGAAAACCAGTCATAATATCCCTGGAGAAATCATCCCATATCCACTAAGTAAAGGATAACAACTGTGAAAATTCTATTGTTCTCTGATGTTGTGCCTTTACCTATTGATATGTTGTATAATGATTAATAAATTTTACTATCTATCTTCATGATCTGGCACCAATAATTTAAATTGAATTATTGGTACAATCTTGGTGAAACTGGGATGCACTTCCCAAACCGAGGTGCGAGATTCCTACAACATCTTCTCATGGATGCCTATGGGGACTCATATATTCCCATGTATGTGTAAGGTATCGTAATCATTAATGAACAAACCATAAGGTGAATTTTCATATGAGAAATTCTTCACCTATATTTAGCCATTGGGATTAGAGAGTTTCCCAATTCTCATCCATTTTAGAAGGGTAATGGTCACTTCTAAGGTTGTGAGGACTATCTTACCATGATACTCCTAAAAATAAACATGAATCTTTAAAACTAAGGCCATGATTTTCCACTCACCACTAGACACACAGACCACCTATGTATGAGTGTTCCACATTTGATCCTCAGCTACATCATTTTCTTCTCTAGACATGTTGGGAAGATCAAAATTGATGGACTACAAGTACTCAACCCATCAGTGATGAATAATATTTAGATAATGTTTTGTACACATATACATGAGGGTCTTTTGATATATGAAAACAAAAAAAATAATCCCCATGTAAATAATTCCTTCAATAGTGTAAAGCATTTGAAACATTTGTTATTTCAATGTAATGCATCAGTTAATTCCACTCATGTGGCCTCAATTGATGTGACATGTATGATATGACATTCTATACATAGATAAAAAAATATCATAAATCTTTAACTAATGTTTAAAAATAAAATTTATAAATTCTACCTATCTCTAAGAATCATGATCCCCACAAATGTAAACTGACTCTTCAACTCATAAAGTGCTTCATCATTAGATTTTCACCATTTAAATTTCAAAACATTCTTATTCAAGAAAGTAAGGTTCATTTGGTGGTCTGAGAAATCCTAGATTCAGTACCATAGGTACTAAAATATCCCAAATTATTTCCATATGTCAAGGAATTTATTGGGAATATAGGATAAAAATCAACTCACACCTTCTCTAGGTCTACTAATACTCTTGAATCGGTGATGAAATGACCTTGAAAGTGAATTTTACCAACCCAAAAGTGGAATTTCCCATGATTTTAAAAGATATAGAGATATATTAGAGTAATAAGCACAATATCATGATATTTTATAAGGATGTTTCAAGAATGAATATATACTATGTAATCAATAAACACTACCACAAATGAATATAGATGCCCATGGTAACCCCAATTCATTATATTCATAAACACTGCTAGTGTACTCATTAGACCGAATGAAAATACTAAGTACTCAAAAAGTCCATACATACTCTATAATGATGTATGAAGTGTGTTTGATAATCTAACACACACTAGATGATATCCCTACCACATGTAAATATTTTAAAACACCCCCAGTAATTTGATTTGATCAAACATGTCTTCAATTAAATGACATGGATACTAGTTCTTAATTTTGACCTGGTTTAACCATTAATAATCCACATAATGAATAAGGTTACCATCTACCTTCATAGAAAAATTACTACAGAACTTCATGGTTATGTGTTGTGGTTTATAAATAGTTATCCTTAAGGTCTTCCAACTACTCCTTGAGCTCCAAAATATTGGTAGGTTCTATCCTATAATGAGGAAAGAACATTAGTCGTTCTCCTGGAACTCAATCAATGATGAATACTACCTCATTCACTAGAAGTATCCTATAAAAGAAATTATGGAATACGTCCATGAAATGATCTTTTATAATATTGAAATTAGTTTGTAACCAATTATTTTCATAGAAGAAGCATGCAATATATGTTTTC
Organism: Viscum album; assembly: GCA_963277665.1. Lineage (NCBI taxonomy): Eukaryota > Viridiplantae > Streptophyta > Magnoliopsida > Santalales > Viscaceae > Viscum > Viscum album. The sequence continues at coordinate 152,945,515 of OY728163.1, forward strand.
ACTATACCCTACCCATGATGCTCAGGTCTATCTCAAGATGCATGGAAAACCCATTCACCCTTATAAACATTTCTTCCACCCTCATGTGATATAAAGGTTACCCATCAGAATTAAAAAAATAGGGGCTTAAAAGGGGAAAAACTAGTCCATCAATATAATTACATAAAAGGATATCATGTCAATGAAGAAAATCTTCCACACAAAGATATAACCACTTACCTCAAGGGGAAAATCTTTACCTTGGAGAATTTTATATAATTGGAAATCAAATGGGGCATCAAGATTTATCACTCTATATTAATGCGCTCTATTAAGGCTCAAACACTCCATAATTTCCATATATATAAAAGTGTATCAGGTGAATGTCAAATAAAATAGACACTAAAGTAGAGGATACATGAATAATACCTTGTACATTATAATGTATCACGATGTACTCCTCTATTACAGATTTCTCACAATGTAACTAGTTTTTATCTCAGCCCTAAGTCACAACATCACTACCCTTGTAGGCCATATCTATTGCTGATTTATTACACAACATCGCTCTATCTACCTTGAACACCACCTAGACCTGAGTGGTCTGTGGTATTCTAACTATGTTCATGGAATGAAACAATTGGACCCACTACCGAAAATGGAGTTGGTGTAGATTACTAACTAATTACTGATGGAAAACATCTATATAAATACAAAATAGGGATCATCATACTATTGCCTCAACTGTTTTCCATATCTCACATACACAGAGGTTTGGGGTGTCCCCACATCCCACATTAGTGAAATATGAGGAATCTATCAGTATAGAGAGTATTTTTACGGGAACCCACATGAAGAACCTCAAATTTATTCCTTCATATTATAAATGAATCATAGGTATGTTTTATTGTTGAACCGCTCTATTTCCCACAATCAGCTTCTTTTATAATCAGTTTAGTAATGAGGGCCTTGTTGACTATATCAAGAATATTCGGCAATTGAAAAACACCAACATAAAATTTGATGGTGTATTCCATTCCATCATAAAATATTCTAGTATTCATATTACCATCACCATATTGAGCCAACATGAACCGCTACATCCCTACAAAATAAACAAGTACTCTATGATATACATGGTTCCCTTCTGAAGGTTCATTAAATCTCGTACTCAGTTAACCCTTAATGTCTATGTAAATAATTAATCATTGAAGAATATCTATAATTATTCACACACCATGAATCAATGTCAATTTTATTGGGTACTGACAACCCACCATCTCTTTACGGAACCATGTAGCATATAATTAGTGAGTTTGAAAAGATTATCCCTCTCTCCCTTCTCCAAAATCCTAGTCTATGTAAAAATTATAAAACATAACTATCCCAAAAAACCTAAGATAAAATCCAAATTACTGATGACTAAGGATATGCTAATGTCTCGGTATTGTAACATATGATTTAGGTTATAGTATATAGAGTTTTAGTTGATAGATATAGAGTAAAACACTATTTACATCCAAATTATCTACTGGAAATGGTGGTTTTACCAACGGATATATACCAACCTTTTGAAGAAATTTTTCGTATAATGTCAAAAATGCCACATTTTCCTATAGTTTTCTCAAACCATTAGAAAATGTGTTAATATTATTAAGATTTCCCAATTATTTTAAAAAACTATTGGGAATGAATTATTTCTGCTAAAATATACCAACGGTTTTACTAAACCATAGGTAAATAGTGGCTTTCCCAATGGTTTTTAAAAAACTTTGGAAATGTTTTCCCCTTAATACCCAACAACCCAACACTAACTCGGATTGATTGTAGACCTAATACAGGTATCCACCTAATGTATTCTTATCTAAAAAACTCCTTCCACCTGTATATCCTTATTCAATCAAATAAAGTTTTATCTATACACTTTAAATTAGTAAGTTATGCATTTGTTTTAGTCTTATTCCTCATTTTTCGGTTTTCTATTTTGATTTCGGCTAAATTAAAGTTATTGTGGTCTTTAAAGTACAGAAACCTTTAGTTTGTTTTATGATTTGTTGTTCTACACTTCAAATGATTCTAAATTCTTATAAACATTTGGTGGCTGGTTTATTTTGGCGAGTTATGAATCAGGATGTTATGGAATTTTCCTATGAATTCTTAATTCCCATGTAGAATAAAACCCATAAACATTATCCCAGTGGGATTCTCTAAACTCTACCCATATTGTAACATATTTTCAAAGATGTCTCTAAGGATTTTATTTTTAGTTTCCCAATTTCACTAGGTTCTGAGGGTATTTTGTGGTGGTTGATCACCTATCGATGTATTCTCATTTCTCATCCTTCATGCACCGCTTTACTTCTCATGATGTGGCTGATTTATTCATGAAGGAGGTTGTATATCTTTATTCCAAGATTAGTGGTATTTTTAGTGATCGTGAAACACTATATACTAGTATTTATTGAAATAATTATTTCATTTTAACAGAATCAAATAAAATATGATATCATATTATCACCCTCAAATAGATGGGAAGATGGATGTTTTTAACCATATTATTTAAAGGTATTTGCAATAATTTTACAATTTAATTTTAATTAACTTGCAATGGTGGCTAACTTGGGTAGAATATAGCTACAACAGTCCCCACCGCCTGGACACCCCCACCCACACCCTCCCAGGACACCCCTCACCCCCATGGACATCCCCCCCCCACCACCACCACAACCTCCATCAACCCTAGACACCCCCACCACCCATAGACACCCCAGCACTGGACAAACTCAACCCCCTTGGATAGCCCCCCTCCCTAACCATATACATCCCCCCCTGGACACCACCACACCTCTTAGACAACACCACACCTCCTAAGTGGCTGACCTAATTTTTAAATTACAATTAACAGTGTAGTTGATTTCCAATTTTCATAGTGGAATTTTCTAAGTGACCCATAGAGCCTTAAAAATAGATTTTTTCATGTTTTGATAAATTGAATTTTTCATTTTTTTATAAATTGAATGGATTTTTTGGAATGAAATGGGTAATGCATGATAGTTTGGATTTCTTAATGAATAAAATGTTTTTAAATGAAAATACGCTAAGGTGGGCTGCAGGATGGGTATGGGGGCTGTCCAGGTGGGGGTGGGTTGTCTAGTAGGGTAGGTGGGTGCAGGGGGGTAGGGGGGCTACATGGGTGTGGGGAGGGGGTATGAGCTACCCCAAAGAGAGTTTATGGCTATCCTAGAGGTCAGGGTGTGGTGTCCAGGTGGGGGAGGTTGTGTGCGGTGTCTAGGGAGGGGGGCTGTCCAGGTGGGGTGGGAGTTATCCAGGTGGGGGTGGGGGTGCCCAGGTTGGGGTGGCGGATGTCCTGATGGGTGGGGGTGGCTGTCAAGGTGGGGTTTTGGCTATCCAGGTGGGGGTGGGGCTGTAGTGGAGGGGTGTGGGATGTCCAGGTAGGAGGTGGGCTATCCTAGGGAGTTATCTAGGTGGGGGAGGGGGCTATGGACTATCCACAGTTGGGGGTATCTAGTAGGGGGAGTGTGGGCTATCCAGGTAGGGTGGATGGGTTGTCCAGGGGGATGCCAGGGGGGGCTGCAGGGGAGGGGGTGTGGGTAGTCCAGGGATGTGGTGGGTTGTCCTAGGGTGGTGGTGGGTGGGCTATTCAGGTGGGAGAGTGGTGGGGGCTATCACGGGTGGGTGGGTTCTTCATGGGGGTTGCAGTAGTATGTCCATGTGGGGGAGGGGGGTGTTGGTTATCTAGGTAAGAGAGGTGGGATATTCAGGTGTGGTGGGGGTGTCTAAGTGGGGGGGTGCTATCCGGGTGTGGGGGGGAGGGGGGTATGGGGGGGCGGTAGGGGTGGGGGGGGGGTGTCGGCTATCCAGGGAGGGGGTGGGTTGTTTACTCAGATACTCTACTAAAAAATACACATCATATATAACCAATTTATAGTTTCTTTCACACGTTAAGGACATTTCTTAAAGTTCTATTTCAACACTCACTCTTTCCCTTCCAATAAGAAGTGATATCTGGAATGAACTCTCACTCAGGTTCTTATCCAATATCCATATTGATCTCATAAAAATTTTGCATTCATACAGCTCCATATCACCAAATGGTATAACAAGGCTCAAGTCCTTTGAGTGGTGTCCCATTAAAACATGGCTCATACAATCTGATCCACGTATGATATTTGGTGGTGTGTTTACAATTGGGTGTGTAGCAATTTATGTAAAGGATATTCATGGTTTACACCATCTATCTTCTCAGTTATTTATAATATGCATGAAATCATGATACACTTGGATAATGACTGGATTTTAAGACCCTACTTTTGGGGTGGACACTCCCACCCCTTGGATATCCCCCACCCCCATGGACACTACCACCCTCTGGACACCCCCACTCCCTAGACAGCCCTTCCACCCCTATGGACAGCCCTTCCACCCCTAGGGACAGCCCACCCACCCCCTGTGGAGAGCCTTCCCTCCCCCCTAGACACCACATACCCCCCCTGGAGTGCCCTTCCACCCCCATGGACATCCTACCCTCCCCCCGTGGACAGCCCACCCACCCACTGGACACCTCTTACCCCACTGAATAGCCCCGCCACCCCCGTTGATAGCCTGTCCACCAACCTCATACCCCCCTGAACAACCCTTACACCCTTTGGACAACCCACCGTACCCCTGGAAACCTCGTACCCCCTGGACAGCCCCCACTACTTGAACCCCCCACCCCCTGGACACTCCTGATCCCCTTGGACAGCCCTGCCACCCCTATGGATAGACCGCCCACCCCCCCTGGACACCGCTCCCCCCATGGATGACCCCCACCCTTGTGGACAGCCCGTCCACCCCTAAACACCAACACACCACCCCCCGAACACCCCCATCCCCCAGACACCCCCACCCATTGAAATCCCTCTAGAAGGCTTCCACCCACCTAGACACCCCTGACCCTGACCCCAATGGGCATCCCTTCCACCCCCGTGGATAGCCCGACCACCCCCTCGTGGATAGCCCACCCACCCCTGGACACCTCGTACCCCTAGGAATCCCTGCCACCCCTGATACCCCCACCTCGGACACCCTGACCACTTTTGGACGGCCCTACCACCACCATGGACAGCCCCGCCCTCCCCCTTGGACAACCCATACCCCATAGAGAGCCCCTAACCCCTGTGGACATCCCGCCCACCCCCTGGACACCCACCCACCACCCCCTGGAATGCCCCCCATCACCCTTAACAACCTCGACCCCAATGGAAAACCCTACCATCCCCATGGATAGCCCTCCCACCCCCCGTGGACATCCCTCCCACCCCTAGGATAGCCCACCCACCTCTGGTACACCTCGTACCCCCCTGGATAGCCTTCCCACAACCATGGACCGCCCACCCACTCCTCCCCGGACACCCCGTGCCCCCTTGGATAGCCCCGCCCATCCTGGACACCATGGTCACCCCCTGGACACCTCTTACCCCCATGATAAACCCCACCCTCTAGAAATCCCTCCACCTCCTAGACACCCTGACCCCTGGATATCCTCTCAACCCCCGTGGACCACCAACCCTCCCCCCTGGACACCCCGTACCCCCTAGACTGCCTCTTCCCCTGTTAATATCCCCGCCCACATGGACACCATGCCCCCCCTTGATAGCCCCCACCCTTAGACACCTCTGACCCCCCTAGATAGCCCTGCCACTCCCTGGACACCCCACACCCCCTATACACACCCACCCCCTTGGGCAATAAATGTGATCACTCAAATTATCAACTAAAATATTAAATTTATTTGATCTAAAATTTAGTCAAATTTTGAATAATTGTCCTCCACAAGTGTGCATGATATTGTACACTCATGTATAGTTCTTAAAGATATTTCATTTTAAAAATAGTATTTTGTTGGCTTTTATAATATGATTTTCATATAGAGTAGTGTGTCAATTATGGTTTCATAAAAAGTAAACAATTCTTTTTTACTTAAATATATTTTTGATTAAAATTCAATCGTATTGAATTGATTTTGACAAAATGACTTATAGAAATTTCTTTACAGAATGGATAGAAGTTGGATGTATGAATATGATCCAATCTCAAGTGGTTCTCAAAAAATTTGGAGAGATTTTTAGATTTTTCATTTCAAAATGCTTCAGATAGTGGTCACATACACATCCCCTATTACAAGTGTGTTGGAAGTCCTTGGTTGAGCCATGAAGAAGTCATCTACCACATTAAAAAATATGGTTTTCAAGAAAAATACTCAGTGTGGTATCTCAATGGGGAGAAATTAAATGTAAATTTACTCATGATCCAAATGAGAGGACTGGACTGAAGAATTTTTTATATGACCAGATTCCATTTATTCATCATGATGAAAAAGAAATGATTCCATCCCAAGAAGCTTTTGTTATGACCACACATGATGCATCTAAGGAAAATGATGATGTTGTTATTGTGAAAAAATCGAATGATGCTGCCAGGACTCCAGTATATCCACAATGTGGTAAAATTAAAAAGCTAGATTTTTTTATCCAATTGTTTCATGGGAAAACATTGTATGTTATTTCTAATACTACCATCATTTACATTCTTACCTTCATAAAGTACTTACTTCTAGATGACACAGATGTTCCCGCAAACCAATATATGGAATGGATGTTAGTTGAGGAACACAGATTTTCAGGAAAAAAATTCATGATTTCCTTAATGATTGCAGTTTATTCTGGGAGGAAAATGCTGAACGGAATGGTTGTATAAAATGTGGCACATTCCACTAGAATCCAAAAGAAGATAGAACACCATCTCGTGTGCTATAGAAAGTAATTTGGAACTTTCCATTGATCCCCAGACTCCAGAATCTTATTATGTCCGACCAAATATCAATAAAAATTTGATTCCATGATTCTGAGAAAAATAAGACTAATGATGAGTTGGTTCACCCATAATATAGATTTTCATGGTAGAGATTTGTTGCTCGATATCATGATTTTTCAGCTGACGTGCATAATGTGAGGTTGGATCATTCATGTGATGGTTTTAATACATTTGGGAATATTCTTACATCGCACAACACAAGGCTGGTTTTTATACACATTTATAATTCCCCCCCATGGTTTTGTATGAAAAAACCTTTCACTTTCATGAGTATACTCATATCTTTCCCTTCTGATCTACTCAATGATATTGTCTTATACATGAAACCTTTAATAAAAGAGTTGAAACCTCTTTGCGATGTGGGTGTGCTCACATACGATGCATGTTTGAAAGACATAGTTTAGATGTGTGATGCCCTTATGTAGATGATCAATGATTTTGATTCTTATGAAATGATGCATGGATGGATCATAGATGGAAAACAATCATGTCTTGTTTGAATAAAGAATACACGTTCGAGAAGGCTGAAACATCGTTGTAGTTTCAGTTTTATGGGACATCGATGATTCTTACCAATGGACCATCCATATAGAAATAATGATCAAGGAGTTTACAAAACCATGGAGACCAATGATCCACCTCATCTTATGTCTATAACTGATGTGGTTAATGAATTGAAATATTTTAGTTTTTCATATGGGAAGGGTAAGATGAAATTTGGAAAGAGAAAGAATATTTCCACTAAAACCTATTACAATTGGAAGAAGAGAAGTATCTTCTTTGATTTTCTTTATTGGTCAACCAATTTGATATGTCATTTCTTAGACGTAATGAACATTGAAAAAAAATATATGTGAAATGTTGCTTTCGATTCTTCTAAATGTTAAAGAAAAGGAAAAAGATGATTTATGGTCTCGGTGCGACTTGGTGGTTTTGGGAATTAGACCAGAACTGAATCCTTTTCATATCAGTGAAAATAATTGGCAACTTACACGTTCATATTATGTGATGACACCTACATAAAAAAAGAAATTTTTAGAAGTACTAGAGACTATTACAGTTCCTGATGGCTATTCAAGCAATATATCCCAATGGGTCAATAGAAGAGAGTTGTAGATAAAATCTTTGATGAATCAGGATTATCACATCCTTCTGCATGAGTTGATTTCAATAAGAATTCATCATTTTTTTCCAATAATGTAAGGGTGGCTGTTATCCAGTTGTGCCATTTGTTTAGAGATCTTTGTGATAAGAAGTTTCCAAGTCCTTCTTAAAAAAAATGTCGGCAGATTCCCCATTAGTTTTATGTTAGTTAGAGAAAATAATTCCTCCATCATTTTTCATATGCATGTTGCATCTGACTGTCCATATTCTAACTGAAATACTTCTTGGAGGACCTATTTATTTTAATTGAATGTATCCAACTAAAAAAATATATATACTTTAAATTCTTATTTCCGTAACTGGAATCATCCTGACGTTTCTATCGTGAATGGTTAATTGGCTCAATAATGTAAGGATTTCTACTCTATGTATTTTTCTGATCATAAAACAAGAAAGAACATACCAATGAAAAATGAATTAGGTAAGTTTGAGAAAAGTAAACCCAGTTCTCTATCACTTCCTCAAACAGGAGGAATTCTGAGATCATATATATTGAATACATTAATCCTTGAAGAGCGGGATATAGCACATGACATAGTTTTCTTCAAATGTGACTTTTTCAATGACTACAACTTTTAAATAAATTTTATATTTATATCATATATATATATAACAGTTAAAATACTATTATTTTTACTTATAGGGAACATAATTCGATGATAAATAGAAAGCATCATTCTTTATATTTGAGAAGGAGGGAGTCTTTTAATTGGAAAGAGTTTTCTGCTGGGTTAAAATTGAAGGTAACAATATTAATTTTTAATAATTATAACTATAATTAATTATGTTTAATATTGACTTATATTTTAGGTATTGAATTCGTTTTCTAACTCTGTCTATGAAGAAATAAGTGGTTTGGCTTCTAGTCATAGTACTGTAGTTGGTGACAGTAAATCAATTCTTATCAATGGGTATAGATTTATTATCACTAAATGAGAAAAGACCATTACAACACAACATGATGGAGTTATGGTTACTACCACAACAGACTATTATGAAACTATATATGATAGTAGATCATGAATTGAAAATGTATGTTATTACGAAGACGTTGAAAAAATAATAATATTTGATTATTATTCTCATGGACAAGTCACGCTGATGAAATGTAAGTGGTCTGATTCGATGATGAGGAAGGGAAAATTTATTGATGATTGTGGATTTTGAGTAATTGATATGACTCACACTATTATTAAAAATGAACCATATGTAATGGAATCAATGGCGAAATATATTTCTTATGTCAAAGACCATCTTTGAACACAATTTGATGTCATAATTGAAGTAATGATAAGACATATTTTTTATGATAGTGATTATGGAATTGACACCATCCTTACTTCCATTTGAAACAATACATTTATTAATTTTGATGACTCTAATAGCTCAGTTTTCGGAGTTGACTGTGAACCTAATGTTGTGGTGGGAAATATATAAAATCATCCATTCATGTTCTCAATTCTTTTTGTTTACCTCGACTTGGGATGTTAAGGTTGGTAATATTAAAATTGATTTAGTATTGATTACAAATATGATGTATTCGACTTGACCGTTATGTGAATTTTGAATTTTTATTGGTTGTAATTTTATATGAATTTTATTTTATAATTTGGAATTGAACTGTATTCAAACCTACGAAACCAACATTTCTAACTTGGTGAACATTTTAATTCATCAAATGTGATTTGTATAAAAAAAATTATGACTCTAAGACCTCTCTTTAACATTTTACCAGGTAATGAACATGATGGTTTGTATTCTTCTGAGAAGCAAGTATTGATACCTGCGTCATCTACCTAAGCTAAAGAAATAAAAAATTTCCTTAATTTTGAAAAATTCTTTATAACTTATGAATCAGGTAGAATCAATGTTCCATGATTTTATTAGACTGATGACACTTAGTAAATAACCATCATACTAAAAATTAAATTTCATTATTACAGCTTGTATGATTTATTGACTTCATTATATATTTGTTCAAGCTCACCTAAAACAATGGTTAGTTAAATTTTCCATGAATCCCCCTATTCCCGCTCATTAATTTTGTTTTTTGGGTAACATATTAGTTATAATCTTCCATTTAATTCGATATTAGTTTTCAAATGCAGAAAATGAAACCAATTGAAGAGTGGCGAAAAAAACATTTTATAGACCAAAATCATCGCATGACTTCGATGGAAGTTCCACCACTAGTTTTTGTAGTGAGTATTTAATTTCAAATAAATATATTTAAATAACATATTATGTCATGTGATTAACTTTTTTAAAAAAATTTTGATGATCCATCTATTAGGCGACAGTTATTTGTTGACCAGCCTAGTAGTGGTCCCAGTACTCCGGGTGTTCGTATGAGGGGGGGGGGGTATGAGAACTAGACAATCTAGTCGACATAGCCAATTAGACCCTGCCCCTCCCAATGACATACCATCTATTCCACATTCTGATCTCGGTGTGTCGTTATGGATGGACAAGATATTTAGGCCTCCTATTCATTCACCACCGTTTACATCTGAGCATTCTCACCTGTTTGTACCATATCTGATGATGATTCCCACTACCCATCCATTATTTGGAAATCCATCCCTATCATCTTCTTTTACTTATTCTTCCTTCTCTCTAGGATTTTATATTCCATCTTTTTCGACTCCTACTCTGCCAGAGTTTTCCCCAGCAGAGCATACATTGTGAAAATATCATTTTTACAAATAACATTACTTTTATGACATGTTTAAGATATAATTATTAATTATTAATTCATGATACCATTTTATAAGACTGAAAATTAATTTTATAGTTGAATTTATAATATTTATTTTTTTTCATTAATTTACAAACCCATTATTTACATTTTAATAAATATGTTATATTATTTAAAAAATGAAATATACATTTAGAATTTGAAAATTACTTTTTATAAGTTTTAGAAATTGAATAAAATAATATATATTTTTAATTTAGAATAATTTATTCAATATAACATAATAATTATAATTTAATTTTTTTGAAGGATAAATTAACAATGTAAAAACTAATTTCCAATGTGAAAATTTAAATGGTAATAATCAGTAACCTAAATAGTAATGAGCCTAAAATATTAAAAATTTATTTAAATTAAAATATTTATCTTCAGAATGACCTTATTTATTAATATTCCATTATTAATAGTTTATATATAATATCGTTATGAGTTAAATATCAATATCCAACAGTTTTGTGTATTTATAATATTGGAATCAGTTTTCACTTATAAAAGTACCTCTCCTATTCTAACTCCCTCTTTCTTAAAAAAATAATTTTGGATAAAAAATTTTCAAACCTCTCATAAAAATTACTATCCAAATTCAATAGGTTATTTTCATCTAAAAAAATCCCTTAAGTGATGAACCCCCTCTTAGAAAAAGATTATCTAATTTGTGAGGTATAAATTTCAAACCTCCCTTTCTCATTTATTTTTTATATGAAATTTTTCATCATATAATTACATTAAAAAATATAAAATGATAACATATGTATCATTTGTGTAATTTTATATTATCATAATTATGGTAAAATCATGAACTATATTTATATTTTCTATTATGAAAATTGAAACTGTCATTCATGTGGGTGACAACTACAGAAGCCACAATGCAATAGGTTTCATTTTACATAACCACTCTAAAAGGATGGTACTGGGAGGGAATATAATATTTAATTATCATATTTATTAAATATTTTATATTCATAAATAAAAAATATATTTTACTCATTTTCTCCATTCTAGGGAAACATAAATCATCATCCACTTATATGTGTAGTCTAATACCTCCATAGAATGATTGATTTCCGTTTTTCTTTTCATCACAATCATTTATGGAAGTATCTAATAATGGTTTGAAAGATATATATGATGTTTATGATATCATTAATGTTTTTTAGAACAAATTCAAGTACTAGTAAATGATATTAACAATAAACTGTCATCATTAATTTAATAATTTAAAACAATCTTAAGAGAGAAATGTTATTATTCATATTATGTAATACTTCCATATCCATTAAATACTGTTATGAAAATTTCAAATAATAATATATTTCACTAATAAACTCAAAATATGATCATTATTCTTTGATAATAATGATATTACAACTATATAACTGTATATTCATCCATTAATCACGGCGCTTCAGTGTTTGGGCCAGTTTAGAAAGCTATGTGAACAATCCAATGAATTTATCTCATGGATGACTATGGGAACTTAATTAATGTTATAATATGATAAAAATATGTATATTATTATTATTTTAGGTTGTATAGGGGACAATTATTATTAAATTTGTTTATTAATAAAACACATTTCATTAATAAATAGTCTTCAAAACATGCATGTTAGTAATTTTATATTAAAGGATATAAAAAAATTAACCAATAAAAAATATGAAAACATAATTAATTAATTTCAATAATCCTTAAATAAAACATTAATTTAATGGAAATTATTATATTTTTATGTTTAATTAATCTAGGAAATGATATTACAAGTTTAGAATAACCAATCAAAACATTTATGAATCTATGTAAAAAATAGGTAAAAAGGATACTAACTATAAATAATATATAAAATCAATATATATGATGAGTATAAATAGAAATATATATTATTAAGGTTTTTAATAAATAGTTTATGGTACATCTATTTTTATATTATAGGTTAAATAGTGTCCATGGATATCAGGTCAAGATGTATGGGTTATTTGTACCAAATTTGAATTCCTTCAGACATGTTTATGTTATAAACCATGTTTTATTTTATATGGAGGAAACAATACCCAATTATCATTTTGAATAATTATTCTAATATATATAATTATATTTAATTTTATATTTAATTTCCCACCTCTCATGAGTTTTTTATTTAGAATTTACAAAGGCTATAAGTGTTTTCTTATTCTCATTTTATTTTCCTTAACACATGATACATGTTATGAACAATGTTTAAATTGTATGATTTTCTATTGATTTATTGTCACATGAATTTTTTATAAACTATTTCATTGTAATTATTGTGATATAATAGAAAAATAAATTATTTTCTTCCACTGACATTTTACTCATGTTTTATTAGAGTCATATATGTTTTTGGTTACTCAATTTTATTTCTTTATGTTATGATCATTATGCAGAAAATATATCATATTTATTGGGAAATATTTACCATTTTATTCAATAATAAATCATATATCCATTTTTACAATATAAACCCATTCCAAATTTTTGTTTGCTTCATGGATTGTGTTTCCCGTAAGGCATATTGATAACTAAAATCTCATTTCATTGACTAATAATGTTCAATATTGAACCATGTCCTCTAATTATTAGTTTATCCCTCTATAATATATTGTTATTTTTTATTTTATAATCCTATTATTTCATCTGAAATCATAAAACACAAAACGTTTAAGTACTATTTCTACATTGTATTGTTTCAAAAATCATAACTTCATTGTATTTAAAAGGTTAATTTCATAATTAAATGTATTTCCTTTTTCTCCATTATTTTCATAGAATTGTTTAAGTTATTTTTCAGGATATGTTATTAAATATTATTTTAAAAATTATATTCTTTCTAGATATTTCACTTCAACTTTTCAAATTGATTTTTTTGAATGTGAAAAATATGTTTGTATTTTATAAATAAATTGAAAAATATTATCTACAATTTCCTTTAAGTTTTTACCTATACTTTTCATTTCACATTCAATATATTTTACCCTCATAGGATTTATGATTCATGATTTATCCTCTAATAAATAATTATTTATAATTTTATTGATTGAATATCTGATATCAAATAATTAAAATATTGGTCCAATATTGTGTAATATATTTTTAAGCATTATTTTTCAAATATGTGTCACTTCGTGGTAAATATCATTTTAAATTTACTTTTTAATACTTTGGACATGCTCTTTTGGAGTCATCCACCATTATTCTCTATATTGATTATGATGTTTTGAACTATATTATATGAATGATCCATTAATAGATTTTTATTTCCCAATTAGTTTTAATGTATAACCTTATGTTTTCATCCAATGTCTTTCCTCTATATATAGCCTATTTGGATTCCTTTTATTTATGGGTTTCCAAAAATATTACACAAATTGATATAAATGTTATTTTGTTATCTTAATTTTATACCATTTATCTTCATGGTATAAATATCATATTACTGATTTTATTTACATAATGGTATTTACCTATATAAGTTTCCATTACCTTTGGGTACCAATTTTTAATTCGATGGGTTTACCATGTTATTCATTTCCTTATACGAATCCATTTTAAAAAAAGTAAACCCCATTTTTATCCATTGATTATTTACAGAATGTCAATTGAATCTAATTTCCTTTCTATGGGGTTTTTATGTTATAAAAACATAATAATCCTCATTTTAATGATTTTTAAAACCCATTTTTATTATTTGGTTTTAATAATGTGACAGTTAGATGTTTTCTTTTGGAACAAAATTGTACAGGTAATGTTTATGTGATGGATGTGACTTATATATCCTTCTAATTCATTGAGTAATGTTTTAAAAATAATGGTATAATGGTTTAATGAGTAGTGATAAATAATACAAAATGGGAAATAGGTATTTAATCCACTCTTTCCATGGGAAATACAAGAGTGAATCCGGATATTCTAAGTGAAACAGGTGAGTGATGCTTGGTCAACAAATGGAAATAGATTTCACTACATGGCCCACTATGTTATGATTTCAATTCTTAATAATATACAAATAATATAATGTATTTCATGATTATATGATATATAGAATTATCATTATGTCTTATAATGTTATAAGATGATTTATAATCTATGTATTACTTAGAATAACTTTCTTATGTTTCCAAATTGTACCCATATACTAATATTATACTTAGTTATGATTGTTGAATTCAGTTACTTATATATATCCTTACTGAATATCTAATCTTACTCATTTGCCTTATTTCTATTTTTCTATGTTGTAAAGAAAAACAATTATGAATCTTTTAAATGGATAACTTATGTGAATAATTTGGGAGAGATATTTAATAATTTTTACAGATTAAAAAGTTGTTAATATAGTGGAAAAAATGTCAATTAGTTGAAAAGTAATGAGTTTTTTCGTCTAGTTTTTTCCTAATTATATATAACTATAAAACTAAATGGTATTGTGAATGGATTGTGATGAATTATTTTCATTAATTCATGTAATTATATGGTCATGTTTATGGGCTATTATAAAATAATTTTACCTCTTCACCCCATTTCATAACCTAAATGTTCCATTTTTTCTCTTTTTTTGAAATATAAGAATATACTTTACGATCTCATGAGGATATTATATAGAAAACCATTATAAGTTAATTAGAACGGAGATCTAGTATTTTTTGGAAAATGTTTCTAGTTTTACAAGATGAGAATTATTTCATAATTATTACCCCCACGATGGAATTTACATTATGATTATCTTTAATTTTTCACAATGAAAAATATGATTTGTACATTGTGCACATCTATAAATAAAAATTCTAAAAATGGTGAAAATTCTTGAAATGTTATAATCTTTTAATTTTCTAATAAAAAATTAAAAAATGTTATAGACTGTTAAAATGTATATAAAATCTGGAAAAAAATCATAGGATATTTGAATGGGAAAAAGAAAACATGGATGAATTTTATTATATCTTGAAAATATTTGAAGATATAATAATATAATCAAATAAATCTATGGATAATTTTTTAACAAGATTATATGATGTTGTATGTAATATAAGAGCCATTTTAGAAAAACCTGAAGAAACCAATATGGTCATGAAAATAATGGTAATATATAATCTTAAATTTAATTTCAATATCTCATCCTCAGATGCAATATGTCTACATGGATTCACAATTTATGAATTTTATAGAACTCTCATTAATAATTAGATGAGATAATTATTTGGTCATAGAAGAAAAGGGTAAAAATAGATGGTAATTTTTTTCAATACATTGAATAACTGAAAATATAAGTTCATACAATTTGTACATATTTGGAAGAGAATTGAGAAGAAAATTTCAAAATAAATTCAATCATGTAGAGAAGCATCACCTAAATGGGAAGTAAATGCAATAGAAAATATCTATTCAATTGATTTATCTTTGTAAAATTATGTTATTTCTACAGAAATTTTCAAAATAATCTCAATGATGAATATAGATATATGGACGGTTCTAGAGCTTCACCCAATAAAGGAAACTTTTAATAACAAATTAAATTTTATCAGAATGTGAAGAAAAAATCTAAACAAATGCTCTTCATAGAAAATTATTTCTCTATTACATAAGAGGTTTTTATAGCGATGATTGTGATATTAACGAATGGAAACATATAAAATATCCCCATAAGGCCACCCTATCTTATAAAATGGATAATAATGATTGATCATATAAATATTCAAAGTTTAATAATGAATATTCTTTTTAAAGATTTTAATGAACCAAATAATAAACAATGATAGTATAGATTATGATGCATTTATAAGAAATTAAAAGGATAACAGATAATAATTTAAATTTCTTAAAGAACTATAATTACATTAAATATATTCTCATTAAGGGAGTCAATATTTTTTAAGAGTAAAAAATTTGAAAATGAATTTTTTATAAGAAGAGAATTATTTATCATATAACCTCTATAATTATCCATATAGATAAAGTGGTGGATGTAAAAAAACATCATTGACTATAAAATAGAAAAGAATAATGAAATATTTATCTATAAAGAGGATAATGATTTTTAAAGTGAATGTTTAATTCCAAAAATTATATCTTTTTTATAATTCTCCAAGTTATGAACTAATGCCTAATGAGACTTTATAAATTTTATCTCATATGGAATCTATTAATTATCATGATTTAATATTTCGGAAAAAATATTTTTTTACTAAAAACATAGAAGATAAATAACAATCATTTTAGATCTAGAATGATTAATATTAATCTATTATATATTTGTAAAATAATATAATAAGTATTCATGGTGGACACTATTTATTAGAAATATAGAAATTAGAGAAAAAAATAAACATTTTCACTTGTAAAATTTTTACCAAAGAATAATTTGTAAAGGATGATTATTTAGTTGTTTGGGTCATAGAAATCACTACTTTAAAATGATCCTATACCGACGGTTCCAAACCATGGCTATAGACCCCAAAATCGTGGGTATAGGCTATACCCACAGTTTGGGTAACTGTGGTCGTCGGTGGAATTGGTATATGTCCATGAACTATACCCACAGTTTGTAAAAACCATGGGTATAGATTTTTTTACTATGTCATAAGTCCATACCCACAGTTTGGAAACCTTGGTTATATCACATTTTAAAAAATAGTGGCCTATGGGATTCGATCTCACGACCACTTCTCCGTTCATGAGCGTCCTTACCACAATCACATCACCACATATATGTTTGTATATATATATATATATATATATTATTGAATATATTTATTTAAACTGTGGTTATAGAGGAATAAACTTTTGGTATAGAACTCCCACCAATTGTTTTTGTTCCTGTGGAAAAAATAAATTTCCAGTGCACACGAGAGAAACCAATTCCCACGGTTTGTCAAAACTGTGGGAATATGTTCTTTTATCTAATGAATACACACATAGTGTTGGGGAAAACCATGGGTATTGGTCACCCTATCCCCATGGGTTTGGGAAAATAGTGGTATAGGCATTTCATGATACCCTATACCCACGGTTTAGAGAAAACCGTCAGTATTGGTTTGCTTATGCCCACGGTTTGGAGAAACCATGGGCATGTACTATGAAATAAATGCATATACCCACGGTTTGCCCAAAATCGTGGGGATAAGGTGACCTATACCCACATTTTTTCACAAAACCATGGGTATAGGTCCATTTTCCAGTAGTGAGTAAATCATACTATCACTGGTATAACATCCCCCTTCCTAGTATAAAGTAGTATAAATCAATTAAGGATACATCAATAACAACATGTAATGAATAACATAATGTTTCAATATATGTGACGTAATTTTCAGATACTTTATATATTTTAATTTTATCTATAAAACAATAGATGATATGGTGGGGTGTGAGATATTTAATATTATTGTGTTCTATTTAAACAAATATAATGTAATTATCATAAAAAATTAAATAATAATTAAAATCATTCACAGTAATCTTATGTTATAGAATATTACCTAAATTATATATAAACATAGAATATGTGGATTAATGATAGTGGCTTATCATCACACATTATTGGAGATCTAAAAACCCAAATGAATATTAGGTAATTTGGTGCTGGGACTATTAATTTTTGTAATGATAAATCATTAAAAGTCAATGGTTCTAGAACTAGAAGGCATCAGAAGAACCAAAATAATCTTAAAAATGTATAATTTTTTATGGATTAATGTACACCATTATGAGTGCATCTGAACATTTTAATGTTGGAAATTAATTGATTTTCAAAAAAAAAAAGGTTTCATTGTAATGACTGAAAGATGGAGTGGTTATATCAAAAGGATTTAATACTCAAAGAAAATAGTTTATGTTTGGGGAATTAAAGTAAAATTATTATATGTTTTTTTAAGTTAAAAATAAATTTTGATATAATATAACTTTCTGTCTTCGATATTAAAAAATGGGGAATTTGAACAAAGAAGACTTTATGTGAATCAATAAAACAGTAATGTAAAATGCAACCAATTTTTTCAATACTTTCAATAAAGGTATATTATGAGACAAATAACCAATATTTTTATACTCATATAGAGGAACCATTTTCATTGGTATATATTGATGTGTTTGTTCCAATGAAAAAAATTCACAAAGTGGTGATAGGTATTTCATCACAATCATTAATGATTTTACCAAAATGGAATGAATTTTTTTTATGTCCCACTAGTCCCATAATATAGATATATTTAAAATGATTAGTAGGATAGATGAAAAAATAGGTTTATTATTGAGAATGGGGATATTAGACAGTGGTACAAAATATTATCATAGAATGTTCTCAAAATAACATTATAATGATAATTAATCCCCTAGTTTTATTCTTATTATAACATTAAAAATGATATAGATGAAATTAAAATATGTAATTCTTATTTATATGGACTAATATGTACTTAACGATCATTAAAAGTTCATATAATTCTAATAAAAATAAATCAAAATACCTAGAATATTCAAAGAATATAAATTTGTAGGCATGGCTATGGAATGTCACCTAATGAAGTGTGTTTTGACAATAAATAATGTGTAACACACTTCAAAGTGTGTCGACATCATATATGATCAAAAGTAAAAAAATAAGTATTGTAATATTTGATAAAATGATGTGGAAGAAATACCTATGGATTACACACCAATTGAAGTATCCAATATAAGTTAAAAAAATTGAGTTAATATGTTTTTTTTGCGAAGGTATTGTAGTTTTTTGAAATAAGTAAGATGTCAAGAGTCGAAAATTGTATGAGAGTGAAGGTGATGTTGATGTTTCTAAATCAGAATAAATTAATTATGAAGTTTTTAAGATTCCAAACAATTAAGCAGATTCTACACATAATAGTGATGAGTAAGGAATAAAGAGGTACCAATGCATTGGTTTAAGGAAAACAAGCATTTGGAAGTAGAAAATATAAGTGGGGATCAAATTTTTATTGTTTAGATGTAGAATAGAATCATCAGACCCAAAAAAATATCATTCTTTCTATGTTTAAATCCAAAATAATTGAAGACACTTTTGAACACAAATACTAGATCCATGTAAGGAGTGAGTAGTGGGATAATATAGAGGATAATGATCCAAGGTAACTATTTCAAATACATAGTGAAGAAAATATTATAGGAATATAATTTTTGTACAAAAATAAAATTAGTGGGATATAGTTTTTCCATGAAATAAAGAAATACTTATTTATAATAGTTATTTATAATTAGATGTAAATTATTTCTCTGATACATTTTCTCTAGTGCAAAGAATTGAAACCATTATATTTTTTCATGATATTTTTTCTCAAATAAAATTCAATAAAAATTTAAAGGGATAAAATTTTATGGTTTTTAAATATAGAACATGATGATGATATTTTTATATAATATTATTATAAATTATATTTTAATGATGATGTAATCCAAATTATTAAATTAAATAAGGATCCTTATGGACTAACTAAAGCTCCAAGATCAGGGTATTTTATTCATTAAAAATACTTGAAGATTTTTAATTTCAAGATATAACATGTGGAAAAATACATTTATATAAACGAATTCAATGCCACATAACTCATTATAATTTCTTATTTTGATGATATAATTTTTTTCTTTTTAAGAAGAAAAGAATTGTGATTATTTGTCTAGAAAAAAAAAGATCAAATTTGAGATTTCTTTACATAGTTAAATTATTTCTCTCATGGGATTACAAATTTCCCATGTTTGTGGTAATATTTTTATTTCAAAAAAACAATATAAAAATGATCTATTGATGAATATTTAATGGTGTAATAAAGACGAGTATCTAGTCACATAAATGTTTTAGAAATTTAAAAAATGATGATAAAGAAGGTGAAATTTATGAAAATGAATTCAAACAAATCGTTAGAATTATAATGTATTTAACTGATACTTGGAAAAGTATTATAATTTATATCAAACCTTATTATATATTTCATTCTATTATTATGTCAGTACATCATATTACAGAAAACTTAATTATTAGATATATATCTAACACTTTAAACATTGGGCAACTATACATGAATAATGGTGAGATGAACAAAAAATCGTTTTAGATACTGATTTATCCTAAGTTATAAAATATATAAATTCCATATTTGGTGGAGTATTTTTTATTTTCTGGTGGTAAATGTGTGGCTTTGAATTTAATGAATAATACTTCAATCAAAACATGTTCTACTATAGTGGAATATATGGATGCAGACTAGGTATATAATAAAATGATATGTTTAAAGAATCTTGTTGATGATATGGATTTATAAAAATTAAACCATCTAATTATATATTATGAAAATCATAGTTCAATAAATCTATCAATGAATCTAGTTTATAATTCTAGTTCTATTAAAATATACGTAAAACATCATTTTTTAAAGGAGAAGGAGGATGATATTGTGATAAAGCTAGAATATATTCTATATAAGTATCACGTTTATAATATTCTAATAAATTCTCCCACAACATAGTTATTTGATTAATTAAGTCTTCAAATGGTAGTGGATCCAAATTTTCAGAAATTTGGTATGAATATTTTGAGTTTCCACCTCTTGTTTGTCCTGTTTAATTTTCTATAACAAGTTAATTGAAATGGTGGAAATATTTTTCTTTTATTGAGTAGTTAAATTATTTATGTTTACTTGTGTATGAATTAATTGAGTTTTTTAGATTATTCTTACTCATTAATTTGAGTGTTTAAATTTTTGTGTTTTATAAATGATTATTTTATCTAACAAAATTATTGATTAGATTAATTAGTATTTTTTATACAAAGATATGTATCATGTCGATTTATATATGATTATTTCATGACTTCTCTATTTGATAAATCTGATCCCTATTTTTCACTTTTGGTATGTATATTAGTATGGGGAGATGAATGATATGTATTTTAAATAAATAAAAAATTGTCTATTATTGATCCCGCTTAAGGATGATGTTATATTTTTTGTTTATACAAGTTTAAGTGTGATGATCATATTTATTGATACACTTGTTTAAAGACTAGTTATACAAATGATGAAGTTTTTTTCACTATATTTGATGGATAATAGATAACATATTTAAGTGTTTAATAATTCCTTAATGGACTTTTATGAGATTTATCATGTTTTATATAGGAAATTCTCATTTTAATATCATATAATGGTCATTATGTAATTATAATATCAGTTTAATGGTAACATAAAAAGTATAATGGTTATATAGTGGATCCCAACAAGAAATTTTGGATGAATTGATTCATATTTATCTGGATATGTTATTTCATATTGGATTCATGAAGTGTTTTTCACTAAAGTATGAGTATGATCATCATAGTAATAAAACTAAATTTTCTTATTTAGATATGGTATTTTTTTATTGACATGATTTTTGATGTATATAATGGATGAAATGAATCCATGATTTATTCAGATATCATGGTTCATTTAAAATCAAGTAATTAGTTTCATTTATAGGTGATCAGTGTTAAAATTAATTGGATATTTTCTGAAGAAGAGATACAAGTCCATAATTAATACAATTCATCATGAAGGTATTATTTATCAAGATTTTTATATTTTTGAATATGTAAATAAATAATAAAATTATATTCTTATGGATTATATCTATATATAAAATTTAATGTAGATATTAATTGTTTTGTTTTTAAATTTAAAATAAATGTCAGGTCGTTATTGACTATTTTTTGTTAATATTAATCACTGGTGTTAATAGATTTAAATATTCTATTTAAAAATGTAATGATTTTAGTTATGATAACATGGTCATGATTTCATTATTATTATTTAGTTAAATAAATAAAAATAATTTGTTTTATTAAAACTAGTGATGTTCATGATTCATTGAATCATATTTTTATATATAGATATTAATGATGAAATACATAAAATATATTTTCTGTACAATTTAATGAACAAAAGGTGGAATTACTTAATGATTTAAATATTAATATTTAAATTCTAAACCCGAAAAACAGTTTATGCATATTAAAATCATATATTACTAGTTGTATATAATTTATACAGTTTAATATGTTTTCTAAAATAATGTTTTATAATGACAAGTGTCTCATTATTCACTATTTATGGTGTAAACTTTTACAATGACAATTAATTGATATTATTATAAATAGAACGAAAATATATTCTTTATAGGAAATTAATGATATTACAGAAGATATATTTATTTAGTAGTGCCATTTTTATGACTAGTTATTTAAGTCAATGAATAAAATTAAATAGAACATTCATGGAGGCTGTACTCTGTATGTAACATGTGAAATATTTTCAGGTTTCTTTTTATTTGAGATAAGTAAATTATGGTTTTTGAATCAATATAATAAAATATAATGATAATACTATTAAAAAAGAATTATATTAGTATTATTAAAATATATTTAAAGGAGGTGGTAGAAGAAAGTAATAAGATGATTTCAGTTAGTACAATTATCTCTTCCTTTGATATCACTTTTAAACTAGTCCTCAAACCTTCCAAGGTTGGGAATTTGGTGGTAATTAAATAACAAGGTAATTTGAAAGAGGGTTTTAGATTTTTTTATAAATATTTTTGATCTAATATTCTTTTTATAGATGTATATGTGAGGTGGTGAATGATTTGTTTTGAAAATGAGAGGGTGAATTTTATTGTATATATTATCTTTTTAATAAAAACGTGAGTCATATCAATAGAATGTGGATCTAGAATGGAAAAATATTGATAAGGGATATTGTTTAGGTCTGTAAATATAATATATTTCAATTTATAGATATGTTATTATGATATTTTATGTCATTATCCATTATCTTAACCATTTTACCACATTTTACCTCTATGGTGGCATCAAACTTTTACCCTTTTAATACATTTTTATGACCAAAAATGTAATTGAACGTTTTACATAATTATAATATTCTAATTCAAGGCATCAAATTTTTTTCTAGATTCAATTCACAGTGGTCTGAAATTAATTTAATAAAATTATGCATTACATAATTAATTGTTCTTTGAAAAATTACATTTATGAATTAAAATTATTTTACACCGAATTAATGTATATTATAGATTCCATGATAGTTATTTAAAAATTAATAGAAAAAATAGCTTTAACTGTTA
This sequence comes from Viscum album, assembly GCA_963277665.1. Classification (NCBI taxonomy): domain Eukaryota; kingdom Viridiplantae; phylum Streptophyta; class Magnoliopsida; order Santalales; family Viscaceae; genus Viscum; species Viscum album. The sequence continues at coordinate 152,969,444 of OY728163.1, forward strand.
TTTAGATTAGGAAAAAACCCGATGTAATTTTGTGAATACTTAATTAATTGAAAAACACTTAAATAATTATTTATTACAAAAAATATATAACTTAAGATCTAAAATCTTAAGTATAGGATTATGATTTCAATATATTCTTTTTAAATAATATATCTTACTCTTTAAATACAGTGTTGTCCAAAATAATATTTTATAATTATTATTTCATGTTTATATCATTATGTTATCCAAAATGTAATGTTATTTGAAAAAAATTGTATTTTACAATTCATTAAAACATCAACATCTTTATAAAAAAAATCAAAATATAATTTTTACCATAATAGAAAAAAATAATGAAAATTTTAAAAAACTGAACTCTTAAATGTGATAAAAAATAATTTTAATATTATAATTCATGATTTTGGAAAATAATTTTTAATTCATTTATTTAAATTTATAAAATGAATCAAAATGATTAATATGAAAAAATATTAATTTATTAAATTAATAAGTACTTGTTTATGTAATCATAACCTATATATAAAACCCCCAAAATGTAAAACCAAATTCATAAGTGTTGTATATGAAATAGTGGTAGTCGCCAAGGGTGATTTATTTATTATGGATCCCATACTAATTTTCATGAGATTGAACTTATCAAACAAAATATTTCACTCAAGTCATACTTTTTGAAGTTTACATTGGTATTTTTCAAGGAAATTCCCCTTTTTACCACCTTTCAAATCTGGGATAATGGAGCCTCAAAAGGAAAAGAACATGATATGATTTATATCCTTCCTTCATAGATAAGATAAAATGGTTACTTATTTTTATACCAATTAATTAAATGACTATGTTACTGTGGTTTTCTAGGTATAGTTATATGTTAGAGCAATTATATTTATGATTATTTATACTTAAAGGGAAAATATCATAATATCATGGGAAGATAAAAATATGTTGAACAAAATATTGTGGTAAAAATGTATATAATAAATGGTGTATTGTAAAAATTGAAAATTTTCATTTACAATAGGAACACTATTTTTAATGAAAATAATCCATGCTTTTTGTTCTTGGGATAATTTCCCAAACAGTTGCGGTCATCACTTCCTATAAATAATCAAACCAACCATCAGAGTCATGAATTAGAACATGTAAATAACAATTGAAAATATGATCCTTGATACCATAATATATATTCGAAACTCTAAAATTGATAATAGAGAGGAGATTAATGTGGCATATCTTTTGGGTAATTTTAATAGTGGACTTGACAAACTTAATGATATTAATTAATGATAATAAATTTATGAGGATAATGATTTCCTTTGTTCGTATGAGGTAATTTTTTGGTTTCTTGAATATTCTAAATATATATGATTTTAATTTTTTGGGCCACCAATAATCAAACCATTGTAATAATCATAAACATTTATTCTATACTCATTCTACAAATTGAAGTCGAAATTTCAGATGTGGAATCAGTATTTTAATGGAATCAATCGATCCTAATTCAAAATCTGGATCTACCACATATTATTTCCACTAACCCATAATTAAAAATAAAATTCACATCTTCTAAATATATTTATTTATTCCTAGTGTATAACCAAATATTTCATATTTTTTTTTCTTTCACCCTTGACTCCAAGAAAAAATAATCATTATTGACTTAAAAATAATAATAAATCAACTAGATTAAATAGTTATAATATTCTTAATTGTATCACAATCATCTATTTCGATAGGATGGTTCATGGAAAAAATTTTAAACCTTCTTTCCATCCATAATAAAAATAAACTACCAATATAACCTAATTTTTATAATAGGTCACTGTTATGTTTCTTGGAAGCTTCTATTGTGTTCACATAGTTTGTGTGTGTCGACTTAACAACATTAAGGTAATTTTTTTTCAAGATGAAATAAAAACTGTTTTTATTTGTTTTCTTATATTTTCTTCTTTCCATAAACTCAAAATTAAACAAAAACAATGATTTTTTTTGTTTTTTACGTTAACCCATTAAGGTATCTATGGAGCTCAAATGTTGTTTGTGTGTGATAATTATAAGATAAATAATTTATGTATTTTAAATTGAATCATGTTCCTTATAGAGAAAAACCCAAATATTAAATCATAAATTTTGATGTTATGTGTTATATATATATATATATATATAATTTTTTTTCCAGCTGGTTCATAATCATCAAACTAGATGATTGTTTAAAAATTTTAATTATTAACTTATTCCTCAAACATCTTCCCAATTCATAACTCTCTATTATATTTTTTCAACACATAAGGTCATGTAATTTTATTTTTGTGGGAGAAAATATAAGATTTTGTTAAAAAATATTTATATAATGTTTAATTTATTTTTCATTTCTTGTGAAAATATATATTTTAAAACATAATAACTTAATGTCATTTTTTCATTCATTAATTCAGACATTATCTTATATTATGATTATGATATATTTTTTAAAACAATGTTACTTTATATGATTTATCATGATCTATATTTTCATTAATTCAATAAAAATATCACAATCATACACATCAGATTGTGGGCCATCAATTTCAGTTCTTAAGGTTTATTCTTCATGTAATAGTATGTTGGATCACCTTATTATTATGTATAATATCATAAAAATGAATAAATAATCAACAAAAATACTTTGAATATAATTTTCTCAACTATTGTTTGGAATTTAGTACTTTGGAATGGAGAATCCATAGACTCTTTCCCATATTTAGGGGTTATTTCTTTATATAAATAATTTAATTGACATAATGTGTCGTGTGTCACATACAAGGATAGTTACTCCATTTTTTTCACTCTCAGAGTTGGTCTTTTCATCTCAATTATAGTTGAAAAATAAAAAAAGATACTAATAATAAGTTAAAAATGTTATTTCCTCCAAGTGATTACATATTTTTTCATTATACAAAATTGAAATCCAATTTCATGTATAGTGTAAAAAATATATATGTTCTTAATTATATATTGATGAAGGGAATTGGTTAATTTTAAAAAATAAATTTTCTTAGGATTTTTATATTATCATGTATATAGAATGTTTTAAATGATTTTAATGGCATTAATGAGTAATTTAGGTGAGTAAATTGTGGATAAATTTTTTTGTTAAAATGTTGTAGGACTGAGGAATTGAATATTGATATTTTTTAGATGGTAATTTTTTATGTACTAGAAAACTCTTATCGTGACAGTGATTAGAAAATGAAAATGGATAAATTTGATTTTATTTTCCATAGATTTAATGAGATAAATTTTTCATAAAACCTTAGGTTTGTGAATTTTACAATTTAAACTTCATTTCACATCATAATGGTAATTCATGAAATAAATTTTTTAATTTAAGCCTATTTAAATATCAACATGGGTAAAATAGTAGGTTGATGATTTAAATTTGAAATTTCATTATCATGTTACTCAATTTTTGGGTAATATAGTGCCCTTATGTATGATTGATAGATTTAAAATGGATGTTAACACATTAAGGTCTTCAATATTGAGTTTTTTAAGAAAAAAGGTACACATTTAAGACATAAATCAGATATGGATCCCACAATTAAAGTTTAAATAAACATAAATTTTAATTGAATAAATAGGAATATATTATTAACATTTCATTAATTCTACATGTAAGATAATTTAAACTTATGAAATGTTATCCATCTATGGTGACATGAGGTTTAAATTTTGGGCTATATTTCATGGACCCAAAATACATCCCACTATTTAGAAATAAATGATATATTATTAATTAAACTTGGAAGAAAATTTTAGAGTTATTATATGAAATAGTGGTCCACTATTAATTCTTCTATGGTCTTTTCAACTATAGTCAACCTAAAGATCAGAACATCAACTAATGGGGTGAAAACAATTCATATAACCATGGGAAAGATGTAAAATCAATTATCCACAAACATTAAAACATTGTTTATTCCAAATAAATGAATAAAAGGCCATTAAAAGCAATATTATACACAAACAGGGCTTGAATGATATCTTTATGGTGTATTTATGGGATTAAATGGGATATTTTGTTCACATTTCTTTCTATTTAATGTTATTTTGTAATCATGTTGTCATAAACTTATCCTTTGATAATAAATTTTTTAAAACAATATCATATTTCAAAAGGATTATTAATTCTTCTCTTAATATTATTTTTCCTATATCTTTTACTAAAACATTATTTATTTCTTTGTGAGAATACATTATCAAAATAATATAATTTATCATTTTTGGGTGTTTTCTTCCATATTCCTGCTTCTATGAGTTTTCATTTGACTATTATTGATAGATTTGAATAAAGAGAGAGTAAACCATCTTATGATTTGATATTATCGATTTTAATATGATATATTGTATGATAATTTTTGTAATTTATAACTACAATTAGTTAAATTCTTTTATAATTCCTTTCTGTTGAGTATTTTCTTCTTTATAATTATTGTGTTTTAAATACTACATATTTGGCATGCTAGTTTGATCATATAACATGAAGTGATCATTAAATGGATCATCTATGTTATTATGATATTTAATATATAATTTTATTATGATGAAATAAATGAATTATGAGTGTGTATATATCTTATTGGTTGTATAATACTTGAATTTTTTATGCTAAAATCACTTTAAAATGAATTTTTTTATTTAAAAATAGAAACAACTTAGTATCACCCCATGTAAACTATATATTTCAATTAAAATATTTTTATGTTTTTCTTTTAATAAACACACCCTAAATATATTTATACTTCACAGCCAAATCCAAAAACCAATCCATGTGTATTAGTTCTCATCTTAGTTGTCTATGGAATAGAAAACTCAAACTATACTACATATAACCACTTCTACCCATAGTGTACATTTTGGTGAACTATATTTCCTAAACTTTTGTATATACTTATGTGAGTAATATATACATTCTAATTCTATTTTCTCTCTAATTTATTTATTACCACTCATATATATGTTATATTTTACACTTTATTAGAATTTATGTATACCCTCATAAATTATAGTCCATTCAAAAATTTTAATTATGATTGGTAATCCTAGGGATAAAAAATCAATTAAACATAGGGGTTATCCATCATTAGATCAATTTTTTTAAGAATCAAAAATCTTATTATGAGTCCACTGTATTTAATATTCTTCCAAGTGAGCGCATAAAAAACCAAAAAATGAATAAAGTAGAATTTCAAAGTTATATAGACCCTATCTATTGGAAATTCATTGATTAAAACATTAATTAATAACTCACTCATTTATGAAATAGTCCACCCTTGAGAATTATGCATTCTTCCGCAGGAGAACCAAAATATATCTTAAAACCACAAGTCTATAACTACCTTCAATCTTCTTATCAGAAAGAGTTTGAGATTCCGTACCTTAATATTATATAGTTCAATGAATTCATTGGGAACATTTTTCCCATATCCAAATTTAATCATACAAGAGGAAAATATTACATTATTTAATTAAATGATCAAGATATTAATTAGTCTATGTTTTTCTTAAATATCTAAAACTATAAAACTAAACAGTACTGACAATGTATTGTAATGAATTATTTTCATTAATTCATGTAATTATATGCTCATATATGTGGGTTATTATACACTACTTTGACATCATCACATTATTTATTATCATAATGGATAAATTTTTTCTCTTTATTTGAAATATAAGACTATCCTTCATTATCACTTAAAGGTATTCTATAGAAAAAAAAATTAGTTAATGATAAAGGAGATCAATTATTTGATGGAAAATGTTTTCAGTTGTATAAGGAGAGATTTATTTCATACTTATTATCCCCATGATATAATTTCAATGTTTATTATCTTTAATGTTTCACAATGAAAAGGGAGATTTGTACATGGTTCCCATCTATAAATAATTTTTAAAAAAATTGATTGAAAATCCTGAAATTTTATACTCCTTTCATTGTCAAAAAAATAAATAATATTATAAATGGTATTACTGCCAATAAAATCTATAAAAAATCATAGAATCTTTGAATCAAAAACATAAAACATGGATAAATTTTATCTTATCTAGAAAACATTTGAAGATATAAAAATATAGAAAATTGAATCTATTGTTGAGTTTTTAACATGATTCAATGATGTTGTATTTAATATATGAGCAATTAGAGAAAAACATGAAGAAACTTGTATGGTCATAAATATCATGGGAATATATAATGATAAATTTCATTTCAATATCTTATCCTCTAATGGCATATATCTTCATGTATTTATAATTTATGAATTAGATAGCACACTCATTAATAATGAGTTGAGAAAAAAACTTTGTCTTAGAAGAAAACGGTAAAAATAAGGGGGAAATTGTTTCAATCCTTTGAATAACTAAAAATATAAGTTGAAACAATTTGTACATACTTGGAAGATAATTTAGAAGAATATTTCAAAATAAATTCATTCATGTAGAGAAGAATCACCTAAATGGAAGGTAAATTCAATGGAAAATTTCTTTTCAAATGATTTAACTTTGTAAAATTATGTTATTTCTATAGAAATTTTCATAATAAACTCAATAATGAAGATGGATATTAGAAAGGTTATAGAGTTTCACCCAATAATGGAAACTTTTATTACTAATGTACATCTTAGCGAAATGTGAAGAATAAATTTAAACAAATGTTCTTCATAGAATATTGTGTTGTTGTTACATAAGGGGTTTTTATAGTGATGATTTTGTTATTAATGAATTGACACTTATGAAATATCCCCATAAGGCCCCCATAGATTATAAAATGGATAATAATGATCGATCATATGAATATTAAAAGGGGAATAAATAATATTCTCTTGAAGAATTTTAATGAACTAAATAATTTACCATGATAATATAGATTATGTTGCATCAAAAAGATATTAAAAAGATGATAGATAATAATTAATATTTCATAATGTAATAGAATTACATTAAATATATTCTCATCAAGGGAGTCAATATTTTTTATGAGAAAGAAATTTGAATATTATTTTTTTATATGAAGATAATTATTTATGTTATAACAACTATAATTATCCTTATAGATAATGTGGTTAAAATAAAAAAAAATAAATTTATTGATTATGGTATAGAAATGGATAATGAAATATTTATCTACAATGTTGATAATGATGATGAAAGTGAATGTTGATATAAAAAATATATCATTTTTATAATTCTCAAGGTTGTGAACTAAAGCCTAGTGAGACTTAAAATGGCATGCTTAAAGAATCATCTTAAAGATATGGATTTCCATAAATTAGACCAACTAATTATACATTTTGGAAATCAAAGATCCATAAATCCATCAATGAATCTAGCTTATAATTCTAGTTCAAATAAAATATACATAAAACATCACGTTTTTTAAGGATAAGGAGGTTGATATTGTGATAAAGCTAAAATGTATTATATATAACGATCATGTTTATAATATTCTAATAAAGAGTCCTAGAACATAGTTATTTGATTAATTAAGTCTTGAAATCGGAGTGGAAACAAATTTTTTGAAATTCGTTATGAAATTTCTTATTTTCATCTTCTGGTTTTCTTTTTTAATTTTTAAGAAGATGTTAACTGCAATGGTGGATTTTTTTTTGAGTAGTTTAATTTTTTATATTTATTGTGGTAGGAATTAATTGACTTATTTATATTCTTCTTACTCATTTTGTTGATCATTTAAATATTATTGTTTTAAAAATATTATTTTATTTTACAAAATTTATGATTTTTTTAATTACAATTATTTATTTAAAGATAAGGATCATATCGATTTATATATGATTATTTCAGGACATATTTATTTTATAAATTTGATCCATGTTTTGTTTTCACATTGGGTTTGTATGTTAGTATGGGGAGAAGAATCATATTTATTGTAAATAAATTTAAAAATGTCTATTATTGAACCCTCTTAAGGATGATGTTATATTTAATGTTAATACACGTTTTTGTGTGATGATCATATTTATAGATATACATTTTAAGGACTAGTTTTATAAATGAGGAAGTTTTCTTAGTATATTATATTGATATTTAATGACATATTTAAGTTTTTAATAATTCCTTGATGTAATTTTATGAGATTTATCATGTTTTATATGTGAAATTTTCATTTTTTATATCATATAATGGACATTATGAAATTATAATATCAATGTAAAGGTAACTAAAAAATTATAATGGTTATGTAGTGGAGGCACACACTAAATTTTGAATGAATTCATTCATACTTGTCTGGAGATATTATTTCATATTGGATTCAGGATGTGTTTTTTACTAAAGTATGAGTATAACCATCATAGTAATAAAACTAATTATCTTATTTAGTTATAGTATTTTTTTATTGAGATAATTTTGGATGTATAGATATGTTGAGATGAATCCCTTATTTATTCAGATATCATTGGACACTTAAAATCAAGTCATTAGATTCATTTATAGGTGATCAAAGTACAAATTAATTAGATATTTCTTAAATAAGAGATACAAGTCCATAATTAATACATTTTATCATGAAGGAATTATTTATTAAGATTTCTAGATTTTTTTAAAATGTCAATAAATAATAAAATTATATTCAAGTGGATTATATCTATATGTAAAATAAAATCAAGATATAATTTTTGTAAAATTATTAGAAATATTATATCGTTATTGACTATTTTTTGTTAATATGGATCATTGGTGTTAATTGTTTTAAATATTATAATTTTCAATGTAATGATTTTAGTTATCATATCACGGTTGTGATTTCATTATTATTATTTCATTTAGTATATAAAAATAATTTACCATTAAAATTGATGATTTTCTAGATTTATTGCATCATATTTTAATCTATAAATATTAATGATGAAAGACATAATATATTTTTAATATTATTTTTAATGAACTAAAAATGAAATCTCATTAATGAGTTAAATATTAATATTTAATTTCTAAACCCAAAAAATGGTTTATATATATTAAAATCATATATTTAAAGTTGCATAAAATTCATAGATTTTAATAACTTTTCGAAAATTGAGTTATATATAGAAAAGTGGCTTAGTATTCTCTCTTTAGGAGGTTAAATTTTACGATGGAAATTTATTGATATTATTATAAATAGAATGGATTTTTTTTAGGAAATTAATGATATTACAAATGAAATATTTATTAATTAACTCCATTTTTAGAACCAGTTATGTAAGGCAGTGAATATAAGGAAATAGGGCATTCATGGAGGAAGTACTCTGTACGTAACATGTGAGATATTTTCATGTTCTTTTTTATTTGGGAGAGGTAAATTGTGGTTTTTCAATCAATATAATAAAATATTACCATAATACTATAAAAAAGAATTATATTTTTATTATTATAATATATTTATTGGAGGTTTTAGAATAATGAAATACAAAGATCTCGGTTAGTACAATTACCTTTTCCTTTGATATCCTCTTTTAAACCACTCTTGAAGGCTTCCTAGGTTGAGAATTTTGTGAGAATTAAATTACATGGTAATTTGAAATAGGGCATTATATTTTTTTATGAATTTTTTAAGCTAATATTCTTTTTATAGAAGTATATGTGAGGTGGTGAAGGGTTTTGGTTTAAAATAGGAGGGTGACATTTTTTGTATATATTAGTATTTTAATAAAAAAGGTGATTCATATTAAAGTAAAGTGGATCTAGAAGGAAACATATTGATAATCGATAAATTTTAGGTTAGAAAATTGAATATATTTTAATTTATAAATATGATATTATGATATTCTATGTCCTTATTCTTTAGAATAACCATTTTACCACATTTTACCTCTATGGTGGCGTTACACTTTTACTTTTGTAACGATTTTTTATGACCAAAAATGAAATGGAACTTTTACCTAATTTCAATATTCTCATTCAAGACATGAAATCCTTTTTTTTCAGATCGAATTCTTAGTGGTGTAAAAATAATTTTATAAAATTATGCATAACATAAAATATAGATTTTGGGAAAATTACTTTTGTGAATAAAAATTAATTCACACCAAAATAATGTATATTATTGATTCCATGATAGTTCTTTAAAAATGGGGAGAGTGTAGTTTTTTTATTTGACAATTAAATCATGAAAAAAACAAATGGAATATTTTGAATACATAATTAATGTAAAAAAACTGGAATAATTATTTATTATAAAAATTGTATAACATAAGATCCAAAATCAAAGGTATAGTTTTTTTGTTTCAAAATATTCATTTTAAATTATATATCTTACTCCTTTAATACATAATTTTCTAAAAAAATGTTTTCTTATTATTATGTCATATTTATATCATAATGTTCTCCTAAATGTTATTGTACTTGAAAAAATTTGTATTTTACTATTCATTAAAAAATAAACCTCTTTATTAAAATACAAAAAAATAATCTAAATATAATTTTTACAATAATAGAAAAAATAATGTAATTTTTTAAAAACAAAACTCGTAATTGTGATAAAAATTAATTTTAATATTATAATTCATGATTTTGGAAAATAATGTTTAGAACGTGTATTTTAATTTATAATATGAATCAAATTGATTTATATGAAAAAATAATAAATTATTAAATTAATAATTACATGTTTATTTAATCATAACCTATATATAAACCCAACAAAAAGTAAAAAAAATTGTAAGGGTAGTATAAGAAATGGTAGTAGTCGTCGGGGGTGATTTAGTTATTATGGATCTTATACTGATTTTCATGAGAATGAACTTATCCAACAAAATATTTCACTGAAGTTACTCTTTTTGATGTTTACATTGGTATTTTTCAATGGAAACTCCCCCTTTTACCACCTTTCGAATCTCGGCTAATGGAGCCACAAAAGGAAGACAACATGATGCAATTTTTATCCTTCCTTCAAAGATAAGATAACATGGTTACTTATTTATATAACAATTAATTAAATGATTTTCTTATTATGTTTTTCTTTGAACAGTTATATATTAGAACCAATATATTTAAGATGAATTTTACTTAAAGGGAAAATATAATAATATCATGGGAAGATAAAAATATGTTAAACATAGTGTTTGAGTAATAATATGTATACTAAAGGGTGTTTTTGATAAATTTAGAATTTTCATTTACCATACCGACATTATTTTCAAAAAAAATCAACCTTTCTTTTTTTCATTGGATAGTTTCCCTAACAGTTGCGGTGATCAATTCCTATAAAAAATCAACCCAACCATTAGAGTCATGAATTATAACATATAAATAAACATTGAAAATATGAACCTTGATAAAATAATATATATTCTAAACTCTTAAATTGATAATAGAGATGATATTCTTGTGGTGTGTTTTTTTTGAAATTTTAATAGGGTACTTGAGAAACTTAATGGAATTAATTAATGATATTTAATTTATGAGGATAATGATATCCATTGTTCATGTGACATAATTTTTCATTGTCTTAGATATTCTAAATATATATCATTTTAATTTTTTGGGCCACCAACCATCAAACCATTGGCAACATCATAATCATTGATTATATACTGATTCCATAAATTGAAGTGGAAATTTCGGATGTGGAATCAATATTTCTAAAGGAATTAATCGATCCTAATTCAAACTCCAGATCTACGACATATGATTTACACTAACCCAGACTTAAAAATGAAATTCATATCTTCCAAATATATTTATTTATTCCTATAGTATAACCAAAACCTTCATATTTTTAATTATTATCCCCTTGAGGCCAAGATAAAATAAACATTATTGACATAAAAAATAATAATAAATCAATTAGATTAAACAATTATAATATTCATAAAATTATCCCAATCATCAATTCTGATTGGATGGTCCATGGAATATTTTTCAACCTTCCTTCTATCCATAATGAAAATAAAATATCGATATAATATAATTTTTATAAAAGTAAATTGTAATGTTTCTTGTAAGCCTGTATTGTGTATGCATAGTACGTGTATGTCGACTTAACTACTTTAAGGTATTTTTTTCAAGAGGAAATAAAAATTGTTTTTATTTGTTTTATTATATTTTATTCTTTCTATCATCAAAAAATGAAACAAAAACAATGAGGTTTTTTTATTTTTTTTAGATAACCCATTGTGGTATCTATGGTGATCAAATGTGGTTTGTGTGTTATAATTAAAAGAAAATGACTTTATGTATTTTAAATTTAATCATGTGCCCTGACTGGAGAAAAAAATATTAAATCATAAATTTGTATTTTATGTCGTATATATATAATAATAATTTATTATTTTTCAACTGGTTCATCATTATCAAACAATATGATTTTATCCAATTTTTCATTATTAACTTCTCCCCTCAACATTATTCACTCTATTATTTTTTTCAACACATAAGTTGAAGGAATTTTATTTTTTTGGGTGAAAATTTATGATTTTTTAACAAATAAATATATAAAAAGTATAATTTATTTGTCCTTTCCTGTGATAATTTACATTTTGTAACATTTAAACATAAGGTCATTTTTTCATTCATTAATTCAGACATTATCTAATTTTATGATTATGAGAATTTTTTTTCTAAATAATGATATATTATATTATTTATCATGATCTATATATTCATTAATTTAATAAAAATATCACAAAAATAAACATTAGATTATGTGCCATCAGTTTTAGTTCTTGATGTTTTTTCTTCATATAATAGTATTTGGGATCCCCTTATTTTTATGTAGAATATCATTAATATAAAGAAATAATCAACAAAAATATTCTGTATATAATTTTATTTAACTAATGTGTGGAATTTAGTAATTTTTAATTGAGAATCCATATATTTTCCCCATATTTAAGCCTTATTTATTTATTATAAATAATTTAATTGGCATAATGTGTCGTGTAACACATATAAGAATAGTAACTCCATTTTTATCATGCTCGGAGTTGGACTATTCATCTCAATTATATTCAAAAATAAAAAATGAAACTAATAATATGTTAGAAATGTTAATTCCTCATAGTGATTAAATTTTTCCACTATCCAAAATTGAAATCAAATTTCTTGTATAGTACACAAAATATATTTGTTCTTAATTATAATTTGATGAAGGCAATTGGTCTATTTTAAAAAATAAATTGTCCTCATATTAGGATATTCTAGAGTATAAGAAATGTTTTAAATGAATATAAGTGTATTAATGTGTGATTAATGTGAGGTAATTGTGGATAGCATTGTATGTTAAAATGTGGTAGGATTTAAGAATTGATTATTGATATTTTTTAAAAGGTGATTTTCTATGTTCTAGAAAACTCTTGTCGAGGCAATGATAAGAAAATAAATGTTGATAGATTTGATTTGATTTTCTATAGATTTAATGTGATTCATTTTTTATGAAATCTTAGGTTAGTGAATTTTACAATTAAAACGTCATTTTTCATCATAAGTGTAATTCATGAAATAAATTTATTAATTTATAACAATTTAAAAATCAAAATGGGGGAAATTTTATTTTGATTATTTAAATTTGAAATTTCATTATCATGTTACTCAATTTGTGGGTAATATGTTTTCCTTATGTATGATTTATATATTTAAAATGTATGTTAACACATTAGGGCCTCAAATCTCGATGTTTTTAGGAACAAAGGTACAAATTTGATATATAAATCAGATGAGGATCCAACAAATCAAGTACAAATAAGCTTAAATTTTAATTGAATAAATTGGAATATATGATTAAAATTTCATTAATTCCATATGTAAGATAATTTAAACTTTTTAAAGGATATCCATCCATAGTGACATGAGGTTTAAATTTTTGGCCAGATTTCAGGGCCACAAAAAATCCATCACACTTTTTTCGAAATAAAGGATATATTTTTAATTAAAATGGGATGAAAATGTACTAGTTATTAGAGGAAATAGTGGCCCACCATTAATAATTCTATCTCCTTTTCAACCTTATTAATCCTAAAGATTAGTACATCAATGAATGAGGAGAAAACCTTTTATTTAACCTTGGTAATAAAGAAAAATCAATTACCCACCCACATTACAACATATTTTGTTCAAAATAAATGAATGAAATGACTGAAAAAGCCTTATTAATGATTTAATGGACTCCAATGATCTCTTTATGGAGGATTTACGGGATTAAATGGGATATTTTGGACACATTTCATTATTTATAATGTTTTGTTGTAATCATGTTGTCCTAAACTTATCCTTTGATAATAACTTTTAAAAAACAATCTCATATTTCAAAATGATAATTAATTATTCTCTTAATATTATTTGTCCCATATATTTCACTATAACATTAATTATTTCATGGTGTTAATAAATTCTCAAAATAATATAATTGATCATTTTTTGGATTTTTTTTCTTCCATATTCTCGTTTCTAAGAGTTTTCATTTGACATTTATTGACAGATTTGAATAAATAGAGGGGAAACCTTCTTATAATTCGATTTTATAGAGTTTAATTGGATATATTGACTGATGTTTTATATAATTTATAACTCTAATTAGTTAATTTATTTTATACTTCCTTTCAGTTGAATATTTTCTTCTTCATAATTACTATGTTTTAAATACTACATATTTTGTGAGCTAGTTTGATCATATATCATAAAGTTATAATTAAATGTATCCACAATGTTATTTGAATATTTAAAATATAATTTTATAATGATGAAATAAGTGAATTATTAGAGATTATGTATCATATTGGTTGGATAATACATGTAATTGTGAAGCTATAATCACTTTAAAATGATTTATTTTCTTTAATAAAAGAAACAACTTAGTATCAACCCATGTCCATTAAATATTTTCATTAAAATATTTTTCTGTTTTTATTCCAATCAACTCACCCGAATATTTTTTTATATCATATATAAATTCTACAACCAATCTATGTGTCTTAGATCACATATTAGTTATCTATATAATTGAAAACACAAACTATACTACATGTGACCACTTCTACCCATAGTGTACATTTTGTTGAACTATATTTTAGAACCATATTTATGTACCAATGTGAGTAATATATACATTCTTATTCTATTCTCTCACTAATTTCTTTATTATCAATAATATATATCTTATATTTTATATTTTATTAGAATTTAGGTATTCCCTCATAAATTAGAGTCCATTCAAAAACCATAATTAAAATTGAAAATGCTAGGGGTAAGGAATCAAGTAAATCAAGGGTTTATCTACGTTTAGATAAATTTTTTTTAAGAATCTATATTCTAATAATGATTCCATTATATTTAATACTCATATAAATAAGCACATTTTAAACAAAATAATGAATGAAATATAATTTCTAAGTGATATAGAACCTATCAATGGGAAATTCATTGATTAAAACATTTAGGAATAACTCAATCATTTTTGAAACAATTATCCCTTGGGAATTTTGCATTCTTCATAAGGAGAACAAAATTATATCATAAAACCTCATGTCCATAACTACCTTCAGTCTTCTCATCATAAATAGTCTGAGATACCATACATTAATATAAAATAGTTTAACGAAATAATTGTGAACCTTTTTCCCATATACAAATTGAATCATACCAGAGGAAAATATTAAATTTTTACATAAATGATCATGATAATATTTATTTAATAAAATTTATATGTGTATCTAACCACTCATAGCACTAACAAAAAATATATATTTTTAAAACAAATCCCCACCATAATAAAATTTCACATAAAATGAAAACCCTTTGAAATTTTGTGGGACTCACACTCCTAGGGATGATGAATGTATCAAGGATAAATTTTCATCTATCTATTTAATTGTTGAGGAGATATACCATAAGAAAATTTATAAACATCATCATTTTTCACAATATTTTCAAAAAAATTTATAAGTAATACAATAGGGATTATATTTGACAAATAGTCCCATTACAAATGATCTTGATTCAGGGACGACGATATTTGGATTCAATGAACATAAATTTTAAACCACTTCACTCCAAAACATTTTTATTCGAAGGTAAAATAACAATCCTAGTATTCATTGGATGGATAAAGAACAAACCAAAAAACAATAAGGTCTAAACTGAGTACATTATTGAGAATTTACAACTAATACCCAGTTTGAATACTTAAAATCCAAACTACCACATTATTTAATGTTATGAAAACAACCTAAATATCCACCTGGGAAAACCCAAATATCTAAACCATATATCCAACCTTTTCCATAACCATTACATGTGAAATTATGGATGAAATTTTTGGAAATTAATTCATATGTTTTTGCAATATAATATGAAATTCCACTAACTAAAACTGTTAAGGAACCAATTATTACTTATTATTTTACCTTTATAACCTTAAAAGGGATAATATTGTTATACATAATCCTATAATAGAAACCACAAATATATTACTTCCATATAGAGTGGGAAATCCATTATCAATCCTGAACCAACTATTCATAAAATATTAAAGGTATTAAAATAGCATGATGGTGCTAAATAATAACCATTATAATATAAGAAATAAATACAGGACATATAGGATCCATTACCTCTCAATTAAATAGAAAAATTTAGATTATTCCATTAATGAATGTGGAAAAAATACAAACTGAAGTTTAGTGAATGTTTAAGTGAATGTTTATGTAATTTTAAACTTAATATCACACTTCTTAATAAATTAAAAGTAATAGTAATCAATTCAATGTAAAATAATTTATTTTGAAGTTTTAATGTAAATTTGGCTCCTAAAAACTAACACTTTTTAGCTGATAACTTGAAAACAACCATATAAGGTACCTAAATCTAATGTTAAATGGCCCCGATTGTCCAAAAATAAGTGTAGAACATGCATATGAAATTGTTCTCGAATCCCTTCATGAGATATGGTCTAGTTCTGATCTCATTTCATATTTCATATATTTGTAATTAGGTATTGTGGACCTTTATCCAATAATTTTCAGTCTCTAACATGTTTATCCTAGTTATTGACTACCTATTGGTAACATACGTTAGGTTTTAATGTAATTTTAAACGTTTATTTTCTTTTTTGACATCATTTTCATTGTAATTCATCCAACATTATGTATTAGAGAGAAATAACCCATAATTAATGGTCATATACTCTTAGATACAATCATCCGAGTCATGTAGGTGTGGAATGTGATAATAATAATATTCAGTAGATTCATGGCCCTTGATATCATCATATATAATGAAAATTACAATTAGAGATGATGATGTTGTTAATAGGGTGAATAAATTAGAGAATATTTAATATTGATTGGAGGAAACTCATTGAAATATTAGAGAATATTTATGTTAAGAGGAGACTGATTTTATCAACTCATATAATGGAAATTTTTCCTTGTTATATTGAATACCATGAATAGAGATCCATAGATATTTTTTGACCATGAATCCATGCATGATAGGAGAAATCATAATCTTTGGGTTTATAACAATTAATTACACTGAAAAAAAATGTAGGGAGGATAAAACATCAATTCTAATGAAATCAATCAATCGTTATTCCAACTCTATATATAGACAATTTTACTTTAAAAAACACGATATTGAACCAACATTCATACCTTCATCACATAAGTATTCTTCAGTTACATAATATTTTTCTCAAAATAGTTTAAAAACTTCAAAGGTAACCCTAGTAGAGACTCAATCAAAATCTAGTGGAATTAGAGGCAAATGAAAACCCTAATATGTTGAATGTTTATATTGTTTTGGGGTTTTAGGAAGAGCTAATATATTTAATGCAACATCATTAGTTGAAAAAATATGGATTATTTTCATAAATTTTTATTTTTTTGTTTTATATTTTTCAATCATTTAACAAAAACGAAATATGTGTTTTGTTTTTGATATTTTTTTATTAAATGTAATCACTTGGGGATTACATGATTTTATTGTTTTGTTTGTGTGTGGGATTTAATAGATGAAGAATATTATTGTTTTCAGTTAAAACACTTCCCTCATAGAGGTCAAACTCAACCATCAATAATCCATGAAGAGTTTACATTTTACATTGAGATTAGAAGATTAATTTCTTATTATCTAGTCATAAAATTCAACCCCGATGATTTTGTTCCATAATTTTATTCTTCAAAATCTATCATTAAATTTCATTATAAATCTTAAATATAAGTTTTATTACTATTCAATACATTATGATGTTAAATTCTTAGTTGTACTGATAAAATCTTAGATTCTTTAAAAATGTGAAATATTTAAAAAAAATCAATAAGTTATCATATCATTTGTTAACTTAATTTGATAAAAAAGATACATAATTTTAAATAATTAATCATTAATTTACATTTTGAGACATGAAATCCTGATGTTAAATGAATTTTCAAGACTTTTTTGATCTCATAGAATGTTTATGGTCATGAGTATAAATTTTAATAAGTATGGATGTTTATTGTGATTTTTCACCATCTATATATTAAACAATTTTGATGAAAATGGAATAATTCATTTCCATTAGATTTTTAGTTGGGGGTTTTGGTAATTGGGCTTCATTATTCACAGATTATTATTTTGGATCAGCTTAATATTAATTATATTATCAATAAATCATCTTGTTATTTGGATATTATTGTTTCTTTTTATTATTTTAAATTATTTTTATGGGATTAGTGATTTTTTATGTGAGTTCATTGTTGAAAACATTGTTTGATAAAATGTTTATGTGGATTGGAGTTAATATTTTATATTTTTTAGATTGTAGTATTCTAGGAACAAATTATTCTCATGTGGGGTGTGATTATAAACTTAAACAATAAAATTTTGATTCCTTTTTTATTACCATAAATATGATTTTCAGTTTATATAGTCTTGGGTTAAATAAATTTACAACTTAAACATCATTTTCTATCACGTGTGCAATTCTTATTTAAAATTTATTAATTGTAGTCCATTTAAACATTACCATATAGAACACTCTCTATTAATGATTACAATTTTAAATTTGGGGATAAAGTTACTAATATTTCGAGGAAACTATAGACCATATAGAGGTAGGGGATTATTAAAATAATTTGATTTTTCCTAGTATTCATAATTTTTGTGGAATGTAAAATTGAACATCTGATCCATTAAATTTATGTGGAGACCAAAATTTTTATACAATAAAATTATAATTATAATTTTTAATATATTAAATGGTGATTAAAATTTAATTTTAATATTAGGAATGTAAATTTGGATGTTTGGTTGGAGATCCAAGATAGACAATTTGAACTTCAAATTCTCAATTAGAGATCATGGCTAAAAAATTAATCCCATCATTATAGGAATAATTTCAAAATTGACAATCTAATTATATTTAAAAAAATTATTTTTTAAAAATCACCTTTTATAAGTCTAATACATATCACAATGATCTATAAATGATGTTCATTATTTTATATCAACGAGGATGGAGACAAACATTCATAAAAACATCGGAATGAAGAAAATTAAATTCTCTAGCCTCATTCCACCACCTTCTAGACAGCCTTAATAAATGGTTCGTATTTTATGGTTATATTCTCATCCAATTGTCATATAATGATCTTTTTTTAGTTTATTTGGGAGTATATGATATATTTGGTTTTCATGACATTATATATAATGTTATGATCTAATTTTGTGGTCATAACATTACTCCTCACATGTAAGTTACTAAACCTTTTATTTTGATTTAAATAAGTTTAATAAGTTATTACATTAATATTATTTTTATATTATTTTTAAATATGATATAATTTATTTCATGTTGTCTATCCACTATCATAATAATAGGATTTATCAGTTTTAATTTTTTTCACTTTATCAATATCACTTCTATGAGTCAAAATTTATCTTCTATTCTGACCTTTGAATGAATTGAATGATAAACCTCTTATGGGTTGATATTGGAGAATTTATTGGGATTTATTTTATTATATTTTATTTTATATAAAATAACAATTAGTTCTTTTACTTGAGATTTAAATTCATTTACCTATTTTATTCTTCATCATTATTGAATTTAGAAAATAATTATTTTATCTGACACTATGATCATATAACATGAAGTGATCATGAATGAGATTCTATTTGTGATTAAATGATTAACCATGTAATTTTATAGGAATTAAATAATTAAATATAAGCGGGATATAAATTTTTTTTATTATATTATTCTTGAACTAGTGAAGAAAAAATATTCCAAAAAATAATTCATCAAATCAAACCCTAAAAACCAAATATTGACTAATATAAATTTTTAATTTAATTAAAATTTTTCTCATTAAATAAAATTACTATATATAGTTGGACACTTAATTACAAAAAAACCCTTAAAATTCTTTGCTTCATAGTTCACTACATTGATCTTTACATAATCAATAAACCTAATTACTTAAGAAGGGTTTGCTTCTACTTGTAGTTTAAATGTTGGAAAACTAGTCATCCAAGTATGGTTACTATATAATGGTACTATATATAATTTATAGAAAATTGGTTTGAAAAATTACATGAAATATGATTTTTAGAGTTAACAAGAAAACCATATATATGTTTAGCCTACATAATTATAATGAAATTTTGACTGAGTTGTTATCCTAGAACTAACTAGTTATTAATTTAGAATACCAATATTTTTCGAACATGTCAATATTAGATATATATTAGGATATATTTTGATTATTTTTCTTGACTTTAATTTGATCATGTGTTATAGTATCTGTCGTATCAAAATTGGACAAAGTTGTTCCCTATTTAAATTAGAACCTTGATATTATATCATGATTTCACATAAATGTATTTTTATATGGTCAGGATGAATAAATATGATGGAGAACATAGTTTTTTTAATATTATTTGAGAGGTCTCGTAAGAGTATAAGGCATTATCTCCTGAATTTCTCACATGATAAATTTTTATAAGAGAGATTATGAGGACAATCCCACCTATAGGAATTCAACATGTTTTCATGTCATTGGACATTTCTAACATTGAGCATGTGTATTGGACATTATACATTATGATTATTAATAATATATATTATTTCATTCTTTATTAGGACTATTTATGAATACCTTGATGCCCTATGATCACATAGTGTATGATATGTTGTGTATATCACAATAGGTATGTTATTAAATAATTAGTCAAGGTTGATTAATCCCTTCTATGTATGGATGTTATTATCAGAATCCATTAATTGGAATGGAGCCATAAAAATAAATTATGAGGTCAAGGTGATGTATTCATATTCATTCTAGATGATCAAAGAAATATATATGATATATTCGGATCATAACACAAGTATGAAACATGCTTGATGACATAATAAGAAAATGGGATTATATTACATAATGTTCACTTATATGTGGTTGTATTTGTTTTAACATTATCTTCTTCCTCTTGGGTTCCATGAACTATTTAATGAGTGTAATTTATGAATTTTTGGAAAATACACATAATTCCTAAAAATAATAATCCTATAGGATTAAATAATAATATTTTCCATTGATCTAAATTAAATTCTTTTTGAATTTAATTATTTCAATAAGTACTATTCCCAATTCAGATGACTAATTTTATTCAAAATTTATTAATTGAATAAATTAAAGAAATATTTATTTCTAAGATAACTATTTAATTATGTAGATAATATATATATATATTGTATAAATAATCAATTATATATTTATTTTGTAATTATATTTATTTCTTATACGATATGAAGAGAAAGATGATTTATGATGTTAAATATTAATATTTAGGAAGGTATAATAATATTTATCATTGGACTATTAATTAAACGTCATGAGAAAATAATAATAATAAAATTATTATTTAATTGTATGGCATCATTTAGGGGTTTAATATATTACTGAGACCTAATGTCCCAAAAACAACTTATAACTCTATAAAAATAATACTTTGTCAAATATAATAGATTTGATCAATTATTTGAGAAACAATGTGCTAAATTAAATATATATCTCCCTCTTAATTTTGGAGACCTCTCTAGAATTTATTATCTCATGATCGAGAGATTATCCCCCTTCCTCAATATCTTTAATAAAGAGAGTTCATGGATGTTTCATCAAGCTTAAAAAAATTATCACAATGATCTAGAAGAACACTAAAACAAAATTGATCACCTATTATAGCACCGTACATTCCATTAAAAAAATTAAGATCAATGGAGAATGTGTGGTTCACTACTATATGGATTATTCAATTGGATCCTATTAGCACAATAATGATTCTGAAAGGGTTTTAGATGATAAAAAAATCATCATAGAACGATATCAAGACTGAGGTATTCTTTCAAAATATATATTAAAAATAAATATAAATTTATTCATAATGATCTTATTTTCTCCAAAATGTTTTATAAGTTTGATCAATAAATTCTATTGGTCAGGGATTCCACATCATGTACATCATTGGATATCTGTTGAATCTTAAAATTGTTATATTGGACCTTGTCCCAATAGGTGATTTCACTACTCCTTGATCATAAAATTTGTATCAAAGTTTTCATAATTAATTTATCATTATTGAATTATTCTTGTTATTATATAAATTTATTGTTTTTTTTTGTTTTTAAAAGAAATTTTTTTCTTAAATATGATTAGTCACATATCTATATACCATCTTCATTAATCATTCTAATAACAAAAAAAATATATAAAAATAAATAAATGATGAAGATATGAAAAACCATCTTGACGTGGAATATATTTATATTGTTACATGGAATGTAACTTCACAACATGTCATGTAACCCCACATGACATAGTGTTCTTGTGGTCAAATGAAGAGGAAAAAATAATTCACATGTGTGCAATTAATACAAATGTTATGTGATTAGTACCCACAAAGTGTTACTAATTTACATGAAATAAAATTAATTCACATGAAAAGCAATTAATTTGTCTGACTTCAAATTATTTTCTCTCAATAAAATTATATTATACTCAGTTTTATATAACATATTTAATTTCAACTCTTATACAATATAAATTAATTTACGTGGAATGGTAATTAATTTATTTCACTATTAAACCTTTTCAACCTTTGTTATTCGAGTCATTAATTTGGTTGTAAATTGCCATAATTTTATTTGATATTACATTAAATGATTGATTAATTCCATTCAATATTCAAAAGTGAAATTCATGTATTCCTGTTGCACACTAAAGACTCAGTGTGCATTAAATAATACTGAAAACATAATTTTCATGTGTTCTATGTGTCATTAATTTGATACTATATTCCATATAATTTCAATACATATCATATATGAAATATGTTATGCGAGTGAATTGTATACAATAAGGAACATACTTAGTAGTTAACATATGTACTCACCAAGTTTCCTCTGGGTACAATGTTGTCTTCATTTTTATTAAATTTTTAAATAAATAAATAAATTGATTTTATTTTCAATCATAATGGTTGGTAATATCAAGGATGCTTTTAAAGAATAATATAAAATTAAATAGTTGATTAATAAGATAATAAATCTGATTAATTCATGAACAATTATTCTTTCGATTAATGAATTAAAATCATTTAAATATATTTAGATAAATTCATAGTCATTGTATGTTTATGATTGAGCATGATCTTTCAATAGGCCAATAGTGGTTTTGGTTTAATAAATTTTGATTTTATTTAATTATTTTGTGATTATTTATTATTAAATATTATGGTCTTCATTTCATCCCTAATTAATTTATTTTTTAATACCTTTATGTCCATTGTTGTTTTGCGATGTTTTCATTATCCACTCCCTACTTCCCCTCAATTGTTTGTGAGATAAAAACATATGGATTGAATGGTTTATATAAAGGGCATGGAGATATTTCAAGTAATAACAAATTTGAAACCCACTTTTTAAATACATTGGTGGATAGGTGAGATGTTTATTGACATATTATATGACTGAAACAAGGACTATTCCCCTATGGTTATAGGTCGATTTATATTCAACTTATTTAATCCAACATTATAAAAGATCATTATCATATCATTTATTTATGTATTTTATTTCAATCAAATGGATGATTTATTCTTTGGATATATGAGTGTGATCGCATAAATGAATGTACTAATATGTAATGATATAATTAAAAAAATGATTTTGTGTATATTTTTTAAAATAACATGTTTAATCCCAATGGTAAAATACTCTTTAGATTAACAATATATACAAAATGGTAAAATAAGAAAACATTATTTGTTATAAATAAAATACAAGATTTAAATATTATGTACGACTAAGGATTCTATTACTCAAATAATAATGAAACTATTAAAAAAAATTTTGTCCAACCTTTATTAGGAAAATGAATTTTATCATCGATATATTATGAATTTTTTGGGATGACATATAAGTTTTACCTCAAGAGGTGTAGCTCTTTCTATAATATATGTTTCCTGGAGTAATGTGTCGAAGAAATTTGACCCAGGGTTTCTAGATCAGAGAATATATTCAATGGACTGTGGAGATAAAATACCACATTTCAAAAAAAAAATTATTACTTAAAAAACATTTAGAAACAGACAAAACCAGTCATTGGGTTATGAGAAGGTGTAAATAGATCCTTTTATTAGAATTTACATACTGCCACTCATTTATAATTCAAAAGTGATGAGTTTTGAGAAATGATAAATTAGTGGGAGACATATAATTATTTATTTCATCTCAATTTTAGTAATCTTATAAAGTATTAATAATCTTCTTTTATTTTTTGTAGAATCAAATTGAATGTTAAACAACCACAACACCAACCCTATGAACTATCCTAAATAAAGATAATATCTTTACTAGAAAAAACGTCTAGGAATGTCATATGTGGTTTTACACAGTATATTACATGAAATTTTAATATATATATATATATATTATATTCCCAACATCATTATATTCCATATTTATAGGTATAGTATGATGAGTTACTAATCTATGAGAAACACTAAGAACATGGGAAACATGGGAAACAATCCATTTCATACATGGGTTTAACTGCATCCACTTTAATGAGTCTTGATTAGAGATCTAGTCCTCCCTACCCTATAGTTAGAAGTATTCACAAACATCTAGAGAACAAGGGAAAAAATCCATTTCATAGTTTACAAGGTCATGAATTACATCACATAAAACGTACAAAACACAACCGAAAAAAACTCCAAACAGATCTATGTACTGGGAAATCATCTATTCCTCCCATTACCAAGCATTCTTCTTGAGGACACTATTCATCCATAACATGTGAACCAAGGTGTTGGTTCATCCATGTATAACCTTCTCCTAATGATCATTTATCCTCATTGGTCGCTCTAAAAATGTCACATTGTCCTCAAAATCCATCTCCCCCAGTCGAGGACATGAAAATCATTGTGTAGATACCAATAGAGCTGAGACACATGGAAGATGTCATGAAGCCTTAGTAGCGGTGGTGATAGCTCCAACAGATAAACCACTTTTCCGACCCTCTATGACACCTCAAAGGATCAAAAAAACACATGAGAAAGCTTACATCCCCTGATGAACCTTTGTTTCCTATACTGAGGTAAGACCTTCATGAACACATGGTCCATAACCATGAACTCGAAAGGTATCCTCCTCTGATCATTATACAACTTCTATAGGTCCTGATCAAACCTTCATTCTCTTTGGTATAAGCTGAACCTTCTCTATCGTGTTATAAACCACCTCTAGGCCAATATCACCTGCTTCCCCATCCTCTGTCTACCACACATGTGAGCGACATGGCCTACCATACTAGTCTTCGAATAGGGCCATGCCAATGGTAGGGTGATAACTATTGTTGTACGAAAACTCCACTACTGACAAGTGTCATACCCATGATCCCCCAAAGTACAAAACACATTCCTAGAGCATATCCACCATCGTCTGGATGCTCTGATCAATCTTACCATATATCTGGGGGTGGAATGTAGTACGGGGGAATAACTGGGTGAGAAAGGCATGTTGTAATCCTTTCTAGAGCAATGTGGTAAACCGATTATCCCGATCTGAGACTATGGAACTTAGAACTCAATTCAACCAAACCACCTAATCCATGCACTTCTATGCTAAGGCATCCACTGCACCTATCTCCTTGATTGCTAGGAAGTGAGCTGTTTTCATCATTTGGTCCACCACTATATAGATAGCATCAAAACCCCCTTAAACTCTATGTAATCCCATGAAGAAATTGATTGATAATTCATCCAATTTCCACTCGAGGACATCTAAAGGTTGAAACATACCTCTTAGGATGTAGTGTTCTGCCTTCACCAACTGACACATGAGGATCTTTTCAACAAACTTTGCCACTTCCCGCATCACCCTGGGCCACCAAAACTAACACCTCAAATCCCAAAACATATTAGAAACTCCGGGGTGCACCTTATGGGATGATTTGGGGAACTCACCAAGAAATATCTATTGAATTACCACCGAGATGAAATACATACCATGAAACAGCATCTATTTCTACCCGTATTCTGGCCATCCACCTAGAGAATCAACATGTCTTACATGATCATGCATCACTTCAGCCTCTTAGTCCCCCCACTAAGACTTCTCTATATGATGAAATAGAGAGGACTATACTATCATTTGATATAGAAATACTCTAACATCATCCACCCTTACATCTGGATGTAGGGAAACCAACTTCTCAATCACCTTCCAAGAATCTTCCAATTCTTGAACCGCATCGTTCTATGACATTCTGCTCAAGGAATTGGCCACCACATTCCTCTTACCTTCACTGTAAGATATTTTTAAGTCATAGTCATAAAGAAACTCCGTCCACCTATGCTTCCACAAGTTCAGGTCCCACTGGGAGATTATATATCTCAATCTCTTGTGATCCCTGAATACCACAAAGTGCTTCATAACAAGGTAGTGTCACCACAACATTAGTGTGAACATGATCGCTACATGTTCCATATCATTGGTGGAATAGTTATGCTCATGGGGATGTAACTTCCAAGAACTATAAGAGATCACCCCTATTGTGGCATCAGCACACACATTGGGCCTTGGACTAAAGCACCGAAGAACACCTCAAATGTCACCCCTTATTCTAGAAAGCACAGTACTAGAGAACTACCCATATTCCCCGTCAGATAAATGAATGCTTCCTAGCACTACTCACTCAATATAATATATTTTCATTTCTTGGTCAAGGCTGTCAAGGTTACTACTAGTCAAGGGATGTTGGGGATGAATCTCATATAGTAACCCACTATACCTAAAAAAATATTATCCTGTACCGCATTCATGGGTCCTTCAGAAGAAATAATTACCCCAACCATTGATATGTCCACTTATATCCCCTACTCAGACACCATGTGTCCAAGGAAGTGCGCATCTCATGTTCAGAACTGGAACTTTGACAACTTCCCATAGTGCTAGTGCTGTCGGAGGACCTCTAAAACCATCCTCAAATGTTCAGTGTGATCATATTCTAATCTTGAGTAGATCAGAATGTATTCATTAAACACGACTACAACACAGTCTAGATATTCTTGGAATATGGAATTCATGATCCCCATGAACATGGTAGTTGTGTTCGAAATGCCGAATGGTATGAGCATGAACTCCAAGTTACCATATCTTCACCTGAAGGAAATTTTGGAGATGTCACCCTCTGTCACCCCTCAAATGGTTATATCCTAACAACAAATCGATATTGTAGAACCATCCTACAACTTTAACTGATCAAAAAGGTCATCGATCCATAGGAGGGGGTAACGGTTCTTGACCGTTACGTGGTTCAGCCTCTGATATTCTATGCACATCCTGAGACCACCATCTGTCATTTTTGAGAACATGATTGGAGCACCCCATGGTGACATGCTTGGTCAAAACAAATCCTTCTTCGTAAGTTAATTAACATGAATCTATAATTCCCATATCCCAGAGGGTGCTATCCGATAGGGAGCAATCGAAATAAAACATGCACCGGGTTGCAATTCCATCATGAACTCGACATCACATCAACGTGGTACAGTCACCACCTCCCCACGGAAGATGTTTATGAACTCAGAAATGATACTTGTGAAAAAGGACATCTCTGTATCTATTGACTCCACTGACAACTTATCTAACAAGGGAAGAAGGGGCTCAACTCATCTGATGCCTTCCTGGAAACCCCATTTGTCGATGAATGTAATGCGTTGTCTGCCCATTTTTGAAGAAATTACCCTTATTCGGATGTATTAAATAATGGCAAAAATATAGAACAAATAGTTCATGCCTATAATTACATCATATGGTTGCATTTGTAGTAAAATAAGGTCCCCACTAGACTGATTCCATCCCAACATTAGTCTATATCCCTGGTAAACATGAGACAAATTAGTCTGAACTCCAACTAGAGTACTAAAATCCAAGGGCACATGATTTCTATCATCATCTATACCCAAATAATGTCCTATAATGGGTGGAAAAAATTTGTGAATATCCTGAATCAAACGGGGCACATGTAAGAGTGCTAAATAAGTTGATCATACCTCAAACAACCTCTACAACAACCGGAAATGATGTGTTTGCATTGTGAAACATCTCACGCCCCGATCCTCTACCCCTAGTCTATAGGATTCATTCACGACCACGTCCTGGTCAAGGTACTTGAAGAGCACCCTGAGGATAATATCCTCTTCCAATGTCTACTCTCAGAGGATCAAGTGCCCACGATATCTTCTTTTGCTGCGGAAAGGGCATTGCTGGAATGAATTGCTGCAGAGGTGGGTGCTGAACCCACAAACCCACCCTATATTACACTCAGTCTGAGCACTGATTCTAAAGGTTCCAACAACAACCACATATGATGCATCTTTGTCCTGGGCCTTTAAAGGGGAGAGGACTTAGAGATCGAAACAAGGATTGTTGGGGCCGACTCCTCAATGGATAAAACCAAGAAGGCCTTGAAGCTTGATTCCCACTAATAACTACATTCCCACATTGACAAGCCTAACTAGATCCCCTCGCATGATACAGCTAAACGCGTGTGACTCCTCTCAACCACTTCACCCTTTTTCTGATTCTCCAAGTACATCGGTATAGTGAAGGGAGTAACAAAATACTAAATAGAAGCTCAGAATGCCTCCTCTAAAAGTCTTTCTCAAGACTTCTTATCCAGAAAGAGGCTTGGATCAATGCAAAGGAGTTCCTTGAACATGATCCCTATCTCCCTCACTAACATACACCCCGATTAAAGCGAAAGTATCTCTTGCTTCTTCTTAACCATAATCTTGGAAGAGTGGAAGTTTGTCTTGGACTCCCTCTCGATGTCATTCCATGAAGCCTCATCATCCCTCTTCTCCCCAATATTTAACATCCACCACTAATGTGCCACTACAAGAATATATCTTATAGACAAAAGAAACCTAGTACACTATCGAATCTAAGATCAAGATGTAATCTATCACTATCACCTCGATCTTGCTCTCTGTATCTATGTTTGAGGCATTGCCTTCGTACTTTCCAATGGTCTACCGATGAATGGCATGAAGTTTCCTCTTCCACTATTCATCCTCTTCCTCTCAATCAGCCCTATGCTGGTTAGCAAAATAAGCCACTTGGGCCTCGATCGCCTGCACTACCCATGGTCGCCGTTCGGGTTCCATAGCCGCATGTTAAATAAGAAATTCCTAAGCCTGAGTAGTGTAGATGATTTCTTTTAAAAAATTTAGAGACTTTTTATTTATTTAAATCCCAAAAATACCCAGGAAACATAAGAACACATGTAATTTTTATGAATTCACCATTCCAATGGTATCTACCCTGAAATCAGTGGAACATCACTTGGTCGTATAGTAGGACCAGAGTCCTTGCATCAGATCATAGGGGGGCCCTAATTTCTTACATCCTAACCGATATACCATGTACAATTTCATGCACCGAGATTGCCTAACATTGTTTCCCTAGAATCCCATACAATCCTCAGTGTGTCTATCCCCAGACTCCATCCTATCTCTCGACCATAACCCCTGATACAATTGTTTCATGACCTACCTTCACCAAGATGAGGGAAGGGATAAAAACTGCCAGACCCTTCATTCTTTATGTTGAAGGAGTGATAATGACTCCCAAGTCCCTCATTCAATATGCCCTGGAGTGTATACTAGCACCAAGTGTATCAAATTATATGTGATATGGAAGGAATTGAACATTTTTTGAAATTTATAGGAAGATATTTTTTTAAATCCCAAAGAACACCAAAACTGGATTTAAATTTTCAGCAAAAAACAATCCATTCCCATATGAATGATCCATTATAAAGTTATACAAGTACAAGAAAACAATAAAGGGAAGTATGAAAATAAATGAAAAGTGTCAACACAAACAGTCCCAGAGACCGAGCTAATATGGTCCAACATGGTCCCCGACGTCCTCCAGGAAACCATAAAACAGTTTTATATACATAGGGTGAGTATACAGATTTACTCAGTAGGCAAGACCAAATGCCCTTATGCACAAGTGGGATGGAATTCTATTTCCCTATGAGAAATAGGAGATAACCAAAGTACCTAGAGAATAAACTATCCACCCAAACCTCCCCATGGAATACTCTTCAAATAATTCAAGTCTTGTAGTGTAATAGTAATAACACATCAATGTTTGTGTACCCAGCACCACTTTCCAACTAGTTATTGAAGACATCCTATGCGGTAGACCTCCTCTGCCATATTCAATGTAGTATCACTGCCGCCCCAAAAACAACTTTTTGGTTCATCACAACCTTGCATCCCACCTGCAGAAACCTAGGCCACAAAAACTAAACCCACCCCCACCTATAAACACTCGGACCAAAACAACTACTGGTATTCCCGAAGACACCTAGTCCAGAAAAACTACCACCACACCCAAAGACAACTGGACCTCATCCTGAAGACACTTGGGAAATAAACTACCCACACACACCTATGCCAACCACCACAAATAAATTGGATGATTAATCTTGGTCTATGATGGAACTCAGGCCATCACACCCTACCCAAAGAGTCTTGGGATACTTGGTAAAGGGAGCATAAAATGAGATAATATCCATCCACTCATATGAGTGTTGGTAAAAACACCCTGCCACATGAAATGGGGGTGTTCGACATGAAGTGATCAAAATGGTTGGGGCGCGAATAAGAAACATAAGAACTAAATTAAAAATATAGGTAAAAAAGAACTCATCTAAACACAGGTGTTCCAAAACCATCCCCAACACAAAAACCCTCATTAATATTCATTCATAAAAATCACAACAACCAAAACCAAGTCACAACTCATTCCAGGAAAATAATTCCCCAGAGAACTCATTATTTTTATCACATTAAAGTGGTTATATTTAAATAATTATTCAATAATGGGCATCTAACAGTCATAGTCATAACATAAGGAAGGAAAAATATCAAAGCATTAAATTAATCATTCACTCCTAGTTCTCTTGTAAAGTCACACAAAAATGGGATCTGTTAGATCCCTCGATGTACTAGAACCAAATCAAGCCTCCACATACAGCCCCACATGACCCCAAATACAAAAACTAACAACTGAAAAACATGGGATCACATACCCATCCTTTGCACCTCACAACCGTCAAGAAGAAAAACCAAAAACAACACTAGAACAGAGAAAAGTATTTTTTATATTTAAACACAAAATTCCTTTAGTTCTGTCTTTCTGTTTGTATAACTTGGTAAACCACAGTAGGATTCGTATTCATTTTGAATCCATTTAATCAAATGAGTTTATGTGATTAAACAGTTTTCATATTACATCCATTCGATCACAAAATTATCTAGAAAACATAGTTTATTAGTGCGAAATAAAGGACCACCAATGACCACAATTTTTTGTGGACATAAGCCCATACAATTCAAAACATATAATAAAAGGTAAAATAATACAACCAAAAAATCAAAAACACCCATTAATTCTTTAAAACCCATTTATTATTTTCATTATGTTTTTGTTTCCTATATCCACATTTGAACGTTATCATATGCACCCTGTATGATACATAGTAAAGAGAGATGAAGGAAAAAACACAATCTGGATGATCAATGATCATAGTTTTTCTCCACACACCATGATCTGGGGATGTGTGAATTACTGGGGAGGTACTATGAGAACTCAAAGAGTGAGAAGGAAAGTCTCTAGCATAGGCACACCACTAGCCTTAGGAAGGAGGACTCCCAACGCACCAATCAAATGAAAAATATTATCCAAGAAGAGTAAGAATCCATGTGCGAAAAAATTGTGATCCTAGAGTTATGTGATATGAATTATTGAACCTATATAATTTCAGATCATGGTTTTCCCATGCTGATCGGTGGTTACACATTATGGAATTAATTTTCATTTAAAAAATTCATATTAGAGAGGTGTCCATAATGGCTGTGAGTTAAAGGGTTTCCTTTTGATAGAGGAAAAATATAACAGGGGTCGAACTGGAAAGTGTGGGAAAATGGGGTGACACCCTAGAAAAACTACACTTTTTTGTATATCAAGGGTCTACCTACTCATAAGGGATTTTATATATCATTTATGGGCATATAATGGCTATAAAGGGGTATTTAAACACTTTTATGTCAAAAGAAACATTGTAGGGGTGTTACTGGAAAAAAGGGTAGGAAACCATTTGGTGAGACACCATAATAGTGACACCATTTCGGTATGCGCCCGTGACAGTGAAATCGCTACTATGCCACCATTTTGGTATAGGACTGTGACAATGTGACTGTAATGATTCCACCATCATAGTGCCACCGGTTTGGTGGAATCCCTTAATCGGCACAACCATTTCAGTGTGTGACCATGATAGTGCAGCTGTTATAGTGCCATTATCATGATGACACCTTACTGGTGTCGCCGGTTTGGTGGAACACCATTAGTGGTTCCACCATTTCAGTGTGTGACTGTGACCGGTGCCACCATCATAGTTCCATAGTGACCGGTGCCTCTGTTTTCGTGGAATTGTTTGATGGAACCTACTTTTTAGAAAACTCCTTAATGAGCCAATGTTTGGGCCATTACAGATTACATCTTTGATCAAATCTTTCATATACACAATTTTTATGAGGGAACTCATATTGAGAGAGTACAAAGTAATTCATCTTTCAATTCCCATATTTTGGGATTCTTCATTTTTTTATGATTTGGATTCATAAATAACTTATCTTCCTCTAAGTTGAATAATTTTTGTTTCTTGGTTTATTTTTTGGTCTCATAGTTAGAGTACCTCAGTTATATATTTTAAATGTTGAATCATATTATTTTTTTATACTTTTATATTCATATAAGAGTAAATATTTAAATATCCCTTTTCTACTTACATAAATTCTTCAATCCCATGTGTGGGTGGACAATATATCTCATTAGGCATATAGATTTGTAATTTAAAAAGTGTTCAATAGGGGAGTGCTCCCCACTTATGTAACTAACATAGTTTTTTTTATTTTCATCTATTGTAGATACCCAAAGCTTGAAATGCATAGAAATTACATTACTTTTATGGAATACTTAATACATGAAAAAACAGACTCCCAAAAACCATATTAGTTTAGTGTCTTTGGAAACTCAGAACATAATCTTCTAATCATGGTGAATGACATTCAACATATCCCATAAAGATCTTATTTTTTTTTCTCTACCTAAAACCTTTCTTTATATCCGGGGGGAAAAGAAAACATAAAAAGAGTGAGCTCAAATGCTCAGTAAGGGTATGCATGGAGAAAATAAAACAACCCGTATACATTTGAACTTAAACAAATGAACATAATGTTTAAGCATCAAAATCATGATCAATGACATTAAACATGGTAGTACGTAAGGCATAGATCATAATGGAACATACTTCATGATATAATATCATGGAAAACATGTAATTGTGTCGAACCATTAATCACATGATATTATTTCCATAGTAGCCAAGGAATTACTTCCAAGACCATCCTAGTGGACAAAGTCCCTTATTGAATCGAGTTCACTCTGCGTTCTAGTCCTGTATCACTGAACCATATTAACATACCATTCCATCCATGTCTATGTCATGATATATAAATCATTATCCAATTCATTAGAGGGAGATATAGGTCCCACCCATCTTATATTGAAATCATTCTTAGGTGTACCACAAAACAACCATAAATCATTCATTATAACCCAATGAATAAAATGGGTTTCATAAACATCATCCCATCATAACATAATCCACATAAACAAATGGATATCATTTCATCATAAGAAAAATCAAACCATGTAAATAATAGAGTCATTATGCTTGAAACATAACCATATTAAATAATGTCATCATAGATGGAAAATAGTTTTGATAAAACAATTGAAATGAATTCTTGAAGAAAATAACATTTCTTCTTAAAAATCAAAATACCATGAAATTTTAAAAGAAAATAAATTTTCTTGAGAATAATCATGAATTCTTGTAGAGGGAGCTTCATGTGAATAATGTGTTATAAAACCGAAAAAATCTATTCATACTGTATAAGATAAAAAACATTCTTCATGTAATTTTTCCAAAAAAAGTCAAAAAGTTCATCGTATTGTAAACAAAAGAAAGATTCCTTAAATAACACAAAGTAAAAGCCAAAAGGGGTAAAAATGACTTTAAAAATTCATGGAATAATATTAAATAGTTTATTGAATCATGTTTTTGGACAAGGATTAAAAATATAACCCTACTAAATACTTATAAATAATCAATCTCGGTTAAGAACAAGATTGGAATAAATATCCCTTACCTAAGGTCTGATATGCTTCATACATATCTTTACCTCTTGTATAATGATTTAAATAATGTCATTGACTTATTATAGAATCATATTCATTGTAATGATATCATATATTGTTTACTTATAACTTTATATTACCTATTCTTTTGTATATTCCATGTTAAAGTAGCGTTTTGGGTAAAATCGTTTCATTTGTTGTAAGTGTTTCGACTTGTTGATCTTAATATTATTACTTATATCCTGATTTACATAATTCCAGAATGTAAACCATGATTTATATATAATATATATTCATTATATAAATAAATATGATAGATCGATACATGGAATGAAATACACCATTCATGGAGACGGTAGGCCGTACGTACGCATGAACGCTATTTTATTTTCCTTATTGAATTGAATAGAATTATGTAAATGAAACATATATGTACATAAATACTGTATAATTATTATGTAATATATTTCATGATTAATTATTATATATACTTTATAATTATACTTCAATGGTTAATCATGGAAAATGAATTTCATCTCGTTCATGGAGATGGTAATCCGTACGTATGCACGAGCGATGATATCATCCTTTTGATACTAAAATAGTATATAATTGGATGGTATAACATATATACAGAATCGTAATGATGTTATAATTATTATTTATATCATTTATACTCATTATTATACCCATCCGAATGATGAAATGTTGGAATAACAAACTACACAACGATGTGGAGACGGTATGTCGTACGTAAGCACGTGTGGTGACTTTTTCATTCATAGGATGGATAAAATAACTAATATGGTTGTAATTTTTTTTAATAACATAATAGTATATATAATATACTGGATTTATTCTTTTATAATCGAAACAAAAAATAAGTAGGAAGTGGAAGAAGAATGGAACATGAAAGAATCGGTAGAAGAGATTACCTCTTCTTCAACGTGCCTCTTTCAAAATTCCTCTTAGGGAACTAGGGTTGGTATTTTGAGAATACCAGAATCTCTATGATATAACTATAGAGGTTGAGAAGATAAATTGTTAAGGGTTGGCAGAACTTTATGTCTCAAAATTTTGTAAAGAGGAGAGGGATGAGGTGCCCTTTTATAAGGGAGGAGAGGGACACCTTAAAAAAACATAAAATATTATTTTATAATAAATTCTTACTCGGTTTATAATGGCTCCAATGTGATTTATATCGTGGATAGGGTGGGGATGGGTCTAAATCCCCTCAACCAATAGGTTTTAGACAAGTTTAGGATACCATTTTAACCATCTCATTTAGATTTAGCTCTCGGTTAAATAATTTAACTCTTACAGTGTCTTCTTGTATTCTTACAATATATGGTTAATAAACAGACTATAAACTTCCAATAGAACCTTAATTGGTTCACTACTGTCATATATATTATTAAATAAGTCAATCGGCTGAACTGAAGATTTTTTTGACCATTATATCAGTTAATAATATAATATTTTGTTTAAAAAGTCTTTTATGTCAACTTTGAAAATATTTTTTATTTTGTTTTTTCTAAATTCATAAAAGCTTTATTATTTCAAAAAAGATTCATCTAACCAACCCTAATATGTTATATTATCCTACAGAATTAGTTTATTTCATAAAAATTCTCAAATTACATTTATTTGGGTATTTATAATATCAATTATGCTAATATTTTGTTAATAATGTAATTACTGTATCATCATTAAGTCATAAATAAATTAAATTTTTTAAGGTCTAAAAAATATAAATAAAAAACCATTATGTAGGAAATCTTATCATCATTCTAATGAATATTTAGAGTCGAATTTATCTCATTTATAACAATATATTAAAAATGTTTTAGTAATTAAACATTGATTTTAACTATTTTAACTCTTTTTTAAATAAAATAATAATAAGTGTCCTAATCTAATCTAATTGGACCAAATAGGTTCATATTTTATTCCTAAGGTTGTTTTTTGTTGAATTACACTTATCCATTATAATTATGACATTTTTTAGGGTAATAATAATATCATTTTTACCATTATTTACTATATTTACTTTTAACTGTGGTAAACAAAAGAAAAAAGTTACTATTCACCAAAAATAAATTTTATCTTATTGAACCACATATTACTCCTTGATATTAACTGTGTCTCTTGGATTTTTTCAATTCCACTCACAGAAGCGTTAAAATTAAGTTTTATGTAAATTTGCAAATTATCCTAGGAGGTGGGTAAAAGACGGTGAAAAGTTCTATAAAATATTTATATTTCTAAAATTATTATAAATTGACACAAATGAATTACATTGAACTTATATAAGTATTATGTGTCTCTTTTGAGCTAAAAAAATTTAATTAAAATAAATAATTATTTAAATAAAAATTCAGTTTTAAACTATAACTGAGTGTTTTTCACTATTCATCAAAAATTGCAAGTTTTTAGAAAAATACAAAAAATTCACACTAGGCTAATTTCGATATTCCGAATCCAATAATAAAGAATATTTTGAAAGATAAAATTTATAAAATTTCAAAAATTTGGTATTTCTATTCATAACAGCTAGTTTATATAATATTTTAATAACATATCATTTTTTAGTGAAAGTCGGTATCATGTACAATGCAAACTATCGAGGAAGGTTGCTCTTGCGTGTAACGTAGGCCAATAATAGTGTTTCATATACTACAAGATAATATGGTGTTGTGTATAGCGCAAAATAATCTTGGTGCAGCATACAAAAAAATACATCAAATAAATTAAAAAGAATAATTCTCATAAAATCTCGGTGTGTTACACTCTACCCCCCTTAAAATGAATTCCACCCTCGAAATTCATCAGGGTTATAAATTGTTTTCTACTTGAAATATTCATTCATAGAAACCCACATCGTAAAAAGGAATACTAAAACATAATTTTAATATCTTATGTATGAAACGAAATAGTTACCCAAATTAACTCATCACTGGGTTTCCATATAAGAGAACATAGGTGAAAATATGGACATGGAAGATATATATAACCATAAATTTCTGATGGGGAGTGGTAGAGAACATGGCTATGAAAAAGGAAACAATCACAATTCCATAAATATGTGATGATATAAGGTACCATATAGATACATCAGATATAAGAGTACCAGGACAACATTTTTTGTTTTCAAGATCATTTCCTAAATGTTGGCGAATTTTTGAATTAAAAGAAATACTTACATGATTTTGGTACAATATTACTATTTCTCATGCCTTGAACAATTTACACTTCATCTCTTAAAGAAATGAAGTTTAATTTGTCTTTTGCAAAGTGTTAGCGGATCATGTGATAGAATGATAGGTCATTCCATCTGTCTCAAACAAAAGGTTAGTAGATGTTATTTAAAAAAGTCCATCTTTGGTGAGATTAATCGTAGATGGTTCCAAAAATGGACTTATACATCATCTATCATCATGATTAATAAAATCAAACTAGTTTCTACTAACCAGGGACTTCCTGTAGGCCAGTGGTAGGAGATAATGGCATGTCAGACTTCAGTTGTGGGTTCGATTCCCACATCCTTGTCCGACGTGATAGGTTGTCACCCGTCCTACGGGTTGTCCTTTTTCTAAAAGTATACTATTATAACATTCTAGAAAATAGTATTAGCTTTAAACAAAACTATCTGATGTCCAAATTAATCCATTCCAACCTTTAGGCTTATCGAAAATACTTCTGTCCAATCTCATATTATACAGAAAATGACTACTAGAAAGGACATCTACCAAGCATGTGAATACCATCGTTTATCCCCCATATATTATTAGATATATCTTGTTGGTCACATTCCAAACATATGAATACCTTAATAATTTTTCTTTTGAAATAATAATTACCATATAACTTTAGTGAAAACATGAATGCTGTAAAAAGTTAACACTTTCCAGATACCAAAATCCCAAAATTTATATATACTCAAACCATGATATCACTTTTTCCTTATATTAGTCATGAGCTCATGAATACTATCAAACATTTCATTTTCTATTTATCCCTTCATTATGTGCATATCATCTGATTTACAAAAATATTTCAATCACTTTTCATGGTTATCGGCACTATAAATGTATTGATAACCACAATAGACCAATACATAAATATTCCAATTTTTCATGACAATATATACAACATTATTTTGGAATCCCATTACATAAACACTTAATCATTACACCACAAGGTTGTCATATTCAACATCACCAATAAGGACTACATGTGACTTCCCTTTTTTCCTTTTCCAAAAGTGGTTGTTGATGTCGATCATCATTAACCATTGGATTAGGGAATTGATTAGCATAATGCACCATTTCCTTGCATTTGTAGCATTGAAGTGTTAGTGGTGAATTCTATGTAGTCTTTTATCTATTCACATAATTAGATACCCTTTTTCCATTACTTAGACACTCAGCCTCTCTATGACCTTCTTTTCCACACATAAAACATTTTCTAGTCCCTTGAAGACAATCTCCACCATGCATCATTCCACACATTGAGAATAAAGAAACATTCGTCTTATTTTCACCATTGTTTTGAGGTTTTTCCTTGAACTCCATCTTTCATTTCATGACCAAACCATGAGATGGATATGTAACACCAACTTCCAAGTCTTCCTTGATGGCACAACAAACAATTTCTTCTTAGCTACTGAAGTCTCTTATAGCTAATGCCCTTCGATGTCTTGGTTTTAGGCCACTGAAAAATCGATCAACTTTACTTTTAGGTTAGATGATAAAGCCATATGTATACCTTCCAAGCCTTGTAAAATTTTCCTTCAATATACCAACAAATTCATCATGCATTGGCTTAATCTCAAGGAACTCCTTTTCTATGTTTGTTCTAATAATACTAGGGATGTACTTATTGAAAAATATGTTCTTGAAATCATCCAATTCCATGGATTCAATTTCACCTTGGGGACTTGTATTCTTAATTAGAGTCCACCACTATCCTTCTTCACCTTATTAATGGTAAACAACGAGAATGACTTATTCATGTTCTGAACATTGAAGTATGGAAAATATCTTTTCAATGGTACTGACCCATTGTTCATCCACAAGTGGATCAGAAGACCCACTGAAAAGAAGGTGGATTTTGCCTCATGAAGGAATCAATAGAATATTGTTCCCTTCTCTGCTCATTCAGAAGTCCAGAATGATTCATAGCTTTATAAGTATATCAATAAGATTTTTCACTCCATCTGCCATAACATTGGCTTATTCAGGAGGACAATCATTTCATTACCCGTTATATTGATCAACACGGTTCCTTCAGGTTCCAGCCATCATCTAAAACTCAAAAATAATAGTGTGAGAGGAAAAATTACTTTTAGGAAAACAACATAATAAAGGGTAAGTACCTTCAATATATAACATCATAGGTTTAATTCTGAGATTGTTACGGTAATTCTAGGACTATAACCTATAATTATACTTAACCTTAGAGACATCCCTAGACATACATTTGAAATATCTCTAGGGATCTCTTTAAAGTTTTTGCATCCTAATTTCCAAAGGTAAATAAACCTTTTCTCTGATACCAATTGTAGAGACCCAAAGATTGACATAGATAGAAATTACATTACTTTTCCAGAATACTTAATACATGAGAAAAACAAATGCCCAAAGACCGTATTAGTTTAGTGTCATTGGAAACTCTAAACATAATCTTCTAATCATGGTGAAAGATCTTTGACATATCCCATAAAGATCTTCTTTTTTCCTACCTAAAACCATTCTTTTTTATCCTGGTGGAAAAGAAAACATAAAAAGGGTGAGCTCAAATGATCAGTAAGGGTAATCATGGATAAAATAAAACAACTCATATACATTTGAACATAAAAACCTAAACATAATGTTTAAACATAAAAATCATGAGCAATGACATTAAACATGGTGGTACGTAAGGAAAAGATCATAATGGAACATAAATAATGAGAAAATAGCATGGGAATAAAACATTAAATTATGGAATACCATTAAGCACATGATATTATTTCCATAGTATCCAAGGCATTGCTGCCAAGACCATCCTAGTGGACATAGCCCCTTACTGAATCGATTTCACTCCTCATTCTTGTCCTATATCAATGAACCAGATTAACTTGTCATTCCATCCATGTATATCTCATGAGATATAAATCTTTACCCAATGCATTGTATGGAGATATCGGTCCCACCCATCTCATATTTAAATCATTCTTATCTGTGCCACAAAAAAATCATAAATCTTTCATCAAAACCCAAAGAACGAAATGGGTTTCATAAACATCATCCCATAATTACATAATCCATATAAACAAATGGATATAATTTCATCATAAGGAAATTAAATCCATGTAAATAATAGAGACATTATTCTTGAAACATAACCATATTAAATAATGTCATCATAGATGTAAAATTGTTTTCATAAAACACATGAAATGGATTCTTGAGGAAAATATCCTTTCTTATTCAAAATCAAAATACCATGAAATTTTAAAAAAAATGACTTTTTTTTGAAAATAATCATGAATTCTTGTAGAGGAATGTAACACCCCAAGCTTCCACGGTATGTTTCCCTTCGAATAATGCAATAGCGTGTGTTGTACGCAAGTTCGAGTTCTAACACACCGCGACTAATCAAAGTAGCTGTTATGAATAGTAATAACCACTTTTTAAAATTATAGAAATTTTATATTTCAAATTGGACTTCATTTTTCTATTTGTAATATCGAAATTATCCTAAGTTGAATTTTTTGTAACCTTCTGAGAACTTCCAATTTTTTATGAATAGTGAAAAATACTTAAAACAACATTTTTAATAAAAATAATTTATTATGATAAATTATACTATTTAGTGGTTTTATGTATAATTAGAATATATTTTTACCATTTTATCCAATGGTGGTCAGTAGAATTAATTTAACATTGAAATTGGACATAAACAATTGCCAATCTTTTGATATAAATTGTTTCTTAAAAACACGCTATTTGTTGTGACAGCGGGAATTAATTATAAAATTAATTAATGCAACTTATATGTTTGGAATTTTTTAAAATATACATCATTTTTGAATTAGGAATATCAATTATATCTTAGGGTGAAATTTTGGCATTGTTCTGAAAAACTTCAATTTTTGATGAATAGTGAAACCACTAAGTGGTAGTTAAATAACTGATTTTTCGTTTAAATGAAATATTACCACTTCTGTGATTTGATTTTCAAAAATCCGACATACATGGTTTTCATTAATAAGTAAAATGTGTTTCAATGAGATTAAAATAATTTTTTGGTGAATAGTAACTTTTAAGTTCTTAATCGCGGTTAGAGGTAATTAGTGTAGTTTAAGGTAAAAATAATGTTTTAATAATATGATATGAGCTTGACACTTGTCCTACTCCTATTGGATGAGTCATGGCCGACCAAGACAATCCATGGGTCAACTTGGGGACCCCATGGAACCACTTTAGTAGGAAAATGACATAAATACCCTTTATTTAATGTTAAAGTAAAAAATGACACAAACATGAAAAGTTTTACTAAAACAATTTTTACATGGGGTTATACAAGTCATATTTTTGACTATAAATATTAATTGGAAATATAAAAAGATTTCCTACATAATAGTATTTTTTTTATAATTTGTAGACATTAAATAAATTAAATTATTTATGACATCATGATGATGCAGCGATAATCTCATTATTTAACGATTTTAATACAATGAGAAGATAATGGAAACTCCAAGGCTTACACTTGTCCAAAGCCTATTGGATGAGGTGATTTCGAACCCTTATCACCATATCCACGAATTATATAAGTTTGGGACCTTTAGAATCCGAAAATCATTGTATAATAATGTAACATTTCAATCTTTCCAAAAGAGCCCCTCATCTCCTCTTATAAAATGCCCCCACATCTACCACCTTATTCACACTTTCAAGCCTTTTGGTTCGGCCAAACTCTGCCCAAATACTCTCCCAACTTCTCTACCTCCATCCTAGAAGCTTTACTTTAGTCAGAAAGCCATCCTATGGAGTCCTTTTGATCAAATCAAAAGGAAGAACCCGAAGAAGAGGTAATGTTTTCATCACCCTCTTTCAAGTTTCTTTCTTCTTCCACTCCCTCTTTGTTTATTATTTCAATTATAAAATTATAACTCCAGTATCTTCTATATAATGTGATGTTATTATAAATATGGAACAAACATATTCAGTATTCTACCCATCATTTGAATGACATGTCACCATACGTGTGTACGTACGGCTTACCGTCTCCACGTCGTGGTGTAATTGTTATTCAATATATTATTATTTAGATGGGTATAATAATGATATGTAATTCATGTAAATAATAAATATAACATGATAATGATTCTTTATATATGATATACTATCCAATTATATATTATTTTAATATCAAAATAATGATATTGTCGCTCGTGCGTACGTACGGACTACCGTCTCCACGAACGCGATGAGATTAATTCTCCGTCGTATCCATTCAAGTATAATTATCATTTGTTGATTTAAAAATAATGTTTAAGGACATGATATCATTCTGGATATTAATAAGATAAAACCTATCCATGAAAAACATGACTTACGTAACAAAACATATAAAATAAAACGAGTAAGTTAACACCCGAAACAACGATAAATCTAAGATATTGTTAACAAAGCAATGTTAAAAGATCATATATGATATCATATGAATGTATATGATTCTTTTATAATTTAATAACAATTATTTCACCATTATACAAGAGGTTAACTTACCCCAACCAAGGAAAAGTACAAGGTAATGGTTTACTTCACAACCTCTTCATTATCCAAGGTTGTGTATACATAATTATCTACTGGGACCTCGTTATCATCCACATCCATGTTTCTTAAAAATGTATTTCAAAAAAAATTTACTATTGAATGGTAAATGGGTTAAATTCATTTATACCCTTATACGTTTTTGAAAGGAATCTTACCATCGTTTTCCAAACAATGTACTTTTTGACCTTTTTGACAAATTTAAGGTAAGAATGTTTTTTTAACTTATATGGCGGGTGCGGCTATTGTCCGCCATTATATCTTCGTCGAAGCATCCCTCACAGGATTATAAGAATATTTTCAAAGTAAATGTATTATTTTATAATTATGGGACTTTTAAATGATTTCAAAAAAAAGAGAGATATTTCTCTCAAATAGTTTTTATTTCATCCATGTCAACATCCTTTGATGGGTTTTAAGTTTAATTGAAATTGATTTATGATACAAAACTCCCATTGAACATTTTGTGAAATATTTGACTGTGGATGTGTTATTTTTATACCATCCATAGTTTATGGAGAAATTGTTGACGTTTCGTATGCTTGTTTTAATACGAATATTTATGTTATGATTAAACCTATTAATATGAGGAATGTATTGGACTTAATAAGTGACAGGTGGAGCCCGCTATAGCTCTTCGATGCATCGGTAGGTCTCATGAGACAACTAGACGTGGAATTGACCGAGGCCCTTTCCCAATTTGATTTATGGTTTTGGCCGAGGCCTTAATCATTTTAGACGTCTTGGCCGAGGCCTAGAAAAAATGTTTCAGAATGACTGGCATTATACATTCCCTCATTATGAAAGTGGTTATTGATATTGCATGTGATTGTTCGACCTTTAGAATATCCA
Organism: Viscum album; assembly: GCA_963277665.1. Classification (NCBI taxonomy): domain Eukaryota; kingdom Viridiplantae; phylum Streptophyta; class Magnoliopsida; order Santalales; family Viscaceae; genus Viscum; species Viscum album. The sequence goes on from OY728163.1 coordinate 153,013,922, forward strand.
TGCGAAGAAGTGAATGGCATTATCTCATTTTACTTTTTCCATATTATGTTAAAGTTCAAGTTTAAAAGGCTTTTTTTTAGTTATACATTGCCTTAAATGTTAATGTATATTTATGAAAGCTTCTGCTATATTGTTAACCTTACTGAGCATCTGAGCTCACCCCTTTCAATGTTTTAATATTTTTCTAGGATGTGAAGAAGTATTTTATGAATGACCTGCAGGGGTAGTCAGAAAGGGATATGAGTGTGGACTATGAAGACAATGTTATTGTAGTTTGTTTACTTTTTGATGTAATGAAAGACTTATGAATGTATCTACTGTTTCCAAGGCTACTAAACTAATCGGTCTTTCGAGACTTGACCTTTTGTGATCATGCCAATGTTACGAAGTAATGCACCGACTCTGGGTAGCTGGGGTCGGGGTGTTACAGTTGGTATCAGAGGCAGTTTAGTACTAACCTTGGAAGCTAGATTTAGATAAACTCTAATTAGAGCACATAGCCCGAAAATAGACTTTGAGGATTAGTATAGAAAAACTTCCTAGAATTTTGGTATTATAGAGATTTTCTGAGTTTTCCGAGAAATACATCCCTATTTGGATACGAGCAGGTAGAGGCGGCTCTGGCACAGATGTACCTAGGGGTAAAACCCGAAAACACTACTTTGAGCTGGACTCGAACGGGAACTGGTGCATGACAACGGGCCTTGCTGCACTCTTGGTTACGACACTCCCGGGGGATATGCTTAGGATAATTCTCATTTTCTTTACAAACCACTATGAAGGGTTATGAGTATATACTTCCTCAAAGGAAACATTTATTTTTATGATTATGGATTATATCCATAACTAGTTCAATTTATGTAAAGTATTTTACAAATATGGAATTATGTATTTAATTTCATAAACTAATCTAGTTTATGCCATTGTTTAGAAATGGCGCCTAGTGGAAGGAATGGAAACTGTATCAATGCACGCACTCCGTGTAGGGATTTCCTTCCTACTCAAGATAATTATGGTGGAGCTAGTGATACAACTAGTGCTGATCAGCTTCTCACCGTACTAGGACAACTCACTCAAGTTATGAATAATAACATTACTCGTATGGATCACCCTGATCCACAACGTGGAGGATCAATGTTAGACCACTTCATGAGGCATCAACCACCAACATTTAATGGGGGTACAAATCCGTTAGTAGGTGAGCAATGGATAAACTCCTTAGATAAAATATTCCACGCCTTGGGGAGTAGCGAAAGGGAGAAGGTTGTCATGGAATTTTACCACCTCACTGGAGATGCCGATCAATGGTGGTCACTAATTCAAAACAAAAAATAAGATGATGAATTAACAAAAATGGAATGGAAGGAGTTCAAAGAGCTATTCATAGAAAAATACTTTCCTCGAGACCATCAAGCGGATATGGAAAGGCAATTTTTGAGTCTGAGGCAGAAGGAGGATGAGAATGTCGCAAAGTATGAGGATAACTTTACAATGTTATTGAGGTATGCTGCAGATTACATATGTAACCCAAGAAGTAAGACTGATCGTTTCATTGATGGGTTAAAACCATTTCTCCGTCAAGCTTTAGTATCACAAACCTTCTCTTCATACGAAGGTATTGTCTCGTGTGCTATCAAGACGGAAAAGGAATTCTCTAAGTCTTATGACTTTAAATCAAAGCAAGATAAGAAGAGATCCGCTGAAAACTCTGGGAAAGGAAATAAGGAAACGGGGAAGAAGGGTAGAAATGAATTTCCACCCTGTGATAATTGTGGTAGGAAGCACCCTGGTGCCTGTCTAAAAGGAAAAGGAGTATGTTACAAGTGTGGTGAAAAAGGCCACCAAGCTCATGAATGCAAGGGAAAGAAAGCGGCTATCAACGTGGAATGCTCTAATTGTATAGAGAAGGGAAATTATGCAAATTAATGTCCTAAGCATCAGGGGAACTTACCTCAGAAGAGGCCAAGGGATCTGGGTTAGGCTTATGCTATCACTACTGCTGAGGTGGAAGCTCTGAAAGACGTGGTGGAAAGTAATTTAATGGTTTCCTCAAGTTTAGCAAATGCATTATTTGATTATGGATCATCGCATTGTTTCATATCTTCCTAGTTTGCTAAGAAAATTAGATATTTACAATTTGATTTAACAAGGGAGTTGTCGGTCAAAACCTCTAAGGGAAGTATTGTTGAAACAAAGTTTTGTCGATTAGTTCCCATTAGAGCACCTAAATGTTCTTTACCTGCTGATCTCATCGTCATACCCATGATTGAATTTGATATAATCCTCAGTATGGATTGGCTTTCGGACCATGATGCAAAAATTAATTGTAAGAGGAAAGAGGTTACGATTCTTGATGATGATGATAATGAACACCTTATCTTTAGAGAAGAATCGTCACCACATAATTCTTATCTAGATCCACCCCCAGTAGCTCAACTAAATTCAATTATTGGGGAGGAAGAGAAGGAAATTACTGAGGGTGAGGAAAGGAATATTCAAATATAGGATGTACCTTTTGTGAGAGAATATGTTGATGTGTTTCCGGAAGATTTACCTTGACATCCTCCAGAACAAGAAGTTGAGTTTTCCATTGATTTAATTCCTGGATCAAGACCCATATCGAAGACCCCTTATAGAATGGCCACTGTGGAATTAGTTGAACTAAAGAAACAACTAGAGGAATTGAGTAATAAGGGATTTATTCACCCTATTGTTTCTCCTTGGGGAGCCCCTATTCTTTTTGTTAAGAAGAAAGATGGATCTATGAGGTTGTGCATCGACTATAGGGAGATCAATTCTATAACAATAAAGAACAAGTATCCCCTACCTCGCATTGATGATTTGTTTGACCAAATGCATGGAGCTCAATACTTTTCAAAGATTGACCTTCGGTCTGGATACCATCAGTTGTGTGTGAAGAAGGAAGACGTTCCAAAGACAGCATTTCGAACAAGGTACGGGCATTACGAGTTTACAGTAATGCCTTTTGGATTAACTAATGCACCCTCTGTTTTCATGGAGCTAATGAATAGAGCTTTCAAGGAATATCTTGATGACTTTGTAGTGGTATTTATTGATGATATCTTGGTATACTACAAAATCCACGAAGATCATGAAAATCACTTACGTATTATCCTGAAGACTCTTAGAAGACATGAAATATATGGGAAATTTAGTAATTGTGAATTATGGCTTCAGGAGATTTCTTTTCTTGGACATATTGTATCTAAGGATGGAATTTCCGTTGATCCTTCTAAAACCATGGCAATCCAAGAATGGCCAGAACCGACAAGTATAACTGAGGTACGCAGTTTTATTGGTTTAGCAGGTTATTGTCGACGTTTTGTCCAGAATTTTGCCAGATTGGCTAACCCATTGACAAAGCTCACACGTAAAGGGATTAAATTTGTCTGGACAAAAGAGTGTGAAGAATGTTTTTAAGAACTAAAGAGAAGATTAGTCAACTCTCCTGTATTGACTCTACCATCGGGGAATGATGGGTTTGTTATTTATAGTGATGCATCGAAGAAAGGACTTGGTTGTGTCCTTATGCAGAATGATAAGGTTATTGCCTATGCATCACGACAGCTAAAAATTCATGAGTAAAACTATCCTACTCATGATCTTGAGTTAGCAGCTGTGATCTTTGCTTTAAAGATATGGATACATTACCTCTACGGTGAAAAATGTGATATTTATACTGATCACAAGAGTTTGAAGTATATTTTCTCACAAAAAGAACTCAACATGAGGCAAAGGCGATGGCTTGAACTACTCAAGGATTATGATTGCACGATACATTACCACCCGAGGAAGGCAAACAAGGTGGCAGATGCTTTGAGCAGAAAAGACCATGGAGTTTTGAATGTGATGAGAATTGAAAGGGATCCAATTTTCATGGATCTAGTGAAGATGGACATGGGAATAACTAGGGAAGGTGAAACATCAATGCTTTTTCAAATGGTTTCCAAACCATCATTACTATAAAGGATTAAGAGTTCTCAGACCGATGATGAAGAAATTCAGAAGAAGATTAAAGATGCGAATGATGGAAGATTGAGGGACTTTGTGTATAAGGATGGAATTTTGAAATTCAAGAAGAGACTTTGTGTTCCTGATATACCTGATCTAAAAAGGGAATTGTTGGATGTTGCTCATAGTTCCAATTTCTCTATACACCCTCGGAGCACCAAAATGTATAGAGATTTGAAGGAACATTTTTGGTTGGACAATATGAAGGGGGAGATTGCTGATTTTGTGTCGAGGTGTATGGTTTGTCAACAAGTGAAAGTTGGAAGGAAACATACTGGTGGAGTATTGAAACCTCTTCCCATACCTGAGTGGAAATGGGATAATATTATGATGGACTTTGTCATGGGAATACCAAAGACTCCTAGGAGGAATGATGCAATATGGGTCATTGTTGATCGTCTTACTATGTCAGCACATTTTCTGGCTATACAGGAGGATCTACCACTTGAACGTCTTGCAAGACAATATATTAATGAAGTTGTAAGACTTCATGGAGTACCCCTATAGATTGTTTTTGATCGTGATCCTCGTTTTACTTCAAGATTCTGGAAAAGTCTTTAAAAGGCCTTGGATACAGAACTTCATATGAGCACTGCCTATCACCCTCAAACAGATGGACAATCTGAACGGACTATTCAAACCTTAGAAGAAATGTTGAGATCATGCTCTCTTGACTTTCAGGGTATGTGGGATCAATATTTACCACTGGTAGAATTTTCCTATAACAATAGCTTCCATTAAAGCATTCAGATGGCACCTTATGAAGCATTATATGGAAAGAGATGTTGTACACCAACATGTTGGGATGACGTTGGTGAAAGAAAGCTTGTGGGACCAGAATTGGTGGAAGAAACAATGGAAAAGGTGAAGGTAATCCAAAACCACATCAAAGCATCTCAAAGTAGGCAGAAGAGCTATGCCGATAACAGAAGAAAGGTTTTGGAATTTCCGGTGGGAGATCATATTTTCCTAAAGGTATCTCCATGGAAGGGAGTTATACGTTTTGGTAAGAAGGGTAAGTTGAGTCCCAGGTACGTCGGACCTTTCGAGATTCTAGATCGTATTGGGGCTGTAGCTTATCGTTTGGCGATGCCGCCAAATCTCTCCAAAGATCACGATGTTTTCCACATATCACTATTGAGAAAATACATGCCCGACCCAACACATGTACTTACTTATGAGGAATTAGAACTGGAACTCGATATATCTTATTGCGAAGAGCCCATCAGAATTCTTGATGTGAGGGAGCATGTGCTGAGAAACCGGACGACTCGTCTGGTAAAGGCTTTGTGGAGAAATCATAAAATGGAAGAGGCAACGTGGGAACCTGAGGAACTTATGATGAAGAACCACCTGAGTCTTTTTATGCGGTAATACCCTAGAAATTTCGAGAACGCAATTATTTGAAGGATGGGAGAATGTAACACCCCAAGCTTCCACGGTACGTTTCCCTTCGAATAATGCAATAGCGTGTGTTGTACGCAAGTTCGAGTTATAACACACTGCGACTAATCAAAGTAGCCGTTATGAATAGTAATAACCACTTTTTAAAATTAAAGAAATTTTATATTTCAAAATGGACTTCATTTTTGAATTTGTAATATCGAAATTATCCTAAGTTGAATTTTTTGTAACTTTCTGAGAACTTCCAAATTTTTTATGAATAGTGAAAAATACTTAAAACAAATTTTTTAGTCAAAATAATTTATTATGATAAATTATACTATTTAGTGGTTTTAAAGTATAATTAGAATATATTTTTACCATTTTATCCAATGGTGGTCATTAGAATTAATTTAACATTGAAATTGGACATAAACAATTGCCAATCTTTTGATATAAATTGTTTCTTAAAAACATGCTATTTGTTGTGACAGTGGGAATTAATTATAAAATTAATTAATGAAACTTATATGTTTGGAATTTTTTAAAATAGACATCATTTTTGAATTCGGAATATCAATTATATCTTAGGGTGAAATTTTGGCATTGTTCTGCAAAACTTCAATTTTTGATAAATAGTGAAACCACTAAGTGGTAGTTAAATAACTGATTTTTCGTTTAAATGAAATATTACCACTTCTGTGATTTGATTTTCAAAAATCCGACATACATGGTTGTCATTTAGAATTAAAATGTGGTTCAATGAGATTAAAATAATTTTTTGGCGAATAGTAACTTTTAAGTTCTTAATCGCGGCTAGAGGTAATTAGTGTAGTTTAAGGTAAAAATAATGTTTTAATAATATGATATGAGATTGACACTTGTCCTACTCCTATTGGATGAGTCATGGACGACCAAGAAAATCCATGGGTCAACTTGGGGACCCCATGGAGCCACTTTAGTTGGGAAATGACATAAATACCTTTTATTTAATGTTAAAGTAAAAAATGACACAAACATGAAATGTTTTATTAAAACAATTTTTACATGGAGTTATACAAGTAATATTTTTGACTATAAATAGTCATTGGAAAGCTAAAACGATTTACCACATCATAGTATTTTTTTTATAATTTTTAGACATTAAATAAATTAAATTATGTATGACATCATGATGATGCAGCGATGACCTCATTATTTAACGATTTAAACAAAATGAGAAGATAATGAAAAATCCAAGGCTTACATTTGTCCAAAGCCAATTGGATGAGGCGATTTCGAACCCTTATCACCTTATCCACTAATTATATAAGTGTGGGACCTTTAGAATCCATAAATCACTGTATGATAATGTAACATTTCAATCATTCCAAAAGAGCCCCTCCTCTCCTCTTATAGAAGGCCCCCACCTCTACCACCTTATTCACACTTTAAATCCTTTTCGTTTGGCCAACCTCTGCCCAAATACTCTCCCCACTTCACTCCCTTAATCCTAGAAGCTTTACTTTAGTCAGAAAGCCATCCTAAGGAGTCCTTTTGATCAAATCAAAAGGAAGAACCCGAAGAAGAGGTAACGGTTTCATCACCCTCTTTCAAGTTTCTTTCTTCTTCCACTCCCTCTTTGTTTATTATTTCAATTATAAAATTATAACTCCAGTATCTTCTATATACTGTTATGTTATTATAAATATGGAACAAACATATTCAGTATTATACCCATCATTTGAAAGACATGTCACCATCCGTGCGTACGTACGGCTTACCATCTCCACGTCGTGGTGTAATTGTTATTCAATATATTATTATTTAGATGGGTATAATAATGATATGTAATTCATGTAAATAATAAATATAACATGATAATGATTCTGTATATATGATATACTATCCAATTATATATTATTTTAATATCAAAATAATGATATTGTCGCTCGTGCGTACGTACGGACTACCGTCTCCACGAACGCGATGAGATTCATTCTTCGTCGTGTCCATTCAAGTATAATTATCATTTGATGATTTAAAAATAATGTTTAAGGACATGATATCATTCTGGATATGAATAAGAAAAAACCTATCCCTGAAAAACATGACTTACGTAACAAAACATATAAAAGAAAACGAGTAAGTTAACACACGAAACAACGATAAATCTAAGATATTGTTAACAAAGCAATGTTAAAAGGTCATATATGATATCATATGAATTTATATGATTCTTGTATAATTTAATAAAAATTATTTCACCGTTATAAAGTAGGTTAACCTACCCCAACCAAGGAAAAGTACATGGTAAGGGTTTACTTCACAACCTCTTCATTATCCAAGGTTGTTGATACATAATTATCTACTGGGACCTCGTTATCATCCACATCCATGTTTCTTAAAAATGACTTTCAAAACATTTTTACTATTGAATGGAAAATGGGTTAAAGTCATTTATACCCTTATAATTTTTTGAAAGGAATCTTACCGTCATTTTCCAAACAATGTACTTTTTGACCTTTTTGAGAAATTTAAGGTAAGAATGTTTTTTTAACTTATACGGCGGGTGCGGCTATTTTCCGCCATTATAACTTCGTAGAAGCTTCCATTACAAGATTATAAGAATATTTTCAAAGTAAATGTATTATTTTATAATTATGGGACTTTTAAATGATTTCAAAAAAAGAGTGAGATATTTCTCTCAAATAGCTTTGATTTCATCCATGTCAACATCCTTTGATGGGTTTTAAGTTTAATTGAAATTGATTTATGATACAAAACTCCCATTGAACATTTTGTGAAATATTTGACTGTGGATGTGTTATTTTTATACCATCCATAGTTTATAGAGAAATTGTTGACGTTTCGTATGCTAGTTTTAATATGAATATTTATGTTATGTTTAAACCTATTCATATGAGGAATGTATTGGACTTAATAAGTGACGGGTGGAGCCCGCTATAGCTCCTCGATGCATCGGTAGGTCTCATGAGACAACTAGACGTGGAATTGGCTGAGGCCCTTTCCCAATTGGATTTATGGTTTTGGCTAAGGCCTTAATCATTTTAGACATCTTGGCCGAGGCCTTGACAAAATGTTTCAGAATGTCTGGCATTATACATTCCCTCATTATGAAAGTGGTTATTGATATTGCATGTGATTATTCGACCTATAGAATATCCATGTTAAGAAGTGAATGGCATTATCTCATTTTACTTTTGCAATATTATGTTGAAGTTCATGTTTAAAAGGCTTTTGTTTTAGTTATACATTGCCTTAAATGTTAATGTTTATTTATGAAAGCTTCCGCTATATTGTTAACCTTACTGAGCATCTGAGCTCACCCCTTTCAATGTTTTAATATTTTTCCAAGATGTGAAGAAGTATTTTATGAATGACCTACTGGGGTAGTCAGAAAGGGATATGAGTGTGGACTATGAAGACCATGTTATTATAGTTTGTTTACTTTTTGATGTAATGAAAGACTTATGAATGTATCTAGTGTTTCCAAGGCTACTAAACTTATCAGTCTTTCGAGACTTGATCTTTTGTGATCATGCCAATATTACGAAGTAATGCACCGACTCTGGGTAGCTGGGGTCGGGGCGTTACAAGGAATATTCATGTGAATAAGGTGTTATAAAACTGTAAAAATACATTCATGCCGTATAAGTTAAAAAACATTCTTCTCGTACTTTTGTCGAAAAAGTCAAAAAGTTCCTCGTATGGTAAACAAAAGAAAGATTCCTTCCATAACACAAAGTAAAATCCAAACAGGGGTAAAAATGTCTTTATAAATACATGGCATAATATTAAATACTTTATGAAAACATTTTTATGGACATGGATGAAAAATATAACCCCATTAAATACTTACAAATAAACAATATCGGTTATGAACAAGATTGGAATACATATCGCTTACCTTAGGTTTGATATGCTTCGTACGTATCGAAACACCATATATAATGATTTAAATAATTTCATTGACTTACTAAAAAATCATATTCACTCTTATTATATCATATATGGTTCACTTATGACTTTATATTACCCGTTCTTTTGTAAATTTCTCGTTAAAGTGGTGTTTTTGGTAAAGTCGTTTCATTTATCGTACGTGCTTCAACTTGTTTTTCTTGATATTATTACTTATATCCAGATTCAATTAATTCCAAAATGTAAAACATTATTTATATATAATATATATTCAGCTTATAAATATATATGATAGATCGATACAAGGGATGACATACATCATTCATGGAGACGGCAGGTCGTATGTACGTATGAACGCTGTTTTCATTTACTTATTGAATTGAATGGAATTAAATAAATGAAACATATATGTAAATAAATTAAGTATCATTATTATGTAATATATTTCATGAATATTTATTATTTATACTTTATAATCATACTTTAATGGTTAATCATGGAAAATGAATCTCATCGCTTTCATGGAGACGGTATTCTGCACGTACGCACGAGTGATGATATCATTCCTTTATTATTAAAATATTATATAATTGGTTAATATATCATATATAAATAATCATAATGATGTTATATTTTTTATTTATAGCATTTATAATCATTATTATACCCATCCAAATGATGAAATGTTTTAATAACAAACTACACCACGACGTGGAGACGGTAAGCCGTACGTACGCATGTGTGGTGATTTTTTCATTCATAGGATGGTTAAAATAACTAATATGGATGTAAAATTTTTATAATAATATCACAATATATTTAAGATACTACTGTTATAATTTTATAATGGAAACAACAAAGAAGGAGGAAGTGGAAGAAGAAATGAACTTGAAAGAATCGTTATAAGAGATTACCTCTTCTTCAATGTGCCTCTTTTAAACATCCTTTTAGGGAACTAGGGTTGGACTTTTGAGAAGATCAGAACCACTATGATATAAGTAGAGAGTTTGAGAAGATAAATTGGCAGGGGTTTTCTGAGCTTGAAGGCTCAAAATTGTGTAAAGAGTAGAGGGAGGAGGTGCCCTTTTATAAGGGAGGAGAGGGGCACCTTAGGAAAAACGTAAAATATTATTTTATAATAAATTTATATTCAGTTTATAATGACTACAATGTGACTTATTTCGAGGATAGGGTGAGTATGGGTTGAAATAATCTCAACCAATATGTTTTAGACAAGTTTAGGTTGCCATATTAACCTTATCATTTAGATTTAACTATAAGTTAAATAATTTAACTTTTACAATGTTTTCTTGTATTCTTACAATATATTGTTAATAAACATACTATAACCTACCACTCTAACCCTAATTCTTTCCATAATGCCATACATATGATTATATAAGTCTTTTGGAAAATCCTTCGACTTTTAGTACCATTATATCAATTAATAATATAATATTTGTTTTAAAAACTCTTTTTTGTCGATTTTTACACTATTTGGTATTTTTTTTCTAAATTCATAACAACATTATTATTTCAAAAATAATTCATATTACCAACCTTAATATGCTATATTAACCTAGAAAATTAGTTTAGTTCAATAAAAGTATCTAATTAAATTTATTTGGTTATTTAAAATATCAATTATGTTAATATTTTGTTAATAAGGTAATTAATCAATCATCATTGTGTAATAAATAAATTAAATTATGTAATGTCTAAAAAATATAAACAAAATACCATTATGTAGGAAATATTTTTAGATTTAAAATGAATATTTATAGTCGAATTTATCTTATGTATAACCCAATATTAAAAATGTTTTAGTTATTAATCTTTGATTTTAACTATTTTTACACTTCTTTAAAAAATATAATAAGTGTTCTAATCTAATCCAAGTGGACCAAATTGGTTCATATTTTATTCCTAATGTTTTATTTGGTTGAATTACACTTATCTAATAGAATTAGGGCATGTATTAGGGTTATAATAATATCATTTTTACACTTAATTACCCTATTTACTTTTAACTGTGGTAAATAAAAGTAAACAGTTATTATTTAACAAAAAAAAATTTTTATCTTATGGAACCAAATTTTACTCCTTGATATTAATCGTGTCTCTTGGATTTTTGAAATTCCACTCACAGAAGCATTAAAATTAAGTTTTATGTAAATTTTCAAATTCTCCTAGGAGGTCAGTAAAAGACGGAGAAAAGTTCTATAAACTTTTTATATATCTAAAATTATTATAAATTGACTGAAATTAATTACATTGAACTTATATAGGTATAATGTGTCTATTTTGACATAAAATAAATAATTATTTAAATAAAAATTCAGTTTTATACTATAACTTAGTGTTTTTCACTATTCATAAAAATTTGAATGTTTTTAGAAAAATACAAAAAATTCACCTTAGACTAATTTTGATATTCCGAATCCAAAAATGAAGTCCATCTGGAAGGATAAAATTTATAAAATATCAAAATGTGGGTATTACTATTCATAACGGCTTGTTTCTATAATATTTTAATAACATAATTTTGTTTAGTGAAACTCGATATCGCGTACAATGCAAGCGATTGAGGAAGGTTGTCCTTGCGTGTAATGGCAGAAAAGAATAGTGTTGCATATACTACAAGCTAATACATTGTTTTTTATAGCACAAGATAATATTGGTGTAGCATAAAACAAAAGACATCAATGAAATTAAAAAGAATAATTCTCATAAAATCTCGGGATATTACATCTATATTGCGACATAGTGAGAATAAACCTTGATATGTCATGGGGAGAGTGCACTAATACTTTGGGATAATTAGTGGAAATCAAAAACAACAACTCTTTCTTTCAGACAAAATGATTCCCACTATCACATAGTGTTAAATGATCCTAATAGTGGTGAACTGATTATGATATGTGGAGTAAACAGGAACACGCATAGAAATAAGGGTTTCAACAAGGGTCACACACTCTTATTATCATTTGAATTACCCATGGAAATCATATCTTTTTATTTCACCACCAACATTATAATTTTTTATCAAATGAATAAGAAAAGGAGTAACATGATTCATAGAAACATTGATTATAATATTAATTAAAAAAATAAAAAATCAAAAATTATACACTTATCATATCTCAAGTGTATCCAAAATTTTCAAAAGGTGTTTACACTTGTTCTTCTCCACAAAAGTCTTTTAAATCCCCCTCATAATGATCCATAAATAGACATCTCATTAGTCTTTTTATTGAATAATCCATTTCAATGTGGGTTTCATATTACTTATAGATATAACACTCATTGTACCACAACACCAAAAACAATGGAATGATCTTCGTATAAAATATACATGGATAAAAAAATCCCAAAGAGCTCAAAATTTCTAATAATATATTTCATTGGATTTGTGGATTGGAATTTATATTGTGTTTTGGTATCTTCAAATTATCTAGAATTAAAAATATATAAATTTTTTCCAGTTAACCAAATTTTATGTGTTTTATGAACTTGGAATGTCATGCATCAAATATAAATAACTAAGGAAAGGATAAAAATTGAGTTATTAGGTGATAGTGGTGTGGTTCCTCCTACAGTATCATAGTCACCATCTCTTCACTATACATTGAGGAAAAAATTATTTCCCTATTCCATGAAGAAACATAGATCTGTAAAAAAATTTGACACTTAATTACCTCAACATCATTACATGATGTGGTTAAAACATTCATCATATATTAGATGAACCATATGACATAATCATCTAAACTATTCCATGAGTCTTATGAAATCAATTTCATTCCCTTCTCATGTTAAATTAATCTAGGGACATAACATCTTGTTGTAGATTCTCTAATTCAATATCCAGTGAAGTAATGTAATAACTAACATGTTAATGAAGTGATTTTTACAAAGGTCTCCCAACACATACATGCATATAAATTCAAAAATAATATAATTTTTGGTGACACCAACATAAAACAGAAGAGGATCAAGCGATAACACTTTTCACTTGTAGGTTTGGATGATGACATCGCCACACTTTCTGGAACATACATTACATATAAGGCCCCAACCATAAAAACTTCTATAATCTGGATTTAAATCAAGAATTCACATTGGGGATCATTTCACGATTAGAGTATTTGAGAATTAGGCCATAACTCTTATATATAATGTTGAATATTACAGGTAGACACTACTACTCAGTATAACCTTTTGTTATAAAAAATCATCTATAAATAAACATGTCTAGTTCCGTGTTTTAGACACCATGACTTTTCCTTGATCCCATCCTTGCCAACATTTCAAAAACATGGGATGATAAAAAAAAGGTCTATTAGGGAAACACAAAGAAGGGAAACTATTAGTTTTTCAAAATAACAAGTAAACCATTAATACATAATCATATGTAATTATTTTCACCATTTTGAAGTAGTAAATACTATTGAATGAATAAATGATCTTTTCTTACCCTTTTGTAACCAAAATATTTCCAAAAAACCCATAGAAAGAACACATAACATATAAATATTACTTGGGACATAAAAATACTCAAATGAAAAAACCATTCGATCGACTTACACACATATCACTACATGGAATAGACATTTGGACGACATCCAAACCCAATGCATTGGAGGATATAACATAACCACCCATCTTGGTTTATCATGGCATCACCCGTCATTTGGTTTATCACGTCACCACCCATCAAATTTCCATGTTCCATTATAAAATAATAACACATTAAATATTAAATATATAATATTTCACTAATAAAATATCATTTATAATCACAAGAAATCATTTCAAGATATTGAAAAAATTAATACTTTATCAAAACACTTTAAAAACCATTTAAAACATTTAATAAATATATTTTTGAATCAAAGTACCCCATACCACTTCGAAAATTTTAAAGGAATTAAAATTTTTGAACATTAATGAACATATAAATAAATATTTAAAACTATTTTGAAAACATGGTCATTAATTATAAATATTTAGAATAATAAATCATTAAAACATTCAAAATGATGTTTTAGTTAAAGAGTTCCTAAACAAATGAGAGATGCTTGAATAGAAATAATTGAGGAATAACATCTATAAATGCTTATAATATCATGAGATTAAGTAGATTCATGGTATAATATGTCAATGGGAAGTATATAAACTATATAAAAGTTAATTGGTGTATAAAAAACAAATAAGTTCAAATGGAATGTAAATTGAGACAAAGTCACTTGCAAAGATCATATCCTTAGATTAAAGATAAATTAATGACATAATTATTTGTGTAAAATAATAATACACCCAATATAATTTGATATTAAGTGTAAAATAATCAGAGTTCATTAATAGATATTCATATAACAATATAATCAAGAAATAGAAGTATAACCACAATGAATTTAAATTGAGTTAAGAAGTTCTCTTACAAAAGTTTGGCAGCCTAACAACGTCACCTTAAAATTCAGAAATTGAGTTGAAGAGAGAGAAAAGGGTATATCATCACATGGACATAGAATTTAAAGAAATAAGGATATATAATATCATATACCAACATAAGAACATGTCAATTAAAATACATAACAAAAAATAATTTTTTTAAAACAGGAAGGTGAAAGGATCCCTTATCGATTTGGTAACTTAGGAAACATACACCACATAAAAGAAGGATCATAAAATGAAGATGTAATTATACAAAAATTAAATTATATATAAAAAATAATACAATCCTGGTAAGTACATATACCACGCAAAAGGATATATTGGAAAATATAGCATGAATCTTACGGGAATAAAAAGCGAGATGAAAACCCCTTACAACATTGTAATCGATTGAGTCGTATGAACAAAAGTTAATAACCACAAAATTAATCACATAATACCTTAAATATAAAGATAATAATTATTATATATATAATTTCAGTACAAAAAACACCACATGTAATAAATAACTGGTGAACAATGGAAATCTCATGGAATTAAATGTGAGATAAGAAACCCCTTACCTCAAGTCCGACGTGTCTTATATGTTGCTTATTCTTCCTGAATAATAAACATAAGTCAATTTTAATCTTGATTATGAACCTTTATCATGTTCTATTATTACTTCTATATCTCTTAATATCTTGTTATAGAAATTAGTTTATTAATAGAGTTTATATTGGACATTTTGTCGACGCTCGGAACTTGAGTCAAAAATGAACTTTTAGTAATTAAAAATTTTAAATGTGGACCAAAATTCAATTATCCTGCAAGTAAAATTCATTATTTAAATATCACATATACCATATATATCCTGTATATCCATTATATACATATGTATTTATAATAGGACATAACATTTGGAGATAATAAATGAAATGCACCGTTCATGGAGACGGTAAGTCGTACGTATGCATGAATGATACTTTCATTTCAATTTCATATTTTAATGGATTGAAAAAAATAATGATACATAGTTATATTATAATTCTAGTATAATGTAATATATAATTTCAGTATCTCCATCCTTTATACGTCCCACGTATGGCATGAATGAGTCAAATCACTTTGATGTGGCGTTAGTCTGCACTTCCTCAAATGAAATTATCGCTTTTACCCATTATGGAAACCATATATGTATGCTATAAATTAAATATACATAATTAGTGAGACTATATTTATATATATATATAATATTTCACATATAAATACAATTCTATCATATTTTCCACCATACTAAGTTTTAGAGATGATTGAACAATCATCGTTTCGTGAGTTAGTAGTTTTCCATCCACAGAAACATCATGTTTATTTCCAATTATATGGAGGTGTGGGTAACTTTATTTTTAATACTTCTCATAAAAACAACCTATTATATATAATATACTGTTTTTGTTTAAAAATAAATAAATTAAAATAATATAGGGGTTGGAGTAGTAAAATATAAGGAAAAACATAATAGAAGACGTTACCTTTAAATCGGGTAACTCCCTTTGGTTTGAACCAAAAGGATTTCATGAAGTTACTTCTACCTAAGTTATGGAATTTTGGTGGAATATAGGGATTTATGGAGCTTAATTGGGGAGATTTTGGATGATAAAGTTGATTTATAGGTGTGAGTAGTGGGCTACAGGTGAGGGATTTTTATAAGGGGGAGGAGGGGCTCATTTGGAATGTTTAAAAATATTATTTTATTATATAATGATATTTGATTTTTGAAGGACCAAAACTAAATAAAGTCTAAGATAATATGACTTGTGTTCAAAATAAAATCATCCATCAGAGTTGGATGGATTTTAGATATTGTTTTAATTTTTACAATCTTATTTATTTAAATCCTTCCTTAATGAGGTAAACACTAAATCATTATTGTGTCATAAATAATTTTATTTATTTTATGAATAAAAATTATTAAAAAAATACTATGATGTAGGAAATATTTTTATCTTTCAAATTATTTTTTATAGTTGAATAGATAACTTATATAACACTTTGTAACAATTGGTTTACTTAAAGATATATGTTTATGTCATTTTTCACTTTACATTAAATTAATTAATATAAAGTGTTATTATCACTCTTAAGTGGCTCCATGGGTCCCAAAATAGATCCATGTATTCCCATGGTCATAAATGTATAAACCAATATTATTAGGACACATGCTTGGGTAATTTAATATTAATATAATATTATTTTTACCTTAAATTACCCTATTTACCTTTAACTTTAGTAAATAAAAGTAGAGAGTTACTCTTCACCAATAATTTATTTTAATCTTATTAAACCACATTTTACATACTAATAACAACCATGTATGATGGATTTTCTAAATTTAATTCATAGAATCGATATAATTTCATTTAAATGAAAATAATCAGTTTTTAACTACTACCCAATGTTTTCAGTATTAAACAAAATTGATGTTTTTCAGAAAAATAAAAAAATTCAGCCTATGATATATTTGATATTCTGATATAATAAATGATGTATATTTTACCAAATTACAAATATCAAAGTTTCATTGATTAATTTAAAATTAATTCCTGTTTTCAAAAAAAATATAGTGGTTTTAAGAAATAATAACTATCAATAGATTGACACTTGTTTATGTCAAAAATCAAATTTAAAGTACTTCCAATGACCATAATTGGATTAAATGGTAAAACTATTTTCTAAATAAACTTTAAAACCATTTAAAAAACAATATAAATATATTAATAAATTATATTAAAAGACAATTTTGAATTAAAAATAAAGTATTTTTCACTATTAATTAAAAAATAAACTTTATCAGAAAAATAACAAAAATTTAACAAAAGTAAATTTTGTTGTCCCGGTTATAAATGAGAATTTTATTTTTTTCAAATAGAATTATTAAAAGTAACAAAAACTATATATAATAATGGTTCGCCATTAAATGGTGGTAAATAGACCTTTTAAAGAATATTAGAGTATTTATGATTAAAATTATATTCATTCACATCTTGTAGCCTCTAAATCTTATTGGATAAATTTAAAACTATTTAAAAAATATGTATAATCATATTGTAGTTAGTTCTTTTCATTCCCACTATTATAATGACTAGGGTTTAACTACCATTTAAAATACTAATATATTATTATTTTCCAGTATTACTCTATATTGTGTGCAACATAAGACATTTGAGAAACCCATTGTTGCATGTCAAGTATGCCATTGAGTTTTTCATACACTTTAAAATAAAATTAAATTTTAATTCAAAAATATTAAAAATTATGAAAATTTTATATTCATTATTTACCTGGGATGTTACATAATTCCCACTTTGGTAAATTATGTCCTTGTAATTTTAAAATTCGGCTTGGAAACTTCATTAAAAGTCTCATATTGGAAAAAGAGTCAATAAAAATATCACATGAAAATAAAAAAAGATAAATGAAAAGGTCACCCAAGATATCCCATACTAGGATTCCATGTAGGAAATTATAGAAATGAAATACAAAAAACCCATCAAGGTTTGATAGAGAGTTGTAGAAAACATGATTAGGAGAATGTTAACAACAAGAAAACCCCAAATTTGTGATGGGTTAAATGTTTATTGGTTTCCCAGTAAGAAAAGTAAACGGACAATGTTTCTATTTTAAGATTCTTTTCCAATGTTGGATAATTTATTTACGAGATTGAATAAGAACATAAGTAAATGTAGTTACTTTACATGTAGACTTTCATCATTTACAATCCTTTTACCACAAACTCATATTTTCTCCGAATGAAGAGTATTGAAGATGACATCATCACATAAAAAGTGCTAGAATCAACTTCTAGAGAATAAAATAATCCATGAATGATTAACTATATATTTCCTATATCATTAGCCATTAACAAAACCAAAATTGGATAGTACAATATCAGATAATCCCCAAAAAGGATAATCCTTTTAAAAAATAAATACTACTCTTAATCTCCAAAATTAAAAAAAAGTACCCAATGTTGATAAATGACCATTTAATACACAGTTATCTATAAAATTCTATAAAATAGTCCAAACTAATATTGTAACCCAAAACTAAGAAGGATTTAATCATTTAGTCATCCATAGTAAATCTTAACATTTATCTGTAAATAAGATTAAATACTCTTAAAATATCATGTTGAATTATAATTAACGGATTCAAATATTCTCAATGATAGGTTAATAATTTCCTTGAATAACCAAAAACACTTATAAGTCCTCAATAAAATCATAGATTCTTACAAAATAAAATTCCACCATTACTAATCAATTGAAATCTCAAAGTATTCTATTTTCCATAGGAATATTGTGTTTCCCCAAAATAGAGGACATCTTCCAAAATAACCATTATCACTTAATCACCAGATCATTTTCATACATTAAGGATATCAATTTTAAAAAACATATGCCCCTAAAATCTACTTATTCTTTATCCATAAAATCATTTAACTAAAAATAATATGTCATACCAACCAGGGAATTCATGGAGGCTAGTTGTAGGTGATGCGCCCTTGTCTCACTTCAGTTGTGGGTTCGATTCATGCGGCCTTTTCGGATGCGACAGGTCATCACCCATCTTATGGGTTGTCCTTTTTATAAAAATAAAAAAACCTAAGATGTTTTAACCTCCAAAGTTTTCTTATACCTTCCATCTTCATCCCAATACATTAATAACTCAACATCTTAATTTTTTTCACAACCATGTTATAAAATAAAACTATTCCTAATAGATGGAACATCATACCATGACCATTTTATCCCTATGGTTTAATCATCATCTTGTTCTCATTAGTAGAAATTCTATGCATTTCAAAAATGATTTATATATCCATCAAAATAATTTTCATCCTTCATCCAAATTCACCTTGTACAACTTGGGACATATGGGTGTTCGTAGAAAAATAGTTTTGAAAAATAATCATGTATGACAAGTAACGTCAAAACATCTGATAAAACATAATTTCTATAAAACAGTCAGACTGATTTTGAGTTGAAACATTCAATCAATTGTCCTTTTAAAATAACATAAGTATGTTCTGAAAGACTATAATTTAAAATAAAATATAAAATTTTTGCACAAGGGTATCCTTCTTCAACACCTTTTTCAAATTCATAATATTCTTAAAAATCTTGTTGTAAGGTAAAATATTCGAAAATTTGTGGATAATATTTACCATTCGTGAAAATATGGGAATATTGTGAAAATAAAATTTGATTAAATACAACCCTTGATACATGATGATATCGAGGTATATTGGAGGTGTCTGATATCTCAAACAATTACTTGGAAGTGAGTTGTATGTTCTAAAATGATTTAGAGTCTTCAGGACCTAACATTACAATAATTATTGCAAGAAAGACATCAGGAAGAGATAGGATTATAATTTGATATCCTCATCCCTCCATTTGTAACAAAATTTCCCTAATCTAAAAATGATAGAAAATAAGGGTTTAACTTAAAGAGTAGACATAGAGTCTAACCATGTGTCTAACAAAAACGAAAAATCCCTAAACTTGTCTAAACCAACCTCAATTTCCAACATTAATTCCCCTGCCTTAAAACATTATATAATCATGAGTTAATTCAACAATTCACATTGAGGATATATTTAGGTTTATATTTTTATATAATTAGGCTATAACTATTACATATCAAGTTGACAATTACATGTAAACATTACTACCCAGTATACATTTTTTTCATAAAATAAAAACTCCTAAAAAGAAGCATGTCTAGTTCCATGTTTTAGACATCATGAATTTTCCAGGATCCCATCCATGATCATATTCCCCTTTATATCCTGTGAAAAAAAATTCAAAAACTAAGAATGAGAAAAAAAGATCTGTAAGGGATACACAAAGAAAGAAAAAATTTAGTTTTTCAAAACAACAAGTAAACCATCAATACTATATCATGAGTTATACTTTTCACCTTTATGAAGTAGAAAGTATTATTTAATGAATAAATCATCACAACATACTCTTTTTTAACCAATATATTTCCATAAAACCCATATAAATAATATATAACATATAAATGTAACTTGGTACACTAACGTTCCTAAAGGGAATGACTATACGGTCGACTTACACACATATCACTAAATGGAATAGCAAAATGGTTGACATCCATAACCAATGAATTGGAGGTTATAAAGTAACCACCCATCCTGGTTTATCACGACAAAAACCATCATTTGGTTTATCATGTAACCACCCGTCAAATTTCAAAGTACCATTATAAAATCATAACACATAAAATATTGAACATATAAACATTTCACTAATAACATTTTATTTGCAATCATAAGAAATAATTTCAAGATATTGTCAAAATTATTTCTTTATCACACCATTTTCAAAAATATTTAAAATAATTAGTAAAGATATTTTTGAATTTATGTGTCAAATACCAATTTGAAACTATTAAAGGAATGAAGATTTTTTAAAATTAATGACCATATAAATAAATCCTTAAATATAGTTTGAAAACATGGTCATTAATGATACACCCAATATAACTGGATATTACGTGTAAAACAATCAGATTTTATTCACTCATATTCATATCATGACATAATCAAGAAGTATAAGTTCAACCCCAATGAATTGAAATTGGATTAAAAAGTTCTCTTAGAGATGTTTGATAGCTTAACAACATCAATTTTAAATTCAGAAAATGAGTTGATGAGAGAGAAAAGGGCATCTCATCACTTGAAATACAATTTAAAGCAATAAAGATATATAATAACATATATTAACATAAAAAGATGTAAATTAAAATACATACAAACAAATAATTCTTTTCAAAATAGGAGTGTAAAAGGTTCCCTTATCGATTTGGTAACTTACGAAACATACACCACAAGAAAGAAGGATCATACAATGAATATGTAATTACCTATAAATTAAATTATATTAAAAAAAGAATAAAATCATGGTCAATACATACACCACATAAAAGGCGATAGTGTTAAATATAACATGAATCTCACGGGAATAAAAAGTGAGATGAAACCCCGTACATGGTTGTAATCAATCGAGTCATATGACCAAAAGTTAATAACCACCAAATGAATCACAGATGTAAAATACCAAGTAAGTAATGAATAGTAGATATTTTTATCTATGTATATTAATGAATTATATAGTGTTTTAGAGGCTTAAAATGAAAATAAATCCAATCTTAAGCATAGAATACACTAATATTCTTAAAAGATTGTTTTACTGCCTTATGATGGAAAACCCTTTTTAAATCTATCTTTTGACAATTTTATAAACAATTTTTATCAAAATAATCTTATTCATTATGATTGGGACATCAAAATTTACTTTGTGTGAATTTTTGGTATTTTTCTGACAATGTCCATTTTTTAATGAACAGTGAAAAATACTGCATTTTACATCAAAACTGCTTTTTAATCTAATTTATTTATATGATTAGATTGTCTTTTGAATTGTTATTAATGTGTAATCTGAATATAGTTTTACCATTTAATCCAATGGTGGTCATTGGAATCAATTTCACTTTGAAATTGGACTTAAACTGGTGTCAATCTTTTGATACTTATTGTTTCATAAAAACACGCTATTTGCTCTGACAGCAGGAATTAATTATTAAATTAATTAATGTGACTTATATGTTTTGAATTTTGAAAAATAGACTTCATTTTGGAATTCAAAATATCAAATATACCTTAGGGTGAAGTTTTGGTATTTTTCTGAAAAACTCCGATTTTTTGATGAATAGTGAAACCACTAAGTGGTAATCAAGAAAACTGATTTTTCAGTTAAATGAAAGTTTACAACTACTGTGTATTGAATTTTGAAAATCCGACATACATGTTTGTCATTAGTATGTAAAATGTGGTTCAATGGGATGAAAATAATTTTTTGCTGAATAGTAACTTTTTTTTCATTAATCGCGATTAGAGGTAATTAGTGTAGTTTAAGGTAAAAATAATGCTTTAATAAAATGAGATGAGCTTGACACAATGTCCTAACCCTATTGGTTGTGTCATGGCTGACCAAGACAACCCATGGGTCGATTTAGGGGACCCCATGTAGCCACTTGGGTGAGATAATTACTTTAATGCCTTTTTATTAAATAAAGGAGAAAATGACACCAACATAAATTGTTTTACTACAACAATTTTTAGAAGGGGTTATACTAATTATATTTTTTATTATAAATATTCATTGGAAATATAAGAATATTTCCTACATCATTTCATTTTTTTTATAATTTTTAGACTTTACATAAATTATATTATTTATGACATCATGATGATGCAGCGATGACCTCATTATTTAACGATTTAAATAAAATGGAAAGATAATGTAATATCTAAAACCTACACATGTCCAAAACCTATTGGATGGGAATATTTCGAAGCCTTATCATCTTATCTTCAAAATATATCAATGTGGGACCTTATAAATTCGAAACACTTTTGAAAATAAAATAATAGTTTCATGATTTCCAAAAGTGCCCCTCCTTTCCTCTTATAAAAGGCCCCCACCTCTACCTCATTTCACACACTCCTCAAGCCTTTGTCTCGGACAACCCCTTCCCATTTACTCTCTCCACATCCCTCTCCTCATCCTAGAGGATTCCCTTTGGGCATAATCCTTTCAAAGGAAGTCTTTAGGCTCAAATCAAAAGGAGTTACACTTTTAAAGGTAATTCATTCTCTCATGGTCATTTGATTTATTTTGTTCTCCAACCCCCTAAACTCTTTTTATTTACTACTTTTGTAACAACACAAGTATATTCAATATACTAGGATGTAGTTATAATATTTATTTGAGCTACACTCTCACACAACTACATCAAATGGTTAAAGAACATACAGTTTCCGTGGATGGTGAAATTCTGCCTCCCAAAACGATGACTGTTCAATACTCATTTAACACCTTCAAAGGTGGCCATTATGATGTCACTATTTTTATATATGATATATAATATGTTTATTTTTTCCTTAAGCTTCTGTTTTTTTTTAATTTTGGGCATACCTTTATGGTTTCCATTATGGGTAAACGCGATATCTTCATTTAAGGAAATGCGGACTACCGCCCCCTCAAAGTGATTTGATTCGTTAAATACCATATGTGGTACGTATAAAGGATGGAACTATGATATTATATATGATATTATATTTGAATTATAATATACTCTTATATCATTATGATTCCATTCTAGAAAATATGAAATAGAAATGGAAGTAGCGTTCATGCGTATGTACGGATTACCGTCTCCATGAACGGTGCATTTCATTTCTTACCTCTAAATGATTATTTAATATTATAAATGCATGCATGTACTAGATATATATGACTTATATAATATCTACATCATGAATAACATTCTGGATATAATGGATACATGAACAACTTGTAATTATAAAGGGCTTATTTTTGACTCAAGTACCAATGATCGTTAAAACGACCGTTATTAACTTAAATAATTACATAGTGTTCATGACATGGCAATAAGTGATGTAAAAGTAATAATGAACTTGAAAAAGGTTTGTAAACAAGTAGAAATTAACTCAAGTTTATTATTTAGTACATTAAAGGATGACCGAGTCAAGTCGGACCCGAGGTGTGGGACTTCGTCTCAATCTCCTTTCATTGAGGCATATTTTATTTTATACACAACTTTTTTTATACAGTGTATAAACCCCTTTGACTTTTACGTTTATTCAAAAGGAATCTTTTTTATATGAAGCATTTACTAAATGACAAAAGGGAATGTTTTTGTCGTACGTATGCGGTGACAACGACTTCTCCACCGTCATGACCATTATTTGAGTTTCGGCTTCCTCTACAAGCCATACCTTCTTTTTAAAAGAAAAATAAACACCATGTTTTACTTTTCTTTTATTTATGTATTGAAAATGGTTTTCATAATGATTTTATATCAATGTGTTGTATTGATATCTTGTGATTGAAAGGTGGAAATGTTATGTTTCATTTATGCATGTTTTATGTGATACGATTATGTTGACGTTCTTGGGCATTATTATGAAGACGGGTGGTTCCGTGATAAACTAAGGGCGGGTGAGCCCGATATAGCTCTCCAATGCATTGGGTAACGCGAAGGAGTGAAACATTAAGGTTTCTCCGAAGAGATTTAGGGAATATACTGTGATGGGTATTACAAACGTAACCAAGAGGGTTACTCCCTACGTAAGAATGTTATGAATGCCTCAAATTACCTTTGTATCTTATGATTTCAGTGATTTAGTCATGATTTGATGAGGTATGTTAATGTGCTTATGTCTTATGGGTAATGTGTGATTTCACTCTTATGTATATATGTACCCATGTTTCCTTTCCATGTTTTTATAACCCATACTGAGATTTTTATGCTCATCCCATGTTTTTTTTGAAATGATTTTCACAGGTCAAGTGAAAGGTACCTGATATGATGATAGTGTCAAGGAAGTGTCAAGAAAGAATCCATGTTTTATTTTAAATATGTTTCCATTGATGGGAATGAATAATACTCTCTTTATGTAACCACTTTGTTTATATGTGGAATGTAATTCAAGTTGTATGATCTAATTCTCTAAAACTCTAAACACGAAAAGATCCTCAATGTGTAATCTTGTAATAACTCAAGATTAAGTAAGGTTTAAGGCTGGGGCCTTATAGTTGGTATCAGAGGTTGGTTTAGATAACTTTAGGAGTTAGAAAAGTGTTAAATTATTAATTAATTGAAATGATATAGCATTTACATAATACCATGTTGCTTCGCCTAAGATATTTCTGTGTTTAGAATGGTTTTTCATAGAGGAAACAGAACCGATTTTCTAGGAAGGCATACAGAGGCAAATGACCTTCCAAATCACCATACTACGATGGTCAGAATCTGAATTGAGCAGTTTACTTCATTGATGGCTCAGTTGAATCAGGTGATAAGTTTGTGGTTGTATTCATCGATGATATTTTGGTGTTTTCTAAAAGTAAAGAGGAGCATGAAAGTCATTTAAGGGTTGTTTTGAAAACCATAAAAGAAAAGAAATTGTATGGGAAATTCAGCAAGTGTGAGTTTTGGTTGCAACAAATTTCTTTCCTTGGTCACATTGTTTCTAAAGATGGGATAACTATTGATCCTGCAAAAACAAAGGTTGTTGAAGAATGGTCAAGACCCACCAATGTAACAGTGATTCATAGTTTCCTTGGTTTGGCAGGCTATTACCAAAGGTTTGTTAGAAAATTTTCATGGTTATCTAGTCCAATGACTAAGCTAACTCGGGAAGGTGTTAAGTTTATCTGGACAAAAGAATGTGATGATTGTTTTCAGGAATTGAAAAGAAGATTGGTGAATGCTCCAGTTTTGGCACTACCTTCCAGGAATGCAGAGTTTGTCATATATAGTGATGCTTCATTGAAAGGACGTGGTTGCGTCCTAATGCAGAATGATCAGGTAATTGCTTATGCTTCATGATAGTTCAAAACTCATGAGGTAAATTACCCTACACATGATTTGGAAGTAGCTACTCTTGTTTTTGCTTTAAAAATTTGGAGGCATCATTTGTATGGAGTAAAGTTTGAAATATATACTGATCACAAAAGTTTAAAGTATATATTCACTCAGAAAGAATTGAACATGAGACAACGGATATGGCTAGAATTAATCAAGGATTATGATTGTACAATTCATTACCATCCGGGAAAAGAAAATAAAGTGGCTGATGCTTTGAGTCGAAAAAGTAATGCTTCATTAGCAATGTTGCATTTGGAACGTGATCCTTTGGTTAAGGATTTGATGAACATTGGCATAGTAGTTGATTGTGCAGGAAGTTCTTCTGTTTTGTTTCAGGTATCAGTGAGATCATCTCTATCAGATAGAATCAAGCAAGCACAGAAGCAAGACAGTGAGTTACAGAAAAAGGTAGAGCTGGTTCAGAAAGGTAAGTTGCCTGAATTCAACATTGATAATGATTCTGTTTTGAGATTTGGGAAGAGATTGTGTGTGCCTTGTGATTCACAGTTGAAGAGAGAGTTGTTATGTGAAGCTCATAGTTCTCCGTTTTCAGTTCATCCTTGCAGTACTAAGATGTATAGAGATCTGCAGGAGTATTACTGGTGGGATGGAATGAAAAGAGATATTGCTGATTTTACTGTGAAGTGTTTGACTCGTCAGCTGGTTAAAGCAGAGCGGTAGTTACCGAAAGGGATGCTTCAGCCTTTACCTGTGCCAGAGTGGAAATGGTAGAATATATCCATGGACTTTGTTGTTGGATTACTGAAGACATCTTGAGGTAATAATGCAATATGGGTTATTGTTGATCGCTTGACTAAATCTACTCATTTCCTTGCTATACGAGATAATTTTTCCCTAGATCAAATTTCCCATATGTATCTTAAAGAGATAGTCAGGTTACATGGATGTCCTCTCTCCATTGTATCTGATCGTGATCCCAGGTTCACTTCTAACTTTTGGAAGGGCCTTCAGAAGTCGTTGGGTACTGAATTAAATTTTAGTATGGGTTATCATCCCCAATCAGATGGGTAGTTAGAATGAACAATTCAGACATTGGTGGATATGCTACGATCTTGTTCTATGGATTATCAGGGAATTTGGGACCAACATCTTTCTTTGGTTGAATTTTCATATAATAACAGTTTTCATTCCAGTATACAGATGGCACCATTTCAAGCATAATATGGGAAGCTGTGTCGAACTCCAGCTTTCTGGGATGATGTGGGTGAAAGGAAGTTGATGGGACTAGAATTGGTAGAAGAGATGGAAGAAAAAGTTCAGCTGATTCAGAAACACATGAGAACAGCTCAGAGCAGGCAGAAGAGTTATGCGGATAACCAGAGGAAGGATCTATCTTTTGAGGTTGGTGATCATGTTTCTCTCAAAGTATCACCATGGAAAAGTGTGATGCGATTTGTTAAGAAAGGAAATCTGAGTCCAAGGTTCATTGGAAAATATGAAATTCTGGAGAGAGATGGATCAGTTTCTTACCAAGTGGCTTTACCTCCGAGTTTATCTCAGGTACACAATTTTTTTCACGTTTCGATGTTGAGAAAGTACATGCCAGATCCATCTCATGTTTTGAGTCCAGAGGTAGTTCAGCTGGAAGAGAACCTATCTTATGAGGAACAACCGGTCCAGATTCTTGACCACAGGGAGCAAGTGTTACGGAATAAGGTGATTAATTAGGTAAAGGTTTTGTGGAAAAAACACATGATGGAAGAGGCAACATGGGAATCTGAAAATGCAATGAGGGATAAGTACCCCCATTTATTCGATAAGTAAATAAATTGCGGGGACGCAATTTTCTAAAGGGGGGGAGGATGTAACATCCCAAGTAAGTAATGAATAATATATATTTTTATCTATGTCTATTAATGAATTAGATAGTGTTTTAGAGGCTTAAAATGAAAATAAATCCTATCTTAAGCATGAAATACACTAATATTCTTAAAAGATTGTTTTACTGCCTTATGATGGAAAACCCTTTTTAAATCAATCTTTTGACAATTTTATAAACTATTTTTGTCAAAATAAACTTATTCTTTATGATTGTGACATCAAAATTTACTTTGTGTGATGTTTTGGTATTTTTCTGACAATGTTCATTTTTTAATGAATAGTGAAAAATACTGCATTTTACATCAAAACTGCTGTTTAATTTAATTTATTTATATGATTAGATTATCTTTTGAATTTGTCTTAATGTATAATCTGAGTATGTTTTTACCATTTAATCCAATGGTGTTCATTGTAATCAATTTCACTTTGAAATTGGACTTAAACTGGTGTCAATCTTTTGATACATATTGTTTCATAAAAAACACGCTATTTGCTCTGACAGTGGGAATTAATTATTAAATTAATTAATGTGAATTATATGTTTTTAATTTTTTAAAATAGATTTCATTTTTGAATTCAGAATATCAAATATAGCTTAGGGTAATGTTTTGGTGTTTTTCTGAAAAACTCCAATTTTTGATGAATAGTCAAACCACTAAGTGGTAATCAAGCAAACTGATTTTTCAGTTAAATGAAAGTTTACCACTAATGTGTATTGAATTTTGAAAATACGACATACATGGTTGTCATTAGTATGTAAAATGTGGTTCAATGGGATGAAAATAATTTTTTGGTGAATAGTAACTTTTTTTTCATTAATCGCGATTAGAGGTAATTCGTGTAGTTTAAGGTAAAAATATTTCTTTAATAAAATGAGATGAGCTTGAAACATGTCCTAACCCTATTGGTTGTATCATGGCCGACCAAGACAACCCATGGGTCGATTTAGGGGACCCCATGGAGCCACTTTGGTGAGATAAGGACTTTAATGCCTTTTTTTAAATAAAGGTGAAAATGACACTAACATAAACTGTTTTATTAAAAAACATTTAGAAGGGGTTATACTAATCATATTTTTGATTATAAATAGTAATTGGAAATCTAAAAGTATTTCCTACATCATAGTAGTTTTTTTATAATTTTTAGACTTTAAATAAATTAAATTATTTATGACATCATGATGATACAGCGATGACCTCATTATTTAACGATTTAAATAAAATGGAAAGATAATGTAATATCTAAAACCTACACATGTCCAAAACCTATTGGATGGGAATATTTCGAAGCCTTATCATCTTATCATCGAAATATATCAATGTGGGACCTTAGAAATTCGAAACACTTTTGAAAATAAAATAATAGTTTCATGATTTCCAAAAGTGCCCCTCCTCTCCTCTTATAAAAGGCCCCCACCTCTACCTCATTTCACACACTCCTCAAGCCTTTGGCTCGGCCAACCCCTGCCCATTTACTCTCTCCATATCCCTCTCCTCATCCTAGAGGATTCCCTTTGGGCAGAATCCTTTCAAAGTAAGCCTTTAGGCTCCAATCAAAAGGAGTTACACTTTTAAAGGTAATTCATTCTCTCATGTTCATTTGTTTTATTTTGCTTCTCCAACCCCCTAAACTCTTTTTATTTACTTCTTTTGTAACAACACCGGTATCTTCAATATACTAGGATGATTTTATAAGATTTATTCGAGCTACACTCTCACACAACTACATCAAATGGTTAAAGAACATACTGTTTCCGTGGATGGTGAAATTCTGCCTCCCGAAACGATGATTGTTCAATACTCATTTAACACCTTCAAAGGTGGCCATTATGATGTCACTATTTTTATATATGATATATAATATGTTTATATTTTCCTTAATCTTCTGTTTTTTTTTCATTTTGGGCATAACTTTATGGTTTCCATTATGGGTAAACGCGATATCTTCATTTAAGGAAGTGCGGACTACCGCCCCCTCAAAGTGATTTGATTCGTTAAATACCATATGTGGGACGTATAAAGGATGGAACTATGATATTATATATGATATTATAATTTAATTATAATATACTCTTATATAATTATGATTCCATTCCAGAAAATACGAAATAGAAATGGAAGTAGCATTCATGAGTACGTACGGCTTACCTTCTCCATGAACGGTGCATTTCATTTCTTACCTCTAAATGATTATGTAATATTATAAATTCATGCATGTACTGGATATATATGACTTATATATTATCTAAATCATGAATACCATTCTGGATATAATGGATACATGAACAACTTGAAATTATAAAGGGCTTATTTTTTACTCAAGTACCAATGATCATTAAAACGACCGTTATTAACTTAAATAATTACATAGTGTTCAGGAAATGGAAATAAGTGATATAAAAGGAATAATGAACTTGAAAAAGGTTTGTAAACAGGTAGAAATTAACTCAAGTTTATTATTCAGGACATTAAAGAACGACCGAGTCATGTCGGACCCGAGGTATGGGACTTCGTCTCAATCTCCTTTCATTGAGGCATATTTTATTTTATACACAACTAGCTTTTATATGGTGTATAAACCCCTTTGACTTTTACATTTATTCAAAAGGAATATTTTTTATACGAAGTGTTTACTAAATGACAAAAGGGAATGTTTTTGTCGTACGTATGCGGCGACAACGACTTCTCCGTCGTCGTGACCGTTATTTGAGTTTCGGCTTCCTCTACAAGCCATACCTTCTTTTTAAATGAAAAATAAATACCATGTTTTACTTTTCTTTTATTTATGTATTGAAAATGGTTTTCATAATGATTTTATATCAATGTGTTGTATTGATATCCTGTGATTGAAAGGTGGAAATGTTATGTTTCCTTTATGCATGTTTTATGTGATACGATTATGTTGAGGTTCTTGGGAATTATTATGAAGACGGGTGGTTCCGTGATAAACTAAGGGCGGGTGAGCCCGATATAGCTCTCCAATGCATTGGGTAATGCGAAGGAGTGAAACGTTAAGGTTTCTGCGAAGATATTTAGGGACTATACTGTGATGGGTATTCCAAACGTAACCAAGAGGGTTACTCCCTACGTAAGAATGTTATGAATGCCTCAAGTTACCTTTATGTCTTATGATTTCAATGATATACTCATGATTTGATGAGTTATGTTAATGTGATTATGTTTTATGGGTAAAGTATGATTTAACTCTTATGTATATATGTACCCATGTTTCCTTTCCATGTTTTTATAACCCATACTGAGCTTTTTATGCTCATCCCATGTTTTTTTTTGAAATGATTTTCACAGGTCAAGGGTAAGGTACATGATATGATGATAGTGTCAAGGAAGTGTCAAGAAAGAATCCATGTTTTATTTTAAATATGTTTCCATTGATGGGAATGAAGAATACTATCTTTATGTAACCACTTTGTTTATAAGTGGAATGTAATGCAAGTTTTATGATCTAATTCTATAAAACTCTAAACCCGAAAAGATCCTCAATGTGTAATCTTGTAATAACTCAAGATTAAGTAAGGTTTAAGGCTGGGGCCTTACAACAGAATACCATTATTATTATAAAAATAAGGATGTTACATATCAAATGTCTGTACACAATACACAATATGAAAAAAATAAGTGGTGAACAAGTGAAATCTCAAGGAATTAAAAGTGTGATAAGAACCCCCTTACCTCAAGTCTATCATGTCTTGTATGTTCATTTTTCTTTAGGAATATTAAACGTAAGTTAATTTATATATTCTTAAGAATGTTTTTCAAGTACTATAATTCCTTTAATATAACTTATTATCTTTCTATATCAATTAGTTAATTATTAGTGTTCATATCAGACATTTTGTCGATGTTCTGAACTTGAGTCAAACAAGAAATTGTTATAATTAAAAATTGTCAATGTGTTCAGAAATATATTATCTCCTGAAAAAAAATTATTATTTAAATGTCATATATATCATATATATCCATTATATATATGTATTTATAAAATTATATAACATTTTGAGATAATAAATGAAATGCACCGTTCATGGGGATGGTAAGCCGTATGTATGCATGAACTCTACTTTCAATTCTATTTATTATTATAATGGATTGAAAAAAATAATGATATATAGTTATATTATAATTAAACTATAATATAATTTATAATTACATTAACTCCATAATTTATATGTCCAACATATGGCATGAACGAGTCATAAAACGTTGTCGGGGCGGTAGTCCACACTTCCTTAAAGGAAATTATCGCTTTTACCAATTATGGAAACCATTAAGGTATGATATAAAATAAAAAATACAAAATTAAAGAGAAAATATAAATATAATATATTTCACATATAAATAAAGTTCTTTCATAATGACCACCATAATATGTGGTCGGACAATATTGAACAATCATCATTTAATGAGGCAGTAGTTCACCATCCACAAAAAGAGTATGTTATTAACCAATTAGATGGATGTGTATGTATGTGTAGTTATAATCCCTCTCATAACAAAAACCTAGTATATTTAGGATACTGGTGTTGTTATAAATTAATATAAATGAAAATATTTTATGTGGTTGTAGAAATAAAATAAAAGGAAAGAACTTAAGATATAATGTTACCTTTAAACCACATAACTCTCTTTGGTTGGACCAAAAGGAATCATTGAAGATACTTCTGCCAATGTTAAGGAGTCTATGTGGAATATAGGGATGTTTGGAGATTAATTAGGGAGATTATGGATGAGTCAAGGGGCTTTAGAGGTGTGATTAATGGGTTAGAGGTGAGGGCCTTTTATAAGGGGGAGGAGGGGCTCTTTAGGAATGTTTAAAAATTTTGTTTTATTATATAATGATATTCGGTTTCTAAAAGTCCAAGACTCTATAAATTAGAAGATAAGATGAATCATGTTCTAAATAAAAGCGTACAAAAAAATTGTAAAGGTTTTGGATATTGTTTTAATTTTTATAATCTTATTTCGTTAAATCATACATTAACGAGGTAAACATTGCATCATTATTGTGTCATAATTAATATTAATAATTTGATGTCTAATTTTTTTTAAAAAAACTACCATGATGTAGGAAATATTTTTATATTTCAAAAGACTATTTATAGATGAAGTGATGAATTATATAACTCCATGAAAAAAATGATTTGAAAATGATATATGTTTCTATCATTTTTTTAATTACATTAAATTAATTAATATAAAGTGTCATTATCACTTTTATGTGGGCCCTTGAGGTCCCAAAATCGACCCAAGGATTCCCATGGTCAGAAAGGTATCTACCAATAGTATTAGGACACATGCTATGGTAATTTAATAATATTATTAAATAATTTTTACCTGTAATTACCATATTTACCTTTAACCGCTGTAAATAAAAATAAAAAGTTACTATTCCCCAAATTTTTTTTATTTTATTGGACTAAAATTTACTTAATGATAAAATCAATGTATTTAGAATTTTTTAAAATAAATTCAATGAATTGGTAAAATTTCAGTTAAATGAAAAAATTAGTTTTTAACTACTACTCAGTGTTTTCATTATTCCTAAAAAATTGAACTTTTTCAGAAAAATACCAAAATTTAAGCCTAAGATATATATGATATTCTGATTTTAAAAATGATATATATTTTACAAAATTAGAAACATATAATTTTCATTAACTAATTTAAAATTAATTCCTACTACCAATACACAATATCTATTTTTAAGAAATTATAACTATCAAAAAATTGACACTTGTTTATGTGAAAATTCAAATTGAATGTACTTCCAATAACAAATATTGGATTAAATGGAAATAATATAATCTTATTACACTTTAAAAACATTTAAAAAATAATGTAACCATATAAAAAAATTATATTAAAATGCAGATTTAAATTCAAAATACAGTTTTTCTAATTTTTATTAAAAAATTATCTTTATCAGAAAAATACCAAAAATTTACCCAAAGTAAATTTTGATGTCCCAATTATAAAAAAGAATATTATTTTGTCAAATAGAACATATAATATTGAAATGAACTAGATTTAATAATGGTTCACCATTAAAAGGTGGTAAATTGACCTTTTAATGAATATTAGAATATTTATGCATAAAATTATATTCATTCACATTTTAAGACACTAAATTTATAAGATAAATGTAAAACCATTTAACTTACATATATAATCATATTATTTTTAGTTATGTTCATTCCCACTATTACAATAGCTAGGCGTTAACTACCATTTAAAATAATAATATATTATAATTTTTTAGTATGACTTAGCAATGTGTGCAACACCAGAATTTGGAGAAACTTATTGAAGCGTGTCAGGTACACCATTGAATATAGAATCCCCATTAAAATAAAATTAATATTTAATTCAAAAATATTAATAAATATGAAAATTTTATATTCCTTATTTACCATAGATTCTACATTACTTTATATGTACTTTTCAATCCAAATTACATATTCCCATCTCCAGGAGGGAATATGTGTAAGGAAGAAATATATAAATACACATGTACGTATGTATGTGAGTGAAGCCCTTCATAGATACACAAAAATATCTAATTAGACTAAAGGTACCAATAATCATCAAAACCCCAAGGAATATTGTGATAAATAAAATGGCATAACAAATCCTACCTCCAATGGTACTGATAAAGTGAAATGAACCAATCTGCTTTTCCATTGATGGAAGATACTAGAATAAAAACAAGGTCATCCGAAGAGAGCCACTTCATACCCAAATAATGGGAGGAAACAACAAAAATATGTTAAACCCTATCTTAAGGTATTTGTAAATCTAAATAAGGAAACATAGAGATGGAAAATCATTAAAATGGTGTGAGAATAGGTAGAAAATGGCTTACCTCAATGTTTAATCTAAGAAATGGGTAGAAACGTGATGGTTTTTCTAGAGGAATAGGGGGTCAAGGGAGGGTATAGGCATATGTATGTTTATGAAATGGGAGGTAAACTCATGTAATGAATAAGGAGAAGGGTAAATGAGAGGGGGAATAAAATAAAGTAAAAAATAATAATAAGAACATAAATTATAATATACTAGGAAACCACATAGTGTAAAAACTATGAAATAACCATGTGTTGGAAACTTACTAGGATTGACATCCATCACCTTTTTTCTATAGGTATATTAATGGTTTAGAACACTATGATCCAA
This sequence comes from Viscum album, assembly GCA_963277665.1. Classification (NCBI taxonomy): domain Eukaryota; kingdom Viridiplantae; phylum Streptophyta; class Magnoliopsida; order Santalales; family Viscaceae; genus Viscum; species Viscum album. The sequence goes on from OY728163.1 coordinate 153,049,273, forward strand.
TCATTCCATATAGAACTAAATGCACAATATCTACATGGTTTAATACACCATGTTAAATTCGTGTGCTACACCACATACTCACCTATGAAACTACATGATTAGAAAATGATTACTGCTAACCATGAAATCTATCTATGAAACAACAAAAAAGTATCCAAAAATTTACATTTTTTCATAAAAAATACCAAAACTCAAACACACATAATAAAAATACCAAATTATAAAAAATAAAAAAAACATTGATTCCTAGGATATTTCAGAATCACCTTAGTATTTGGATTGTCTAATTATAAGATCACTAAAATAGGATACAACATCTTTCTTATCATCTTCCCTAAGTGGAACCTAAGAGATGGTCATGGTGCTATGGATTAGTTCTGTTAAAATTGGGTATGCTTTTAATTCATGAATGAGACTCATCTTTTAACACTTTTGAAGACTAAAATATATTGTCATAAATTTGGGTGATAATTAATAGACTTATTTGGTTCAATATTTATCATGTTATTCCATGGTATAGTGCTTATTTGGATGGAATCCCATTTTAAATGGATAGATAAATTGTTTTCTTTAGATTTCTACATTTTCCTAAAATATAATTTAAATTTTATTTGACCTAAAAACTTGATTATCATGTAATTTTATATATAGGTGATGATAACACAAATTTGAGTGTTTTTATAAGATGTTTTTGGATTTTTTTTATGGCCCACAAAACAATTATCAATGATGGTAAGACATTCAAACATAATTTATCTATAGTTTGTTAATTTTTCAATACTCATAGTCTCTAAATAGGTTTATTATATGAATGTATTTGGGTTCAAAATAATAAAATAATAGAAATTTATTAAAACTAATTGCTAAATGGTTCATCATTTGAGTATAGATGAAATTAGGTTTGGTAGAAGGTCCGATTTTTTCAATTCCAAGGCATTTAATTTGAGGGTTTATAAATAGATTCAAACTCAAGATAAACAGTGGAATATGGCCTCATTGACTGGTTTGGAACAATCAATCAAGGTTGAAAACTGACATTTTTCCATCATAACTCAATTTGATAATTAGATGACTTTTAATTAAGGGATGGTGTTAAATTATCAACAATATAAACTCTATAATACAAATAATAATCAAAATCATGATAAAACTAATGATCCTAGTGCTCATTGGGTGTAATCCGGTGATGAAAACAATGATTCTGAACATGAAGAATGCATTGATAAGGAATATCTTTACTTTTCTCACATAATTATAAATGGAAAATGTGTTTCTTTTTACTGGTTCATTACCTTTATAAAAAATATTTAATGGAAATAATACTCTCACATGAAGAAAAATATGGTGAAAATATCCTCCAACATATAATCTAGAGTTTATATAATGACATATAAGGAATAACATTGTGAAAAAATAAAAGAAGTTGTGACTCTTATGGTCGATATTAATCATTATTTTGATAAATTGGTTTATGAGAAAGATGAATGGATAGCCGCGATTTATGAGGATGGAATTATTATACTATATACCTATATTTAAATATGGAAAAATGGTTTCTAATATTTATAATTGAAATATATGTAATCCAAATTTCGACAATAAAACCCTTACCTGGGATTGATAATATTAATGTAAGTTGGTCCTAGGTATTAAGCTATTGTGAGAGCGTATAATGTTTTTAATGGAATATTGTTAACTGAATGACCCCTTTCATAGGATAATTTATTGAAAAATATAACTAAGGAATGGTTCTAGCTTGATATTATATGTTCATCTTATCTAAATTCAATATTTTTTTAGAATAGAATGGACCACACAAATTTTTTTAGATTTTTTATTCTAGATTGTCACTGGATTATTATAGTAATGTGGTAGGTTTGAATTCTTTATTTTCTATAGGTTTTCATTTGGATGATTTTTTATGTTTTCTTTAGATATATGGGTAGATCGAGGTTTGTTTAAAGTAGAATATAAATTGAATGGTTTAAACCATTTGTGAAAAACCTATCTTCTCATCTAGATACTATTAATGGAATGAAGGTTTTTGAAATTTGATTTTGATTTCTTATACATATGTTTTGGTTTTTTCAATTTAATCCCTAATAATTTTATGCTTTTTGTTTTGATAAATTTTACAAGGGACGATGGATTTTCTTTCATATCTATGGTTCAGAATTTCCCATTAATGGTGAATAAAAAAGATAATATGTTTTATTTTATCTTAAAATAGTGATAACTATAACATAAATATCATATTATATCAATAAATACAATTATATATATCATAGATGTGATAAGGTCTGGAGGAAAAAAGCATATCACATTTCATAGGGGGTAGTTGACACGTACTCGCAGATGATATTATCATTTTTTAGTAAATCAATTGGAGTGAATTTAAATGATATATTTTCATTTAAGAATGATAATTTTTTAATTAATATACAATATATTCATTAAATTCATCATTAAAACAAACATTAATAGGAGGATTCAGAAATATAAGTACATCACTTCACAAAGTTGTACTCCGCTTTAAACACGAATTATTGTTTCATTTTCCTTTTGATAGAATGTGGAAATCGGATCTTTAATTAGCATAACAACATATAATAATATATAACATAATTATGTTAATATAGTATCATGGTATAATACTATTTTAAATAGGATGAAGAATAAATAATACCAAAAACACATGATTAAGAACAATACCATGTCTTTGGACAACCTCTATAGGTTTACACAAAACCCCTTTACATATTAGATTTATGATAAAAACAATCCATCTAGGATTTCGGGATGGATGAAATAAATTGATTAAGGTAGGTATTGGAAAATAAAATTTGTTTGCTAAAGTGTGAATAAAATAATAGAGAAAGTTCACTTTTATAAGTTAGGGGAGGGACACTTTTTTGTTTTTTAATATATTAAATTATTATAACGTCATATTATATTAAAATGATTCTAAATTACCACTTATTAAAATTTAATAAATTATATTGTTTTAATATTTCCATAAAATAGTATTTATAGATTTTCAATTTGAAAACAAACCATTATATCTTGGATCAACCCCATGGTAAACTAGTTTTATCCTTAACCGTGGTAACAACATATTCAAACGAAAAGTGTTATAATTTCTATTATAAGATAAAATTTTGTTTGTAAATGTAAATGGGATGGAACTTTTTAATTTTATATTTTCAATTTTTTGCTTCATTATTTTTTATCGTTTTTAATTAATTTAATAAAATTTTCCCAAACATAAAATATATTTAATATTATTGTGACAAAATTCATTTAATTTGGCATTAAAGACATGAAAATAATATGTAATTTACAATATATTCCATTACACCATCCCAAATAGATAATTATTAATTATAAATTTATTTTGGAATAATAACTCATTGGTAATACATTTATTTTGTTGTTTTAAAATTATTTACTTTAAAACATCCTCTATTTTCCGAAGTGTTATGTCAGCATTCTATAGCTATTTATGGTAAATATATAATTAGTGAATATTAATAAGAAATTACTATTTATAATATTATTTTACTATACTCAAGATAAAATTTAGTATTCATTCACCATGTATTTGTTTCTCTCTTTGATCATATGAGAAATATTTTCAGGAAAGAGAGAGATATTTTTTCAATTTTTTTACTTAAATTATTATATATGTCACATTCCTCAAACATATTCCATTAATTAATTGAATATCAAAATTAATTTGACAATGGTTTAATTAAATTAATCCAAGAAGAATTAAAATGAAAAATTATGGGATTATCACTTAGTTTTATCCTTGGTTAACTATATTTAACCATTTATTGTGGTGGTAGATTTTAATCAATTTTTATTATTCACAATTAATAAATATTATATTTTAATTTTGAAAAAATATATATTTTTATAAATAAAAAACAAAATTCTATTTTAAAAAATTTAATATCTAAATGTGAAATTAATTAATTTCATATGTATCCAGTAAAGTGTGTCGAAAATTTCTTTTTTGGGAAAATTTCTTTTTCAAGGAAATGATGATTTTACTTTTACTATATGACTAGTAATAATCATTATGAAATGATTAATAAATATATATAATTATATATTAGATATATTTAAATAGAATCATTCCAAATTAATTTTTATTTTAATTAATTAAAATTAAATAATATTATGCACTAAAAAATGTTTTTCTGTAAAATATGTTTCTATGCCTAAAAATAGACATATAAAAAATGTTATTAAAATTGGATTAAAATTTATTTAATTATATTATATATAAATAATGAATATTTATTTTAATATTAAATAAAATTATAATCAGAATGGAATTTTAAATTTCATTATTTAGTAAAAAGAAATGAAACATAAAAAAAATTATTTTCACTATTCATTCAAAAATCACTATCTTTATAAAACTCAAAAAAATTGACCCTTATTAGATATTTAAATGCTAATTTCAAAAATTATTTTCAATTTTGAAAATAAAATTACAAATTTTGGATGAATTTAATTACATTATCTTCATACAAAATTAATTAAAAACATCATTGATGAAAATTTTATTTTTCACTCATGGAATGAAATTAATAAAAAATTGAAACCTTAGTTACCAGTATATTTTCATCTAAGAAAATATTAATACATAATTCAAAAAGTTTTGTTATTTTTATTCATGGCACTAATTTTAAGAGCTATGTTATAATGATCAACTCTAAATAGTATATTGTGGATTGTTTAGGCTTGGTGTTGTTTGTCATATACACCATAAAATATAATGTTATTATTTAAAAATATTTGGGTTTCATAAGTGTGATTTTTATATTTATTATGATGATTTTTAAATAAAGTTTAAAATAATTTTTAGTAACCAATAATGTCATTAATGATGTCAAACTAGTTTCTATAGGGAATTTAACAAAATTTTTATAATATATTATTAAAGTTAATTGGAATATTTCTTATATACTAATAAATTTGGTATGTATGTACTAGTATATTAGTAAAAATTAATGTGTTTTATTTGAATATATAGTTGTCTTTAATAAATAATTTTTTTATAATTTTTAATAATCTTTCTCTTTATAGTTTTAATAACTATTTTTATTTTGGATTACTTTGGGGACTTGAATGGTTTGGAAAGATATTTAAATTCATTAGAATTTTGTATTTTATATTTTATTTCATAATAGGCACATGGTCGATTTTTTATTTAATTTTTCAAATTACTTGGTGTAAATTATCTTGAAAATTTATTTGGTTTGTTTAAAAACATTATAATATTGGGAATATTTTTTGTTATAGACCATGACAGTTTTAATAATGTTGGAGTTTTATTAACTTTATTGTGAAATTTTATTATCAAATCATTTTGAATATTAAATATACTATATATATTGATTTTTAGAGGGTTTTTTTGAGATACCATGTTTAAGAATTATTTTCTATAATAAAAATGTAAATTTATTATTTAAGAGGGAGTTTATATAGTTGGATACATGGTTTTTTTAACATAATTATTTTTATAATATAAATATCATTAAAATATGATTTTGATAAAATTTTGAGGTAATTTATTATAATAATACACCATTATTTAATTTGATATCCCTAAATATGTGGAATTATATAGAATATTAATTTTATTTGTCTATTTATTTTTATTTCATTATCTTGAATGCCATATGTTATGTATAAATGATGGTACTTTATATTCTGAAGTCTAATGTTTTTTTAAAATTTGTGAAACAAGATTATACTACAAAAAATATTATTATATTTAATTAAGAATAACTATTATTTTTAATTTTATTAATTATAAAATAATTAAGTTATTATAATGCTATTGAAAAAATAGCATGCACTGAATATGGATTTTTACACATAATGAAATCATTCACCATAAAAATATTTTTACCATGAATTTAAATTTTAATGTAATAAAAGGAATTTCAATATTAAAGGGGGTTGTTTAAAAAATATGAATTCCTTTGTAATATGTAATTATAAATAATTAGGTTTTGTAAAAAAATTATGTAGATGATTATTGAAATGATATTTATTAAACTAATTTTATAATTATTGTTTTAATTTTATTAATATGTAATTAGGGTATTTGTTTGGTTTGAAATAGGTTTGTTTTTTCTAAAATTCATTTCCCTTATTTTCCAAAATTACAACATTACATTTTATTATTTTCTTATAACGTGGTTACGTATACAAAATATCAATTTAGTATACATTCATTCTATAATAGTTGGTATTGAATTGATATTAAATATTTAGTAGTCCCCTATACCATGAAACAATCCTTCCAATTTCATATTAAAAAATTAATATTTGGAGTATGGTACTATTCTATTTTTCATTCTTTTATTTAGATCATATGAAATGAATTAAGATTATTTTTGGGGATGACAAGTTGAATAGTTGAAAGTATGGAAGGGACTATTCCATTTGTGTCTATGTTTTAATTAATTTTTTGATTAATTTATATTCTATGATGAGTAGTTTTTCAGTTTGAGTAAAATTAGGTAATAAGAGGAAGGATAGAAGGGGGAATAGAGTTTGGTGTAGGTATAGTTAGTTCATAGGTTATCCTTTTGTAGGAAATTTGGTACTCAATTATATCTAGTGTGATTTTTTAAAATTCTAGGCATATTAATAGGTACATTGTTTCCTATTACCATGTACATAGTATTCTACATGGTGGTTTTTTAAATAATGGTGAATATTATAATTTTGAATCAGAATTTTATAATTATAAAAATATTCTATAATGGTTTATTCTTTATTTTCTCATTATATATTCTATTATAAGATCTTTGTCTACATTCTCTTCCAAATTTATAATTACATCTTTGATCTTATCTTTTTTCTACACCATATTGATGACTGAACACATCTTTAGTGAGTATATGGCAGTTCATCTCTCAATTTCCAGAATTTATGTTTCATTATTTTGTTATGATTTGAATTCATAAATAACCTATCATTAACTATGATGAATCATTTTTATTGGTTTATTTTGTTTCTTGATTATCACAGTATCTCTCATATATATTTTAAAAGATAAGTCCCCTTATTTTGTCTCAACATTTATCTCCATCCATGGGTAAAAATTTAAATATAAATCTTCTTCTCACATAGGTTCATCAATCCAAAGTGTGGGTGGATAATATCTCTCCTTAGGCATAAATATTTGTATTTAGAAATGTGTTTAGTATGATATACCTCACCACTTATGTAACAAACATAGTTTTTTATTCTCATCTATATGGAATCATAGTGAGAACAAACCTTGATATGCGCTAGGGAGAGTGCACCAATAATAGGGGAGAATTATTGATGATTGGAAACACAAACCCTATAATTAAAAAACATGATTCCTACTATCACGTAGTGTAAAATTATCCTAATATTGATGAAGTAATAATGATATTTTTTTTATAAAACACGCAATAATAGAAGGGTTTTTTATAACTTTTACTTACCATTATTATCTTGTGGATAACCTATGGTGAGCATAAATTTTTATTTAACTACGCACATTATAATTTCTTATCAAAGGAATAAGTAAAGTATAACAGTATTTTCATTAAAATTGATTTTATGAATAATGAAAAGAAACAAAAATCCAAAAATTCTACATTTATCATACCTCAATTGCATCCAAATTTTCACATGGTGTTCACCCTTATTCATATCCACAAAAGGCTTGTAAATACTTCTCAAAATGATCCTAGAACATATCTATTTTTAGTTTTTTTATTTAAAAACCCATTTCCAGGTGGGTTTTCAATTATTTGAAGATATAACAATCATTGTGGTATAACTAAAAAACCCATGGAATATCTTTGTATCAGATAGACAAGGGAAAAATTTAAAACATCATAAAATGTATAATAATATATTTTTTGAATTAGTGGATAGGCCATTAGATTGTGTTGTGTAATCTTAAACATATACAGAATAAAAATATATAAATCGTCTCTATTTGACCCAATTTTTTGTAGTTTGGGAATTGGGAATGACATTTCTCCAATATACAAACAAAATGAAACATGAAAGATATATTTCTTAGGTGATGGTGGTGTGGTTCCACCTATTGTATCATAGTAACTATTACTTCACTACACATTGAGGTGTGAAGAACTACCTCATTCCCTGAGGAAACTTAGATCTCTAAAAACATATGACACTTAATTACCTCTACCTCAATTCAGGATATAGTTAAAAAAATTATCATCACTAAGATAAACCGTTACGATATAATCATATGAACTATAGAATGAGTCTCTTCAAATTGAATTCATTACCTTCTCATGTTTACTTAATCTATTGACATTACCTATTATTGTAGACTCAAAAATTTAATAGTCAATATAGTAATGAAAAAACAAACATGTTCATGGTATGATATATCTCATGTGAAATTAAACAATTTTTTCCATATAAATAATTCAAGGACACATCCCTCCTGTATCATGTTAATTCATTCATATGTGAAATTCACTCAAATATTCTATGATGTGATACTCACCATAAAATTGATAATTTTTATTAGTTAGAGAACACTAATCCATATATTCCTTTATATCTCTACTCAACACCACAGTCATTCCAACTCATGCATGATCATGTTTCTAACAAATAAACTATGAAATAAATCGAAAACTTATAGTGTAATTACTGAATATAGATTCATGAAAATACCTCCAATAAAAATTTCAATCATGACTGGAAAATCATTTTTTAACGTGATTCCATTGCAATAATCACATAGAAAAAAATTTCATCACAACAAGTTTTTCATCAATAATCTATTAAAAAATGTAAATATATGGAAATTTCTTCATGTTTCTCTTATTTATTGGTAAATGAAAGTAAATTTAGAAGAAAAAAATTCTAGACACAAAAAAATTTATTGTAATCATAAAATATATTTTACACAATCCATTCAAAAAACTAATAAATATTATTTACAATATATTAAGTGTTCTTTCATTAAAATCATAAAATAAATATATAAATTTCTTTATTAAATTAAAAAAATATGAAAAACTATTATAAACAATACAATAACCAATTTACACAAAATAGTTTTATAATAAATCATAAAACCATTGAATGAAAGGGGAACCATTTATGTGTTAGGCAAAGTGAATTCCATCCCAAGATATCTGATAGTCATCGCATAAACTACATCATATGTTCGTGTTATTGATGTTGCATATCAAGCTACTTATCCTCATGTCAAAATAGCTCTTCCAGTTCTCTATCCATGATCTATAAATTATTATTGTGATATCTCAATTTTTCATCAAACAAAATTAATAAAAATGACTCCATTTAAGCTCTGTTCTAGATAATTATGGAATAATTATTTCTAATTTTTTAAAAATTATTACTAATTTCTACTAATTTCATACTAATTAGTTCAAATTTATTAATAAATATGCAATAGTATAATTTATAATAATTCACTCAAAATAACACTCTCATGGACTAGAAGTAATCCTTTCTCATGTTATTTTTTATAATATCAATGGACTTCACTTAGGTTAAAAAAAATTACAATGAAATATCAAAACTATTTTCCTTAATGAAATGGACCTTTATATTAATATGTTTTAGTCATAAATTTTGTACTCTATTCTATGAGAAGATAATTTTAGTTTAATTGTTATTCTCAATCAATATATATTGTTAAACATCGACCCTTATTCCCTATTGAGGATAGTCCATTATTACTTCTCAATATAGTCCTCCTACTCTTGTTATCCACTATGAAATGATTACTTAACATACGTTTGGAAAACCTTGTAGTTATTTTGAGCATAAATTATTAGGAATATTTTAATATCTAATATCCTTATGAATAAAGAAAATATTTCATCAAAACTAATACCCACAATTTTAAAATATCTATTGAAAACAAGTTGACATTTATTTCATTCTTCTTCACCTTTTACAATGAAAATAATATTACGTACCAATTTTTTCAAGCTCACATTTGTTCCTTTGGGAGGTTAAAAAAATTCATTTTTGTAAATATTCTCAATTTTGGGATGATATTAATCAAATTTTGAAATGAAATTTTCATTTTGTAATGCCTCATCCACACATCTTCATTCAAATTATGAATGAAAATTGTATTGGTTATAAATTCCCATAATTCTTGAGGTCTATAAAATATTTTAAATATCACCAATAATGTTTCATTGATTAATAGTTTCTCTAACTCTTTGGAACACTGAACATCCTCTATTTCATCCTTAATCACTAATTGAATTTATAGGATCATCTCAAGTTGTATTAAAACAATCTCATGTATAAATAACTTCATCATGTAGTGAAATTACCTCATAAAGGGATTCATAAATTTCTTAATCAACATACAATTATTTCAATTATTTTTGATGTTCTGAGACATGAACATTAAATTTTTCAACAATATTTATCAAATTAATTTCATTTTATTTAAAACATAACTTAATATGTTTATACCAATGAAATATTCCATTTTTTTCACTTTCATAGAATTTTCCAAAATGATTTCAATTATTCTTGATAATTAAGGATTTCTTAAATATATTCATGTTCATAAAATGTGGACTATTTATAAACCATAACTCATATTGGGTTTTTACTCATTTATGTTTTAGTAAGATCCTTTTTAGAATTTATATGTTCATGGTTGTGTCTTTTTTCCCAAAACAAAATTTAAGGTTCTATGCCCCAAAAACATTTTTCATCCCATGTTTACCTAACATAAATTCATACTCACTACAAAAACATTTTATTTGATTCTGTATAGAGATATATATTTCTTAAATTTCTCATTCATATAAATATATCTATAAAAAATTAGTTCTTGTATTTGGATCCATTTTTTATCAACATTATTTGATGAAAACCCTATTTTGAGTCTTAATAATCCTCTAATAGTTTTAAAATAGTTAAAGATCATAGGATTTAATAAAAAGAAAAGGGATATGACATATGATTAAACTCAAAAAAATCACCAAATAATATCTTCCATTAGTTGACACTTATTTCATCAGTCTACACACATCCAAGCATGCTAACTCATGAGGTTTCATTATGTCAATTTCTATCATCTTTTGACCTTTTAATAATATTTTTCCTTTGTGAAGTGTGAAAAATGTGTTAATTATTTATTTTTTAATCATCGAATTATTCCTTAGTGATTCATTCTACATAATTTTAGCAGCCTAACATGAATCACCCTGTCTATTCTGAAGTTCCATGTGAACTCATTTGAGCCTCTGCATACTCAAGAGGTTGTTGACTAGTGGTGAGGGATTACATCAGAACATCGGGAGAGTAGCCTCTTTGTATATATATCTAAAAAACATATACTTGAAGAAGTTATAATAAATATATATATATATATAATGAATGTAAATGTAATAAAAACATGATGTATTAATTTTTCAGAAATGTAAATAAAAAAACTATAAATGAAGTACTAATGAAATCCAAAAATGAATATAACGAGAGATTCCATAACAAGTAACCTAATGTCCACCATAAATCGACAAATTGATTATACTCCTCTAACATATTTTCCTAGAATAGGGTCAAATCCCTTGACCAGATCCCTGTTAATAAATATTTTACATGATCCCAGAATACCATGCAGTGTGTGAATATAACCCTTGTAAAACACCAAAAATACCTCTTGATCAAATGTGAATCGTTTTTATGAAATTCTAGGAAATGATAGGGAAGTAAATATATAAGTAAACAGTCAAATAACTATTCCTTATGATATAACTATGCTTCCATGATCTTTTATCATGCCGTTTTAAAATCCATACTAGAGGAGAAGTTATTTATTGTTTCTAAAAATATTATAACTTGGGACATGACATATGTAAATATAAAAACTTCTTAGAAGGATTATATGCCTCAGGTTTATGAACAAGTTCTTTATATTCCCACAAAAATTCTTAGGTAATTCCGCAGGGCATACCTTCCCTTCCAATCCCTATTAAGACCGTAGGTCATTACCCGCTGCCATATATCATTCAAGACCTCACCATAATCATCACATATTATGTTACACAAGCTTCCCCATCTATGGGATATTCCAGTCATTGAATGTATCACATATCACCTGTATAATAGATTCTATATGTTTATTAAATATAAACATATACACATATAAGATACACAACATGGAATTTATTAATATATATACATTATAAATCAGTTTATATCTTTTGAGGTCTTATGGTATAAATCACACAAGCCCTAGAATGTCATATCAAGAGATTCCCCCCAACAAAAACACAAGAGAGGTATTATGAGACACACACACATGCACAGATGATTCATATAGAAATATTATTCTTAGGAAAAGATTGTGATTTTCCATTTTATAAATTTCATAAGTGAATATGTCTATGTCTCATATACTTGTACTTTTTTGTATCAATGTGAAAGGTGGACCTTCATGGATTGGACAACATCTTATTAATGGAAACATGTGAGACATGATGCATGAAACTTATAGTGAGGACGTGAATGATATAAGGAATTGAACAATGTTCATGAGGCCTAACTCAAGACTGTCAGGGCATGGATGAACTTATTCCTAGCATGATATAGTCTGTAGGGAAATGATAGCACTGATTCCTAACCCGAGTCTTGATGACCTTATTGTCTATTCAAAGACGTGTGTTTTTCTTTTGGGGTTTTTAAAAATTTATGTAAACCAAGCCTATCTTATCATCTAATATGGAACAAAATATAATTGATTTTGTGTTCATGGAAGTAGGGTCAGTTCATAATAACAAGGTATATATTTTGTTACTTGAGTATTTACATTCCATTCATTACATACACATTTATATGAATGATGAACACAAGTTATAGATGAATTAGTGGTGTTTTAACATCCTATTATAAATTTAGGTTTTTATAAACTATCTTCCTTTAAATAATTAATATCATAAGTGAAAAAAAATTATTTATCAATGAAATATTGATAAATATGTTAATTACCTAAAATAGAATTTAATATATTGAAATTCTCAATTAAATATTATTAGGCTTCAACACTGAGTACGTTTGATATTGTATGACTAAAAAATATTTGGGAAGGTAGAATAAAAATTTTAAATATATTTTTTTATCCACACATAATTTATTCAAAATAATTGAATTACAACAACATAGTGCAACATATAAGAAATCTAAAACCATCAATTGATCCAGATTAAGGTTATTACCCTTAAGATGGTGTTAAATTTGTTTGTGTCAAGTGTTTAGATGCCTCACTCACAAAAACCAAATTTTAATTTTAATTAATTATTTGTTTGGGTTTTAAAATAACAAATAATTAATATCTCTCAAACAGTGCATCGTTTGAGAAATCATAGATCACTTTTGGGTCCGGAATATGTTGTTTACCCTAGGTGGGGCTTAATTTTAATTATAAGTGGGTGTGTAGTCAAATATGTAATTAAATAATGTTTTTAATAAATAAATTAAATAATTATTTTTTTTATTAATTTAATTATTAAAAAAATAATCATTATTCAATCATTCATAAAACCATGCTAGAATATGTTGGATCTCCATTTTTAACATGAAATGTTTTCAAAACATTTTATTTCCACCCATTTTATACATTCTCAAACAATAACATACTAATAAGTTGATTTAAACCCCTATATAATTAATATTCAATTAGATAAGATGATTAAATGTTGTATTGGGTTATTTTTTAGTTCTCACACACAAGGGTTTCATATAAGATAAGACCTACCTTTTTTGGGTCGTTCTCCTCAAGTTCTGGGAACCTCAGACTACCGTGATGTTTTTTGTGTACGTATCTAATCTTTATGGGTAGAATTTGTGGGGTTCTTACCCTCATCATCCATATGGTGTGCATTTTTTCCATGTTATTATTTTAATTTATTTATTTTTATAATTATTATTTATCTCCCCTTCCTCTTATTTTCTTCCTTATTCTACTTTTTTAATTAATTTTTTATGAAAATTAAAAATGATAGAACCAAAGTTATCAAGAGAAAATATATTTAATGATTAATGAATAATAAATGGACTCTAATTTTCAAATAATAAATATGATGTTTGATATAATGATAATTAAATGAAATTATCAATGATTTGTTATTGTAGAATTTGTCACTAGATAAATTAAAATATTTATTAAAAAATAATTACATTAAAAAACTTTTATATATATATATTAAGAAAATAATTTCTCAGAATACCACCTAATTGTCAAATTAAATATTGGCATATATTTATTGAACGAGGTTTATAATTATTCTAGGGGTTAATTAATGTGATGGCATACATTGATATAAAATTATGATATAGAGATTATTCAAGTTATAGACTATAACATATAATGTAATATTTTAATTCATATTGAAATAAAATGATGGTTTTCATTCAAAGGAACTCGTAATAAACCATAATCATTGACGTGATGATAACATGAGACAATGATATGTCACCTTTGATGATAATAAAACGTCGAAGTGGACTTCCTGACTTTGGAGGTAATTTGTTCAGTCATAATTCCTAATTTAAATTAACCCAGATTCTTTGTTTAAATTTTTAATATTTGAATACAAATTCCATTTTTTAAATATAAATCAAAAAACAATCAATTGATTTTTTTGTAAAAACTCAATTCTAGTTAGTTGAGGTTATTGACAAAAAAGGGATCTTGGCACAAAAATTTGAGTTAGTGAGATATAAATTGTATGAATATTATTTTTGGATTTTATGGAAATAAAATCAATTGAATTTTTAATTTTTATTGTAGAAATTAATTTGATGGAATATTTTTTAAGAATCATAATTCTACTGAATTGTGGGAATTTTTTGAAATTGATGGAATTTTATAAAATGTGAAAATGGATTAAAATATTTTGATAAAAACAAAGTGGTTTTATCCTATTAAAGAGGCATGTTTTCTAATCAGACATTTTTTTTGTTTAAATAGAAAATTAGAATTTAAATCGATGTGTCAGAATTAAATATATCTTCAGCTGACTTAAAGTAAATTTCACAACATTGATTGTGTAAGGTAACATGTAAGCCTAAGGTAGACTATGAGTAATTTTGAAACATTATATGATTACTACAATGTTATCAAATATACATTCTATAGGTTCTACCCCTTAGGTGGGGGAGATGACTACTCACAGAATAGTTTCCATAGGATATATGTTTACCCTTATTGTTGTGATCACCTAGAGAGTACAAATTTCTAATGATCAAAATACTATCATACCAATTTGGTAGATGACCATGTTCCACGCATGTTTATTCATATATAAGATAAAAATTTATGGCAATGTTGATAAAAAAAATTTCATTCCCCTTCTAATATTATATATACTGTTTTATATACAATTTTATATATAAGATATTGTTTTAGAATTATTCCATCACTTGTAAATAAAATCATGCACTTAATATATTTTCCATCATGTGAGATGTGTAGCATGATATATTTAAATATTCTTTAAATTTATTGAAATTTTTAATTTTAAATTAAATGAATTTCATTGGGTAAGTCTTTAATTTGAATCTGTTATGGAATTCTTGGTGAGACCCTATGAGACATTTTATCTCACACCCTACCTATGCCTTTGGGTGTTTGTAGATTATCTTCTTCCATGTCCTAGCGATGGGAAAGGATAACATAGAGCTAGATCCAACTGCTAAGCCACGATATTAGTATGTTATGCCAATAAGGACCTGGATTTTGTTTCCCTATTTTAGTGCATGGGTTGTAGTACATTAACCTTTTTAATTCCCTGTTGTATTTTAATACTTTACTCATAGAAGAGTTTTTCTTTGATATGCATATTCTCTTGCTTCTTTACTTCTGTATTGTTAGTGGCAATATCATTCCCACATGCATATTGTGTGATTCCAGGTGATAGTCACCAACCTGTGGGGATTGAGAATTCCCCTAAGGATATGTCATGGTCGGGTCAATTATCATGTTACTAGGGTAAACAGTCTGCTTCAAAAAAATGATATCAAAGGGCATCTATTGAGATTTTTTCTTAATGTATGTATGCATTTGTGAAATCTCATCATTACATAGGAGGAAATTTAAATTGAGTGTCCCAACAACTCTCACCACAAGGAACCTTACGTTTCTAGGGGTGGTAAGGAAAATACATCATGGGGTTTTGTTCTAGTCAATATGTTATATTGATTTGGATTTAGTGAAATCCAAATCCTGATTGTTACATGTATCATGAATAATTTTCTCTTACTACTCAGTATGTGGGTTAATCTAATGTCTTCCTTTTATATGATGATTTTCTATTTCTTCATTCATCCAAGAAGACATGTAAATCTGACCCAATAAGAGTCTACTGCTGAACCATAGCTAGAAAATCCTTCTGTGGATATTAATCTAGTGGAGGGGATTGTGCGTACTATCGATGCTCTGGGATTGTCACCACCTCCAGTTCCCATTTAGGCTCATGTTCTGTTTCTTCCCAATAATGTTCTTTGAAATCATTATTAAGAGTTCCTATTTTAGAAAACCCATATTACATGATGGGGAATGGTTAGGTAGGATAGAAAGTCTATTTGAGTTCATAGAGATACCAGAAGATATCAAGGTGATGTTTTCCACCGTCGTACTTGAGGGGCTGAGAATTTTATAGTTTGACATTATGGTTAAAGAAAATTAAAATGGAAGATTAGTGTGGAAGGAATTCAAGGTTTTTTTCACCAATAAGTTCTATCCCAATTCAATGGTGTTATCCAAGGCTATAGAGTTTTTTGAGCTTGATCAAGCCGACATAACATTGACTGGGTATTCAAATTTCTTTTCTATGTTTGTCTAGTTTTCACACGAGATTATGTCTAATGAGAGGATGAATTATTGACATACCATTTTGGGGATTTGATCAGATTTCCATTCTCAGGTTTTCTTGCTAAAGATGCCCAATAATGCTGATTTTCAAGAAAGGGAAATGATGGTTGAAATGGACTTGGCTAGAATGTCATGGATGGAGGGAGTTCTATTTTCTCTTAGTGGAATTATGAGTTCTATTAATGGAAGGAGAAATAATGATGACTCTAATAGTGGTTCTTGACAACAAGGACATTTTTGACCTCCTATAGTGCATGGATGAACCCCTCTAATATACTAATAGTGTGGTTAGTCGGGGCATTCAAAGAGGGCCTTTACAAAGTCAACCAAGAACATTGGATTCTACAAAAATTTATGGAAATTAAAAAAAATCTACAACAACTTATACACTCATTGTAGTGTTACAGGATCACCAAAACCACTAATTAATGAAGGGAAATCAAATGCTTCACATGTAAATGGGTTCCAACCACAAGCATATGGAATGAAGATTTTTCATGCAGTGGAAGTCTCTAGAAAAAGTTGATATGAGTCCAGTGACTCTGAGAGGTACCATTACAATATCATTGCATTTAGAGACTCCTTTATTTGATACTAGTTTATCTAACTCATTTATTTCAACTCGTATCATTAATCTTTATATTCTTCCTATTGATATTTTATCTTGTTTAATGGATATTACTGCATCACTTGGTATGAAGAGAGATCAGGGTCTTTGTAGCCCTGATTGTGACTTCTCTCTATCAGATGTTGATATTACTTCATGTTTTCTAGTTCTCGACTTGAAATATCTAGATATCATATTCAAGATTGATTTGATTATTTCTAATAAATCGTGGATCAATTTTTATCTTTCATGGGTCTACCTTAATACCCCTAGAATTGTATATCTTGTCTTTCAAGGAGATTGGGACACAAGTTTGAGAAAATTCATACTTTCTTATCTAAAATTGGGGAAAGAAATTTTAGTTTTTTTATTTGATCTGGAGTAGTAATCATTGAGTGGTGATCTCCCTCCAGTTTTTGTCAAGTTTCCTGATGTGTTTCCTTCTGATTTATCTTCTTTTCCACTAGTTAATGTGGTTGAGTTTTCATTTTGAATTAATTCTTAGTACTCAACTAGTATATATTCCCTCTTACTGAATGGCTCCATCTGAACTTACACAACTAAAGTCCCAATTGGAAATTTTTCTTGAGAAAGGAATTATACGCAAGAGTGTGTCACCTAGGGAAGCACTGGTTCACTTTTCCAAGAAAGAAAATGCTTCTATTCTATTAATTTTTTTATTATCAAAATCTCAAACAATTTACGATAATGAAAATTATATATATTTCCACTGATTATTGATCTGTTTGATCAGTTTAATGGGGAGAAGTGGTTTTAAAAGATGGACCTTTTATCTTGTTACCTTTAGTTGATGATAAAATAATAAGACATTTTGGAAAAAAAATTAAAGAAGGTATGGCCATTATGATTACCTTATTATGCCCTTCACCCTAACAAATGGTCTTATAGTTTTCTTATCTATGATGAAAATTATTTTCCATGAAAATCGGAATACCATTGTGGTAGTCATTTTGAATGACATTCTTACATACTCGATGTACGGGGAGGATCATATACAATATGTGATAATAGTTTTGAGTCTGCTAAGAAAACAAACATTATGCCAAGCTTTCAAAGTGTTATATTTTGATTCTGGAATTGAAATTATTGTGGCATGTGGTATTAGAATAAGGTATATCAGTTGATCTGGAAATGGTGAAGCATGTTATCACTTTGTAGAAACCGTGAAATGATTTTGAGATACAGATCATCTTGGTCATACAAAGATGTTATCACTAGTATTTAAGGACATCTCAAAATTGGTTTCTCCAATAACTTCTCTAAATTTAAATGGGGTGAAAGTTTTCTAGAATGGTAAATATTAATGTTATTTTGTTGAGATGAACTGTCTTTTGAATACTACTCCGAGTTTAACTCTTCTAGAGGCCAGGAAAGGCTACGTGGTCATTTGTGTTTCATCGAGTTTAGGTTTGGGTTGTCTTCATATGTAAGGTAATAATGTTATTACATGTGGGTCTCTTATGTTTATGCCTCACGAGAAGAACTATCCTACCGATGATTTTTATCTTGTAGTGGTAATGCACATACATATATTTTGGAAACATTTCCTTTATTGAAAATGTTTTACTATGTATTCTTACTACAAGAGCATTAGTTATATCTTATCTTAAAAGGATTTGAATATCTGGAGAAGGCATTGGTTGAATTACCTACAATATTTTGACTTTGAAATCACCTATACATTGGGGGAAGGGAATATCATTACAGATGCGTTAAGAAGGAAAATTACAACATAGGTAATGAAGGAATACTTGTAAGAGTGGAGTTTGATGGTTATTTTTTCTGAGTTTCATATTGGAGTTATAAAGAAAGGGGATTAAGATTACATAGCTAGTGTTTAGTTGAAATATTCTCTCCTCAAGACTATTCTTAATAAACAATGGCTTAATAAAAAAACTGTAGAATTAGAGACTCTCTTTGTGGTGGTGAGACTGATAACCATTGGTCATTCTCAAAAGAGGGTATTCTAGGTTATCAAAACCGTTATTTGGTACCATTGGCAATAATAAATAATTTAATTGGGGATTTTCATAATTCCCATTGTTCTATGCAACCAAAAAACAATTAGCTATTCTACAACATGAGGTGATAGTTTTGGTGACTAGGTATGAGATGTGGTATTGCTTAGATTGTTTCATGTTGTTATACATTCCAATAAGTGATTTCTGAGAACTAGAATCCTTCATGTTTTCTTCAACATCTTCCAATCCCATCATGGAAGTGGGATAAAATCTCTAGGGACATTGGGGTTGGTTTTCCACATACCCAGAGGAAGAAGAATGCAATATGGGTTGTGATCAATAGGCTGATCATATCAACTCTCTTTTTACCCATTTGAGATACAACCAAGGTTGAGGAGTTGGGATATCAATATGTGAAAATGATTGTTCATTTTCACGGAGTTTCATCAAATATAGTCTCTGATATGGATCCTCAGTTTACTTGTCACTTTTGGTGAGGCCTATACGAGGCATTGGGATCTCAGATCCATTTGAGTAGGGCCTACCATCGACAATTAGATGACCAAATAGAGAGATCTATAATGATCATTGAGTATATTCCCTGTGCTTATGTTCTTGAATTTAATGGGGATTTAGATGATCATTTGGGGAGGGTTGAGTTTTCTTACAACAATTGTTCCCAATGCATGATCATAATGGACCTTTTGAGGCATTGTATGGTTGTATTTGTATATTTCCACTCTGCCAGTCAGAGACTAGTTAATGTTCCTTAGTTAAACAGAGTTTGGTCTAATATATGATAACATAGATTCAGTTGATTTATTAGATAATGTTTACAATGTTGAGCTAGTATAAGTTTATGGTGATTCACATCATATACCATTGTAATTTTGTAGTTGGTGATGAGGTTTTATTTAATGTATCATCCTAGTAGGGTCATTAACAATTTTGGAGGAAAGGGAAAATTGCAACTCATTTTGTGGGAACTTTTGAGGTTTTTGATCGGGTGGGGAACATTTCTTACCGTTTATCACTACCACCAAAATGAATGTTGATTCATAACATGTTATATGTATCGCTGCTTTGAAACAATCTCTCTGATCCATCTCACACTATGAGATTGAGAGATCTTGAAATTGAACCCAATTTATTTATAACAGAATGGCCATTCAGGATTGTTCATTCATAGACGAAGGTACTTCTTTGGATAAAGACACCTCTGGTGTGTCTGCTATGAAATCATGGATCTAATTCACATAAAACCTAAGAGAGTATATCACTAATGAGAATGTAGTGGCCTCATCTTTTGTATGTGGATACTTCATCGTATGATTTCTGGGGTCAGAAATATCTTATGGTGGGGAGGTTGTAACATCCCTTCCCTATTTTAGGAATTAAAAAATCATCTTGTATTAAATTATTAATATCTTAAGTTGAAAAATAATTTATCAATTATTTTTTAAAGAACGTGTTAATGAAGTTAAATACCAATTAACATCTTAGAATATTCAGTTAAATATTTTTGGAGTAATACCGTTAGTTATTTTGATATTCTGAGGCCGAAAAATCTTGGGTATAAAGGGAAAAAATTAAATTTATTTTTTTAACCACAAACAATATATTCAAAATAAATGATTAATTGGAAAATAGTGTGTTGTAAGGAAAATAAAGGACTATATATGGGTCAATAATATAGGGTTTACCCTAGAGTGGGTATAAAATTTGTTTATGATGAATGTTTGGATGCCTTTATTGAAAATTATCCATTTTATTTTAATTATTTATTTATTCTATTTTTCAAATAATAAATCAATAATATCTCTCAAACGGTGCATTTTATGTGAAATCTGATACCATTGATGGGTTTGGAGTAGGGTTTTTACCCTAGATAGGGCTTAATAATTATTAGCAATTGGCTTTTATCCACATTTTTAATTAATTGATGTTTTTATATAACTACATTAAATAATTATTTATATTAAAAAAATAATTATTAAAAAATGGATCATTGTTCAATCATCCCTAAAACCACGTTGGAACATGCTAGAACTCAATTTTTAACAAGAAAGGTTTTTAAAACAATCAATTTCCTCCCATTTTAAACTGTTTGAAAGACCAAAAAACTAATAGGTTGATCTAAAACCGTCAATAGTTAATCTTCATGTTGAGTAGATGACTAAATTTTGTTTTTGAGTTATTTTTGTTAATAATCAAGGTTTTCAAAAAAGCAAAAATATGAATTTTTTGGGGTCGTTCTCCTCACGTTCAAGGATCCCCAAACTACAATGATGTTTTTGGGTTGTATATTTGATATATATTGGAATATTTACTAGCACACATACCCTCCTCATCCTCACATTGTTCATTCTTTTTAGGTATATAGTTTAATTTATTTATGTTATTATTATTATTATTTTTCTCCCCCATCTTATTTTTATCCATATTCTTGTTTTTTTAAATAATTTTAAATTAAAAAATAATAATTTTAGAACCTAGGAAATCCAGAGAAATTTTTCTAAATGATATTTAAATAAATAATTTTATATAAATATGAAAATTTATAAAATAATAATTTCTTGAAATTATTAAATAAAAGTTTTTTAAAAAAAATTCACTAGATAAATGCGAATGTTTATTAAACAATAATTGCATTATCAATGGTTATTAATATATGTATATATATATTTAATAGATGAATTACTTCTAATACCACCTTATAAATGAAATGAATTGTTGAATATTCTTATTGAATGAGGTTAATAATTATTCTTGGGGTTAATATTTGTTATTGAGTACATTGATAAAAAACGATAATCAGAAAAATATTCAAGAAAGGGAAAATAACATAACATGTAATATTTTTTTCATAATTTAAGAAAATAAAAAATTTAGTTCAAGGAAACTATTTATAAACCACAACCATCGATGTTTCAATAAATTGAGACATTGACATGACACCATTGATGATTATAAAACTACGAAATAGATTTCCTGACTTTTGAGGTAGGAGGTTCTGTTAGCATACATAATTTAAATTAACCCTAATTTCTTTGTTTAAGATTCAATTATTTGAATCCAAATGAAATTGGTGAAATTTCAATATTATAGCTTTCAATCGATTTTCAGGAAAAAAAAATTCCAGTGAATTGTGGTTTTTTAGAAAAATGGATTCTTTGTAGGGATATTTGAATTTATGATATTTTAATTGCAATAATTTAAATTATGGTTTTGAAGTAAATAGATGAAATTGAATTGATGAATTGAATTGTAGAAATTTATTTGATGGAATATTTGTTAAGAACCAAAATTCCAAGAAATTAGTGTCTTGTTTTGAAATAGTTGGAATTTCTTAAAATGTGAAAATGGATTAAAATGTAATGACAAAAACCTGGTGGTTTTATCTTATTAAAGAGGCTTGTTTTTTATTAATACATGTATTGGTTTTAAGTAGAAATTTTTCATTTAAATGTAAGTTTGTGATTTAAATATATTTTAAGAATTCTTAAAATAAATTTCCCATCATTGATTGTATAATAGATCATACATGACTTAGGAAGATTATGAGTTATTTAGACACACTCTACTATTACTACAATATTTTAAAACATACATGTAGCCGGTCACATCCCACTGGAAATGGTGATGAATTCTCTCTAACCAGTTTCTATAGGAAGTATGTATACATCAAATTTCAATGATTCATTAGAAAGTGTGATGTCCTAAAGCCATAAATACTATCGTAGATATTTTGAAGATGACTGTGTTTCTCTCTTGTTTATTTATATGTGATATATAAATGTATTCTATGGTGGATAAATAATTTTTTCATCCCCCACCTAATTTTATATAAAATGTTTTATTTAACCCATTATTTTATAATTATTCCATCACTTGTAATTCCTAGCATGTACTTAAAGTGTTTTTCATCATTTAAACTATATAGTGTAATTTTTTTAAATATGATTTAAAATGACAATCCTTTTTAATTTTAAATTGAAATCCATTTCATTGATAAACTATATTACTATCATTTCTAATATAATTCTTTATGAGACCTTACTAATATTTTTATCTCACACCCAACTTGTTCCTTCTGGTGTTTCTATATTGTTTTCCTCCAGATTCTAGAAAACGTAAAAGGATCATTTGGAGGTGGATCTAGCTGCCGAACTGTGGTCTTGGTGAGTTAAGTCCTTATAGACCTGGGTTTTTGTAATCTGGGATATTTATGCCTTATAGTATTCTGGCACTTTACTCCCATTGGATTTGTACTTTGATATGCATATTTTCTTTCTTCTATACTTTCATATTTTTAGTGGAAACATTTTTCCCACTTTTTTTTATGATGACAGGTTTTAGGCTCTAACCCATGGGTATCAGGAACACCTCTCAGGCTATGTCACGGTCGGCTCAGTTGTCATGATACTAGGGTACCTGGACTAGTTCATGACAGCTTTCCTACTAGGATTATACTCACAAATAATGTGGGTATCTCATTTAACATAAACTATTTTCTTTAGGGATTTAATCAATATTAATTCACCATTGTTCAGTGGCTAAGAATGGGGATTATGATTGATAAGTGGAGTTGTGATGGATCATGGGTTTTATGAAATGGAATCCCTTATTATCTTTTATATGTTTTCCTTAGTGATTTTTGGTTTGTAGTTTTTTCATGGTATGACATATTAACATTAAATTGTTTTATATCATTAAAATAAATTGTATAGATCTATTATTTTATTATAACATCTTTATGCTTATGTATTTTTTACTTATCAATATCAAGGAAAAAGTCTCCACATTTTATAATTTAGTTCTCCATCACTAGATGATAACCTCTTGAATATGGGTATGCTTTCCATAGGTCAAGCAACAATCCATCCAAAACTCAATGGTTTAGGTTTGGGAGTTTTAAAATGGTATCAGATATCCTTATTTTACTTGGATATGATTTGCTCATTTGATAAAAATAAGAGAGGATATTTGTGACTTGGGTAGGTGAATTATGATTATGCATAGTTATATCATGATTAATGGACATATAGGTTTTTTAAGAAAGAGGGATTTCTATTATTAATTAGGGAATTAAATTTCCATGTTGACCATGATAATTTTTTTCCATTTTAGGGAATTTGGGTAATTTGGTTTGTTGTGTTACAATAATATAAAATAATATAATTCCAAAATATATTAACAAGTTGATTTTTCCATATCTTTTTTCACTTTTATGTTCATAAAATATAAATTTTGACCTTTATATATTTGGAAACATTCACCATTTATTCAGTATAAATTTAATGTAATCATTCCATCTATCATATTATTTTTGACCAACTCACTCCTTCATATGAATAATCCATTCTTGTTATTATAATTTTGAGAAAAACTAAATATATGGAGTATAATGCAATTTATAAATAGAACATCATTATTTTTCATCTTATCAATATTTTTGTACAAAAATCCTTAAAAATTGAGTGATGTGATGTTTTTTATAGAGATTAAGACACCGAAATTCTATGAGATATATTAAAAAATAGATGTTAGTAACGTGTGATTCCAAATATCTATCAAGGATCCCTGAGTTCACTCTATTTTATACTTATAGGCCACCTCAATAACCATTTACTACTCTTGATTATTCAACTTCTTAATATATTTTTAACCAAAAATTATTTTAGTGAATTTGGTAGTCTATAATACCATTTTTGATTGTGTGTCCATATTTAACACACCTCCTATAAAATTTATCAAAATAATCAAATGTATTTTGAAATTATATTTTAACTCCTTGACCAAAAAATCCAAGAGATATAGAATTACTTTATTATATTATAATGATTACATGGAATAAAATCATGAAGGACTGGATAGTTTAACAGTTTTGGAAACCTATATTACTTACATGATGCCTATGATACAGTGGAAAAAGGTAATAAAGCATCACATTGGTAAAATATCAACATCCTTGAAACTCATACAAAGGATTACCCTTCAAAACATACGGAATGTAAAGATATTAAGGATGTTCTCAACTTCTCATTAAGGGTATGTAATGATAAAGAAGAAATAAATAAATAAGAATTAATCAACATGAGAAGGAAAGTAATTGAGAACACATTCAATTTAAAAATCTAGATAATCTATAATCAACATGGAAATGTAAATAAATGAAACATAGTCTATTTAAATAGTAAATTTTGAATTAAATGTATCCATAGAATCTATCATATAAAAATTTCTTGGATAACAACAATATTAACTGAAATATCAATGAATAAAATGAATAATTATTGGACATCATGTTGAGGCACAGGAAAACCTTTACCATCATGTAATATTGTCACCATGTAGAGAGTTAACTTAGGCTTGAATTTAGGTACATTTTGGTTTTTAATTATGTAACATTTTATTGTATTTTATCTAGTCGATTGTTTAGATAAACATGTAGAAAAATGGAATAAAAGGGGGTTGTTCACATTTGGTGCATGGTTAGAGAAAAATAGGCACCCAGCCAAGGAAACTGTGCAGCCCTAGATAGTGAGGGTTAGTATAGCAGGTGCATGGTTTGTCAAACCGTTATCCCAGAAGATACAAAACATGCAACCCAAAAACAATAGGCTCAAATTTGGAACATGTTTAGTTAAAATCATGTGCCCTTTCCCAAGAAACCATCAATGGTATTTTTGGTGGCCTGATTTGTTTTAAAAAAAATCCACAAAAACCAATAACATAACCCCCATTTGACCCAACCTCAGACTAACATGATTTTTGATGATTTCAAAGCTTTTTGGTGGGAATCCTACACCGTCCAACCTCATTTCTTCATGATATAAATCCCCGATCAACGACATTTCCTATCACGATAAGTGGATTCTATCCCGTCGATTGTCTCATTCATCCTCTATTAACTATTAATTATTTTTGTGGAAGCTATTATTTGTTTTTTAAATATAGATATATATTTTTTAAACATATATCTATTATTATGTTACTAGATATATAATTAAATATATCTTTATATGTTAATCATGTTTAAGTGTGTTGAGATAAGGATCGAAATCTACGTCGTTGTGCTGCACAATGTTGGGGGTTTCTATTGAGTGAGTGATCTTCAACATTCAAGGTATGCGGTAATAAAATCAAATCCCATAGTCATCATTTTTTAGGTGTATTCCAATTTTAAAATTGGATGATTTTTTAGAAATTATATTTTCAAATGTAATCAGTTATTTGGTTGAATTAATTAATGAAGCAATTATGGAATTGTGGGATTGAGGGATGTGTAATTGTGTAATTAATTATGTGATTTGACATTGTGAAATTGATATTTAATTTTTGGATTAATTATGATAATATTGAAATATTTTATATAAATAATTAATTGGGGAATTAATTAGTAGATTTTATTATTTGTGATTTAGACAATTAAGTGTAGATTAATTATGAGATATTGTGATAATTCATTAGGATAGTTATTTGATGAATTAATTGCGAGATACCAAGATATATTATAATATATCATTAATGGTGGATTAATTATGATATAATAATTTCATGAGATGATATAATTGAAGGGTTATTATTATAAAATATCGAAATTGGAAGAATGACTATTAAATTGATTAATTAATTAATATTTGTAAATATATGTGAAATATTGTGATGCTGTAAATTATGTGTTATTAAATGGTGAATGGTGACATGAAAAGTGATCTATGTAGTATAAATGTTAACATGATTATTCTATTTTTTCAGTTAATAAATATAAAAATGGTTATTCATTTTGGGTAATAAGAATGACAACATGGTCAATAAATTGTGTGAATTAATGAAATATAACATGGTCATTCATTTGTGTGAAATAATAGTGGTACCATAGTCATTAAATTTTATGAACTATTTAATGGGAACATGGTCATTAATTTGTGTGAAATAAGAATCGTAATATGGTCATTCGATTGTATGAATTAATGAAACGTAACGTGGTCATTCATATGTATGAAATAAGAATTGTAACATTGTCATTCAATTGTATGAATTAATTAATGGTAACATAGACATTTATTTTTGAAAAAAATAATAATGGTAACATTGAAATTTATATACGTCATATCGCATTGGGATAGCTCGGATTCTTTCATGGTTCGAAGAAGGTATTGAGGTTTGGGTTTCCGTGTGAATCAAATGGTTTACATGGTTAATTAGAGATATTTAATAATGTGATAATATATTTATTTATTCATTATAATTATTACTTTATATAATTCCATACAATAATATTAACTAGAGTTGTTTTAGATACTGTTTGTAGTGACTTGCTAAGTTGTACTCACATCCTGGTTGGGCTTCCTGATATTAACCGAATTTGATTTGTGTTTTCTAGGAAGTTTAAGGGGAATGGACCAGAGTTAGGCGGCTGATTGGGGTTGGACCATGTATGAGGGAACTACATATGGTTTGATACCCTCTAGCGAGTTGTTATTGTATTTATTTTCAGTTTTCATTTGTGACACATGACAGGTACATTATCATGACATATTTTCTCTTTTTGTTTGATATTTTATCATATAAATTGAGTATTGTGAGTTTCTGATATTGATTATGGGTATTTATTATTCTTCTATTGTATATTTATCTCCTCTAGTGTTTCACTCTAATAAAATATTGTCTAGTCTCCACATGATAAACTTAATAGATATTCACTTCTAGTTATAGCCTCTAGAATATAGGAAGGCATGCATGTTTTCATGTGACTAATCATCTTGGGGATCCAGTTTATGTCACCTTGTCTGATATGTTACACATCGATACCATTCAGATGATAAATTAAAAAAATAGGTTAAAACTCGTATTCCCAAATGATTTGGATCATGAGAAAATATCTACATATTGAGGTGCTATATAAAGTCTACACCCCACCCAACACTACCAATCAAAATCATTTCTAAAACAGAGTAATCATTTAATAGAAAACATGTCTTATCAAATATCTCAATTGAATAAACAATATGAATTTATCAATATTTCCCCTGGTGGTGAAAAAACTATCAATGTTAACAACATATTTAAAAATGCTATATGATTTATGAAATAATAATATCAATAACTCAAGAATGTGGATATTAAATTAAATTTCAAATTAAAAATTATTATAATAATGTGATTATTTAAAGATAATGTTAACAATCACAAAAGAATGTGAGGTAGTAAAGGTAACTTTTACCAATTTGTAATTTCCAAGATAAACCCCCTCAGTCAGATAATTAGAATTAAAAATTAAAATACCATGATTTATGAGAAAATAATAATATTAAATGAAAAATTGTAAGTATATACTTCAAATTTATGTGAATTATGTTAATGAAATAAATAAGTCTCAATGGCATGTAAGTTGATAATAAATACATTACTACTTGTTAACTTTTGAATTATAATCCCCATGAAAGTAATAACATCACATGAAACTCTAAATACCAATAATTTAAGTTTATAATTGATATAAAATACAACATGGTTATTATATACACCACAAAAAATAAATGAGGGGTGAAAATGGTGTATGCCTCATGGAAAGAAAAGTGAGACAAGAATCCCCTAACTTTCCATTCCTTTTTTGTGATCATCATTTAACTTCTCAAATAATGGTTTTTTGTAGGTCATTAAATTATACCAAAGCCATAACCATTTCAATAATATCATTTAATAAAAACTTATAATATATTATTACCCTTTTTTAACATTCTTTAGTTATGTTATCTATTTCGAGTGTTAATTGCCTAGTTTGAGTATGTTTTCACTGGTTACTTTTTTGATAAAAATAAATATATCATGATTTAATCAAAATAAATAAATTAAAAAATTATTTAAATACCATATATATTCAGTATGTATTTGTTTATACTAATCCATAAAATTTAGATAGAGAAAATTAAATACACTATTCATGGAGACGATAGGTCGTACGTACGCATGAATGCTACTTGAATTTCTTTTTCATATAACAAGGGACAAAATGTAAATGATATTTTTCTATACTATAATAATATATTCATATTTATGTGATATATGTCACATATTATAGTTAAATCATACTCAATACGAACTATGTATATCGTGAAAGAATCACATTACTTTAATGAGGTGGTAGCCCACACATCCACAAAAGATGTTATCATATTCCCAAAAAATGGAAAGCATAAAGGTATGTGTTATATAATAGAAAAAGAGATATAAAAAATAATAAATACCATATATATCAAATATATACTATAAATTAATCATAATTACAACCTTGAAAGGTGGAAATGGAAAATGAATGACATTGCTTCGCAAGGCTCTAGATCATGTAGTCAGGAATGATGACTGACTATCCCAGGTGATGGATGTATTTTAAAGTGTATGTCAAAATATAAACATAACAAATCATAGTATACTAGTGAGACTAAATTTTTTAAATAATCATTATATAAAAAAATTATAGGTGGAGAATTATATCAAACAAAAGTGATCGTTGAAAATTGTTCCCTATTATTTGGGTAACTAATTTTGGTTTGTACAGAAAGACTTAGTTTATTTTCATTATGCCCAACATGGGGCTTATAGTATGATTTGAGGACTTTTGAGAGTTTCTTTTGTTTGATTTTGGACTATACAATGGTATTTTTAGGTGTGAATAAGTGGGATGGGTGAGTGCCTTTTTATAGTGTAAGAGGAGTGACATTTTATTAAATATAAAATTGTAAAGACTATTTATAGGTCTCGATTATATCATCTCCCTCCAATAATCAACCAAAATCTATAAAATGAAGGATAGGGTCAAAATAGGGCCAAAATGGATTTTTAAATTTTTCTATGTCATTTTGGATTTTGAGTTTAAGTATTAGTCCATTGTTGAACAATTTTCTGTCTTAATCGATGTAATTAAATATAATTAAATTGGGTAATATTTTAGATAAAAAAATAATTTGAACATATATGATATTATAAATAATTATGATGAAAAATATTGAATCAATTTTTTCCAAATATATTTAAATAAGTGGAAGAAATTAATTTAATATAAATCACGTGGACGAGATGACAAAGATGGGTTTGAACATTAAAATGTCCAAAAGTTTGAAATATTTTATATCAAATTACCATGTGAAATTTGTTCCAATGGAAAATATTCATTAATTATTGTATAGTTTTATTATATAAAATTAAAAAAATATATATATAATATATCTTCATAAATATATTATCTGAAAAAGTGTTTTCAATTAAAATTCAGTATTGTTCACTATTCATAAAAAAAGAAACCTCTCAAAAAATTATCAACAATTCACACAAAGATAATTTTCTAGTTACATTTTAAAAATGAAATAAATTTTCTTACATATGGAATTTATAAAAGTTCCAAAATTTAGTTTTCTAATCAATCTTCCATTAAAAGGTAGTACAACTACTATTATAAAAATTCAGGGTCGTATGTGGAAATTTGGGTTTGTTTAAATCTTATGCTTATCGGATATATTTGATGAAAATCACACATATTTTTTTTTAAAATTTATAATATATCTATTTCATTAATATCATTAACTAATAGAAGTAAATTTTTTTAATTATTATTAAACTCTTTTGTGAGGGTAATCATAAAAATATTCGTTTATGTTCTATTGGTTATTATATTCATTTATAATTAATTTTTATCCATTTAATTCAACCATATATTTTCAAAAGTTATTTAATCGTATTAATAACTTCCATATGATGATCTATTTTATATCTTATTATATAAAATAATGTTATAATAATAATATATTGTTGTTATGTAAAACTCTTCCTTATGTGTAATACAATCCCATAAAGAGACTTATTGTTGTGTGAGACACTAGATAACTAATTATTTTTTGCATTGAAATCTATATAATATATTAAAATTGGAAAACATATCGTAATGGTATGAGAGGTTATATTGTATTCAACACAAGGAGTTGGATGGGATACACAGTGTCGAATAAAACTTACTCTTTTAAAATTTATGGGGTGTTACATTTTCCCCTCCACAATTAAATTGTTTCCTTGCAATTTATATTTGATCTCGATAATCAAGGGATTGATAATTTTAAATAAACTATAGTTTAAAAACTAACAGAATAAATTTGGGTAAAAACATATCTTTTTTAAAATATGAAAACAAAAATGTGAAAGTCACAACAAATTTAGTCATTAAAACGGAGAACATTAATTAAAACATGGAGATGGATGAGAAATTTTGTAGACAAAAACTCTGTGAACTATTGGTCTAAAAAGGGTCATCGATATAATAAAAAATGATAATAATAGGTCAAAATTTTTGTTTCAAGACCATTTTCCTAGAGTTTATGATTTATTTCATACTCTAATAAAATTAGTGAATACACATACTTGATACATTTATATAAGAAAAATATTATACTTTATTCATTTTTTAAAAATATTTGTACTTATTTTTTTATCACAAGTTTATCATGTGGGGAATTAATATAGTATTCTCTAAAACCTAGTCCAAATTTCGACATACAATTATTCATAAATGTTTAAACATATGAAGCTTCCATTTATTATGATCCAAAACATTATATTTAGTTCCAAAGTAGTCCATAATATCCAATTTAATTTATCCATATCAATCATATCATTATACAATAATCGTTATCTCAACATCAAGATCAAATTAGGGATTATATTTCCCATAACCATGTATTTTCTGAAATGTTTATCTTGCTATCTAATTAATTTTTTTAGTTCCATTCCATATATAATATGAAATATTAAATGGAATATTTCTACAATACCATTGTTATAAGATTCATAATTACAATGATAATATAATAATCAATTAAATACTTTTTCAACATATTTATTAGATATAAATACTGAAGATAATTAGTTAGTGTACTTCAATTGGGTAAATTGAATATGCTTGACCTTGATTCCCTTAGCGTCTTCTGATGTAAATTCCCTTGATTATTGGGGAATTATTTTTCATAGTTACCCATATCATTGAATTTATAACAATAAATAGAAGGGGTTTCTTTCATTCCATTGTATTCTTTTTCCCGGTGACCCTTTTCATTACACTTATAACAAACTACCAATCCTTTCAATAATTTACCAGGGTGATTCATTCCATAGTTATCAGCTGTGGGAAATGCATTCTTTTCTTTTTTCCCTTTATCTATAATTTTATCTCCCTTATTCTTCTTCTATTAAATTCTTTATTTTATTTCTCCCCATTAAAAATATTACATCTTGTGTGTCATAAGAAATATGTATCATAATTTTCTAACCTAGTAAAGGTAACACCGTACTCCACAACACTTTCTTCTTCCTTTTATTTAAAATAATGAACTTTCTTTTGATCTCAATTTATTGATCACAAAGGGTGTATTTATCAATGAATTTATCTTTTAATATTTCTTCATTCCATGAGTTTTATTTCTTCTTCCTAAATATTTTTCAGTATTAATGTCCACCATTTATATACTCCAGATTGGGAAAATACATTGCATGTGCAACCATATCTTTCACCTCCTCCCAGAGACGTAAATATTTTCTCCAAAGACTTAATTCATTTATAAAATTCCATTACATTATTATTAGTACTAAATTATGGGGACCTATATTGAATAAATTGATGTGACATCATAGAATCTCATTTTTGAATATGTTTCTCCATATAGACAATGTTATGAATCATAACATGATTAATCTACCCTAAAATAACCAAAAAACTACTTACTTCAAATGCTAGCTACATTGACTTTATTAATAGGGAAACATCTATATGGTCCCTGAGTATTGATACACTTCATCATTACATGTTCTATTTCAAAAAAATGGAATATACTATATTAGCTCATAAAATTATAATTTTATTTAATTCTAAATATGGAATAACACATAACATAATTTGAAAAGTTTATGCACCTGTTATCTCATAACCATAAACTGAGTTTCCTTAGGGATATCTTCAAATTAAAATCCATAATAATTATTTATAAATAAAAAAATAATTTTCATAAAATTATCCCCCAGTAGTGTCAAACATAGTGCACAGTATATTTCATTGTTGTCTAGAAAGATACTCTCAAGTCAGAGCCAACACACATTTTTAGAGTTGTTACCCCTATTTATGTATGTTCCAAAACCATGTTAAATTATTGTATCTATATAGTAAGATGTTTCTAGAAATGCCACATAATCTCTACCTCGAAAAAATATTCGATGTTCTTCAAATAATATCCTCAATTTATATCAAATTGTTCAATTCTTTAATATTTGTTTTCATAAATCTAGTTTACAAGGATTCAACTAACGTTCAATTTATACAAACCATAACACCGGGCCCCAGTAGCCCGAAGCTAGTGCATTGCTTTATTACATTGACATGATTATAATATATCAAATTATGAGGGACTGAGTTTTGGAAAATCATATTACATACATGATACCTATAATATATTTGGAAAATAAAATAAATAATAACAAAATTAATGTCTCAACATCCATGAAACTCATTTAATGGATTCCTCTTCATTACCTAGGGAAAGGTTACATAATAAGGATGATCTAAAATTATAATTAATGTTCAGTAATGTGGAAGAAATACCTAATCCACAAAAATAAACCAATATATAAAGGTAAATAACTGATAACAAATTCAATTTAAATAACTAGATAATGAATAATCAATATATGATGGTAAATAATGGAAGAAAATTCCGTTTAGTATATAATCTAATAGAATAATTCCATCCATATATTTTATCATATGATAATATCAAAGGTAATAAAAATAATATATTAAATATCTATGAATTAAATGATTAATTATTATACATTATGTCTAGAGCACAAGAAAACTTATATCGTCGAAACACTTCACAAGACAGTTTAAAAAAACAGATAGAAACCAATTATCATAGGTACTTTGTCTCATGAGAACATATCAATGCATCGAGAATCCACATAACTTATAGTCCATACCTATCACTATCAATCCAATCCTTTCTCCATATTGGTTAATCTATTAATAAACCATATGAATTATCAAATATCTGTATTGAGTAATGAATATTGGTTTCTCAATATTTCCTTAGAAAATCAAATACCTATCAAACTAAACACCATATGTAAAAATTTTATATGCTTTAAGAAATAATAAAATCAATCGCCCATGAATGTGGATATATATGAATATTTCCGATTACAAGTGATTAACATAATTTTAATTTTTCAAACTAAGGTTGTGAATCTCAAATGAATGAGATATTATAAATATAACTTTTACACACATTGTAATTTTCAAGATAAATCTTTTGGGATGAGATAATTATATGTGAAAATTAAAAGACAATGAAATATTAATAAATTATGATATTTAATGAAAAAGGAGAAGTTTATACACTACATTAATGTGAATTAGTGCAATACAACATATATGTCTCAATGGAATATAAATTGATATAAATCACTTACTACTAGGTAACATTGGAATTATAATCCCTGTGAAAGAAATAAATAAAAATAAAAATTTATATAACATTAATATATATTTATTCATCATATAAAATACAATAGGGTATATAGTCCACACAAAATAAATAGGTTTTGAAAAATGTGTAAGCCTCATGGAATGAATCGGGAGACATGATTCTCAAATCTTTCATTTACTTTTTGGTGAAAAGCTATTAACTTCATGTATAACTATTTTAATTTATTTATTTTTATAAAATAAATATATTAATGTTTATAATTCCATATATAAACTACTTATAATATCTTATTTATTATTTTTGGAAAATCATTCATTATTTTCACAATTTCAGGTGTTAATTGCCTAATTTTTTTGAGTGTGTTTTGACTTGTTACTTTTTGTACCTATTAATTATATCATGATTTAATAATCTACATAATTTAACAATGATTAAAAAATTATATATATATATATATATTAATTATATATGTATTAATAATAATCCAAAAAAACATGGATATAAGAAATGGAATTAAATGTTCATGGAGGCAGTGGGTCATACAGACGCATTACATCCATTTCATTCTCATATTAAAAGATGAAAAGTAAATATATATATATATATATGTGTATTATAATAATAGTATAATATTTATTAAAAATATGTGACATATTTTCACTAATATAATCGTTGATATATTCCATTTATAGGGTGAATGAGTCACATCTCTTTGTGGAGGTGCGGGTCCACATGATAATAAAAGATGTTATCATATTCTCACAAAATGGAATGCATGAATGTGTGCATTTTATAAAAAATTAATAAGCATAAATGAATTATAAATATCATATATATCATATACAAACTATAAATACATCATTATTCCATCCTTAAATTGAGGTAATGGAAGAACATACAACATCAGTTTGTGAGGAGATAGTCCACCATTAACACAAATGATGCTTGTGTGTAATGTTTGATGGATGTGTGATAATGTGTAGGTATAAAACTTATAATAAAAAAACCTTAGTGTATTGAAGATTATGATTTTATTATATAAGCATAAAATAAAAAACCGTAGAGGTGGATAATTATAAGAAACAAATGAGATCATTGAAGAACATTACCTCTTATTTGGGAAAATCCTTTTAGGTAATACCAAAAGGCTTCCATGCTTGTCATATCTCCCAAATTGAGTATTATACTATTATAGGAGGGATATTTGGAGATTATTTGTGAAGGTTTTGGAGGATAAAAATTTATTTATAGGTGTGAATAAGTGATACGGGTGAGTGACTTTTTAAAGTCGAGGAGGAGTTTCATTCTTGAAAATATAAGGAGTTAAACACTATTGAGAGGTATCAAATTCATAATGTGCTTCAATAGTTGAACCAAATTAGATAAAATGTTTTATAGTGTCAAAATACTTCCATAAAAGTGATTTTTGATAAGTTTCTAGTCCATTTCCCCCTCTTAAGTAAATTGTTTATTCCATGGTTGTGCTAATTTTTCTATTAATAATTGTGATTAATAGTAATTAAATTCACTAATAATTTTTATGAAAAAACTAATTTTAACTTATTAGAAATTAGAAATTATAATTATTTCAAATATCGGAGCTATTTTTATAAATTCTAATTACAGAACCTCTAAAAATTTATTTCTAAATAGTCCCGCAAATAGGATGAAAAAGCCGGGTTTTAATGTGAAAATGTCCTAAAGATTAAAATGTATTTATATTGAATTTAAATATTAAAATTTTTATAATTTAATAAATTATTTTAATTTATTTATAATTAATCAAAATTAACGTTAATTGAAAAATAAAAATATAATTTAACTATATAAATAAATCTATGAAAATGTAGTATTTTTTTAATATTTATCAACTAATGAAACATTTCAAAAAAATATTGAAATCTTACACAAATAGAATTTTGACATTAAAATTTTCAAAATGATGTTTATTTTTTCATATTTAATTTATAAAAGTTTTATAATTTTGTTTTAAATGAATTTTAACATTAAAAGTATGGAAATCTTCGCTTATATAAATATAGGTTTCATTGTGTAAAAATTTATGTATTCAAATTTTATGATTAAAAAATAAATTTGATTAATGTAAAAAATATTTTATTTAATACACTATATATATATATATATAATGAATACCATTAATTGATAGAATCTAATTCAAATTATGATGACAAAAAATCTGTTTGATCACGAAAATAAAAACATTCCCTTAATATTTAATTGGTTCAAATATTAGTTTCTAATAAATTTGTATCTAATTAAGTAAACAATATTTTTTCATTATTTATTTGATCCTATTAATGACACACAAATTAATTTCTTAGTTATATTTTATTATAAAAAATAATAATATTTAAATAATTTATTGTTGTTCCGTGAAACTTGGTCTACATTGTAACACAAGCCTTTAAAGGGACTCATAGTCATAGGGGACATAGGTTGGATCATTTTTCATTCATTATATTATATATAAAATATTAAAAATAGTAATTATATAATATTTTCTTAAAATATGATATTTCTTTATACACATGGTGTTGTGTGTCATACATGCTATCAAATAAAATTTACTCTTTTATAATTTTCGGGGTGCTATACATACCATATCCATTAGACATTTTCCTGCAAATAATTATGCAATCTTAACTTTACTCCATCTTGATTGAATTCCTCAATTTTATTGAGTGAGTGAGACATGACCCAAGTACACATATTTATTGTGAATATAAACTCTATAACACCAACAAATATTTTCAAAGAAAAATACCTTTGAATAAAGAATCAGTTTTGTTAATTATTCCCACTATTGGTCTTTTTAATTTGATCCACACTACCATTTTTCAACATTATTAAGCTCTGAATCCTTCTCCATTTCTGTGACTTTTCCTTTTATGTTTTACTCATATTCTTCTCCTTCGACACCTATTCTCCATTTCAATTTCAAACATCATCACTAATTTTATCAAAGAATGTATTGTCCTTTTTAGGAGACTCAATGACTATATTATTTCATGGGAAACTACTACCACCATTGAAATTGGAATCCCAAGTTTCTAAAATAATTTCTTAGGGGTACATTGATTAATAATCTGGCTTCAAAGAACTATTATAAAAATTATCTACTAATTTGTTTTTTCAACAATAAAATTCCTTATATTTTTTAACACCACATCCTTAAATTTGCTCATGAAATTTTTAGTTTCAATAATCATGGAAAAATTGATTATTCACGCATTCAAGGTTGTCAATAATATTTTTTTTATTCTGAATAATTTTTTCTGCTATAATAATTTATTTTAGATGTACCATATCTCATTTGAACTCAATATTCATTTATGCAATGTATTTATATTTTTATTCATCATGTAATTTTCTTAATTAATTTTACTCCACCATTTGTGTTTTCTGTAATCTTTTGACTATTACTTTTCCCTTCATTCCCAAATGAGATCCACTATATATTGAATTTTTTTTGGAGTTTTTTCATCACTACATTCTACTTGAATCATCATTTCTTCTTCTTCACTAAAGGGCTCCTTAGGATAATTTTAGTTGGTGAGGATGTTTATTTATCCATAAATATTCTAACTTCTTATTCCCCTTCACATTCTAAAACTGATTTTGTGTATTTATAGTATGATAACAGTTTTTTCTCTATTTTTGTTTTTAGTTTCCATAGAAACTAAATAATAATTCATTACTATGTCTGTTAGCCGTCTTATTACTCTAATATGATCTCTTGGTTTGATCATATTTCTTATAGTTTTCTTATTTCTCATGGAATCTTGTTTAATTATATTAAATATTATCAAATTTAAAGAATATCAATTGAATCTTACCTCTATATTTACATTTTCCATACTATAATACTTTTTAAAAAAAAGGATGAATTATTCAATGTCAACATAATCATATTCATCATCAGTTTCATCATTGTGGGAATTAGTTAACTAAACATGATTAATGAAAATTATAGATTTGAATGTGGTTTCATTTTTTTAATCTCATTAAGGTATATCCCCTTATTACCTTATATAATATCAAAACAATTTTAATGTTCTTGATAGTTCACTCAATCATGTATTTACCCTCATGGTCTAAAATGTTCTCAATGAATTTATCCAAGAAGATTCTCAATAGCCTCCTCATTATGGTAAAATATTAATGTTTTTCAATTTATCATTGAATCAATATAATGTTGCAAAAGGAAAGATCTTGGAAAAAATCCAAATATTTATTTATTGAAAAAAAATATTTGAAAGTGACTAAAGTTGGTAAATCAATAGTTAAATATCTTTTACAAGAAATATATTCATGAAATTGTTAATCTTATCTTATTCAAATTTCTTAGAATTGATCCCTAATGGTTTTCAACTAACACTATTTCACCTTCTTATCTCCTTCATGGACATCATAGTGTTTTATCTTTATTTTTACTTCTATATTCATTCCCATAAAATTTGTCACATATATCTCATCTATGTTGATAGTAATTCATTAGATTAACCCCCATTATATATTATATTTTTTCCTATTACATTATAATACATTATAGTTTTGATGATATTAATATTTTTTATAGTGATATCATGAATATCCATGCTGGGTGATCGTAGATATCAAAATTTCTTCCCTCCCCAAATAATGAATAATTTTCCATTAAAAATATGAAATCCCTTATTTTTTATGATAATCCTTAACTCTACGGATATTGTTCGTCAATAGTAATAAAAATAATAACAAAATTAAGATGTTTGGAAATTTAATATAGAAACATTTCACAAATTCTTTAATACCACTTGATAATCCAATGGGATTGGGAACTACCATTGATAAAGTGGGCGAATCTATGGTGACAAAAAAACCAACTCTTTCATTCAAGAAAAATGATTCCTTTCATCTATAAGACAAAAATGATCCTAATAGTGATGATAATTGGTTGAGAATGTAAGAACACATGTAGATAGAATAGCTTTTAAGGAGGATAAATCACCCATATTAGTTGGTGGAAAATATTTTGTGTGAATTAGGTGTGATACTTCTAGCCATGATCTAATTTATTATCAAAGGAATAATAAAAGGGGGAATATTATTTTATTCAACACTAATTACAAAATAAAAATGAGCCTTAATAAATTGAATGATATTCTCTTCGATTAGCTTGACTACATCTGAAATTTTTAATTGGTGTACCCCATTACAATTATCATCAAAACCATACTAAATCCTTATTGAAAATATCCTATAATTGATAGTTCCCCCTTTATTTTCCCATGGGGTGTTAGCTGAGTGGTACTCACTGGTTGTACCCCTCTCTCACCATGGGAACTGGTGTAGGCTCGAGTCCCGCTAGACTCGGACACAGTGTGTAGTATGCACAGGATGATTCAAATCCATTGCTTAGATAGGGATTGTGAAGTGCACATGGGCTTGGTCGGGGCTCCCCACTGTGAGTCGGTGTTAGCAACCCACATTTTAGGCCCATGGGGTGTTATCCGAGTGGTACCCACTAGTTGTAACCCTCACTCTCCATGGAAACTGGCTCAAGCTCGAGTCCCACTAGGCATGGAAACTGTGTATATTATGCACATGGAGATTCAAAGCCATGTCTTAGCTAGAGAGTTGAGAGAACACCCGGAATGGGTCGGGGCCCCCTGTTGGTAGTTGGTTTTAGAACCCAACATTTTTTCCAAGGGGTGTTAGTCGAGTGGTACCCGCTGGTTGTACCCCTTTCTCTCTGTGGGAATTGGTACAGGCTTGAACCCCACCAGACTCAAAACCATTATGTATTATGCATAGTGAAATTCAAATTTAATTCTTAGCTGAGGAGTGTGGAGCGCACCTGGGCTTAGTCGGGGGCCCCTGCTGAGAGTCAGTGTTAGCAACCCAAAATTTAGGCCCCTGTGGTGTTTGTCGAGTGGTATCCGCTGGTTATACCCCTCACTCTCCCTGTGAACTGGCGGAAGCTCGAGTCCTTCCAGACTCAGAAACTATGTGTATTATGCACATGGTGATTCAAATCCATTACTTAGTTGGGATTTGTGGAGCACATATGGGAATGGTCGGTGACCCCCGCTGGGAGTTATTGTTTGCAACCCACATTTTTCTATTGGGGTGTTAGCTGAGGGGTACCTGCTAGTTGTACCCCTTGCTCTCCATGGGAACTGGAGTAGGCTCGAGTCCCTCCACACTCAAACACTACGCGGATTATTCATAGGGTGATTTAAAGCCATTTCTTAGCTGGGGAGTGTGGACTGCACCTGGGCTTGGTCGAGGACCCCTGTTGGGAGTTGGTTTTAGAAACCCACATTGTTGGCCCATGGGATGTTAGCCGAGTGGTACGCACTAGTTGTACCCCTCGCTCTTCAAGGGAGGTGGCTCAAGCTCGTGTCCTGCTAGACTTGGACACTATGTGTATTATGTACAGGGCGATTCAAAGTCATTTCTTAGTTGGCTTGTGTGGAGTGCACTAGGGAATGTTCAGGGCCCCTCTCTTGGAGTCGGTGTTATCAACCAACATTTTTTCCATGGGGTTTTATCCAAGCTTTAACAAATGCTTGTACCCTTCGCTCTCCCTAGGAACTGGCGCTGGATTGAGTCCCGCCAGACATGGAAATATTGTGTGTTATAGACAGGGAGATTAAAAGCCATTTCTTAGCTGGGGAGTGTGGAGGGCACCTGGGCTTGGTCAAGGCCCCCGCTGGGAGTCAATGCTAGCAACCCACTTTTTGAACATGAGACTCAGCCCAGTAGGTGATAACTTCTGAAGTGCATCTAGGCAACCTCAGATCAAAACCAGGTGGAGACTAATTTCTGAGTAACTGTATCAGTAATTTAGCATGTACTATAGTTGGGACTGTAGCAAGCATGGTTTGGCACTATAGCAGCTAGTAATATTCCACCATTTGGGCCTTCAGGCCATAGATTTGGTCTTCGAGTCCTTTTAGTCCTTCGGTACACCTAGGCCTTTAGGTTAGTATGGCCTACGGGATACCTAAGGGAGTTTGGGATACCTAACGTGAAGATACAAACTAGAAACCCAAAAAGGAACAATCTTTAGAAGGAGGTTGTGTAAAGATATTTCACCCTAATAGAAGCTAATTGGATTACAAGAGTGAGAGGGTATGGCACCTACCATCGGGACAAGCCTGTGCATGCATGGGAAAGCCTAAACAAACTGCCATGTGAAGGTACAGAGCTGATTTCATGATGAAGATGTTGGGGAGGATCAGTTCCAAATATTTAGTCTAGGTTTTATGTAATGTTTGCATCCAACAGGAAATGAATTTCTATGAGTCCTATGGTTCATGTAATACATACGCCTACGGGCCTTGTAAGGGTTCCACCTCACCCCTTGAAAGGTGGATTATCAAAAACACAATAACACACACTCTTTCTAGGAGGGTCACCTATTATTTATAGAAATAACAAGATTTGTATCATGACTCATATACCTGAGGTATGATCCTCATATCTAAAATGTAATAATACTAAATCCTAAAAGATATCAGATTATCTTGTAAAAACTTTGTTTGGGTGTTCGATGTGGCCCTAAGATTATGAAAATTCATCATAATCTTTTCCTAAACTAACATTCACCAATATTTTTTAGTTGTGTTCATTATGGCATGGTTGTGAATTATATCAGGGTATACCTCGAATATATTGAAATAGTGAAACTGTAAGCCTCTGTTTCCAATGTGTTAGTGTTATGGTTCCTTCACCTTTATCATTTTCTTCTTCAGATCACCATACATTATGGTTTCTCCCATATCCATGTGGGATAAGGCCACTTGTCTCACTAATATAGTATGACACATTAATATAATCTATTTTCTTCATGGTGTCATCAAATCATTCTTAATCCCTTTTGATACACCATTATTGTGCATTTTTCTCAGCTATGGTATGAGGATTCTCATATTAGATACATTCTCTTATATTGTCTTATTAACCCCATGATATATCCTACTACAATAGATTAACTCCCTCAGCAATCAATCAAATTAAAACATGATCAACATGTTCATGACATTAGTTCTCTCATGTAAGATTAAACCATTTCTATGTAGGAATAACATATGGATGTTATCCTCTTGTGAACGGTAATTTCATTACTATGTAATATTAAATAGAACATAGTAGTATGTGATAATATCTTCTATATTATGATTCTGGTTTAGTATGTAATCGAAAATCTATTCATTCCTATGAATATCCGCTTAATATCAATGTTATTATAACTCATCCAAGAGTGTGATTGCAATAGAAAAATATGAAAACATCCAAAATTGTTGTTTTAATTACCATAATAAAAAATAAAAATAATTACTCCAATACAAAGTTTATCTATACATTTCACAATGGGAGAGAATCTTGATTGTGAGATAACGTCATATCCATGTGTTTGATCAAATCCACACTGACCATGTCTAACTTTGGATAACACATCTCCCCCATAACTAGTTCAGCTCCATGAGGGTTCCTCAATCTTCTCCCAAAGTGATATTCAAATATAAAATGTGTTTCAATAATAAAATAATTTATTGAATTAAATTAAAATGATATTTTTTAGTCAATTTATTTATTTTGATGTTACCTATAACATTTGGTCTTATTTATTCCTATATATAATGTATTTTTTTGATTTTCAATCACAAAATATTCATTATGGGATACATGATAATGGATAATTTAATTTTGTGACAATTATTTTTATTATATGTTACACTATTATACTTAAAAATATTTGTTATTATGAAATAATTGTCATGGGATATTGCGATATATCACGCTCGAATGGTTATTATTACAACCTATATTTTTGGAATATTATTTATATTATCATTATTATTGGCCATCATTTTTGTTATTGCTTATTTATATGCATATGCTACAAATGAAATTATAATTAAGGGAAATGGTCCAATGTATTTAAAGATATCATATGTCGTTGATTGTAGTTATTTGCAATCTATATGGTTCTCTTTAAAAAAATATAAATTACCATCCATATGGGGGATATGATTTTGTTACTACCTCCTAATATTTGTGTTCTGATACTATATGGTTATCCCTCATACTATACATGGGTTACTATAGAGCTCGATATAGGTTTATTCTTCTTCCCCATATAGAGGAATGAGTGGTACTTCGACAATGTTATCAGAGCCCACTAATTAATATTTCGAGCATGAATTTTAGTACATGTAGGTGGTTCACTGTTTTCTTATTTAGCACCAAAATTATGAACCACAATGTATTT
This sequence comes from Viscum album, assembly GCA_963277665.1. NCBI lineage: Eukaryota > Viridiplantae > Streptophyta > Magnoliopsida > Santalales > Viscaceae > Viscum > Viscum album. Next base: position 153,093,602 of record OY728163.1, read on the forward strand.
TAATTTAGTTAAATGAGACAACTATATAGAAATATTCTTTTTTAATTTTGGGAATTATACCTAATATAGACTATTTTATTTTTACTATATTAATTAAATGACAATATATTTATTGTATTATTATTATTACTTCACTACTTTATGTTATTACCACATGAATTTGTTTTTATAATAGATAGTTTGGGGTGAGTTGGTGACTGCTTCATAGTAAGGGGTAATAAAACTATACAAAGATCCCCCTAAATGTGTGTAAACAATATTGTATTATTTTAGTTTAAGATAAAACACTATTTATTGAGGGTTTATTGGAATCCATGATAGAGGTTGTGATTAACATATTTGGAGCCATTAACAAATAGTTAAAAATGGTAATATTATACTATTTTTGGATTAATTTTTAATCATTCTTATATATTATTTAATTTTATTCCTATTAGTATTGATTTATTTTTCAATGGTTGTATATGTATTTAACATATTGTATTAATGTTACACGCATCTGATGGATAGTCATGTTGTATAATTGTGTTCATGGATTTTGTAACCATATATCAGAGGTTATATATTACTATATAGGTATGAAAGGTATCCTTTAGTATACTAGTAAATTATAATAAATTTTTAGAATTAATTATGGTTGAATGGGTCATAATGGTTTTCAGGTAGAATCCCTAATCATATAAGGAAACTCGATTATAGGGAAAATAGTTTCTAAAAAATTTTCATTTTTACCATGATGTACTCAATATCTATTAGACATGGGAAGATTGTTTGAAATACTATTTTGGGATGATTTTGGTCAAATGATGATCATGGACTAGTCATTAAAACAATGTGAATATACATATTTTTTTTTAAAGAAGGTTAATTTATAGACTTAAATGCACTGTGTTGTTCATAAGTGTCCATGAAAAACATAAATATAAATCTTATATGAATTGGGAAATAATTCCTTATATAAGTTGATTATGTAGAAGAATTATGGGTCAATAAATATATATTTTTGTTAAGAATTAAAAAAATAAAATAATGTGAATCTCTATCAAATCCAAAATTATAAATCGTATACAAAATATGGAATGGACATCATATTGTATAAATTTTAATAACCAATGAATATTAACGTCCACTATTTTCGCATCCAGTAATTTTTTTATTTTATATAATATTCTCAATAATGGGTTCTATGAGGACATTGTAGAAGCACAAAAATGACTTATAATTAGCTGAGAAATAGATCCATATAAAAAACAACCAATGGAATGAGATCTTATTTTTATGGTAAAAAACGATTATTCATTACCAAATCCTTAAACCCACAACTTGGATTGAGGTATAGGGGTTCTTCCTTAGAGAATATATATAATACGATTACTACTAAGTAATCATTTATTTATAACATTAACAAATATATTTTGGATAGATAGTTTTATCTTGAGAAATTAAACAATAATTTTTTTATGAAGTTGTATTTTAATTATTTATAATTTCATATTACAAAAACCCATCGAAGATAGTTGTAATTTCACATAGAGTAATTTTTTACTTTCTTATAAATAATTTTTCTCAATAATATAAAAACATATCTCATTTATGGAGGAAAATTAATGGTGGTAATGATATTTCCATGGTCATTACTATCCAAAGATTCTAATTGAGCATGAAAAAGTCTTTTTCAACTCCAAATTTAATTTTTCTTTCAAAAACTCTATGGATATGAGATTCGATGATCATGGTCCACCTAGAATATTATTAATACTTATAAAATATTAATTTCATTAGCTAATCTAGTGTATTAATATCCATAATAGAGATGTATTTTACCCTATAGTTCCTAAACATTTTGTGCAAATATAAATCAAGAGAATCCTCCTCCTAAAAAGATGTTTGAGTAGGAGTAACCTAAGTCTCTAAATGATTTTATTTTACTTCATTTATTTCATTAATTATGTGCATATATTAATTGTAATCCTCATAACCTAGTTTATAAATTCATCCTTCTTATTGTGACCCCATATAATATTAGAACAATAAATATGATTAACAATATACATTTCATCAACAAAAATAGCTTGGTTGGTAGGGTTATTGATTCCTATAATAATGATTTTTAAAAAACATGGAAGTCTAAAATATAGAGTTAGAAAATAAATCTCTTTACTTAGGCTATATACTCTTTTAATATCTTTCCTCAGATTCTTATTTTCCTAAACAAACATCATCTTTGAATGATTTTAACAAGCTTTTTGACCTTCCCACTTCTTAAAATAGAGAATTAACATCATTTCCAAGCCTAAGGATTCACTTTCTGTAGCCTCTCTAGAATCATTTCACACATTGTCACTATGAAAATTGAATTCAACTCTAATAATGACCTTGATATTTGACATAAGTCCATTTTTTCTATTGTTGATTGTAGACTTCACAAACCATGAAATATAATTTTTATCCTCTATGATATAACATCAATTCATGATAACCATTTTGGTGTTCCCATTAATTATACTAGGTTACCTCTATAAAGCCCTAAAATACTCCCCTTTCTATAAATTAGTACATTAGCATAACATATGATACCATTGATAAATTTAGATACTAAAAGTGACCTTTAAGATGCAATATATTTGAGTTTCCATCATGTTATCTATGATAAAAATAATTAATATAATCATTGATAATACGCACATATTCTTTTAGATTGAGATTATTAATCATGTTTCCTCTCTTTAGTAAACTATAAGAGGGTTTATATTAGTATTAAACAATATAATGGACATACCAAAAAATGAGGAAGAAAAATATAATTATATTTAAGAATTATAAGATTTTAATACTTGAATTTAAACTTAATTTTGACCCACAATACTTTTTTGGGTTACTGATCCACCTCCACTAAAAGTTACTCCATCATTGTATGCATCATAGTAGACATCCTCATAAAAACACATAAAATATAAAAAACATAGTTACCTAAAATTTTATGAAATTTAATATTTTGGAAAGTAAGTGTGATTCCAAGACAAAAATACTAGTTATAGTAAAATTACCTCATTGGTAGGGTCTAAAAATTTTAGAATGAATTTTAAATTTTCATTATTATTGGTTTGTAAATTGTACAAGAGTTCTGGATGATATTTAGAAGTTCTGGAACCTCTTAAAGGATGTGTGTTATCCATGAAATTCAAAAAATTTAAATCTAGGAAACTAATGTGTGCTTAAAATTATAGGATGGGTGGTTAGGCTACAGCTAGATGGCAGCCCGAAGATATTATCTAGCTAATAAAATGCCACTCTCTAGTGGGTGGCCACAGTAGTGATTCTACCTTATCTCTATGAAAATGGTTTTTCCAGTGGAATTTTAAGGGGTAAAATTACCATTTTTACCAACAAATTAAATTAGGGGAATACAATATTACTCTACCTTAATTACCTTCATATATCATTGAATAATCCCCCTTTCTTTCAATATTCCCCTTGATCATATGGTGTTCTTGGTGGAATTCTTTTTAATATTTAGGTGAGTCACTATGTCTTAGGGCATTGACTATCATACAATTTATTATATGTTAAAAAATTTCTTTAGTTTTTTATTTGAGTCATATTCCATCCATATAATTATGGATCCATCACAATATGATGACTCATCCACTCTGACTATGAAGAGGGTGTCTCATAACTCCATTTACAGATGGATACTCATTCAACTGACGTAGTCATGTCACCCCACCGACAAGGACAAGTTTTTAATAATAAATTGAAAAGAATTATTAAATAAAATGTTTTAATTCATAACGATATTTTCAAGGTTAGTACTTCAGGTTTGAAAAAACATTCCATAGTCTATTAGTCTCAATTCTGGCATGACAAGGCTATCTAGTGAGTTTTTGGAATTCACACTATTATTAATTTTTTTCACGTAATTATAAATTTTATCATTAATTGTTTTAGATTGTTTCTATTGATATAGGGAATCACATTGTTTGGTAATGTCTTATTGATTTGTATGAGATTTGCTAGACTTTTGAAGGGATTTTGTAAAGATTACATTCATTGTGATTTAGTCATAGTGGATTATTTAAAGGTATGTGGTCTCTGTTCATTATTATGGCTTTATGATTTTATTATAGTTCATTAGGATGAAACTTTAAGACACTAAGGGTGATAAAAACCTATATAATAATTTAGATATTATAGTTAAATTAATTTTTTTTTAAATTTCATGTACATTTTTAAACATATATGAAGAATTACTGAGAAAACTTCCAAAGGAAATTGTGGACCCTTGGGCACTACATTTCTTTCACCAACTGCTGATAGATGAGGCCTTGACAATTTTTATGATATAAAGTGGCACCCAAACCCATTGATGTTTGTGATGATAGGTTGTGTTATTAGATAACCTTATTATGGATACTCTAAATACCTCTTATTTAAGGTATTATGACATTTATTTATTCTTTCATGTGGGTTACACATCTCCCAAGTGACCCCTTACATGCCATAGAATAATCTAATTGAACCAGGAATGAGTGTACCTTTCCCTTGAGAAGAGAAAACTTATGTGGTTTAACCTGGATAGGTTAATAATAGGTTGGGTTTGTGGACCAACCTAGTGTGAACCTAGAAATTGAGAAGGTCCATGATCCATTATCCACATCTATATACTACTATATATGTGGTGTTCCATTGTATATTATTTTGTTATACCATGCACAGAACTATTGAGAGATGTGATGAACTCTTTATGATGTGTGTTGAACCTAGACCTAAGGCTAAGACTGAGGACCCCAAGTGGGGTTAATCCATTTATTTATGGTGACCTAGGGGACCCTGATGGGGGCCCCAGTGATTTTTTGATTCTAATGAGATGGTTGGATTGGGTATGGATATTGATAATGGGTCGAGGAGTTATACCAACAGTTGATTATCATTTTATTAATTTTAAAGAATTACCTTAGGTTGGTAGTTTATTTTATTTTATAATTAAAAATAATATAGTCTTTTCTATAAAACTTTCCTCGTAGGTTGTTATGTGCTACAAAATAAAACTATTCAAGTGATGAGTTTGGTGAAACTAAAGAAACATGGTTAACTTTTGAACATTTTCACTTAGTCATTGCAATGGTGGGTATGAATAATATTAAAAAAAAATTATGAATATATGTGGTTTAGACTTATATATAAATTTATTTATTTAGTGGAAAATTATTTATTAATGAAAATAAAAGCTATTAGAAAATATAAGATACTTTTAATGAAAAATAATTATTATGCACAGAAACGTGTTTTAATTCAATAAATTAAAAACATCATTTTTGGTGAACGATCTTAATAAATATTAATTTTTATATATTCAATAAATAATTTGCATTCATCTTATGTTTTATATAGCTAAGAGATGGGAATAAATCATTTATTACTCTTAAAAATGGTATTTTTCTAAAAATAAGTTTTATCGCCATTTTGTGCACTAATTTTAAAAATAATATTATTTAGTTATATAATTTTTTAAAAAAACATATTTAATTTTTACAATTATCTTGAATAAATAATGATTGGGTGAATTTTTTATAATTTTTTAGAAAATAAATTTTTTAAGGAATACTGAAAATATTATTTTTAAATATGAATAGTCATGTTTCATAAATCTTTTAAGATGTTATTAAAATAAAATATTACTATTATATTATATTATAAAATTTAAACCATTGAAATTATATTTATATTGAATTTTTATATCAAAATTTTAAAACATTGAACTTTTTATTTTTGAAAACCATCATTCACATTGCATTTATGGGATTGATTTTAATTTAAAAATTTCCACATATTAATTAATTTTACCAAATTGGTCATCATATTTTGAATAAAAATAATTTTTATTTTATTATAATTTCAACATAATTTTTTTACCATAATGGAGAGTAAAAACAGAAAAACATATTTACTGTGGTTGAGGTAAAAATGTAGTTACTTGGGGTTGAACTAAAAAGATAACTATTAATGATGGCCCAAAAACCGTTCATAAAACATTATATAGAAATATTTCTACCTTATATATTCGATGTTCTATAATATTCCATTTTTTATCCTTGTGTAATTTGAAAAATGGGGGCATACCTATTATATTTAAAATATTACTACTATAAAACTCACCTATATTATAAAAGGCCACTCGCACTCCTCTACTATTAACACCTTCATAACATAGTGGTTATGACAATACCTACCCCATTAACTTAATTAATTCCATCATCTGATCATATAATCCTTATTTTATCAGAAAACCAACATAAAAAAACTTTTCGTATTAACCAAAAGTAGTTGTCTAAAGAATAGGTAATGTATTTAATCAGGATTTTTAAATGTTAATATATTATTAAAATTTACTTATTTTAACCCATTTTGAATATGGAAACAACGTTTGTGCATATGTACGACCTACCATCTCCTTGAACTGTTTATTACAGTTTCTATCTCTGTATATTATAAATTTATATAAATAAATATATATGAAACAAAATTATGTAAAAATAATGTTTAAGATTTATGATATAATGGAACCATCATCAAGTTAGATAACAAAAAATATAAAAAATCAAAAAATAGATGAAAACCAAGTCAATTGTTTCCTAAACCTGACATTAATATAGAATTTCTCATAAACAGTTAATAAAATCTCACAAGTAAATTATATATATTTTGATATATATAACTATTGTGGTTTTATTGACTTATAATAATCATATATTTTTTATACCATTCATTATCATGTGTATAAAGGCAGTCAAGACAAAAGGTAATGGATTTCTGGTCTCTCTTTTATTTGTGGGAGATATATGAAAATTCAACAGTCATTTCATTTGTGTAGTTTATATAACACCCCTTTGTCATGTCATATCATGAATATAATTATTTTAAATATATTTAAATATTAAATTTATGTTATGATTTATATCATTTTAGGATTCAAAATACACTAAATTATAAAGTTATTTTCATCTATCTTTTTTACTTATATAAGGAACAAGAAATATTCACCACCAATTCCACTGATGTAGTGTATATACAACTCATGAATGTATTTTCTAGTTATTCTCTAAAAAATTATGGGGATTTATATATCCATTTTAGGAGCTCTATTTCAGGAGTTATATATTTTATAAGATACGAAATCGATAATGTATTTTTTTTCTGAATTTTCCTTCCTCGAAAAAAATGTTAGGCTATACACCTGTATTATTTTATGAGATGTACAATTTAACAGATCCAAATTTTAAAAGAATAATATTTTATTTAATTGTGTATCTGAAACAAAAAACATTGTGTAGGAATGAATACAAAAACCTAAAAAATATGATATATTTACCATTTTAAATATATTTATTATATTTTAAAGATTTTGATGTACATAACAATGAGTACTCTTGATTTACACCCATGAATGGTTTGGTTCGGTGGCCCTTGTCACATGCAAAACTGATTTTTACCAAATAATATAATTATTAAAAATGAAGAAATTATATCATCTGGTAAATTGGTGGTTATTAATAGTATTGAATAACTTATGAAAATATATGTTTGAATTCATTAGTTGCCAAATGATTAGAAATAAAAATCAAAACCAACAAGATATTAATGAAATGTTTTTATAAAAACATTTTTTAGGAACCCAAAGGAATATTATAAAAATAAATTAAATTAGATAACATTTTTGAATTATATTAAAGAAATTTAAATATTATATATTCAATTAAAAAAATTATGTTTATCGAATAGATTTGTAAGAAAAAGATAAGAAAAAAAATCCAATTTTACACTTAAAAATAGTATTTTTCTAAAGAAAATTTTGTTCCCTTTTAATGGTGCATTTTATTTAAAACTAAATTAAGTAACATATATAAATTTAATGTGAAAAACAAAATTCATTTTTTAAATCATAATTTTGAAATTTTGTTTGGGAGTATACTTTTAATTTTTAAGAAAATTTTAATTTTTCTGAATTTTAAAAAATATTAAATTTTAATTAAAAACTGACATTTCATCTAAAAAAATTACAATTTTAAATTATATTTTGAATGTGTTTTAAAGTAAAAATAGTTAAATTATACACATATTAATAAAATTTATGGCATTATAATCTGTTTTATATTGAAGTTATATATAGAAACATGGTTAACTTTTGAACATTTTCACTTTAGAAACATCTATTATTATTCCTTTTGTGGGGTTTAATTTTAAATTAAATTGTCCCACTTATGTGAATTGAATTTCAAAAAATGGATTATATATTTTTAATCATCATAATTTATAACTTATATTTAGGTAATCTTAATTTTTTACTATTGTGATAAGAAAGCAAAGTTAATTTTCATCATAGTGATTAAGGAATAAACATGTTAACATAATGGATAATCATAAAAGATAAGGTGTGTAATTAACCCAAAAAAGGCCCAAAAAACTAGGATGGAAAAGTTTCAAAAAATTACATATTTTCTTTACAATGGTCATTATTTGTGGAAAATAATTTAAAGGATTCTTCCCGACTGTGTTTACATTTTGGTAATTACATGAATGGAACTCCCACTCCACTCACTACCACAAAACTGGGCAAGGCCTGCGCCCCCCTTTATCAGCACTAACGGTTTAGTGCTGATAACGGGGCGAGCCTTTAACAGCGCTAAAAAAATGCTGATAAAGGACACCATTATCAGCGCTTTTTACTTGCACTGATAAAGGGTCCCGCAGATTTGTTAAAAACCCGCGGGTCCTCTTCCTCCTCCCCGCACACAATCATGCTCTTGCGGAAGCCCTCGTCTGCGCCACTGTCACCGCCTCCTCCTCCTCCGCCGTGGCCGTCTCCTCCTCCTTTGCTTCTTCTCCTCCTCCTCCTCCTCCACCGGCCTCATCCTCCTCCTCCTCCGGTGCCTCCGCTGCCTCCACCCTGCCTCCGCGCCGCTGCTGCCGGTGCCTCCTCCTCCACCGCGGCCTCCCCCCCCCCCCCCGCCTCCGCTGGTGCCTCCTCCTCCTCCGCCGGTGCCTCCTCCTCCACCACGTCCTCCTCCTCCACCGCGGCCTCCTCCTCCTCCACCGGTGCCTCCACGGCCTCCTCCTCCTTCGCGGCCTCCTCCTCCTCCATTGTGCGGTATGCTATGCCCAATAATTGTAATCTTCTATGTTTTTTGTTTTTGTTCTATATTTCAACTATCATGATTTGTGTGAATCAATTTTATTTGAAGTGGGGGGGTGCAGGTGCTACGGGGGTGTAGTGGGTGGGGCTGGGGTGTGCAGGTGGGGGTGTTTAGGTGGGGGAGATGTGCAGTGGGTGAACATGTGTAGGTGGGGCGTATAATGGGGGGTCTATTGGGTGTGAGGTGGGGGGTGTACAGGTTGGGGGTGGGGGTGGGAGTGGGCTGTGCAGGTGGGGCTGGGTGGGATATGCAAGTGGAAGGGGGGGTTTCTCAAGTGGGTGGTGGGGAAGAGAGTGTTCTAGTTGGGGGGGGGGGGGTCTAGGTAGGTGGGAGTCTGTTGGTGGGTGAGGTTGGGGGTGTAAAAGTGGGGGAGGGGTGTGAAGTTGGGGGTGGGGGAGGGGGTTGTGCAAGTGGGGGGGTGTTGTGGGTGGATGGGAGGGGGGATGTGCAGGAGTCTGCTGGGGGAGATATGGGGAGGGGGGATGTGCATGTGGGAAGTCGACACATCCATAGTTTTCTAATAAGCACTGGGAAGTCATCACTTCTAGAGATTTGGATAGGCCTGAGGCCTCTTAGGTTTTGGTTCTTGTCTATTTATCTTGATAAGTAAGGAATCATATGATCTAAAAGTGACATCAACAATATATGATTAATTCTTTCTCCCACAAAACAATTTTCTAGAAATAATATATCTTCGGAAGGTGAGGGAGCCTTTTAGAATTATTTCATATAGAGACCAGTCAAGGAAAGTATCCATATATATCCACCTAGAGTAGGGACCTCTATGGCCACTGCCTCCTACTCTGCTCCTGCTCCTCCTCCTCCTCCTCCACCGGCCTCATCCTCCTCCTCCTCTGCTGCCTCCGCCGATGCCTCCTCCTCCTCAGCCGGTGCCGCCGGTGCCTCCGCGGCCTCCTCATCCTCCGCCGGTGCCTCCGCGGCCTACTCCTCCTCCTCTTTCACGCCGCGGTCACGCCGCGGTCACGCTGTGGTCACGCCGCGGTCACGCCGCGATCACACCGGTGCCTCTGCGGCCGCCGCCTCCTCCTCCTCCGCCGCAGCCGCCGCCTCCTCCTCTGCTCCTACTCCTCCTCCTCCTCCTCCTCCACCGGCCTCATCCTCCTCATCCTCTACTGCCTCCGCTGCCTTCGCCCTGCCTCCGCCGTACCTCTGCGCTGCCACCGGTGCCTCCTCCTCCACCGCAGCCTCCTCCTCCTCCACCGAGGCCTTCTCCTCCTCCACCGCGGCCTCCTCCTCCTCCTCCGCTGCCTCTGCTGCCTACTCCTCCTCCATCGCGGGCGCCGCCTCCTCCTCTGTTCCTGATCCTCCTCCCCTCCACCGGACTCATCCTCCTCCTCCTCTGCTGCCTTCGCTGCCTCCGCCCTGCCTCCGCACTGCCTTCGGTGCCTCCTCCTCCACCACGGCCTCCTACTCCTCCGCCGATGCCTCCTGATCCTCCGTTGGTGCCACCGGTGCCTCCACGTCTCCTCCTCCTCCGCGGTCACGCTGCGGTAACGCTACAGTCATGCCGCGGTCAGGCCGCCGTCACGCCGCGTTCACGCCGCGGTCACGCCACGGTCACGCCGCAGTCACGCAGCGGTCACGCCGCGGTCACACCCCGGTCAAGCCGCGGTCACGCCGCGGTCACCCCGCGGTCACGCCACGGTCACGCCGCAGTCACACTGGTGCCTCCGCGGCCGCTACCTCCTCCTCATCAGCCGCGGCCGCCTCCTCCTCCTCTGCTCCTGCTCCTCCTCCTCCTCCTCCACCAGCCTCATCCTCCTCCTCCTCCACTACCTCTGCTGCCTCCGCCCTGCCTCCGCCCTGCCTCTGCGCTGCCGCCAGTGCCTCTTCCTCCACCGCGGCCTCCACCTCCTCCACTGCGGCCTCCTCCTCCTCCATCGCGGCCTCCTCCTCCTCCTCCTCCGCTGCCTCCGCTGCCTCCTCTACCTCTGCCACGGCCTCCTCCTCCTCCTCTGCTCCTGCTCCTCCTCCCCTCCACCGGCCTCATCCTCCTCCTCCTCCACTGCCTTCGCTACCTCTGCCCTGCCTCCGCACTACCGTCGGTGCCTCCGGTGCCTCCTCCTCCACCGCGGCCTCCTCTTCCTCCGCCAATGCCTCCTCCTCCTCTGCCGGTGCCGCCGGTGCCTCCACATCTCCTCCTCCTCTGTGGTCACGCCGTGGTCACGCTGCGGTCATGTCGCGGTCACGCAGCGGTCACGCCACGGTCACACCGCGGCCACGCCGCAGTCATGCCGCGGTCACCCCGCGGTCATGACACGATCACGCCGGTGCCTCCGCGGCAGCCGCCTTCTCCTCCTCCACCGCGGTCGCCGCCTCCTCCTCTGCTCCTGCTCCTCGTCCTCCTCCTCCACCGGCCTCATCCTCCTCCTCCTCTGCTGCCTCCGCCGATGCCTCCTCCTCCTCCGCCGGTGTCGCTGGTGCCTCCGTGGCCTCCTCCTCCTCCGCGGTCATGCCGCGTTCAAGCCACGGTCACGCCGCGTTCACGCCGCGGTCACGCCGCGGTCACGCCGCGGTCACGCCGCAGTCACACCGTGGTCACGCCGGTGCCTCCGTGGCCGCCGCCTCCTCCTCTACTCCTGCTCCTCCTCCTCCTCCTCCACCAACCTCATCCATTCTTTATAAATTCCCCATATTTTGTTTAAGAATTATTGTTTCATGGTATCATTATTTCCTTGTAAGGAGTTTTAGGTTATCCAGAAAAGGTTTGAGAAGTCATTTCTCCAAATCAGTCAGAGAATGTATTCAAGATCCACAACATTCTAAACATAGTCATTTCATGGTCACATTATTTCCTTGAAGTGTCTTGTTTAATATCTAAATTATACTCATATTCCTTCTCCTCTAACCTATATACTCAAGCTATGGATTTCAAATATGATGAATATAAATAAAGAATGGATGAATGGCAATCGGTTGACAAAACAATATGAAGAAGGCGTGAAAGAGTATATCAAGTTTGCAAAAGATCATGCATGTGACTCTTCTCAAATCCTTTGTCTGTGTTTACGCTGTTGTTATTCAAAACAAATTAGTCCAGATGAGTTGGAAGAACACTTGATCTGTCATGGAATAGATCAAAGTTATACATGTTGGAATAAACATGGGGAAACAATGAATGTAGGTAGTGACTGGGGTGACACTGCGTTTTATGGATCATCTGATATGATTACAAACATGAACAATGAAGATGAAGATCGTATTGAGGATTTGATTACAGATGTGAATGATGATGAAAATTGTACTGAGAAAATGACAAGGACCTTCGAAGATGAACTTCGTGATTGCTCAAAATTGTTTGAAAAGTTAAATTGTTTTGCAAAGACGCCATTGTATGCTGGTTGCACTAAATATACAGCATTGTCAGCCGTACAGAAGCTGTATAATTTGAAAGCAGATAACTGGTGGAGTGACTACAGTTTTACGAAACTACTTTCCCTCTTGAATGACATGCTCCAAGAAGACAATAAGCTCCCGAGCCGAACATACAATGCCAAACGAATGCTACGCTCTATGGGTATAATCTCTGAAAGAATACACGCCTTCCCGAATGACTGTATACTGTTTCGCAAGGACCACAAATCACTTAAAGAATGCCCAAAGTGTGGTGCTTCTCGATACAAGAAAGATGAATCCAGCCCTACTAAAGTTGTATGGTACTTTCCAAGCATTCCAAGGTTTAGACGCCTATATGGAAGTGAGGAGACTGCAGAATAATTAACATGGCATGTAGATACAAGAATTAAAGATGGGATACTACGTCACCCGGCAGACTCTCCTCAGTGGAAGAGAATCGATCACGAGTATCCTGAATTTGGAAATGTGTCAAGAAACCTTCGTCTTGCGTTATCTACAGATGGAGTGAATCCTTTTCGTTTTCAAAGCAACAGTCACAGTACATGGCCGGTTATGTTGATAAATTATAACTTACCACCGTGGTTATGCATGAAACGAAAATACATCATGTTATCTTTGCTTATATCAGGACCAAAACAACCGGGTAATGATATTGATGTTTATTTAGCTCCATTGATCGATGATTTGAAATTATTGTGGGATTCAGGTGTTACATTGTATGATGCTTACAGAAAGGAAGATTTCACTTTGAGAGTCATGTTGTATGGGACGATAAATGACTTCCCTGCTTATGGAAATTTGTCAGGATATAGCATTAAAGGAACTCAAGGTTGTCCCGTTTGCGAAGAAGGTACACAATCAATTAGGTTGAAACATTCATCGAAAACTGTGTTTCTAGGACATCGCAGATTTCTACCGCGACAACATAAGTACAGTTCTTGGAATACATCATTAGATGGAAGTTCAGAAGAATGTACAACACTGTCTCCACTAACAGGCGATCAATTGTTTGAGAAAGTTAAAAATATGGACACTACTTTTGGTAAACCAGCTTCAAAAAACCTTACGAAAATCGGTTGGAAAAAGAGATCATTTTTTTTTGAATTACAATACTGGAATTGTCTATATGTAAGACATTTTATTGATGTTATGCATGTACAAAAAATGTATTTGATAGTGTTATCGGCACGTTGCTAAGTACATCTGGCAAAATAAAAGATGGAATTAAGGCTAGGTTAGATATGGTTGAGATGGGAATACGATAAGAGTTAGCACCAGTGGAGGGTGAAAAACGAACATTTCTTCCTCCTGTTGCTTACACTCTTTCCAGGTAGGAGAGATATAAGTTTTGAAACTTCTTGAATGACGTAATGGTTCCAGAGGGGTATTCGTCAAATATCAGTAACCTTGTGTCAATGAGCGACTTGAAGTTAAAAGGTCTGAAATCACATGACTATCATGTTTTGATGCAAAATTTCATTCCAATTGCTTTACATTGAATTTTTCCCAATAATGTCAGCCATACAATAACAAAACTGTGTTTTTTCTTCAATGCTATATGTAGCAAAGTTATAGACCCGGTGAAATTGCCAGCTATGGAAAAAGAAATTTCCGTCATATTATGTGAATTAGAAATGTTCTTCTCGCCTTCATTTTTTGATATGATGTTTCATTTGATGGTCCACTTGGTGAGAGAGATTCGACTATGTGGTCTTGTACATTACAGATGGATGTACCCCATTGAATGGTATATGAATATTTTGAAAGGGTATGACAAAAATCGAAGTCGGTCAGAGGGATGTATTGCAGAGTGATATATTGTTGAGGAAGCCGTTGAATTCTGTACCGAATACTTGTCTGGTGTGGAAAGCATTGGCTTACCGAAATCTCATCACACTAGGCGGCTTGAGGGTGAAGGAATTTCTGGAAGAAAGGTTGTCACACTCAATATTACAGATCGGGAGCAGGCCCACATTTATGTTTTTCATAACAGTTTCAACGTTGACCCATATGTTGAAATCCACAAAGAAATTCTTAGGCGTTTGAATCCATCAAGGTCTGAAAAATGGATATCAGATACACATAATCGATAGTTTATAGGATGGTTTGGAGATAATATTTTTAAGAAGTCAAATGGAAATCTAGAGTCAATTTCGGAATGACTTCGATGGCTAGCCGGAGGACCAAGTGTGTATGCATTGTCTTACAATGCTTATGTAGTTAATGGTTATACATTTTATACTAATGAACATGATGAAGACAGTACCATTCGGAATAGTGGGGTTACACTTGTGGCTGAAGCGATGCATGTTTCCGGTGCTAAGGACAGAAATCCAATTTATGCGAATATGTCATACTTTGGCATCATCAAACAAATATGGGAGTTGGATTATACGAAATTTCAAGTTCTGATATTTCAATGCAAGTGGGTTGATAACAGGAGTGCTGTAAAAATAGATGATTTGGGATTCGTGAATGTTGATTTTAGTAAGTAAGGGGAGAAAGATGAACCATTTATAATGGCATCACAGGCAGTGCAAGTATTTTATGTTCCAGATCCCGCAAACCGAAACTGGTCAATTGTTCTGTTATCGACCAAAACAGCTGAAAGGTCAGATGAAAATTCAACGAAAGATGACCCTTTCATTGGGACTTCACAATCATTTCGCAGTGGTCCCAATGTAGATGATGTTTTGTATGTAAGAGGAGACCACAATGAAGGGATATGGATAGTTGAAAGAGGGGTCAAATCCCTTCAGCCTTTTAAAAGAAAGGGAGTTCAATAAAAAGGTTATTGATTTTTATTGTAATATAGAATGTGTTACATTATGTTATTATCTGTTCACTGCTGCATTTATGTGATCTAAATTAAATTTTAAACCAGCTCTGCAGATAATAACTTCTTCACCTGTTTATGCACCCAATGAAAGACAATAGTTCTCTCAACCTGTTGCAGCTGGTCCCACTGCTGACGTACAACAGTTCTCTCAACCTGTTGCAGCTGGTGTCAGTGCCGATGCTAACACTTCGGAGATACATAATGATGATACAGAAACTGAGGAAATGGTAGGCGATGAAACCCCAGCGACACAAAAAACAGGTGTGCCATAGTTTGACAGTTTTATCAAAAATTCTCAAGGAAAAAGCAAAAGGCATCAAATATGAGGTGGGATGGAATAAACGAGGCCAGCATGTAAATCCCAAAAAAGCTATTTTTAGTAGCTATGTTGGAATCGTCACTTGACAACGCGTGCCGATTGACGTAGAGTCGTGGCACCATGTCGTCAGCGGGTTGAAAACATTAATGTGGGAAGCGATTACGGTAACATTACGATATCATCTATTTAATTTATTAAAATAAAATGAAATATTGAAATATTGACTAACCCTTCATCATCTCTTGAAGAGTGCATTTATAGAAGATGTTTCGTAGAAAGAATATGTTTTAAGACTAGCAGGAAGGATTCAAAGATCCTTTTGCACCATTTTAACGAAACATCATCTGAAAGATGCCGAAGGGAAAATCAAGCCGCACCCACCTCCTCTTTATACACACTTGATATCCCAAGGAACGTGGGATGCGTTTTTCAACCATCGTGCGGAACAGAATTTTCAGGTACATTGTGTTTGGTTACACAGTGTGTAACGTTGCTTGTATTCATCACGTTAATTGATAGGTTTTTATTTATGAAACAGCAACTGAGTGCTGAAAATAAGGAACGGGCAGCAAAACCAGCGTACCCCTACAGTAAAGCAAGGTTGGGGTACGCTTAAATTGAAAAAAAATTCGTATGTATTTTAAAAGTACTGTAATAATTTCATGTGACATAAAACAACACTGTAACCATGTTTCTCTATTTATATGCAGATT
Source organism: Viscum album (assembly GCA_963277665.1). Taxonomy (NCBI): domain Eukaryota; kingdom Viridiplantae; phylum Streptophyta; class Magnoliopsida; order Santalales; family Viscaceae; genus Viscum; species Viscum album. The sequence continues at coordinate 153,110,042 of OY728163.1, forward strand.
GATGAAGCAAAATCTCAAGTCACTTCCATTCCACGCCATGTGCTATGGAAGGAGGCTCGTGTTAATAAAGAGGGGAAACTGATAGATGAAAACACACAAAAAGTCTGGGAAACATGTGTAAGTATGACATAATATAAAATTTTTTTGCTTTAAATCACTATTACATAACAATGCTTACTTATTTTTTCATATTTTGTTATTTGACATAGTCACAAGAATCAACAAAACCTGCACCGAATGTAGAAATACTTTCAACGGCCTTGAAACAAGCAGAACAGTATAGCCGCGTCAGAGGTGTGGATTTGGGGTGTCACCCCGGGCATATTTTAAGAAAAAAAAGAAGAGGATGAACAAACTAAATAATTGAATGTAATGAGAGATAAAGTAGCTACCCTTGAAGAACTAATCCAAACTTAGGGAGAGATGCTAAAGAGTTTGATGGAGGATAGGTGAAGAGAACAAACAACTCAGGAACAACCCCCATGAGAAGATCCACCCCTCACCAGCTTTGAGGCGAGCCATTCCCCTCAAAGACCTGACTTAACCAAGGTAATCAATGTTATAATATTCTTTTTTGTGAGATGTGAATAACATAGACACTGATACCTTTCATGTAATGATATTCTGCAGGGTGAAAATGACTGTGATTTATATCTATCAACTCCCACCCATCACCTTGTAGCGAGGGATACGGTGTTCAAGATGCCGAATGACACACTACACTCCAGACCACTTCCAAGCGGTCATGTCAAAGTGTCGATTAACGTAGCTCATGAGCCGACCACCTAGATACCCGTGCCAAATGATGATGACGACATTCATACAGTGGAAAAAGCTGTTGGAACATTCCTTTCATGGCTGTCGAATCTTGTAAAAAACATGTCGAGCAGGAGGTATTCATTTTCAGTTCATTTTTCAAGCAGAACCTTTAACATTAAATTAGAAAATGGCTGAACCGATGAATTTTTTTATAGAAGGATAAAATGGAGAAGCTAAAGTGAAAGAGCGGATCCAACATTGGATCAACCAACCGATCAAAACGATTTACTGAGAGTGCGTTTACCCCACCCATTATATATCCACATTTAATAGCATTGCAAGCTCATGTGGATACGAAAATGAAAGACGGAAAGTGTCATACAATTTTTTGTGAAAAAGATATGTACGGATAGGAAAAATTAGATTTCATTAGTGCAGACGCTGTTTCTGATATCATCACATACGACTGGCTAGACGCCTCAGTTATAAATGTATACATGAGGTATGTTTTCATGATTTAATTTTACAGAAGCTGATATACTTTGATAATTATCGATAAATACATATCATATTTTCTCACAAGCGTATATATGAAAAAAAATTGAAGGGATTTGCCCATGAATACAAATTTGGACTCGTTAGTCCTCACAAAATTTCTACAAAACGAAGAGAAGTAGATTCTAATGTTCAGGCGGAATTGATGTCAAATCTACTCAGAACATTTCAAACAGGAATTACGACTGATAGGCTCTTTTTAATACCAACGATGCAAGGGTAAAACTCTACATTTTAATCATATCAATTATATTTTCATTTCTATCAGTACTTATTTCTTTTTGTGTTTTTAGGGAACATTGGATGCTCATTGCAGTCAATTTGGATACTCCAATGATTTATTTTCTGGATTCACTGCATGGATATCCAACTAACTGACCACACATGATGGTGATCGTCATTTTGTAATACACTAAATCCAACATTTTAGAACTAAATATCTAGTTATATAATTTATATTATCTTTTAATGAGTATTTTGTTATGATAGGGCGGTGTATGAATATCGTCTAAAGGATGGAATGAATCCAGGGCTTAAGGATGACAATGCCCACATGATCTACAATTGGAGAAGTATCTGGGTATATATAATTATATTTCACTATCCAAATACATATCAAAACAGATTACTTATTTTTCTCGATGTTTCTGCAGTGTCCGAAACAAAAAAATGACAAGGACTGCGGTTATTATGTTTATAAATTTTTGAAAGAGATCATATTTCATGAACAAAATAGCATCCCTAAAGAGGTATTTTTGAAAATAATTACTACTTTATTTAAAATAATTATTAATCCTTTGTGTATTTATATTTTTTCAGTACTACTATAACTGTCGCAAAAACTCCTATTTAGAAGATGATATAAATGTCTTTAAAAACGAATGGGCAGCGTACCTGATGGAAGAATGTAAAAAAATAGGACAATGAAGGTGAATTCCTAATACTTATGTTATCTTTATATGGTCATTTATATCTCTCTTTACACTTATTGAGCATCTATGATGTGTACGAATCGACCGCACCTCAATCCGACGAATGGTGTGACCGGTTTGGCTAAAAGTGTCTGTTATCAGTTGGAAATTGTCATGAACTTTAGAAAACAACACCAATGACATACGGAAAAATGAGAAAACGCGTTCAGATTGTTTTGATACTTTAGGAAAACGATCCACGAGTCATTTGTGACGTTTATAAATCGACCTCACCTCAATCTGACGCACGGTGTGACCGGTATGGCTAAAAGTGTCTGATATCAGTTTTAAAATGACATAAACTTTAGAAAACAACACTACTGACAAACAAAATACCGAGAAAACACGTTCGGAGTGTTTTGAAACTTTAGAACAATGATCCACGAGTCAATTGTGACGTGTACGAATCGACCGAACCTCAATCAGACGCACGGTGTGACCGGTATGGCTCAAAGTGTTTGATATCAGTTTCAAAATGACATAAAATTTAGAAAACAACACTACTGACAAACGTAATACTGAGAAAAAGCATTAGGATTGTTTTGAAACTTTAGGAAAATGATCCACGAGTCAATTGTGATGTGTATGAATCGACCGCACCTCAATCCGACGCACGGTGTGACCCGTATGGCTCAATGTGTTTTATATCAGTTTCAAAATGACGTAAACATTGGAAAACAACACTACTGACATACGGAATACCATGCAAACGCATTTGGATTGTTTTGAAAATTTAGAAAAATGATCCACGAGTCATTTGTGACGTGTACGAATCGACCACACCTCAATCCGACACACGGTGTGACCGGTATGTCTAATAGTGTCTGTTATTAGTTGGAAAATGACATAAACTTTAGAAAACAACACCAATGACATACAGAATACCGATCAAACACGTTCAGATTGTTTTGAAACATTAGGAAAATGATCCACGAGTCATTTTTGACATGTATAAATCGACCGCACCTCAATCTGACGCACGGTGAGACCGATATGTCTAAAAGTGTCTGTTATCAGTTGGAAAATGACATAAACTTTGTAAAACAACACCAATGACATACGGAAAACCAAGAAAACGCGTTCAGATTGTTTTGATACATTAGGACAACGATCCACATGTCATTTGTGACGTGTACGAATTGACCGCACCTCAATCCGAGACACGGTGTGACCGGTATGGCTAAAAGTGTCTGATATCAGTTTTAAAATGACATAAACATTAGAAAACAACACTAATGAAACACAGAATACCGATAAACGCATTTGAATTGTTTTGAAACTTTAGAAAAATGATCCACGAGTCAATTGTGACGTGTATGAATCGACTGCACCTCAATCCGATGCACGGTGTGACCAGTATGGCTAAAAGTGTATGATATCAATTTCAAATTGAGATAAACTCTGGAAAACAAAAACAATGACATATGGAAAATCGAGCAAACATGTTTGGACTATTTTGATACATTAGGACAATGATCCACGAGTCATTTTTGACATTTACGAATTGACCGCACCTCAATCCGATGCACGGTGTGACCCGTATGGCTCAAAGTGTTTGATATCAGTTTCAAAATGACATAAACTTTAGAAATCAACACTACTGACATACGGAATACCAAGGAAACGCATTCAGATTGTTTTGAAACATTAGGACAACGATCCATGAGTCAATTGTGATGTGTACGAATTGACCTCACCTCAATCCGACGCACGGTGTGACCCGTATGGCTCAAAGTGTTTTATATCAGTTTCAAAATAACATAAACTTTGGAAAACAACACTACTGACATACGGAATACCAAGAAAATTCCTTTGGATTGTTTTGAAACTTTTGGAAAATGATCCACGAGTCATTTGTGACGTGCACGAATCGACCGCACCTCAATCCGACGCACGGTGTGACCGGTATGGCTAAAAGTGTCTGTTATTAGTTGGAAAATGACATAAACTTTAGAAAACAACAACAATGACATATGGAATACCGAGAAAACGCATTCAGATTGTTTTTAAACTTTAGGACAATGATCCACGAGTCATTTTTGACGTGTACGAATTTCCCGCACCTCAATCTGACGCACGGTGTGACCAGTATGGATAAAAGTGTCTGTTATCAGTTGGAAAATGACATAAACTTTGGAAAACAACAACAATGACATACAGAAAACTGAGCAAACATGTTCAGATTGCTTTGATACTTTAGTACAACGATCCACGAGTCATTTTTGATGTGTACGAATCGACCGCACCTCAATCCGACACACGGTGTGACCGGTATGGCTAAAAGTGTCTGATGTCAGTTTTAAAATGACATAAACTTTAGAAAACAACACAACTGACACATGGAATATAGATAAAACGCATTCGGATTGTTTTGAAACATTAGAACAATGATCAAAGAGTCAATTGTGACGTGTACGAATCGACTGCACCTCAATCTGACTCACGGTGTGACCGGTATAGCTAAAAATGTATGATATCAGTTTCAAATTGAGATAAACTTTGGAAAACAAAACCAATGACATACGGAAAACCGAGAAAACGAATTTGGATTGTTTGTATACTTTAGGACAATGATCCAAGAGTCATTTGTGACGTGTATGAATCGACCACACCTCAATCCGACGCACGGTGTGACCCGTATGGCTCAAAGTCTTTGACATCAGTTTCAAAATGACATAAACTTTAGAAAACAACACTACTGACGTACGGAATACTGAGAAAACACATTCAGATTGTTTTTAAACATTAGGACAACAATCCACGAGTCAATTGTGACATGTACGAATTGACCACACCTCAATCCGATGCACGGTGTGACCCATATGGCTCAAAGTTTTTTATATCAGTTTCAAAATGACATAAACTTTAGAAAACAACACTACTGACATACGGAATACCGATCAAACATGTTCGGATTGTTTTGAAACATTATGAAAATGATCCACGAGTCATTTGTGACGTGTAAGAATCGACTACACCTTAATCCGACGTATGGTGTGACCGGGATGTCTAAAAGTGTATGTTATCAGTTTCAAATTGAGATAAACTTTGGAAAACCACACCAATGACATACGGAAAACTGAGAAAATGCATTCAAATTGTTTTGATACTTTAGGAAAACGTTCCATGAGTAATTTTTGATGTGTATGAATTGACCGCACCTCAATCTGACGCACGGTGTGACCCGTATGTCTCAAAGTGTTTGATATCAGTTTCAAAATGACATAAACTTTAGAAAACAACACTATTGACATACGGAATACCGAGAAACTGCATTCGGATTATTTGTAAACTTTAGGACAATGATCCAAGAGTCATTTCTGACGTGTACAAATCGACCTCACCTCAATCCGATGCACGGTGTGACCGGTATGGCTAAAAGTGTCTGATATCAGTTTCAAATTAAGATAAACTTTGGAAAACAACACCAATGACATACGGCAAACCGAGAAAACGTGTTCAGATTGTTTTGATACTTTAGGACAATGATCTACGAGTCATTTGTGACGTGTATGAATCGACCGCACCTCAATCCGATGCACGGTGTGACCAGTATGGCTAAAAGTGTCTGTTATCAGTTGGAAAATGACATAAACATTAGAAAACAACACTACTGACATACGGAATACCGAGAAAACGCGTTCGGATTGTTTTGAATCTTTAGGACAATGATCCACGAGTCATTTGTGACGTGTTCTAATAGACCACACCTCAATCTAACGCTTGGTGTGACCGGTATGGCTAAATGTGTCTGTTATCAGTAGAAAAATGACATAAACTTTCAAAAAAAACAACACCAATGACATACGGAATACCAAGAAAACGCGTTCGGATTGATTTGATACTTTAGGACAATGATCCATGAGTCATTTGTGATGTGTACGAATCGACCTCACCTCAATCCAACGCACGGTGTGACCGGTATGGCTAAAAGTGTCTGATATTAGTTTCAAATTGAAATAAACTTTGGGAAACAACACCAATGACATATGGCAAACCGAGAAAACGCGTTCGGATTTTTTTGATACATTAGGACAACGATCCACGAGTCATTTGTGACGTGTATGAATCGACCGCACCTCAATCCGACCGACGCACGGTGTGACCGGTAAGTATTTTTATTAGATAAAGAATCAGTATATATTAAATGAGATAAATCAATCAAAAACATATTGATTTTACATTATTCCCTTTCATTGTTTTGAAAATGAAAACATTTGAGTTTAAAATTTCATATTTTAGTTTCACATTTCCATATTAATGTATTCTTTCATATTACTGTTTTAATTTCTTTCATTATTGCATTACTAACATAATATTTGTTTTCTTATATAGGTGAATTTTTTTCCTTGAGTTCGGATGCTTTTTCCCGAAACAAATACCATCGAGATAGGACCACAGATATCAAAGGATGAAACATGAATTTTTATAACTGTTGTTGAATAATTGTAATTGTAACCATGTAAATCAATGTTTGAAATGTATATAGCAATGTGTTTTTTTGTATTCATGATGTTAAGTAAATGTATATACCGTTGTCGGTCAAAATATTGTGTGCGGTTGCTAGGGTGTGCAGGTGTGCATGTGCTACTTTGTGCAGGTATTCTGGTGTACAGGTGTGCAGGTCCTGTTTTGTAGGTGCAGGCGATGGGGCCTTTATCACCACTTTTTTAGCGCTGATTAAGGACACCTTTAACAGCGCTAGAGGAGCGCTGATAAAGGAAGACTTTATCAGCGCTCCGTTAAGCGCCGATAGAGGAGACCTTTATCAGCGCTAAAAGAAGCGCTGATAAAGTGTTCCTTTATCAGCGCTCTGAGAAGCGCTGATATAGGAGACCTATATCAGCGCTAAACAAGTGCTAATAAAGTAGGTCCTTTATTAGCGCTTCTCGGAGCACTGATAAAGTGGACCCCCCCCCCCCCCCCCTATATCTATGCCGGCATTAACAACGCTTTTCTAGCACTGTTAATGCTGGTTTTTAGTGCTGATAAAGGTGCAGTTTGTAGTAGTGACTATAAAAGGGAACTCACTCTCTTACTTTATTCACACCTCTCAAGCCATTTGGATAATCTAAATGCAACATAATACACTAATAAACTTACCTACCCTTATAATAGTGGCCTTAATTCTACAATAAATCCATTTAATTAAGGCCTTTTGGGAAAACCAAAAGAAGATACCCAAAGAAGAGGTAATGTTTTTCTGAAAGTAATTTTATTTTATGTCCAAATCCACCTCCCTCTACTATTATTATATCATTATTATATATAAAAAAACTATTAAATATAATTAAATTGTATTATGTTAATTTTATGACCTAATTGAACACACACGTCCATAAAATGGATTACACAATCAATATTTGTGTGTATAGAAAACTACCACCTCACGAACTAATTTCGTTCATTCTTCCATAAACAGCTTCAATTGTTAGAGAAAATTATTTATTTATAATTTAAACCTGATATATATCATATTTTTAATCTAATTATTTATTTTTAATTATTATAAAAAAATACCATTATAATTTATATTTTTTGGAAATAATATAACATCGTTTGTGTGTACAAAAGAATACCGCCATGCGAAAAGATGTTATTCATTCACACATTACATAGAACGTATTAATGATGTTTTTGATATTATACATAATAAAAATATGATAATTTAATGAAAATATACATATATATCACTTACATATATTTCTTTTAATATGACAATAAAATGTAAGAAGCATTCATTCGTCTGTACGACCCACCATCTCCATGAATGATGAGTTTCATTTCCTTTAACCAAATTTTATGGATTACTAAAAAAATATAAATAATGGAAACATATGATATTTATATAATGTTTTACAATCTAGGGATGATTGAATCATTATCTATGTATTTCAAATAAACAATAACATATCCAAAAATACTTGAAAAAACATGGAAATTAATAGTAACAAGAACAAAAATAATAAAAGATTATTTACAAACGAATGATGATATATTATATGATAATTATATAGATATAAAAAAAATATAAATATTTCTCTTTTATAATTTATTATCATTTTTAAAATCACTATATGTTAGGTTAATTCATTTATGACCAAATGAAAAGCATGAGGAAAGGTATTTAGTAACTCAATTTCCCATCATTGACTAAAACTACTACATCATTGATTATGTCATGATTAGATTATGTGTGAATGATTTTTTATAATATTATAAATTATGTAAACTAATTTTATGTTCATTTACAGTTTTTAAACATAATATAATCATTTTTTAATTCTCACATCAACGTTATGATCAATATATTGAATTATTTCAAAATCTCATCATAATCAAGATTATTTACTATTGAATATTAGTTGAAGGGAATTAGATGACCATTTATTTATAAAACATTCAGTTGTATTATATTATGTTTATTTGTGATCTATTATAATTAATAGTACCATATTAATACTATTTTTAACTTAAGATGATTTAGAAATTGTTTTAAAGAAAAGCATACATCATTTTTCTCTTCGGTCGGAAACATATTTTCTTCGAAAACCACAGTTTCTAAAAAGATTTTAAAAAATTTTTGAATCCTTTAAAATTACTTATTAATGTAATATTTAACCACTTTAAATTTTTAAAAATAGTTTCATTGGAATAATTTTTTTTCAAACCAATTAATGTTACTCTTTTTACGAAAAAGAGAAATATAAAATTTTTTAACTTATATATCATGACAGGATTTTCCACACATCATTACCAATAAAATATATTTGATATTATTTTATATGTTTCAAAGGTGTGTTTTATATTGAAGTATTTTACAAAAAAATATTCAGAAAATATGGATTATAAAATTTGTTTTCCATGAAAGGATTTTTGAAAAAAAAATTCAAAACAAAATCGATACTTTCCTAAAATATTTTTTTATATATTTTTTATAATATTTCTATTAATCAATAAAAAACCATTATTATTTCCCAATAGGTATATATTGTATTTATACCATAATTATTATTCCTATTTATGGTTAATGAAAATTTTAATTAAGGAAATTATTCACATACACTTTCGTAATTCATTTGTTATTCAATAACATTCCTTTAAAATGTTCACATTAATATAATCATTGGAACTTAAAATTACCAAAAATATCCACATTATTTATTGTGGATGTTTTTTTCTCCAAAAATATATAACATTTTTTATATGGTTTTTAATTTTTTTTATTTAATTATCTAGGGAAATATTGATAAATCATTATACTTTACAAAATATGAATATTTGATATGTAACATTATATATATATTAAATCAATCATTTAATATATGAGGAATTATTTGGAAATGTATGAAATTTTTTTGGGACCATTTAAATTAACCCCCATGTGGCTTAAATAGACCCATGAGATGAAATATTTGGAAACAAACCCTTAAATATTCTTTTTAAGCACACTATAAACTTCCTTTTGAATGTTCATGACTGTAATATTCAAATCCTTCTTTTGAATGATCGTTATGGTAATGGTACCATGCACCTAGGAAACATGGAATCCAATAATTGAGAATTATGTTCTTTCTTAATTCATATATTATTACCTATAATATTTTCACCATGAAAAAATATATGGATGTATTTAATTCTCATATTATCGATTAAATGGAAATGTTTTTTATTATTTACCTTTCCATATTGATTATACATTATCTAATTATGATAGTCATGTAATTTATTAAATGAAATTTTTTTAAGTTATTTTCCCTTCAATATTGTTTATACTCTTCCTTATAAGATTATTGATATCATAGAATGTGAGTTCAATTATATACCTTTCTATATTGTTCACATTCATCTTTCAAATTCTATAAATTAAATTTATTTTGTTCAGCTATTTACCTTTCCATATTGTTTACACACTTCCCTCTCCTTTTAACTATATAGAATTTGCGTTAATATATATACCTTTCCCGATTGATTTTTATCATTTATTCATTATTTCAACAATTTTATATAACACCTACTAATCTCTTGAGCTCATCCTTATTTGGATTACGTTCTCTAGGATTCGATGACGTTTATTATGACGATTATGAATCTATGTCAAGAAGAAGTAAAGTAATTCTTGAAAAAAATTGTTTTTCAATTTTTATATTCATATGTAATGTAAAACTTATTCATTTATCTAGTTTATTATGACAACTATAAATTTTGGTCTATTGGGATTTTATTTCACTGTATCATATAGCAATGTAATATTAAAAATAATTGGCTTAAGTCTTATCGAGGTCGGGTCTCTATAATTGGTATCAAATTAGCTTTAGTAGAATCCTTGGGAATGAAATGTAGGGAAACGTATATTTGGGAGTATAACCATGTGATGGAATTTGAGGATAACTATAAAATAAAATTCATTATGTGTTGGTAAGAGATATATTATATAATTGTTTCTTTCAATAAATCCCTATCTAGATACTAAAAGTGGATGTGGTTTTGGGACAAAAGTCACTAGGGGTAATAAATCTAAAATGGTCACATTTTGATTGACTATAGGATAACCTGGTACAGGATGACATGCCTTAATTTACACCAAGTTTGATACTTTTGGTGTATATTCTTAAGATAAGTCACATTTTCATTAAAAATATTTATGAATGATTTAAATTGATAATGAAAATGAATGGCCAAGGATAAAACTTCTACCAAAGAAGGGACTGTGTGGAAATAATATGGATAAATAATTTAGGTTTTGGGATTCAATAATTAAATTATAGAAATATTTTTACCAATTTTATTTTTATGATAAAAATTATGTTTTAATTAAGATAAGATTTATGTATTTCATCATGGGATTATGATATTATGGTTGATGATATGTTTTAAATATTAACACCCCTTTTTTAGTTGTTTTGTGATGGGATTCGACCAAGATTAAGAATATTTTGGGATAAATTTATTCCAAGACAACCCATTGGTTTATAATATATTTTTTTAGAAATATTATTTAAGGAATAGTGAAATTTCATTTTATAGACATAATATTAATGTTATTGGTAACAATTAGGGTTAATATGATCATTATAGTCTAATTTGATTGTCTGAAATTGGAAAAATAACTATTTGAGTTGAAAGTCATAGAAAAATGTTTATTTAATGATTAAACATAATTTATGCCATCCTATTTATTTTTTGAAATTAAATTAATATGGATTTATAATAATAAAAACTTGTATGTTGGGTGAAAACTCATCATGTCTGGCATGGATGCAGGACATGAACCCATGATCGAAGGATGATAAGGGAATAACTCCAACCACTAACCTACATAATATCTGGGTTAATATGAAATTTTTTAGTTAAAGGGTTATATGAATACGTGTTAATGATGAACCAGTTGTTTTACTTTTGAGTTTTATATATTAATTCATTAACCACATTTTTTGGAAAAAATATAATGAAAAATATAAATACATGTTCTTTGGAACTTATGATCTGTTAAAAAAAAAATTAGTGCTTCCAGTAAGAAAAATAATTTATGTATATTTATTTCTTCATGAAAGAAATCATAGAACAACAAAAGTATGAAAATATATTTATTAAAGAAAATCTTATCATGTAAATATATAACATTATTTTATTAGGTAGAAAAATAATTACTCACCCTCAGTAAAATGATCATGATTAAAATAATATATACTATTATATTCATATCTACTGACTTAATTAATACATTATATAATTAATGATTTAAATATTTGAAGTCTTATACTTTCAAATTATCACTCACTTTATTATGATCAATGACCTCAATCACTCCCTATAATTATTCTCTCTTTTCCACTGTCTATATACCTTCACATTCCACCAATGTTCACTAATTTAGAAACCTAGTTATTTATTTAGTTCCATGTGACATTTGTACTTCCAATTTTAGGTTATTAAAATAATATATATTAAATATTTTACAATGTGTGTTTTTAAAAAGTTTATTTTTAAATTTAAATACCAAGATTATCAAGATCATGTTTAAATTATGAAGATTCCATTTTATTATGATTTGTATAATGTAACACCCCAAAATTATAAAAGAATAAAATTTTATTCATTTACATATGTGAAACAAAAACCCATACGTATAATAGAATATAAAATCTATAGAATAAATGATATATTTACTATTATAAATAATTCTAATATATTCTAAATATTTAAATGCACACAATTTTGAGTTTTCTTTCATTTCATACAAAAAAGACTTTCTTTGATGGATTATGTTACGCACAATACTGAGTTTTACTAAATACGATTATTATTTAAAATGAAAATTATCTCATTGCCAAAAAATTATAGTTTATGAAAAGGAATTAAAAATATATGATAATATATGGTTCAATTTATTGGATACCTTTTGATTATAAATGAAAATAAAACCAAATTGGTTATAAAGAAAATGTTTTTATAAAAAAACTCTTTTTATGCACCCAATGGAATTTTATTCTAAAAAATTAAATTAATTACTATTAGTGAATGTTAATACTGAAATTTTAATATTATATATTCAAAAAAAATTAAATTCAACCAATAAATTTCTTTGTCATAAGAAAATAACAAGTAAAATTTTCTCTGTAAAAAACCATATATTTCTAAAATTAGTTTTCCAAATTTTGAGGGAATAGTTGTCTTAAAACTAAATTTTAATGCATTAATACATTTAAAATTATAAAATAAAAATCATTGTTGAAATATGAGTTTCAAAATTATATGAGGGGGAGTTTATTTAGTTTTCTGAGATGTTTTATTTGTTGATGAATAATGAAAAATACAATATTTTAATATGAAACTAACTCATCAGCTAAATAATATATGGTAATAAATTAATTTTTAATAGATTTAAAAGTAAAATTTGTTCACTTATAAATTTATTAAAACAATTAAGGAAATTTCAACCATTTTGATATTGAATGTATATATGAATCCAGAGTAAATTTTGCAGCATTTTCATTTTAAAACCCACATTCTCATTCTATTTGTAGGAGAGATTTTAAATTAATATTTTCCAATTATGTGAACAGAATTTTGAAAAATTGATTCCATATTTGGAGTCATAATAATTACTAATTTAAAATAATGTCTACATAATGTTTAAACACAGTTATTAGAAAAAATTGTTAATGCTAACCATAATGATTAATGAAAAAATGAGTATAATAATGGTTAATCTTAAATGATAATGTTTAGAAATGATGCCACACTAGTCAAAAAAATTAGATTGAAATATTTTGACCAAATCAATTATTTTATAGAATGTATTTCATTATTGGAGGAACATGACGTAAATCCCTGACCGTAATTTCCTAGAGTTAGTGAATTATTTTATTAAATTGGCATGATCATACAAAATTCAAATCTTGACGGACCAAGTGGTTTAGTAGACATGGAAATACTATATATAAAAATAAGTCTTACGTTAAATCATTAAATGAAAAAAAAACATATTATACCCTTTAGAAACATCCATATCTCTTAGACTATCCCTCCGAGTCAATCATAATGTACTTCTTCGAATCCTTGGGGAAAATGATACATAAGAAATGGTTGAGCTCAATTCCAGAGTAATGATAAAAAAATATAGAAAAAGATATCATAAATAAGTATAAAAATATAATGAATGTTATAAAACAGAAACACTAGCCTTTTAACCATAATACCCAACACAATATGGAATGAATGGAAGAAATAATTCCACTTATACAATCACTTGTATATTATACTAGTCAAATAGTCTAATTAAATATCAATAACTAATCTCATAATGATTATTTTCATAATTTTAGACATCATAATCATACTATCAAGACCAAATGACATGGAAATAACCATACTGTTAAGCCCTTGTGCCAAAACACTAGTTTTTTTTGTTGATACCAACTAATTAATTAAGGGGATATTGTGGACCCCACCCATCACATTCTATGTCCAAGGAATTCCTCATGTTAAATAGGAGAAACATAACACAAACGTTAATATTAAAACTAGCATATGAAATGTTAATACATTAACCATAAACTATAACTAGTATAAAAATATTTTATACACATTAAAAACTATCATATAACCTTAAATGCAATATAAGAAATTTTAACATAATAAATAAACTCAATTAATCACAAAATCCAACAAAATATGTGGATATATATGAAAATAATCTAATAAAATCATTAATACCCATCGAAATAAGTGTCCATTTTAATCATTTAAAAGTCCTGAAATTATAAAATAAGAATTTTATATCGAAAATAAACTTGTAATATTGTATGTTAAAATTCAAAATGGTAATTATACATAACAGCATAAAATATCCACCGTGCCATATAAGTTAAAAAAATTATTTTTTTTAATTTTTCGAAATGGTTATAAATTAACTCATTTGGAAAACGTCTGAATGATTCATTTAAAAATGTTTTATAATTGTAAAACATGTGTATAAATGACTCTAAAAAATTTTCTATGAATAATAATAATAATTTGAAATAAAGTTTTATGTAACACTAACATGAATGATAATGATGTCCCAGTAGTCACTTATGTATAAACAATCTTGACTAAAAATAAGATTGAAAATTAAACACTTACCTACTACATTCCATTAGTAGACGTAGAGTTATCCTCATATATAATGGATAATATATTTTATTAAATTTTTAATGAAACATATCCAATTTTATTATCTCATATATTATCCTCTTATATAAGTTTGTTAATAATATTTCAGTATTTCCATTGTTTTTGGTGTTAACTACTTCATTTTCCTCTTCATATTTTGTTGTGTATGTCATGTTTGATATGAATTGGATGAATTTTATTCATATCCATAATGATATTAAGTTAATTATTGATATTTTTACTCATCAGATATATTTTATTGTTATTCATGTATGGTTAATGTGGAGAATGAATCTTACTATGCTGTGGAGAGGTCAAGTCATACATACACACGACCAACGATATGATTCCATTTATGCATCAATGGTATGGAATTGGGTGGAATTTGAATTATAATGAAATAATATCATGTAATATTTATTATTTATAGCCTTTATATACATAATTATACCCATTGAAATATATTATATATGAAAAATAGTTTACAATACGGTGTGGAGATGATATGCCATACACACACACTTGCGCGCATAGTGATATTGTATTTAGTAGGATGGGTAAAAGGTGTATTTGGTTTTACAATAATCATTATAAAATCTCATTATACTCATTATACATTATTTATTACATTTTTTAAAAAAATAGAATGAGGAAGTATACGAATAAACAAAATTGAATGGAATTGGTAAAGTATTTACCTCTTATTCGTTGGACATCCATTGGATATCCTCTTAGGGACATTACGGATAGTCTTTTTGAAAAACCATAAACTACATAATATAAAAAATAATTTTTATATGGGAATTGGTTAGGGTTTGGTTGATCTAAAGGCTCAAATATATGTGAGGGAGTGTTGGAGAATATTTATTTTTTATAAGAGAGGGGAGGGCCACTATATGAAAATCTCAAAATATTAAAACATAATAAGACTATTATAGGTGTAAATAATTAAACATGGACCCTCAATGAATATTAGAAATCAATTTTGACCATATCATATCCACTTGTGATTATTTAATATATTTGTGATTTGTAAATAATTAATTATAATATAATTCAATAAGATATTATTATGGCCAAATTTAACTCTATTCATATAGTTTGACATAAAATAAAATAATAAAAAGTGGTAATTCGAATATAATTCTTTCACACATCTATAATATATGATATAGATACAGAAAATTTTGTTAGATGCATTAAATAATGCAAAATATTAAAAAATAAATATTTTTATATTTTTATGTAAATTTAATAAATATTGTTTTAAAATTGAAGAATATTTTAAGGTAATTACATAAATTATAAATAAAATAATATATAATAAAACTAAATTAATTTATATTAAAATAGAAATTTATATTCATTCATATCTTGATTTTTCTCTTATGTGGACACATAAAAGATATTAATATACAAGAGAGTGATATTATCTAACTATCATTGATATAAATAATATGTGATTTATTTTCAAGTGAAAGTGTCCAATAAACATCACTAAATCTATCATAATGTGATATTTATTGAAAATTATCCATCCAATAAGTTTTCTGGACATATTTGTGTTTTATTTTAATCATTATATTATTTATTTACCCTTAATTAATTACCCTGACTCTTACCAATGAAATGTGGGGTTTTATTACTAAGGGTTTATATAGTCACTCTAAAATGTAAAAGGAGCCAGAAATAGAACATTTATGACACATTTAACTTCATCCAAATTATTTGGTAGAATTTTTTATTTTTTATGAATTTTATATATTTTAATAAAATATTATTTATTTTAAAATATCAACAGTGTCTATTTTCACACTAATCATTAGTTAAATTTCTTAAAACATTTGAACATAACGATATTATCAATCTAACACCATTAAACCAACAATAACATCTCAAATCCATCTATAAAATTATTGTATGAAATTAATTATCTCAAATTATATTTATTTAAACATTTTTAATATCATCTATTTGATATTGGGATTAATAAAATACTTTCTTCACAAATATTGATTCATCATTAATGGTAATTATTTAATATCTACAAATAATAAATAAATTTAAATTATATAAATAATTCAATTATATTTCTAGATACTACATATAGTTTATGTTATACCCTAGTTATATATATTTAAATTAATATACTTATATAATCTGATAGTGTGATATTTTTTCACATTTGTTAGTTTTTATTATATTCATGTCATATTCATGGGAAAGTGGGCATTAAGTTATTCCATTTCAGACCATATATAATAAGGGTATAATTTACTCATCCAATGTGATTTTGAAAGGTGTTAAGGTACATATAAAATATTATTGATACCTTTAATTTCTTGATTTACCTTTAACCATGGTAATAAAAATAATTACTAAATTTACTACTCATAATGCCCAAAAATAAATGTTGTCTATTAACCTAATTTGGACCCACTAATTCCAAATATTGAATCTATTTTTCATGATTCATCACATAAAAGTTTCATTAATTAATTTAAAATTTATTCCGATAGAAAAATAGAGAAAACATATTTTTTTAAGTACAAATCATCAAAATATTGACATGTGTTTATATCAAATTTTAATGTGAAAATAATTCCAATGACATGAATTATATAAAATGATATAGAAATTATCTAATAATACATTCAAACCAATTAAAAATGTAAAACTAGAAATATGAATAAATTAGATGAAAAATTCATTCTAAATAAAAAACCAGTATTTTGCAATATTCATTAAAATATTAATGTAATCATAAAAACATGAAACATTTGTCCAAACTAAATTATTTATATCTCAATTATAAAGAGGATTTGTATTTTGTCTAATTTAGTAAATAAATTTTTCGAACATTTTATATAAAAAAGGTTCACTATTAAAAGGTGGTAGAACTATTTTTTGAAATACTTCTTTTATTCGAGAAAATGAATTTGTTATAATATAATTTTTATGAAACACATGAGATGAATATTTAAAATATATTTAATATATAAAAAATAAACATATTGTTAATATTATTCCAAAAATAACTTTAAACATTTGGTCGTGGTGTGCTCGAACACAGTGTTGTGTGTAGTGCAATATATTTGAACTATTTAAAAAGAAGAATATTGTAAAAGATTAGGGTGTTACATTCTCCCCTCCTTTAATAAATTTGTTCCTCAAAATTTAAAATAGGATTGAAAACAAAGGTTTTGAAATATCAAAATAACTTTGTGGAAATCCCATATCAAAAAATGGATTAATGAAACCTCAATTTTGAAATAAAGAAAAGGATGTATGAACATTTCCAGAAATAACACATAGTAGGGTTTTATAAAATAAAACATGGACATGAAAACAAATATAACCATTATTCTCTGATGGAGAGTGATATAGAACATAATGAAGTGGAAGTTGACATTCTTGAAGCATTAATTATGCAAAGATCTAAGGGATCATTTGATTTATCAGGACAATTATAGGATATAATTTTTGGTTTTAAGATATTTTTTCTATAGTTTGAGATTTTATTTAATTAATATAATAATAAAACATGGAATCATACTTACATGAAATTTATATTTCCATTCTTTAATTAATTTCTACAATAAAATAATCTATCTCTCTAAGAGGTACTAAAACTCCAAAAAATTATTTATCTTAAATATACAGGGTTTTAAAAATGAACTTATACATCATCTTTCATACCATTTAAATATAAAAATTTGTTATAAAACCAATGACATAACATTGGTTAGTGGTAGGTGATTCACCCTTGTCTCTCTTACGTTGCATGTTCAAGTCCCACGGCCTTGTCAGATGTGATTGGTAGTCACCCGATCTACGGGTTGTCATTTTCCATGAAACTATATTATTCTATAATTTCAAAAATAACTTGAATATATTCAAAATTAATGAAAATTTACACATAAAAAATAATATTAATTGTTTAAATTAATTCATTCCATCATTAAGAGTTATCAAAAATTATTGTTTCCAATCTCACAGTCCAAAAAAATTATTAAGAAGGTCATATAACATAATGTAGATCTTTTTTGTAACAATAAATTCGTCATATATTCTATTAAAATTTTGTAATACCATGAATTACTGTAAAAACATTTAATAAAAATAATATTCGATATAAACCTTATATTCAAAAATGTTGTGAACTCTAATATCGATGGAATAAACAAACCATTAATTTGTTCCATGGTAGTCAATAATATCAATTATATATTATCAAAATCAGTGATATCTTTATTCTAAAATAATTATCTTAGTATCAAAAACGTATTAAGGGTTATCTTTCCTTCAACCATATATTTTCTAATAATTTTAACTTGAAATTGTGTCATGTTTCATGTACCGTATAATTTCAAATCCTAAATGAAAAAAATAATATATTACAATCCTTATATAAAACAAAAAGTTTTATAACCAGAATATTTCTAAGAAAATAATAAAATAAAATAATTCATGAATAGGAATGTGAATCATTCATCTTCATATGTGTTAGTATCATAATTTTATTATTATCCAATAGCATTATCTAATGTATATTTCTTTGATGATTGGGACATTGGTTTCCATAGTGTCCCATATCATTATTGTTGAAGCATTGTACATTAGAAAGCTTCTTCTTACCCATTCAATTGCAACATTTGTGTCATTTTTCATCACTCTCATTAGAAACTTCCATTACCATCAATAATTTACGAGGATTGTAGAGACCCGAAGCTTGACGTACATGGAAATTACATTACTTTAGCGGAATACTTAATACATAACAAAAGCAGACACACAAGGAACGTAATAGTTTAGTGTCTTTGGAAACGTGGAACGTAATCTTCTAATTGTGGTGAAAGATCTTCAATATCTCCCATAAAGATCTTCCCCGTTTTTTTCATGCCTAAAACCTTTCTTTATATCTTGGGGAAAAGAAAACATAAAAAGGGTGAGCTCAAATGCTCAGTAAGGGTAAGCATGGATAAAATAAAACATACCATATACATTTGAACTTAAAAACATGAACATAATGTTTAAACATCAAAATCCTGAGCAATGACATAAAACATGGAAGTACGTAAGGCATAGATCATAAAGAAACATTAAAATTAATAAAATAGCATGGTAATAAAACATGTAATTATGGAAACCATTAAGCACATGATATGATTTCCATAGTAGCCAAGGCATTGCTTCCAATACCATCTTAGTGGACAAAGTCCCTTTCTGTATCGAGTTCACCCCTCGTTCCAGTCCTGTATTACTGAACCGGTTTGACTTTTAGTTCTAGCCATGTCTATATCATGAGATATAAGTATTTACCCAATTAATTGGAGGGAGATATAGGTCCCACCCATCTCATAATGAAATCATTCTTTCGTGTGCCACAAAATCATAAATCATAGCATAACCCATGAAATAAAATGGGATTCTTAAACATCATGCCATCATAACATAATCCATAAACAATTGATATAATTTCATCATAATAAAATTGAAACCATTTAAATCATAGATGAATTTTACTCAAAACATACACATATGAAATAATTTCATCTTAGATGGAAAATAGTTTTGACCAAACACTTGAAATGAATTCTTGAGAAAAATATCCTTTCATCTTTAAAATCATTTTCTCTTCACAAAATTCCATGCAATTTTAAAAGATAAGGGTTATGTTGAAAATAATCATGCAATCTTGTAGAGGATGCTTCTTGAAAATGAGGCGTTATGAAACCGTAAAAATCTGTTCACGCCGTATAAGTTAAAAATAACATTCTCCTCATACTTTTGTCGGAAAATTCAAAAAGTACCTTATATGGTAACCAAAGGAAAGATTCCATTCATACAATGTGGTAAAAAGTCAATAAAGGGTAAAAATGACTTTAATCATCCATGGAAGAATGGTAAATATTTTATGAAAGCATTTTTTAAAAACATGGTCATGGATGATAAACGTAACCCCAGTAAAAACTTACGTATAAGCAATCTCGGATAAAAATGAGATTGAAAATTTATCCCTTACCTTAGGTCCAATTTTCTTCGTAAGTGTACAGAACTCCTGTATAATGATTTAAATAATGTTATTGACTTATTACAGAATCATATTAATTGTTATGATATCTTATATGGTTCACCTATGACTTTATATTACCCATTCTTTTGTAAATTCCATGTTAAAGAGCATTTTGGGTAAAATCGTTTCATTTGTCATCCGTGTTTTGACTTGTAATTATTCATATGATTACTTAGATCATGATTAATTAAATCCAGAATGTAAAACCTGATTTATATATAATATATATTCAGAATATACATATATATAATAGATCGATAAATGGAAAGAAATACACCGTTCATGGTGACAGTAGGTCGTACGTACGCATGAACGTTGTTTTCGTTTCCTCATTGAATTGAATGGAATTAATTGGATGACATACATATATATATATATAATAATAAATCCAGTATTATTATGTGATATATTTCATGATTCCTTATTATATAAACTTTATAATCATTTATGAATGGTAAATCATTGAGAATGAATCTCATCGCGTCGTGGAGACGGTATTCCGTACGTACGCACGAGCGATGATATCGTTCCCATGAT
Source organism: Viscum album (assembly GCA_963277665.1). Taxonomy (NCBI): domain Eukaryota; kingdom Viridiplantae; phylum Streptophyta; class Magnoliopsida; order Santalales; family Viscaceae; genus Viscum; species Viscum album. Next base: position 153,131,597 of record OY728163.1, read on the forward strand.
CGTGGAATTTTATTGGAGTGTATGTATACTATTAAAGAATCAATATCACTTTATAATAATCATATATAGTTATTATTTGCACCATTATACACATCCAAGTAAGGTGGTGTTGAAAAATAGATTACACCACGGTGTGGAGACGGTATTCCGTACGTACGCACGCGCGGTGGTTTCTTTTTCCGTAGGATTGATTGATGGTGAAATAGGGTTGTTTCATAAATATAATAACATATCCGTATATTAGTGATATTTTTGTTATTACTTCATAATGAAACAACCTAAGAAGAATAAGTGGAAGAAGAAATAAAGTTGAAGGAATCGGTAACGGACATTACCTCTTCTTTAAAGCAGCTCTTTGAGACCTCCTCTTAGGGCACTAAAATTGGTCTTTGGAGAATACCAGGACCTCTAGGATGTTTCTAGGGAAGTGGAGAAAAAAATTGGTCAGGTTTGGGCAGATCTTGAAGGCTCAAAGTGGTGTGTGGAAGATTGGGAGGAGGTTCCCTTTTATATGGGAGGAGAGGGGCACCTTTGGAATTCTTAAAAATATTAATTTATAATAAAACTAACCCCACTTAAAAACCTCAAAAAACGACTAATATTCGAATATTAGGTGATATAGGGTTTTAATATCATCATACATGAAAATTTAGACATGTTTGTTTCTTATTTTAAGACTTATCATTTTGATTTATCCTTATTTAATCTATTTAAGTTTATTTGTGGTAATAAAATTATAAATTTAAAATTATAACAAATAATTACTTATTTGTTGTGAATTTTTCATAATTAATTACTTTATAACATTATAGACCATATAAATTTAAATTTATAATTTTTAAATATTTTTTTGATTTTTAAACAATTTTATAATATGTTATTTTTATAAAATAACAATAGTGTCAATTTTAACACTATTCATTTATTTGAATTTAAATAAAATATATACAGAAGATATGTTCGAACTAAAATCTTTAATAGATTTATAAAAGGATATATGTATCTATAAAATTAGTGGATAACATTAAATAGTTCATATAATATTTATTTTATTATTTTTAAAACCATTTATATGGTTTATCTCTTAATAAAATAATTACTACAACATTTTTGTATAACTATTTAATTTACTGATTTTTTCATAAAAATTAAAAATAAAATCCTATGATGAATCTAAATATATTAAATGTCACAATTAGACTTTTACTTGAATTTATCATCTTAAAATCACAATATTTAAATTGTTAAATTTATTAAATTATGAAGGTGACAACTTTGGCATCATTTAAAATAATATAATATAAGTATCATAATCACTTTCATAAGGCTCCAAACGGTTATATATTAGGTAATCGGATGATTAAGGTGTATATATACACTAACAATAAGTTTTTGTCAGGGTTGTGGGCCTTTTAATGGGTATTATTATTTCAATAAAAACTATATTACTTATTTCCCACTTAATAAGTAATTTCTGTATCATTAATGTATCACCATTAATGACAATTATTTAATCCCTAAAAATTATAAATAAACTATCATGATGTAGATAATTTTATTAGCTTTTTGGAGACAATTCATGTTCGAAGTTTTATGATTTTTATCACTAAATTAAAATTATTATACTTATAAGATTTAAAAGAGTGACATGTTGTCACTTTTTTGGTTTTAATAATAATTAAATTATTTTCATGGTCAAAAGTCCAAATAATGAATATAATCCGACCCTTAGGTTATATATGGTCTACCTTTAGCCATCCAATAGAATTTGGAATGTGTTAGGGTAATTTTATAATATTATATTTACCCTTAATTACCCGATTTACCTTTAACTAAGGTAAATAAAATTTACCGTAGTTAATATTCATAATTCCAAAAAATTAAAAGTAGCTTATTAACATAATTTGGACCCACTGATTCCAAATATGGAATCCAGTTTTCCAAATTCACTGCACAAAGGTTGTATAAATTAAATTAAAATTAATCCCTTTGTCGAAAGAAAACGGGTTTTTCTTTAAAACATTGCAAAAGATTGAATTGATTTAAACTATGAATTTAATGTAAAATCAATTCTAATGACATAAATTATATTAAATGGTAAAAATATATTCTATTTATACTTTAAAAACATTCAAATTTATAATTTAACCATATAAATTATTACAATGAAAAAAGTTGTTTTTAATTAAAATATAGTGTGTTTTTACTATTCATCAAAATATGAATGTTTCTAGAATAATATGAAAAATTTATCCAAAGTAAATTTTTATTTCTTGATTCCAAAGAATAATTTTATTTTGTCAAATTTAACTTATAAACATATCAAAAACTAGATTTCAAGTGGGTGCGCCATCAAAAGGTGACAAAACTGCATTTTTTGAAAAATACTTATTTTACCAGAAAATTTTATTTTGTTCTTATACCATGTTCTAGAAAATGTGTAAGATGAATAATAATGTTATAAAATTAAAAATTTATTTAATACTATTCATAACGTCTAGTTCATAATAATATTATAATAATATATCGTTGTTTAGTAATACCCGGTATTGCGTACAACACGCGCTATCGAGGAAGGTCGCGATTGCATGTAATGAAAGCCAAGTCAGGGTTGCATGTTGTGCAAGAATCCTTCGTTGTTTTGTATAATAGAATCCAACCATATTTCATTTATACATTGAATATATATATATATATACTCAATGTTGCGTAGAATAACAATTATCAAAATTGTGTGTAACACGATCCAAGAATAGTGTTGCATATACTGAAAGCTAATACGGTGTTGCGTATAGCACAAGTTAATATTGGTGTAGCATTAAACACAATAAATTAATGACATTAAAATAATATTTTTCATAAAATCTCGGTGTGTTACATTCTACCCCCCTTAAAATGAATTTCTCCCTCGAAATTCGTCGGGGTTATAAATGGTTTACTACTTGAAAGTTTATTTAATAGAAACCCACATCATAAAAAGGAATACCAAAACATGGATTTAAAAACTAAAGTATGAAATGTAACAGTTACCCAAATTAACTAATCACTGGGTTTCCACGTAAGAGAACATAGGTGAAAATATAGATATGGAAGCAAAATCTAACCATCAAGTTTTGGTGGAGAGTGGTAGAGAACATGGATATGAAAAAACCAACAATCACAAAGCTATTGATTTTTGATGATCTAAGGTACCATATGATTCATCGGATATAAGCGAACTAGGACAACATTTTTGGTTTTCAAGATCATTTCCCTAAAGTTTATGAATTAAAAGAAATACTTGCATGATTTTGGTACAATCTCACTGTTGTTTGTGAATTAAACTATTTCCACTTCATTTCTTAAATAAATGAAGTTGAATTTGTTATTCGTGATGTGTTAGTAGATCATGTGATAGAATGATGGGTCATTCCGTCTCTTTCAAACAAATGGTTAGAAAAAGTTATAAGTTCATATTATGGTTAGATTAATCATATATGGTTCCAAAAATGAACTTATACTTCATATATCATACCGCTTAATAAAATAAAACTAGTTTCTACTAACCAGGGACTTTCTGTAGGCCAGTGGTAGGCGATAAAGGCTAGTCGCACTTCGGTTGTGGTTTCGATTCCCACAGCCTTGTCCGACGTGATGGGTTGTCGCCCGTCCTGCAGGTTGTCCTTTTTCTAAAACTATATTACTATAACAACCCATCAATAATATCGAAAAAACTTCTATCCTTAAACAATACTAACTTATGTCCAACATAATCCATTCTAATCTTTAGGATTATCCATAATACTGCAGTCCACTCTCATAATATAGTGAAAACGGTTGCCAGAGATTTAATACCATCATTGATCCCCATATATCATAAGATATGTCTTGTTGGTCACATTCAAAATATTCAAAGGCCTTAATCATGTATTCTTTTGAAAAATGAATACCCATTGAGCATTAGTGAAAACATGAATTCAGTTAAAAGTTAACACTTTCCACATAGCAAAATCCTCAAAATTCTATATACTCAAACCATGATATCACTTAGTCCTTATATCAATCATGAGCTCATGAATACAATCAAACATCTCATTATCTTCTTATTCCTTCATTATACGCATATCATCTACTTTACAAAAATATATGAATAACCTTCCATGGTTACTGGTACCATTCAACATGTACATTAAAATACTTTTAGGAAAAACAATAGTGTAACAATCCTTAGATGATTCTTTATTCCATAGTACCATTAACTATACAACATAACTCACGATAAACATACAATCATTCCACTACCTTATAAAACAACCGACTGAGCTTCAACACTTCTTTCAGCTCATATATCATTTGTAGTCACCTCATCATCATCCACATAAATACTAACCATATGACCATGCTGATTCTATTCATGAGATTTTCCATTAGGGAATTTCTTTGCATAATGCCCGTACATTCCACATTTAAAACATCTCATCATTATTGATGTCGTAGCAATACCATTATCCTTGTCCATGGTGTTAACTAAACCTTTTCCTTCGCACTTACTGGATTTGTGTCATTCTTTTCCACACCCAAATCATCTTCTAGTTCCTTTGAAAAATCTCACTGATGCCTCTTCCCACATGACTTAAATGAGGGAAATTTAACTTTCTTTCCTCTATGATAATCATGAAACTCCATCTTTCTCTTATTATCTGAGTCGGGAAACTTACCAATGTTGAGATTATTGATCATATTATGAGATTTCTGATTAGGCATCATAACGATTTTTGGACTTCCAGATCTCGTTTCATTTGGTTTCTCATGAAGAAAATCATTCCATTGTCTATCATATCCTCCATTATCGTGAATCTTCCTGTTTCTAGCCATTTTCTAAAACCCAAAAAGAATAGTGTGAGAGGAAGAAATCATGCTAGGGAAACAACATAGTAAAGGGGGAGTACACTCAATATCTAACATATTAGGTTAAATTCTAAGATCGTTACCATAGTTCTAGGACTATATCCTATACGTATACTTATCCTTAGGGACATTCCTAGACATACCTTAGAAATATCTCTAGGGATCTCACTAACATTTTCGCATCCTAGTTTCTGAAGGTTGACTAATCCTTTCCTCTGATACCAACTGTAGACACCTGAAGCTTGACGTACATGGACATTACATTACTTTAGTGGAATAATTAATTCATAAAAAATACAAACACACAAGGACCGTAATAGTTTAGTGTCTTTGAAAACTTGGAACGTAATCTTCTAATCGTGCTGAAAGATCTTCAACATCTCCCATAAAGATCTTCCCCTTTTTTTCTTACCTGCAACCTTTCTTTATATCCTGGGGAAATGAAAAAATAAAAAGGGTGAGCTCAAATGCTCAGTAAGGGTAAGCATGGATAAAATAAAACACACCATATACATTTGAACTTAAAAACATGAACATAATGTTTAAACCTCAAAAGCCTGAGCAATGACATAAAACATGGAAGTACGTAGGGCATAGATCATAAAGAAACATTAAGAATGATAAAATATCATGGGAATAAAACATGTAATTGTGGCAACCATTAAGCACATGATATGATTTCTATAGTAGCCAAGGAATTGCTGCCAAGACCATCTTAGTGGACAAAGTCCCTTTCTGAATCGAGTTCACCCCTCGTTCCAGTCCTGTATTACTGAACCGGTTTAACTTGCCATTCCAACCATGTCTATCTCAAGAGATATAAATCATTACCCAATTCATTGGAGGGAGATATAGGTCCCACCCATCTCATAATGAAATCATTCTTTTGTGTGCCACAAAATCATAAATAATAGAATAACCCATGAAATAAAATGGGATTCTTAACCATCATGCCATCATAACATAATCAATAAACAATTGATATCATTTCATCATAAGAAAATTGAAACCATTTAAATCATAGATACATTTTACTCGAAACATACAAATATGAAATAATGTCATCTTAGATGGAAAATAGTTTTTACAAAACACTTGAAATGAATTCTTGAGGAAAATATCCTTTCTTCTTTAAAATCATTTTCTTTTCACAAAATTCCAATCAATTTTAAAAGATAAGGGTTTTGTTGAAAATAATCATGAAATATTGTAGAGGAAGCTTCTTGAAAATGAGGCATTATGAAACCATAAAAATCCATTCACACCGTATAAGTTAAAAATAACATTCTCCTCGTACTTTTGTCAGAAAAGGCAAAAAGTACCTTATATGGTAACCAAGGGAAAGATTCCATTCATACAATGTGGTAAGAATTCAATAAAGGGTAAAAATGACTTTAAAAGTCCATGGAAGAATGGTAAACATTTTATGAAAGCATTTTTAGAAAACATGGTCATGGATGATAAACGTAACCCCAGTAAATACTTACGTATAAGCTATCTCGGATAAAAATGAGATTGAAAATTTATCCCTTACCTTAGGTACGATTTTCTTCGTAAGTATCCGAAACTCCTATATAATGATTTAAATAATGTTATTGACTTATTAAAGAATCATATTAATTGTTATTATATCATATATGGTTTACTTATGACTTTATATTACTCGTTCTTTTGTAAATTCCATGTTAAAGAGTGTTTTGGGTAAAATCGTTTCATTTGTCGTCTGTGTTTTGACTTGTAATTATTCATATGATTACTTAGATCATGATTACTTACATCCAGAATGTGAAACATGATTTATATATAATATATATTCAAAATATACATATATATAAAAGATCGATAAATGGAATGAAATACATCGTTCATGGAGACGGTACGCTGTACGTACGCATGAACGTTGTTTTCATTTCCTCATTGAATTGAATGGAATTAATTGAATGACCAACATATATATATATAAATATATCCAGTATTATTATATCATATATTTTAATGATTACTTATTATATATACTTTATAATCATTTATGAATGGTTAATCATTGTGAATGAATCTCACCGCGTCGTGGAGACGGTATTCCGTACGTACGCACGAGCGATGATATCATTCCCATGATCATGGAACTTTATTGGAGTGTATTTATACTATTACATAATCAATATCACTTTATAATAATAATATATAGTTAATATTTACACCATTATACCCATCCAAGTAAGGTGGTGTTGGAAAATAGATTACACCACGGCATGGAGACAGTATTCCGTACGTACACACATGCGATGATTTATTTTTTCGTAGGATGGATAGATGGTGAAATAGGGTTATTTCATACATATAATAACATATCAGTATATGAGTGATACTGATGTTATTACTTCGTAATGAAACAACCTAAGAAGAAGAAGTGGAAGAAGAAAAAAAGTTGAAAGAATCGGTAACGGACATTACCTCTTCTTTGAAGCGCCTCTTTAAGACCTCCTCTTGGGGCACTAAAATTTGTCTTTGAAGAAGACCAGGAACTCTAGTATGTTTCTAGGGAAGTGGAGAAGAGAATTGGGTAGGTTTTGGCCGACCTTTAAGGCTCAAAGTGGTGTTTGGAAGAGAGGGAGGAGGTTCCCTTTTATAAGGGAGGATAGGGGCACCTTTGGAATTCTTAAAAATATTAATTTATAATAAAACTAGCCCCACTTAAAAACCTCCGAAAATGAATCATATTCGAATATTAGATGATATAGGGTTGTAATCTCATCAACCAATCAAATGTAGACATGTTTGGATCTTATTTTAAACTTTATCAGTTTGATTATTCCTTATTTAATCTATTTATGTTTATTTGTGGTAATAAAATTCTAAATTTAAGATTATAACAAATAATTACTTATTTGTTTGGGATTTTCCATAATTGTTTTCTTTATAACATTATAGACCATATAAAGTTAAATTTATAATTTTTAAATATTTTTGTGATTTTTAAACAATTTTATAATATGTTATTTTTATATAATAACAATAGTGTCAATTTTGACACTATTCATTTATTTGAATTTAAATAAAATATATACAGAAGATATGTTCGAACTAAAAGCATTAATAGATTTATAAAATGTCATATGTATATATAAAATTAGTGTATCACATTAAATAGTTCATATAATATTTATTTTATTATTTTTAAAACAATTTAATTGGTTTATCTCTTAATATAATAATTACTACAACATTGTTGTATAATTATTTAATATACTGATTTATTGCATAAAAATTAAAAATAAAATCCAATGATGAATATAAATCTATTAAAATTCTAAATAATACTATTACTTGAATTTATAATCTTAAAATCACAATATTTAAATTGTTATATTTATTAAATTATGAAGGTGACAACTTTGGCATCATTTAAAATAAAATAATATAAGTGTCATAATCACTTTGATAAGGCTCCAAAGGGTTATATATTAGGAAATTGGATGCTTAAGGAGTAGCTATACACTACCAATAAGTTTTTGTCAGGTTTGTGGGCCTCTTAATGGGTATTATTATTTCAATAGAAACTATATTACTTATTTCCCACTTAATAATTAATTTCTGTTTCATTAATGTATCACCATTAATGATAATTATTTAATCCCTAAAAATTCTAAATAAATTATGATGATGTAGATAACTGTATTATATTTCTGGAGACTATTCATGTTATAAGTTTTATGATGTTTATCACTAAATTAAAATTATTATACTTATAAGATTTAAGAGAGTGGCATGTTGTCACTTTCTTTGGTTTTTATAATAATTAAATTATTTTCATGGTCAAAAGTCCAAAAAATGAATCTAATACGACCCTTAGGTTATATGAGTCTATTTTTAGCCATCCAATAGAATTTTGTCATGTTTTAGGGTAATTTTATAATATTATATTTACCCTTAATTACCCGATTTACCTTTAACTATGGTAAATAAAATTTACAGTAGTTACTATTCAAAATTCCCAAAAATGAAAAGTAGCTTATTAACATAATTTGGACCCAATTATTCCAAATATGGAATCCATTTTTCCAAATTCAATACATAGAGGTTACAGAAATTAAATTAAAATTAATCCCGTTGTCGAAATAAAACGGGTTTTTCTTTAAAATGTTGCAAAAGATTGAATTGATTTAACCTACGAATTTAATGTAAAATCAATTATAATGACATATATTATATTAAATGGTAAAAATATATTCTATTTATACTTTAAACCCATTCAATATTATAATTTAACCATATAAATTATTGCGATGAAAAATGTTGTTTTTAATTAAAATATAGCGTGTTTTTACTATTAATCAAAATATGAAAGTTACCAGAATACTATTAAAAATTTATCCAAAGTTAATTATTATTTCTTTATTCCAAAGAAGAATTTTATTTTGTCAAATTTATCTTATAAACATGTCAAAACCTAGATTTATAGTGGGTGCGCCATCAAAAGGCGGCAAAACTGCATTTTTTTAAAAATACTTATTTTACCCGAAAAAATTATTTTGTTCTTATACCATGTTCTAGAAAATGTGTAAGATGAATAATAATGTTATAAAATTCAAAGTTTAGTTAATAATATTCATAACGGCTAGTTCATGATAATATTATAAAAATATATCGTTGTTTAGTAAAACCCGGTATTGCGTACAACAAACGCTATCGAGGAAGGTCATGATTGTGTGTAATGCAAGCCAAGTCAGGGTTGCGTGTTGTACAAGAATCCTTCATTGTTTTGTATAACATAATCCAACCATATTTCATTTATACATTGAATATATATATATACTCAATGTTGCGTAGAATAACTATTATCAAAATTGTGTGTAACACGATCCAAGAATAGTGTTGCGTATAGTGAAAGCTAATACAGTGTTGTGTATACCACAAGGTAATCTTGGTGTAGCATAAAACACAAGACATTAATGAAATTAAAAGAATATTTTTCATAAAATCTCGAGGTGTTATAAGGATGATTCATTCCCTAGTTATCACATGTGGGAAAATCCTTTTTTCATATATTCCCTTTATCTATCCTCTTTTATGTTGTCCTCGTCTTATCTTGATTCCCTTCAATACTAAATGAATAAGATAATTCTTAACTAATTTTATTGATAGATTATATTATTCATTCATGTGATGAGAATACGTGGGAGACTATATCACTTTGAAATGTTGGATTAATATCTTGAATGATATGATTACTCTTACACTTTGGATCATTTGGATTGGTGATGTTCACATTCCTTCTACTGGGTTCCATTTATAAATAATGACATTCAATAGGTTAGATCATATTCTAATATATAATCCATAACTATAAAAATTATTAAGATAATATATACAAATATCTAATCTCATAATCGTAAAAATTGTTTTTTTTGGGACATAATTATTCATAATTTATTCATAATAGTTTGTAATGAAAATATAAATTATCCTTTGCATATCCCCTAGATGTTTCAAACCATGTTCCCCATAATTCCCATTTTCATGTACCAGGTTACCCTACGTCATGCTAAGAATAACATGTAGGAGTCATTACTATTCAAAACATCTATTCCAGATCCACATCAACTTGTAGTATCCAAAAAGAGATGTATTTCATGGAACACCCTCAAAATCATCACATTACGAAAATTCTATGATGTTCTTCTATACTTATCAAAAAATTAATTCTTAAGTTAATGTTCCCTAATCAATGTTTCTTTAAATCTATTTTCCATGGTTTGTACAAAACATTCTCGGATACCAATTTTAATGCCCCAATCCCAAATGTCCAGAGTCGGTGCCTTATTTTATTAAATTTGTATGATCAATAGAAAAATAATCCAAAATGAACAATCAGTTTAGTAGACTTGGAAATACTATATAAAACCATAAATTTTCATTACATCTTGAAATGAGAAACACATCATTATACCCTTTGAAAACTCTCATATCCCTTTTATTCTCCCTTTAGTTAAATCATAATATACTCCTTAGCATCCAAGAGAAAATGATTAAAAAGTGGGTGAGATTATATGCTCAATAAGGATAAACAAAATTACAGAAGCTATCATAAATAAGTTTAAAATTTTAAGGAAAAAATAAAACTAAAACACTTACCTAGTAAACTTAATATTCAACAAAATATTGCAAAAATAAATAAAATAATTACATTTAAAATTACACCTGGATATTCTACTAGTCAAATTATAAAATTCAATATCAATAACTAATATCATAATGAGAAAATTCATAATTCCAGATACCATAACCATACTGCCAAGCCCTCATGCAAGAACATTAAAATACCATTAAGGACTTATGCCATGAAACTATATTTTATTAGGAGACCTACCGATTCATCAAGGGGATATAGAAGGCCCATACCTTAATTAATATATCCAATTCATTCTTAATATAATAAGGGTGAAACATAACATAATAATTCGTATTAGAAATATAATATGAAATGTTAATATTAAATGATAAACCATAAGTTCTATTAAAATATAACATCCATAGTCAAACATATCATAAAACTTTCAATACCATATGGAAAATTTTATTATAATAAATCAACCTCAATAAATCATAGAATCATATAAAGGATGTTTACCTAGATGAAACAAATCTAATAAAATCAATAATACTATTTGGAATAAAACTATCTTTCAATCATTTATAAATTCTGATATTATAAAAGAAAAAATTTATTTTGAAATGAACCTTGTAATATTATAAGGAATTATTCAAAATGGTAAGGATACATATCTACAAAAAATAGTCACTCGTGACAAATAAGATAAAAAAATATTCATTCCTTAATTTTTCGAAAAGGTCATAAATTACCTTATTTGAAAAACAACATAATGATTCCTTTAAAAAAAATTTAAAAGTAAAAAATCTGTATAATTGACCTTAAAAAATCTAATAGGAAAAATAATAATATTTTATAATACATTTTGAAGTAATACAAACATGGATTATAAATATGTCCCAGTAGATTATTACATATAGACAATCTTGACTAAAAATGAGATTGAAAATTTGACCCTTGTCTTGTACTTTCCATTAGTTGAGGGTTAGTTAGCTTCCAATAAAATTATTAAATAATTTTATAAAATTATAACAAGACCATATCTATATTTATGATTTCATATATGATTCTATTATATCATTTTGTAAATAATATTTCAGTATTATCATTGTTTCAGGTGTTAACTGATTCATTTTCCCATTCTTGTTTTGTAGTGTAGGTCATGTTTCTTATTAATAGGATGTATTTTAGTCATATATAGAATGATTTTATGTTCTCAATTAATATTTTTACTCATCATTTAAATTTTATAATTTTTTTTGAATAGTTAACATGGATAATTAGTATCCCCATGTCGCCAAGATGGTAGGTCGTACATGCATACAAGAAATGGTATAACACTCTTAAAGGTTAAATGGTTTGAAATTTGGTGGATATGATTTCAATTTGAATAATTTTTATTCATCATAATTCCCATTGAAATATAGTATTGATTAAAAAACATTACACCACATCGTGGAGATGGTAAGCCGTACAAACGCACGCATGCTGATATTGTTTTTCATAGGAAGGGTTAAAGGATGAATATGTTTGTACCATAATCATAATAAAATTTCATTATAAAAATTATACTCGAGTTATTACTTTGTTTTGGGAACCCCTTTTAATGAGGAAGTAGAAGATGAAATGAAATTGAATTGAATTAGTAATGTAGTTACCTCTTCTTTGTTGGACTTCCTTTAGATCTCCTCTTAGGGACACAAGTAATGTATTTTTTGAAAACCAGGACCTCCAAAAGTTAACTAATATTGTTTATAATTGAATTTCATTGGGGAGGAGAACTTTAGAAAACTTTATAAATAATAATATATAATAAGAATATTCTAGATCTAAATAATTAATAATAGGAAATAAATGAAAATTTGAATACATGCTTGACCATAACCTGTACCATTGTGATTATTTAATAATTTTTTGATTTTTAAATACATTAATAATAAATTAATTTAAGAAGATATTATTATTTCCAAATTTAATAACCTTAATTTAGTAAGACAAAAAATAAAATAGGAAAAAATGATATTTGAATATAAACTTTAAAACATTTTTAATATATCATATATATCTATGAAATTTTTTAACCCTATAACGAATACAAAATATAATAAAATTAATATTATTAAAATAATTTATTCTATTTGATTGTTAATTTAATAAATATTGTTTTAGAATTAAATAGATTTATAAGGTAAATATATAAATCTAAAAATTAAAATAAAATTATATAATGATTCTAATTTCATTTATTTTAAAATAGACAATTCTATTTCTTCATAGCTTTAATTTGGACATATATAGTCACATAAAAGATATTAAAATGCATGATAGTAATATTTTGTTAATTATCTTTGATTTAAATAATATATAATTTATTTTCATATACATATGTCCCTTAGAAAACTCATAATAGATCATAATGTGATAAAGAATGAATTTCATGTATCCAATATTTTTTTGGACTTGTTTTTTATTTTATACCTTATACTTTTTATTTACCCTTAATTAGTTCCTCTAACCCTTACCATGGAAACATATGTTTTTAGTACAAATGATTAATATATTCACGTTAAAATGTCAAAGGATCCATGAATGGACCATTGGAGACATATGTAACTTCATCCCAATATGTTGGCTAATGTTTTGATTTTTTATGAATTTTAAATTATTTAATAAAATAATATTTATTTTAAACTATCAATAGTGTCAATTTTTACATAATTCATTGGTTGACTTTTAAAAATATCATAACCTCAATATTTGTTCAAAAAACTCATGTACACCATAAATAACATGTAAAATGATTCCATAAAAGTATTTTCTGACATCAATTCAATTAAATTATATTCATTTTAATATTTCTAATCTCATTTATCTTATATTTCTATTAATAAAATAATTTATACATCAATATTGAGTTATTGTAAATGGTAATTATTTAATCTCTAAAAATTATACATAAATTTATATAATGTAAGTAATTCTATTTTATTTCCATATACTACCTATAATTTAATTTATCTTATTTTTATCCATATATTAAAATTAATATACATTTATAAAATGAGAGTGTGATATTTTGTCACATTGATAAATTTTTATTATATTGTTGTCATATTCAGGGTAAAGTGGAAATTAAGTGATTAAATTTAGAATTACAGATGATAATGGTCTAATTTAGTCATCCAATAGGATTTCTATAGGTGTTATGGAAATTTTATAATATTTTTTCCATTAATTACAAGATTTACCTTTAACCATGGAAATAAAAGAAATTTCAAAAGTAACTGTTCATTATTCTAAAAAATGAAACTAGCCTATTAACATAATTTGGAACCACTGATTCCAAATATAAAATCTATATTTTATGATTCAAAACACATAATGTTTTGAAATTAATTTCAAATTAATTTCCATTGAAAAAATTATAAAACTATTGTTTAAAATAAAAAACATCAAAAAATTGAATTGTGTTTATATCCAATTTGAATGTCAAAATAATACCCATGGCGTAAATTATATTAAATCATTAAAAATTCTTATTACACTTTAATACCAATTAAATGGATAATATAACAATATAAATTAATTAGGTGAAAAAATAGCTTTGAATTAAAATGCAGAATATTTTACAATTCATTAAAACTTGAAAATAATTTGAAAAACACCAAAAATTGGTTCAAACTAATTTTTTTATGAACCAAATCTAAAGAGGAAGTTTATTGTTTAAAAATTAATATATAAAAGTGTCAAATATTGGATTTAAAAAGCATTATGCATTAAAAGGTGGTAAATATGAATTTGTTTAAAAGACTTATTTATTTAAAAAATTGAATTTGTAATTATATAATGCTTAATAAATAGATGATATGAATTTTAAAATTATTTGGAATGTATATAAAATCCAAATTTGGTTAATACTATTCATAACTGCACTTTGAATGACATGTCATTGTGTGCTCAAACATAGTTTTGAGTGTAGTGAAAGCTATTCGAATTATTTTCAAAGAAGCTTGTGTGGAATATCTGGAGGTGAAACATGGCTTATGAGAGACACCCCAAAACTATTTACTTTTTGGTATTTACTAGATTGGAACTCCCCCTCCACTATAAAAGAAACTCACTCTCCTCCCTTATTCACACATGTGATTCCATTTTTCTTGTCCATAACCTACACAATTCACTTAAAAATTCCCTCCCTAATCCTAGAAGACTTAATTTTTGATGAAATCCAAAAAGGGAAGACATTTGTTGAAAATGGAATGGATATACCCAAAGATTCGTTAATGGTTTCCTAACAGAATTTTTCTTTTATCTCATTTATCACATCCCTCAATTTTTATTTATTTAATATTATACAATAACATAAAAATGTTAAATATAATTATATTTTGTTATTATATATGTATTAATTAAAGCTACACACTTCCATAAAATGGAATACACAAACATTGTTTGTGAGTAAAGTGGACAACCCCCACGTGAACCGATGCCATTTATTCTTCCATTAGCAACTTTCAAGGTTATAAATAATGATGGATTTATAGTTTACATATGAATTTTATGATATTTATAATTTATATATTCTTAATTAATTATTATAAAATACATACATTTAATCATTCAATTTTATAAGAATATGACAATGTCGTTCGTTTGTACGACATACTACCACCTCGTGAATCAATGTGATTCATTCACACGCTACATGAATATATTTAGGATGGGTTTAATAAAAATATGTGATATATATATATATAACATAAATATTATATTATAATGATAATATATATATATATCACTTACGTATCTTTCTATTAAAATGAACAATGTGGAAGTAGTGATCAAGTGTACTTACGAAATACCATATTTATGAACTATGAATTTCATATCATATAAATTTTTTTATGGATTAATATAAAAAATATACTAACTAAATATGATATTTAAATCATGATTTAAATTATAGATATGATAATTTGATATTTTATGTAATAAGAACAAAAAATAACATTTCAAAACATATTAAAAAACAAGTGAATTAAGAATTGAAATAATGGAAATAATGGAGCATTATTAACAAGAAGATGATAATATGTTATAAAATAATCATATATGATAGCATAAATATTAATATGGTTCATTTATATTTTAATAAAATGTTTTATAACTATAAAAATGAGGATAATGAATATATAACAGAATGGTATGTCATAGGTAAGATATTTCTTAACTAAATACATACACATTGGGATAAAATTGTTCTTTGTTGATTATGTCTTTATAAGATTTTGTGTGCAATAAATTTTCATTATATTATTATATATTTACACTAATTTTATATATATTTAAATTTTTTAAACACAATTTATTAATTTATTAATTCTCACATCAACATGTCGATTATTTTAAGGGTTTACTACACAATCTCATTCTTATCGATATTGTTTTTCTTTTATTTGGGTTGAGGTAAATCACATTAAATTTATTTACAAAAAACAAAATTTTCTTCTAATATGGTTACTAAAGATACATTTTAATTATTAATATCATTTTATACAAATTGGTAATTAAACTATTTTTTAAAATGTTTTCAACAAAACATGACATCATTTCTCTCTTTGGTTGGAAATATGTTTTTTATAAAACCCCTTTTTCCTAAAATGTAGAAAAAATATTCGAATCAAATATAAATGATTTCATGAATAATTGTTTAAAAAAATTACCCTTTAAATAATTTTTTCAATAATTTTTTTGTATCATTTTTAAACCAATGCCCATATGGATTGTATTGAAAAAGTGAAAGAAAATGTTATTTCAAAATGCATGACATGTATATAATTTACTGAAATCATGACCAATAAAATATTTTAAATTTAGTTTATTAGATTAAAATATTATTTTTAAAAAAGTGGTTTCTAAATGTTTTTCAAATTTCTATTTTAAAATATATTTTCCAACAAAAGTATTTTCCAAAAAGTAAAAATAAAAGGTATATTTTTTGCTCAAGAATGTTTGGAATGATATTTTACAACATAAAAATTCCAAAATGATGAAAACCATTTATTTTTAGCAAAATTTGTATATGTTGTATTGATACCATCCTTGTTATTTCTATAGATAGCTTAAAATCATTTCAACTGAGGAATGTGTTCACATTCACTTCTTTAATTCATTTATTGGACAAAAATATTCCTCAAATTTTTTTACTTTCTTGTAATCATTAGATAATAAATTTCCATTAAATATCCCCATTATTAATCCAGGATATATTTATTTCAAAAACCCGACACCATTTTATATATGATTTTTAATTTTAAAATTACTTGATTACCTCGTGTAATATTGATAAATCTAAAATCTTTACTAAATATGGATATTTTATAAGGAATATTGTTTTATAAATTAAGTCGATTATTTGATATATGTGGAATTATTTGTAATATTTTGACATGGGTTTTAGATTATTTATAGTATTCCCTTAGATGCATCGATAATCTCATGAGATGAAATTAGGTGGGAATAAATCATTCACATTTGTTACCAAGAATAATCTAAATTGTCTTGTGAAAGGTATTAACAGTAGTATTCAAAAAACATTAATAGAGGTTTTGTCTATAATAGTACCATATAATTGGGAATCTAGGAACCCAGTAATTAAACATTTCAAGAATTTCAAATTCAATTGTTATTTCCCAATACATTTTTACAATACACAATTTTAGTGATGTATTTCATTGTCATTTTATTGACTAAATAATAATATTTTCAATTATTTAATTTGTTAAATTGATTCTCCCTTATATAATTTTGAAATAAATGTAATTGATCAAATTGAATTTTTTTATTAATTTACCTTTCCATATTCCTTACACAATTATTTCTTAGTTTATTTTTTACATAGAATGTGTTTTTAGAAATTTACCTTTCAATATTTTTAATCTATTTACTTCTCGTGTTTTTGATTAAACGATAAGTGTTTATTTAATTACCATTTCGTATTTTTTATTCAATTCTTTCTCCATTTAATAACATGGATTGTGAGTTCAAATATTTACCATTCCATAGATTTCTTCTTATTGATTCATTACTGATTCTAATGTCCTTAAACCCTACTTATCATTTAAACTGACCCTTTTTTGTTTACTTTCCCATGGATTCTTTGAAGTTTACTATAGTAGTTATATAGGGATACTCTGGAAGGAATAAATTTATTCTTGAAAAATTTATATCTTGTAGTTTTTGTATTCAAATGTAATTTATGACCCATGATGGTATCTTTTATACCAAGATTAATTATTTATTTTGTTTCCTTTGTTTTTTTACATCCTTGTATCTTACGGAAATTTAATGGTATCATACAATGGATCTAGGCATACTGGTTTTTGTTTTTATTCTTCCATGTTTCTTATAATTAAAATTTACCAAAGTGGTAAATTTTTTCTGTTAGACATTACCCATTAATTTAACATTCATTATGTACTCAATAGTTTAAAATAATGTTTTTATTAAAAATCATAATTATTTTTCTATGTTATTGAAAATAATTTTTATTATGGTACCTTTTTATAAAAATAATTTAAAAAATATTTTCATAATTCTCTAAATGATTTATTAAAGACATCATTACCCATGTTTGACGTTTTACAAAATGTTTTGAAAGGAATATTGATGTTGTTTTAAACAAATAATATTATTTATTTACCAAAAAGCTTATTGGTGTCATTTTCTTCATGTGTTTGACTGGAATGGAATTCCCCACCACAATGGCTGTCATTTTCTTAGACATTTTCTTTATAATATTTCACGTTTATTTTCAATGAATCTAATTTTCAAAATAATTTTTTAATTTTTTTTAAATCTAAAAGGATATTTTCTTCAAGAAAAGTATAAATTTATTTTTAAAGCTTCAATTATATGTTATCATAGTAATTTTCATAGAAACTTATTTACAAAAAAATTATGAATTTTTGGTTTGAAATATTTTTTTCTAATGAAAATTTATTTTCCTAAAAAATATTTAAATGATTTTCAATGATTTCAAGGTATTTTTAAATGAAAAGAATTTCTAAAAAAAAATTATGAACTTTTAGTTTGAAATTTTTTTAAGAGATGTTATTTTCATTAAGTAATGTTTTAAATGATATTTAAAATTTATTTTTGATTTCTGAAGACATCCATTTGGGATACCTTTTCCTTAATATAGATATAATCTAAGGATAACATTCATATTATTTCACTGAATTATTTATGTTTTTGATCCCATGATGAATATGAACTTTTTTTCTCTTCCATAGGTTATGCCATGAGTAAATTCTTATAAAACCCACATTTATTCTTCGGTTATGCTCTGGTATAATGATTTCATGATTATGAAACCTATATATTTTACATAAGATATAATTTTATGAGATGTTTATGAAACCCATTTCTTCTCATGGGTTACTATGTGGTGAATTTTTTAAGATTATTATTCATACATTAGTATTATTTTTATTATGTGATTGGTTGGTCCTATATTTACCTCTAATTCAGTAGGTTATTATTTTTATCCTGTAATATAGTCAGGACTAAAATGGTGATTGAACCTGTTACAAAAAGTAAAATTTTCTACAATGATGTTATTGAGAGGAAACCTTGTCTATTATGAGGATTTGGGAGTGAACCCATTCCAATATATTTTCCATGGATGTAATCATTGACTCTAATGGAAATGAATATCTATGATTATGAGTAATAAAAATTAATATGTGTTATAAAAATGTTATGATATCGTTTAACATGTTTTTTTGATTAATTTATTTTATATATATATATTTGGAACTATAAATATTTTTTCCATGCCTTAATATTTGGATATTTCATATAAATTTTATGGTTTTATATTGATAATATAATTTATTAATAAACAGATTCCCATTTCATATAGATGTGATCATTGATATATCACATTCATACCCTTACTGAGCATCTGACCTCATCATTTCTTATGATTTCTTTCCCAGATTTTTGAAAAAAAAAGTTTATATAGGGTATTTTTGTAAATATTTCTAAATTGTAAAACCTTTAAAAGATATATTTAATATATTCTAAAAGTTTAAATTTTATGAACATATTCAACAATAAAAATAAACTATTATGGTCCTCAGGAATGTGTTTGCGTAATGAATTTAATATTCATGTAAAAAGATATAATATCTACATATAAAATCTCAGGCCACTATAGTTGGTATCAGAGGAATGTTTTAGTTATCCTTTGGAATCTATAATATAAAAAAATTTATAACTATAAGGATATTTCTAAGGAAAAGTATAAGGATGATTCAAAGAATTGAGAAATGTCCTGGAATTTCGGTAAAGGATAGAGTGTGTCATTTTTGAGAAATTATATCTCTATATAGACATTAAAATTTGATGTGAAAAGGTCATAGAGAAACCTAGGGGAAATAATTATAAAAATGGTACATTGATTTGGACTCATTTTGTAACACCCCAAGCTTCCATGGGAAGCCTATCTTTTAATAATATATTAGTGTGTGTTGTACGCAACTTCGAGTTCTACCACACCACAACCAATCAAACTGGCCATTAGGAATATTAATACCCACTTTTTAAAATTTAATAAATTTTATCTTTCAAAATGGAATTAATTTTTGGATTTGGAATATCGAAATTAGCTTAGTGTGAATTTTAGGTACTTTTCAGATAACTTTCAAATTTTGATAAATAGTGAAAATTACTAAAGTTTAACTAAAAAAACCTTTTTAATTGAAATAGTTAATAGTGATAAATTATGAATTTGAGTGATTTTATAGTATAATTAGATTAAAGTTTTACCATTTAATCTAATATTTCTCATTGGAAATAATTTCATATTTAAACTGGACATAAGCAAGTGCCAATCTTTTGATAGTTATTATCTCTTAAAAACACAGTTGTTGTGTTAACAACGAGAATTAATTTTAAATTAATTTCTTCCAATTATGTGTTTTGAATGTAGAAAAATGAATTCCATATTTATAATCATGAGTTTAAAATAGTGTAAATAGGTAAATTTTAATTTTCGATATTTTGAATAATTACTTCAGTAAATATTTTATTTACCTTGGTTTAAGGGTAAATCCAGTAAATAAGCGTAAAAAATAATATTACAATAATATTAAATTACCTTAAACGTTTCCTAACCCTATTTTTGGATACATTTCCTACCATGGGAATATTTGGGTTGATTTTGGGACCCCATGGATCCACTTTTAAGTGATAATGACACTTTATATTAATTAAGTTAAAGTAAATACAAAAATGACTTAAGCATATATATTTTAGCAAAACAATTTTTACATAGAGTAATATATGTTATATTTTTGACTATAAATATTAATTAGAAATTTAAAAATATTTCCTACATAATGGTATTTTATTTATAGTTTTTAGACATTGAATAATAAAAATTATAAATGACATAATAATGATGTATTATATTCCTTATAAATGAAAGAATCAAATAATTGGTATTATAAATTTTAAAATAAATATAATTTGAATTTTTTTATTCCAAAAACTAATTCCATTGATTAATTGAAATGTTATGATATCTTAAATGAATTTATTTGGAATTAATACAGTTGTTAAGTCTTTTACAAAAATCAATTATTAAATAGTGTCAAAGTTGACATAAAAGAGTTTTTAAAACAAATATTATATTATTAATTGATATTCTATTCCTAAAAATATTAGGATCAACAAAAGGACTAATATAATGATAGGTGTATTATTAATGGACCACTTGGGTGTCTATTGGATGTTTATAGTAAATTTATTAACCATATAATATAAAAATACAATGATACATGGTAAATGTGAAACTAATTAACTATGAGTTAAAACTAAAAGATAAGGTTAATATAGTGACCCAACCCTATATAAACCATATTGGTTGAGTGGTTTTATACCTATCCCCACCTTAACCATTAAATAATCCACTTATTTGACATTAGAAACTGAATATGAATTTATTATAAAATAATATTTCTGGCTTTTCCTAAGGTACCCCTCACCCCTCTTATAAAAGGGCACTTACCATTCCCTCTAATTCACACCTTCAAATCCTTTTGGCTTGGCCAAAACATGCCACAATATTCTATAAACTTCCCTCAATTCAACATATAGGCCTTATTTTGATCCGAAATCCAACCTATAGATCCGTTTTGATCAAATCCAAAGGAAGAACCCGAAGAAGAGGTAATGTTTTCACCACCCTCTTTCGAGTTCCTTTCTTCTTCCACTTATTCTTTATTTTTTATTTCCATTATAAAAAAATAAATATAGTATCTCTTATATACTGTGATTTTATTATAAATATTTCACAACTATATACATTATTCTATCCATATTATGAATGATAATGTCACAATGCGTGCGTACGTACGGCTCACCGTCTCCATACCGTGGATTAATTTATTATTCAACACTATGTTATTTGGATGGATATAATTATTAATAATATGAATATAAATAATTAAAATAACATGATAATGTCTCTGTAAAATTAATCTACCATGAAATTCCACACCTTTATGGAAATGATATTGTCTCTCATGCGTACGTACAGATTACCATCTCCACGACGCGATGAGATTCAGTTCCACATTCACCATTCATCGACGATTATAAAAATATGTATTACTAATATTTTTTTAATATATGACATAATAATGATACTTTATATATATATATATATATGTACTTACATATATTTTATTCACATAGTTTTGTTCAATACGTTATGAAAATGCAAACAGCGTTTATGCGAACGCACGGACTACCGTCTCCAAAAATGGTGTTTTCCATTTCATATATATATCTATTATACATAATTATATTCTAAATATACATTATATATAAATAATGTTATATATTCATTAAGTATTTAAATAATGATATAAGTGATACAATCAAGAGTAACAGATAAAAACACGTACGATAAAGAAAGCGATTTTTAGCCGAAATGTTAATTTAACATGGGTATTATTATTAAATTGGCAGTATAAATTCATAAATGAATAATGTATGATATGAAAAATATTAATATGGTTCTGTTATAATTTAATAATATACTACGGTCTTCATACAGGAGGTTAAATGTACCCTTGACTAAAGGAAAGTACAAGGTAATGGGTTTTCATCTCACAGCTTATTCCCGTGAGATTCATACCATATTGCCACTATTACCTTTTATGTAGTGTATATACTGCCCATAATTGTATATGTTGTGTAATAAAGGTTAATTTATTTTTATTTAAATATTCATTGTATGATACCTCCTTCATGGGGTGTATGTTTCGTATGTTACCAAATTGGTAAGGGTTAATTTCACAATCTCTTTATTATCCGAGTTTGTTTTTACGTAAGTATCTACTGGGACATCTTTATCATCTGCATCCATGTATCTAAAAAATTTATTTCAAATCATTATTAATATTTTATATACTCGGGGTTAAAGTCATTTATACCCTTGTTGACCTTTTATAAGATGTTTATAAAGTAATCTTTCCGTCATTTACAAACAAGGTCCTTTTTAACCTTTTCGACAGAATTAAGGTAAAGATGTATTTTTTAACTTATACGGCGTGTGCAGATATTTTCCACCATTACAAAATTGTGTAAGCTTACCTTACAAGATTATATGAATATTTTCAAAGTAAATGTTTTATTTTATAATTATGTGACTTTTAAATGATTTAAAAAAAGGAGATAATTCTCTTAAATTGTTTTGAGTTCTTCTATGTCAACATCTTCTGATGTATTTTAAGCTTGTATGAAGTTGATTTATTATGATAAAAAAGTTCCATATTGTATTGAATTTTTTGTTATATGTTTTACTATGGATGTGTTATTTTTAGACCATTCATTGTTTATAGAGAAAGTATTGACATTTTGTATGCTAGTTTTAATACGAATGTTTATGTTATGTTTAAACCTGTTCATATGAGGAATGCATTAGAAATAATAAGTGAACAGTAGAGACCGCTATAGCTCATCGATGCATCGGTAAGTTTCTTGAGACAAACTAGTGTCTTGGAACAAGGCCTTCACAAAATCTTATTTATAGTCTTGGCATAAGGCCTTGACTATGTGGTTATGATAGTCTGGCATTGTGAATTCCATCATAATGAAAGTGGTTAGTGATATTGCATGTGATTATTTGACTAGTAGAATATCCATATGAATAAGTAAATGGAATTAATTCATTTTGTTTTTTCCATATTATGCTGATGTTCAATTTTAAAAGACTTTTTTTTTAGTTGTACATTGCCTTAAATTTTTTATGCTTGTTTATAAAAGTTTCTGCTGTATTTTTATCCTTACTAAGAATCTGAGCTCGCCCCTTTCTATGTTTTAGTTTTCCTAGGATTCTAATGAGGGTATTGTGATTGATATTCAGGGTTAAGCCAAGGGAATAATGGCACTCATAAAGGATTATTTATGGCATTTTGTATGTTATGAAGTGTAATGTAACATTCATGTATGAAATCTATTTTCCAAGACTGCTAAACCGATCAGTCCTTCTAGGCTTGATTCTTTGTAATCATGCCAATTTATTAAAATAATTCACCGACTCTGGGTAACTATGCTTGGGGCATTACACATTCATCACATAGTGCACACAAACAAATCCTACTTCACACCTAGTTTGATACTCACATGGGATATTCTTTTCGAATTCACAAAATCTTTATGAAATATCATGAATTATTTGAATAATGGATATGAATTACCTGGGATAAGCCTAATTCTTAATATATTATATTCATGTTGTCATTATTTTGACATCAAATAAGTTCTTTTTTATTATTATGTTGTTTCCCATTATGATTATTATTTACCATTGTAAGATTTTTTGTAAGTTATCTTTGATAGGACCTGGTGTTATCTTATAAAAAATTAATTTGGAGGAAAATTTGGTTACGATTATAAATTAAATTGGATGATTAATTTAGATATATTTATTTTGATTATCTCGAGTCATATATCAAAATATATGAAAAACAATGAGATCTTCGGTTTGATTCTTAATGCATCAAAAAAGTGGAAGATGAACTTTTTTTAATGTTAATGTCATAATGAACACAAAAGAATAAAGATCCATCATTATATATGCCTGGATGGTGGGAAGAAAAACCAAGAATAATATCTTTAATTGATGGGAATATTTTATCTTTATAGTAAATATGGTCATAGAGTGACAAATTTTCAAGGAGATCAACAACTTGTATTTCTCAAAAACTGGGAATTATCTGATTCAATGTTATAAAATAAGGTTTGTATAATAGAATATATAATTAAATATTATATTCATTCTCATGAACTAAAATGATTTATGTTTCTATATTTTTTTATTAATAAATCATATTTTAGAAATATTTTAGTAAAGTTATATATGTTACAAAAAACAAGAAAAATAAATGGATTCTATTAATTTTGGAAGTATATATGTCTTTATGTAATAATAACATAAGTGTTATGGATAATTTCATACGTTTATGAGTTTAATGTTGATCATATGTTTGATTCCATTTACACACAATTTTAGGTTTTATGTGATGAGATTTTATCCAAATTAAGGCTATTATAAGATCAAATTAATTAAATATAACCACATGGTTTTTTATATGTTTTACTGAAAAAGTTATTTTATGAAGAATTCCGTAAACATTTGGGGACATTTGAATATTGTTATTGGTAACCTTTAAATTTATCTTAATTTTGATGTTGAGTTAATTATGTGTTGTAGATGATCAATTTATAAAGTCATCACACTTCATTGATATTAGAGAAGATTTCCCCTCAGATCACCTTTCTATAATATACATTAAATAAGTGTTAAGGTTATAGACGTTACCTCAATCGATTATTTCTAATCAGGATATGATTACCTCAATGTTTTTTTGAATCCTTTATCAAGATATTAATACATAGTTGATTTTCAACAATGTGTTCCATCCTTGGATATATATTTTTTTAGAGAGAATAATTAAAACACTGTAGAATATGCTAATATATTATTCTATTGACTTAAATGGTGGTTGGAATCCAAAACATCATCAAGTTGAGTTTTCATGCAACAATAGAATTTACACAATAATTGAGGTGACTTCTTATGAATTATTTCCTGGAAAGTAGTGTATAAGTCCAAATCACTAGAATCTTGTTGCATAAAGAATGATATTGGGGCCTGAAAAAGTCAATGAAATGACATAAAAGGTTAGATACATTCAACAAAATGAAAGGATAATAAATATTTAATAGAACTATTATATTGGTAATCATTGAAGTGATATATAATTTGATATTAGTGAAAACGTATTTCTATGAATTTCTCTGTTAAAAAAATTGAAAACTATGCCCTGGGTATATTTTTCCCATTGAAATACATGATCATATTGGGATAATAGATTATTGTTTAAAACTTCCACCAAACCTCTCCAAATTTTATGATGGGTTAAATATACCTCTACTAAAAAAGTACATACCTAATCTGTCACATGTACTAAACTCAACATTGATAATGATGGAGAATGATCACTCTTAAAATGAACAATTAGTTGAGATTATATATCATTTAGAGAAAGTGATATCGAACAAGAAAAAAACTAGTTAATGTTTTGTAAAATAACCCACCATTTTAGGGATGACATATTGTAACCAAGGATGTAATGAGGTAAAAGTATCCCCATTATTTTTTACCAATGTCAAAACAATTTGGAGTAAAATTCCTATTAACGTGTTTTGATTGTGAAAACCTAAGATTTTGTGTAATATATTTTCACAATAAATTAATTTTTTTTGATATTTTACATTATGTGCAACACTAATTTTATCTTTCTATACTCACAATATAGATTTTATCTTCTGTTACACATAACACTGAGTTTATCCATTCTTAAACATAACATAATTTTTGAAAGAAACACGAATTATTTATTAAAATATTATTATTTAATTCACAAAATGATGATTTACCTCAATAAAATAATCAAATTAATTTTGGTGAATTAATTTAAAGGAATTAATATATTATATATTAATTTAAAATTTTAATATTAAACTTATATGTTTTCTAGAAAATTGTTAAGAACAAATCAAATTTTATAATCAAAAATTGATTTTTTTTTTTTTAAATAGTTTTTTCTCTCTTTAAAACACTTATTTTAAAAATAACTATTGAAATTTTTTGAATGAAATTTTGGAAAATAACATTCATTGTCGAAATATTAATTTTATATTATCTTAGGTTTATTTTTTGAGAATTTATGGAGAAGGATTGTTTTTTATGATTGGAGAAAAAATACTAGTTTTTATTAAGATTTATCATTCCATTCAACAATTTTAATAAATTTAAAAAATTTCAATGATTTTATTAATGGAAAAATTAGTTCAATAATATATCCAAGAATCTAAATTATGGACTATTAATCATTTAATTTTTAATTTCTAGATGAAAACATTTAGAGTGATTAAATTCTTCCCTTTTAGAACTCTCTTTTTTATCACGTCCGTAAGATTAATTTTAAATTATATTTTTAAACATATGTTAATGTAATTGGAAAATATGAATTTTATATTTGTAATATAAATATATATTAAAATATAAAAAGTAAAATTAATTATTTATCTTAATGAATAATAAAAATAGTAAAAATTATTATTCATAGTTATGGAAAACAATGGGATTACCTTTGTGTCTAACTAAAAATGATCTGTGTTGAAAATAACCCAAAACAAATTCATCACCTATTTTCTATAATATTTATACCTCACATCTTCTATTTTATATAATTGTCAATTTTTTATCATTGTGTTGTGTGAAAAAACATGGGAATATTTTTTTCATTTCCAAATTACAAGTGTGACACTCACCAAACTTATAAATGAACACCTATACTATTAATACTTTAAAAAGATTTTGTTTTGGAAAATAGCTACCCAAATAACTATCTTGATTTCCACAAATAATTATATAATCCTTATATTGATCATAAATCCAATATAATAATCTATTTGGGGAAAACATAAGAAGTTGTTCGAATAACTGATAACGTCTGTAATCATGAATTTTGTTTATTTATTCCTCCACCTCCTTAAATAATTATTAAACTAAGATTATATATTAACATCAGTATTCTACATATAATTATATTTTATTATTTTAATTACCTAAACTAAAATGTTCGCTTCATCCATCAGATGGGTCACAAAATCCACATTTTCATGTACGATGGACTGCCGCAACGTGAACCAATGTAATACAATTTATATCACCACCTACAAAGGATGGATATAATGATGAATTTATTTTTATATATTAGATATATGATATTATTATCATTTTTATTATTATATCCAATATACCATCTTAATTTCCATTCTATGGGAATATAATAATGTTATTCTTGTGTACGGCAGACTACCGCCATGTGAAGTGATGTGTTTCAATCCGGATTTACATGAAAGT
The DNA here is from genome assembly GCA_963277665.1 of Viscum album. Classification (NCBI taxonomy): domain Eukaryota; kingdom Viridiplantae; phylum Streptophyta; class Magnoliopsida; order Santalales; family Viscaceae; genus Viscum; species Viscum album. The sequence goes on from OY728163.1 coordinate 153,160,108, forward strand.
TAAATGGATGGATTTAATGAAAATATGTGACATGAATTACATAAAAATTATTCGAAAATATTTAAATATTAATTAAATTTAAATCTTTCATTCCATCTAAAAACATGAAATGTTATTCAAGTGAATATACGACATATCATCTGCATAAATAATGTGTTTCATTTTCTATATTTAAATTTTTCATATTTTATTATATATATACTGAATATTATTTATATTTAAATAATTTTTAAAATGATAAATATTATTTAAATATGATCAATATAACAAGTCAAAAAAATAATTAATAAACACATATATGAAAAATAAATTAATTATTTAATAAATGTGTCATTAACATGGAATTTTTTATAAACTGGTAATAAAATATCATAAGTAAAAAATATATAGTATAATAAATATATTTATCTTTATTTAATATGTGTATAAAAACATTTATTTATCATACTTGAGGTTTGAATACGTAATATTGTTGTTGAGACATAATGTAAGGGATTTCTAGCCTCTCTTTCATTTCTTTATGATATATAAAAATTTCCCACTCATTTCTTTGGGTTTGTGTATATATTATCATTTTGACATGTTATGTCAATAATATAATTATATTAAATATATATAATGTTTAATTTTATGTTATTATTTATTGGGTCTTATGATTCAAAATATTACTAAAGGGGTAAGCAAAGTTCCTAAAACGTTTTTACCTCAGTGAGACACATTCCATATTCACTTCTTATTTATTTTATGGGGTGTATATACTATAGATGAATGAATTTTAGGAATATTATCATGATAAATATCTCTATTTATATATCCATTTTATGATATCTCTTTCAGGGGGTTTATAGTTCCAAAGATACCAAATAAGTAAGATATTTTTTCTTAATGTTCCATGTTTGGAACACATGTTATGGTTTTACCTATCTAATTTTATGTGGAATATATATATACTATTAGAAATTTCATAAAATTAGTTAAATTATTCTCATGATATTTTAAGTTTCATTTAATGTTATTATTCCTTGAGTATTACAATTCAATGTTACCAAAGTTGTAATGATTAATTTGTTCCCAAAAAACTCATGAATTTTATTCTACTATAGTTATTTCATAAGAATACTCATTTTACCTAAATTTTCCCTTAATTATTTATTCAATATTAAAAAATATTAAGAAAAAACACCTTTATTTATCCATCTAGTGGAAAAACATTTTTCATCCAAACACATGTTTTATTGAAAATACTTTTAAATTTTTTTTATGAATTCTACATATAATTTATTAAATATATGTTTACCCATGATTTAATTTTCAAAAAAAATAAAAGGGTTATAAATGTTTATTTACAAACAATACATGTTTTGATGTTACCAAAAATGTTAAATGAATAATTTTTTTAACAGGTACAACATAAACAGAATGTCTCGTCATCATGAACATTATTCTCATTGAAGCGTCCATTCTATGTTATCTGGGTTATTTTCTTTGAAAATAACATTCAAAATGTTTTATAATTAAGTAAGTATTTTTTTTAATCTATAGAGGTATATCTTTCTCTAGAAATTATTTAAATTAATTATCAAGATTACCTTATATGTTTTTAATGTTATATTCAAAGAAAATTATTTCCAAAATATTTAATGAATTATTTTTTTAAAAAAATTATTTTCAATAACAATTTATATTCCAAAAAATGTTTTACATAATTATTATCACATTATTCATAATTTTTATGGTTATTTTTAAAGAAAATAATTTCAAAAATATGTTATGAATTTTTTGTTTTAAATGATATTTTCAATGAAAATTTATTATCAATATGAACTATTATAAATAATATTTCAATGTTATTTTCAATCGAAGATGTTATTTGATGATGTTATATATGACTTATTGTGGATATGATCCAAGGTTAACAAAACTGTTTTTCACTAAATGGTTTATATTTATAATTACATGATATTTATGAATCCCATATCTCTTTAATGGGGTTTACCTTAAGTAAATTTTTATAAATCCATATTCTTCTAATGGTCTATTCTATGATCAAACCAAACGAAAAAAATTAAAAAACCAAAATGGGGCCAAAAAATATTTGGGAGATGAAAATAGCTAATCCAAGGGTGTCCACTCAAAAAGTTTAACACAATTAGGGGAGGGTTCCCATTTTGTAAAATACATTCATGTAATTACCAGGGAACCTTTGCAATAAAAAATTTTAAAACCTAGTTACCGTAACACCATGTATAGCTCACTTTAACCCGATTGATGATCCCTTTCCATATTTGGTTATGATAAGTTATAGAATATGGGGTGTTAATATTATTCTTGAGGTAGTTGTGGATCTCAAAATAGTATGTCTTAACCTCATCCTGGGTGATGCTATAAGAATAAAAATAACAATCCAAGATAGTAGAGCACTTTCGTACATAAGAATTGAATTACCATATCTAAAGAATCTACTAAAACCAAAAAAAACTATACATTATAGTTGCATATTTTTTCACCTCCAAACATTAGACTGAGATAACAAGATCAGTTAAAATTGAGTTTAAAACCAAAATTCTTTGAGTGAGCATAGTTCAGTAATTTACATTATCCTATATGACATTTTTGGGACTGAAGTGCGACTACTATGATGGATTATGGAGTTAACCCATTCCACAGAGATATCCTAGGAAGCGATTTTTGAATACATTGGAAATTATTTTTATGCTTATGTGTATGAAAAAATTCATGTCTTATTCTAATATTATTCTCTAATAGATCCTTTTCTTTATTCCATTACAATTCATGTCTTATAATCTACCATAATTTATTACATGTCTTAGTATTATGATCTATGATATGTAGGGTATTTGTTTCAAATGTTAACCCCATTTTCTAAACCAATTATTCTAATTTCATACTAATGTGACCTTAAAAATATCAATTTATTACCCTTACTGAGCGTATAGTATCACCCTATCTTATATTTCCTTTCACTAGGTTATGAATTATGGTTTTAAGAATGGTGTTTTTCTAAAGAGTAATATTCTTGGAGATCATTATTTGATTTTATAAAAATCATTCATCAAATTAGAATATTTTATTCCTAGTCTCCAAATACACTATATTATTATGGTCAATAGTTGTGTTTTTGTGTAATGTATTTAATATTAATCTCGAAATATTATATATATATATATATATATGAATTCTTGGGTCACTAAAAACCATTATTATGGAGGTTTTCGATACTAATGGTTAATTTGTAATATATTTTTATGTGAGACTATAATGGATTTTTTTAAAGGATAAGTCCCACCATAGGCACATGAACAAGAATTATGGGGTCTTGGTTGAATTTTTAAATTCAATTTTACTACTATGGATTAGCTACCAGGAACCATTTTATACCAAGGAGGGTGTATCCCCCAAGTAATTATCATCTATTCTTCGTGTGAGATTGTCCCCAAGGTCATTATCACTATATATTGGTTTGAATGACCCTTCGGTCATTATCATGGTTAGCATGGTCATAATGAATTTGTTAGAGACACTCTAGTTTTGGATGAATAAAGAATTGTTTATCATGATAAAAAACCTAAGGACCAAAATCAAATATTTTATTTATTAATTTATTTATTTTTTTATAGGAAATTGTTTTATTTTTTGTATGTAACATGCACATTATACGTAATTGATGTTATTTATGGGACTGTATTGGTTTCTCCACCCCATGTTTTGTACTTAGACCATAATTTATCCACCATTTAACATGGTTACCAATGAAACCTCTAATTTTGTTGTAGGTATAGGGAGGTTAGTGTCTGGGGGTTTTTTATGATCATTCTAGAATGATTAGACTGTATAGTTTGGGAGTATTTGATGATTATATTTGAGAGTAGTGCCTTTCAGGTATTTTATTAAATTTATTTATTCTATATATAAGAAATCAATAAGGGGTTATTGATTTTATGTGTCTACGTGAATGATTTTGCATTTCATAATATAATTATATATATGTTTTACATATTTTGATTAATTTTCTAATTCTTATCTTGTTTCAGTTGTTGTTTCACTTTTTTTTATTACACACTCTAATATAGGGGTATAGTCTCCTCACTATACCGCCTTCAAAACTTGAAACTAGTTGAAAGACTATAACATATGGGGAGGTTCTCCTAAGGACACATGGTGCCACCAGTCTAATTATTCTTCATAGTGAGTTGGTTAAGGACATTATAAAGTGGTATCATATGTTGTTTTTTTATTACTATTTTTGGAGATATTAGCCATGAAATATAGGAATTTATGAGATAATTTGATGTATATCAGGATAGTACGTCATAAACACTTATCATGGTATGAAGTATAGGTTATTAGGTGAGGGGGTTTCTATTCCTGATAAGTGATATTGTATTTATATATATGACTTTTCCTATTTTGATGCACATGGTGTTTTTAATATCTTTTATTTTTATTGTATTTTGATATTAGGCCTTAGATACAATAGTAATCTCCTACATTGTGGTTATTAATGTTTAATTAACATAAAGTATATGCCATATTGAGTGTGAAAATGTCAATGATGAGATATTTAGCTGTTAAATGTTATAGAAATAGGATATAAAATGTTTTCACATATATGTTTTTTATTTAATTATAATCTATTGGACCATTATTTATATACATTTCCTTATGAGGATAGGTCATATTAATTATATAGTGTGGTGATTGATGGGAAAGATGGTATAATCCATCTATTATGGTATGTATGAAGACATTGTGGATCAATGTAGTCATTTGATGCCTCAGTGTTAAACGATTGTGGGTTTTTATTCTATAGGTTTAGTTTCATGATGTACTACTAACAACTATTATGATTTTTTATCATATTGATCAGAATGTAATTATATCTAACTAAAACTTTTGTTTATGGACCTCATAACATGTGTCATTGAAGATGGAAAATTTTTTTAAAGACCCTAGGTACGGAGTTCACAATTCTAAAGCGATAATTTTTTTAAGTGAATTATTGTTATGATTACTATCACATTATGTTAATCGAGTTGGCTTTGGATAATAAGTGTGATTATTTAGGACCCTAGAGTGGGTGGCCGGGTTGATTGGATATCATGGATTGTTTGATATGGGAGAATGGATTGAATTTTTTATATTATAACCCTATTTTAGACATGACATGTGGGCTTGGGGGGGACCATAGAGACCTAGAGATATAACTTTGGATATTAGTGAGTCATTGGTTTAGGATGATTAAGAATGCCCTATAAGAGGTGTCATCTTTAGATTACTAGTTCCTTAGCATAGAAAATCATAGGTAAGAGGATGTGTGGATAATGATCCATAAGAGAAACTATCTAATATCTGGTAAAGGGATGTTTGTTTATTTGGTTTTCATTTAGAAAATCCCAATGAGTGATTATGTTTCTGATAAGAAATATAGTATTTGACTGATTTAATAATTTATTTCCATACCCCACTTATCATTGATTAATACTAGAAGTATAATGTAATAATTTGAATATTTAATGATATTATAATGACACTGATTAGTGGATATTTTTTGTTAGACCATGGAACTAGTAAATTGACTGATCACAAGATAATTTCCAACATTATTATTTTAAAATGATACTCACATTCCATAGACCATAGTTACTGTTTTTAGTATTTTATTCATGTTATTGTTATATATGAGTCCTGAGATTTTGAGACAAGTTCTATTATCGAGTGGTTTAGGTGTATAGGACCGTTATGTTTGGAAATCATTAAGTTTGAATGAGATGGTTAATCATAGTTCATTTTTAATTATAAAACATGATGATGGATGTTAGTGGTTGGAAGATCGATGGAGTTTTGTGAGTTATTTATGGACCTGATAGTTAGGTAATAAGATGGGTATGGATCAAGAATGGATAATTTTGTATCATGTATATATCTAGTGGACATTAATCTTGAGGTTATAAGTAAGTAAATCCATATAACAGGGAGTCCAAATAGCCTATTAGAGAGTGTGACCCTCACTTAATATAAATCACAGTTATTTTCATGGATTTTTTAAATGATCTAGAAATGAATATTTTTTCTTTGCTTCATAATTGTGCTCTAGTATGAGAATAATATCAAATCCATTCAATGTGACCTTAAATGGGTTTATCATGTTCCATGATAATAAGGAATTTGGTCTAGAAATGAAATGAAAAGGACACTCCTATGGTGGGGATAAGGATATAATTTAGGTAATATAAGAGGGATTATGAGTGCATAGATCTAGCTAATAGATAACCATTTTAGATTTTGTATATATTGACTATATTAATATAATTTTATATAAATTTCTCTATGAATGCTAGTTATAGATTTAAATGATGAATAATATAGATTAATAGCATTAGTGTTAGGTTTGGATTAAATATTGGATATTCTGAGGGTATTCAGATTTGAAATGCATCAGGGATCATAGTTTAGCATGAAAAAAACAAATTTGGTGAGAGTTTATCTTTTATAATCACACCAAAATTTGGGTTCTTAGTTCACAATTCATTTTATGATGACCATTGTATTTCTATGTTATTTAAGGTATCATAGTTATGTAAATGGATAGTGAATTGATAGCAGATGTTCAATTTTCTATGAAAATATATATCACTATAGAATAACTAATGGATTCATGTGTAAATAGACATGTTGATTGAAAAACATAATCATGTGAATCTTATTGGATATGAAATGTATGGTTTCAGTTTATTTTAGGGATTTTTAGGTAAAATCTATCTTGTCCAGGCATTAGGTGCAGACAATTGAAACTTCTTTGGCTCTATTTTGAACTAATTAAAATGAATGGTACCAAAATTGGATTGATTAATTCATATATGTTTTGTTATGTATGTTAGAATCCATATTATGGCAGTTATTTGAATTATGAAAGAGTGTTACGATGGGAAATTTCCATAGTAGAAGGCACCATAACATAGAATAGGCCTTGTTATCTAGGATATAAGTGGAGAGAATGATTTAATTGATAAAAATTTGGATGAATATAACATGGATTCCTAAATTGATAGGATCTTGTTTAAGAAATATCTTAGTTTTATGGTATTAAATTAGAAAAAGGCCTCATGTTAAAGAGGATTGAGTACAGAATTTTGGGATGCAGAATGTAAATGTTTCGTATGTTCATAGAGGTAGAGATCCCATTATAATTTGAATCAATGATATATTTGTTTTAAGTGATGATGTTAAAATATATATACGTTCAAATGATGTGGTGTGTAATGGTGGTATATTTTTAAAGACCCTTGTCCATACCTATTAAAAATATCAGAATGAATTTGAGTTTTGAACTGTTGATAGGTTGAAATTTGAATAGGAGTTTGGTATGGGATTATAAGTGTTTTAAGGCCATAACAGATGTGTTTTAAAAAGTAAATGTGTATTTTTGATGAAAAGGGTATTGGGATATAATTAAAGGAGGTGTTGGGTGGAAAATATATAAGATGGTAGTTACAGAAGTGATGCTACTAGTTTCCTTAGGGAATTATCAAGACAGTCGACCTTTTACGGTGGATAGTTAATATCTACCCCCCCTCACACATTGTTATGTGAATCTACCCTTACTCTCCCTATATTGTTCATGAGAATCAAGAACTATTCTCCTAACTATACAATGTTTCTATATATCCAAGGGGGTTCTTGGTGGAATTTTATAGCAATTTTAGGTGAGCCTAAATCTGTGGTGGACTTTTATCATCTTCCCTTTTTTTACTTTCTATATTTTTTCTTCATATAATAGGGATTTTAGTGATGTTTATACAAGATAAGAGTCAAACCCTCTCAATATGATGGGGCTGGAACTATTTCTTCAAATAAGGTATCCCATAATTCTATCTCTAAATGGTTTCTTATTGAATGAGTGATGGTAAACTACACCACAAATTTTTCTATGGTTTTTAATTTAAATTTTTGTAATTTTATTATGGAATTGATTCTTATTCAATGATATTTTATCAATGTTTTTTCAAAATAAACAACACAAATGTTTCACTATTGGTTCTTCTCAAATGGGGAATAATTATATTCCCTGTCGTGTTCACTGCCTTTATGCATTTATTAAATTATGGTTTTCAATTAATTGTAAACTTTATTATAATATTTTTGGATTTTATGGAATTATATATGGAATCAAATGAGTTATATGTGGTTTGGGGATTTGGATGAGCTTGGTTGGACATTGTATGGGTTACGCTGAGCTTCAAATCCATGTGATTTAAATGGAATGTTTTATCTAAAGTTATGTTTTCTTGGTAAATTTCACAAAGTATTTATACTCATATAATGGTTTGTGTGGATGTTTAGTCATGATACTAAGGTTGATCTACCTATTTTTAATTACTTAATTATTCAATAAAAATTAAATGGTTTACTTTTCTCATAAATTGTCAAATGTATATGAATAACCATGGTGCTAGAAATATTCCAAGGTCCCAAAAAGACCTTTTGGACTATATTTCATGAATCATCTATAAATATTTTTGGTTTTTACTATTGATGAAAATCCTTGTGACATTTAGACCATGTGACTGGTGTGACTATGGAAAGTGGGACTTAGTGGACCTATTTAGGGAGACTCATGGGAGATATTGGTTGTGACTCTATGATATAGATGTTTTATTCCCATGGGTCACACATGAACCTGATGATATCTTTTATACCTTATGCTATTTGAATTGAACATAGAATAATTTACCAGTCTCCATGGAATGTGACTACCTATGTTAGTTTACATGGGGTATGTTATTTATTTGCTAGTTTTATAGAATATCCTATAATGATCATGGGAATTTTGACTATCTATGAGACCATGATGACCCAAAAAATTGTTCCATTTGATTATTTATCATGAATTTATTTTTATAACACAACATGTGATAGAAATCATTTAGAGTTTTTTAGAGCCCAGATACATCATATAGTTATAATTATAACTCTCATAAAATAAAGGACTAGAAAACTATTTTTACGGTTTACAAAGGTTAAGAATCATAAGGGAAACTCAATCATCAACTCAAATCAATGCGTCCATATTTTTTTTGAAAAGTGGTTTTCAAAACATAGGGTGAGTGACAAAGAAATTCAATCAGGTGTTTTCAAAACATGTGGAAACCAATCAGGGTTCTATAATTTCAATGTAAATATAAAACATGATACAATGTTTGATAATGCATACTTCATAAATTGTGAGTACTTTAAAAAATAAACCCTTTTTTAAAATAGATATCAACATAGGGAACTTTTAGAAATTCTATTTTACCCATTCATGAAATATTAATGTGTTCACCTAAAATAATTTAAGAAATCACAAGTAATTCTAAAAGGAAACTTGGATCATAACATAAATTCACAGTTCAGTCCCGCGGCAACATTACATGGTGGGAATAGTTCCATAATGTTTTATATTCACTCCCTAATTGAATCATGTGCTTAGCATAAATGTCTCGGGCACCATACATTATATTTTATGAGATTAAAATATTACCTAATGTTTTGGAGAACTATATAATTGTAGACGCACCCATCATAGGATTGGAAAAATGTCCCATATGGGTTTGGGTTCACTCCATATACCATTCCATCATTCACATAGTCCCAAAGTTATATTATTTCGGAATAAAAACGTTATAAATAATATTTTACGTCATAATTACAATAAGGTTTCCTTCAAACCATGAGTTTTGATATCCATTTCATAAAAATTAATTACTCGATAATATGTGTATCATGATAAAAGTAGTTTCACACAAATGGAAATATGTAAATATATATTCATATATATATATGTATGTGTGTGTATAACAATTTTACATAAAACAATATAGATATGTTAATATATATTAGTTTTTATATATTTATTTTACAATAAAACGTGATTTCTTTTTCATAGACATATATAAAGATATACAAAATAAGCAAATATATATATATACATAAAAATGACATTTTTTTATTTATACATTTTTTGTATACATATATAAATACTAATAAAAAAGGTTTCATATAAATTAATACAATAATATATAAATTTATATACATGTATCAAATGATGTAAATTAAAAGTCTGTTTCACCTAAAATAATATGTATGTAGATACATACATACAAATATATATATATATATATATATATATTTGAAAAAAAAAGAATTCATATGAAATCTAAAATTTATGTATATATATACATATAATTTTAAAAAAAAATCAATTTTAACATAAACATTATTTTTGATGGTTTTATAATTTTCTTTCACTTATTGATCACTATTTAAGATCTCTATACACTAGAAAAAAAGGTTAATAAATAAAAATATATGGAAAGACAAGATTTTTAACATGTAGTGATATATATACACACACACATACATTTGAAACCATATTATCAAAGAAATAAATATGAAAATATAACCACATCCCTAGTATTTATATAATCCCAATTAATGTACATTAAATATTTAGAATAATTTCCAGAAAATAAATATCACAGAATAAATATATTTTTTATAAAATTTTAAATTTAATAAAAACATGAATCATTGTGTAATAATTTTTTTATAAACTCAAAATGATAACCCTTACCAATATCAAAAATAATTAAAATTCATTTAAATAATAATGATGGATTAAAACAATTTAGCGTATAAGAAGCATAAATTCAGAAATGTTATGAAATGTGTAGGCATTGTTTTAAAAAAATTACCAACCTCTAAAACTACTATAGTTTAAAATTATTTAATCAATAATTATTTAAATATTTGTAATCCATTAAAACAAATTGACATATAATAAATAAAATGTAGAAACAACTTGAATAATTTAATGACATTATTACCAAACAATTCCTCACAATGATAGTTTTAAAATAAATGTAATTCAAGGAAAGGGTGTGAAGAAAAACAAATTGAAGATAAAAATTATTCACAATCTTTTTAATCACTTCATTAGAGAACTCCTATCATAAATGATCTTAAGATCAGTCCCTCATAACGATGAAAAAACTAGACAAATAGCCTTTAATGTTGGAAAACCACAAGCAAAACTGCTACAGATATATTCCACAAATCCACATCCCTTTCAACACTCTTTCTATACCATAGGGTCTTATATATAGATATATGACACCGTAGAAACCAATGTTATGAATATAGAAAACTACTTTGAATAGTAATATTTTCTACCCAATATAAAATCCTTGTTTTCATTAACATGTTATCATGTTTCAATCTAAACCAACCTAATTTGGGAACCTAATAACCTACAATTATAATAAAAAACCCCAAATACCCATGATTCATCCAAAATCCTAGTGATTTTATTATCGTTCTTGTCATGGGATTCACATGAGGATGATTCCATGAGCAATATGATTGTTGAAGACATCACAGGTCACCGATGTGATTTACAATTTGACTGACCACATATAGTAGGATGTGGATTAAGATGAGGTGTGTCATCTTTGTCCACATGTGACAACCCCAAGTCAAAAGAACCCAAATAATCATTTTACCTGAATTAAATACCTCTACTATAATCGATGGATCACCGACTTTGATATTTGTTTGTCGTGATTGCGGGCCACCACCCATCCATCCAAATAATATGATGATAGTAAAGTGGGGAGGCTATCGTATCTATTGTGAACAAACCCAAGGAATGTGATTCCCTATTTATCATTTTTTACATTTTATCATAAAAATAATTCCATTCATTATATAATTATACATTTTGTCCAATAACTTTTATTATGAAAATTTAAATCATTATAAAATTTATAATGTAATTTTTTCATTTATTTTTTACAATATATATATATATATGTCAAATATTACTATGTTTTCAATTAATCCACATAATGTACTTTTATTTAAGTATGTATATCATATTGAAACATAAGTAATTATAATAAAATTATTGTTATATTTAATATAATTTCTTCTTCTAATTAGTCATGATGTAAATATATATAAATTTTTTAAGGTTTATAATTTATATTTAAAAATAATAATGTATATTTATCCTATTTATTTATATTATATATATATATATATTCAAATTCATAACAATTATTCTTTTCTACTATAAGACTTCCACAACTATTTTATAATGGCCCTATTACTTTAAATACATAACCTTAAACAAAATTTTGTTTAACCAAACTAATCAAATTCTAGAAGATCATATCACAAATATGATGCCTATTTTTATGTTCATGTATTATCTTACTCTAATTCACTTAATTGGTTTTCTAATCATGGATGATTCAAAATATGTGGGCTCTAATATCATAGATATCATGTTTTTATAAGTATTTTGTGTTTATTGATAATGATTTTTATAGTTTTAGTCTTACCGCCTTCTTAGTATGAGGATATGTTCTTGTACTAATTTTAATGTATTGCCTCAATAATAAAACTAATAATTATTATGATTTTATATATTTTTAAGACTTATTTATTTCTTCTCAAAAGAGAAACATTATATAATAATTTTTGGTATGTTATGTTATACCCCCCTCAAACAAATATCATGTCCTCACAATTTTATTACATGTTACATTGAAAGAAGAACACTCAAACAATGAAATTTTAGAGTCACTTGTAGGGTTACATACCTCCGTCCATTATGATTTCCCCAATTCCCACTGTCATGTTGAACTTGAAGAGAGAGTGTCCAATTAATAAAATAATACCTCAGTAAAATTTTAAAATCATCCTCTTCCATAGTTAAAACACAATTTGTAAAACTCGGATAATGGTTATGGTGGAAATGATAATTTTTTTAGTTATTTTTTCCTAGATTATAGTTTTAAAACATTAGTTTATACCATGTTTTTAAAAAACATCAAAATAAAGTTAGATTTTTTAATGTGGTTCCTATAATATATTGTCTATGATTCCAAAAATACTATAATCCAATACTAGAAATATATAGTCATCCAGGAGTTATCCCTCTTCCATAGCTATTCTGAAATCTAACAGTGCATCATTATAACGACCCATACATTACATACATTGTTATTACTTCAGAATTGAAGCACACTTATTACAACATATAACAAAACCAGGAAAAGACCGTATAGGTATAGAGTCTTTAGAAACTAGGAAACATAAACAACTAGTTCAAAAAGCATCTACTTTGCCTCCCATTTATTTCATCATATCTAGAGTCCCTTTTGGCATATCCTACTTAATAACCTTCTTCCTGACCTGGGGAATTAAAACATACAAAATGGTGAGATCAAATGCTCAGTAAGTTTAAACAAAATAAATATCAATCACATCATATACATAAGAACATAACTTTTGGAAATCATAACCTGCAAAAGAGATCATAATTTCATAACATGGGGCAAATCATAGTGGTGACATGTAATCTAAATAATCATAACATAAAACTTGAAACTTTGTCGCATACACACATAATCATAGAGAATCATTTCTTATTAGTCAAGACTCATTTCCAAGACTCTCTTAGTGGACAAAGTCCATTTCTGAACCGAGATCACTCCTCATTTCAGTCCTGTTTCACTGAACCGGTTTAACCTGCCGTTCCAGCCATGTCTATCTCATGATATATAAAATCTTTACCCAATTCATTGGAGGGAGATATAGGTCCCACCCATCTCATAATGAAACCATTCTTATGTGTGCCACAAAATCATAAATCATGCATCATTGCATAACCCATGTAATAAAAATGGGATTCTTAAACAACATGACATAATAAAACAATTCATATAAGATAAAGAAATTCATAAAAATAATTTGATCACAACATAATCAAATCAATGTAATAATAGGGATAGAAACAAAACCCTATATTATCTTAGACGGAAAATAATTTTGATAAAACACTTGAACTCCATTCTTGAGGAAAATATCCTTTCTACTTCAAAAACATTTTCCATTCTTAACATGTCTTACAATTTTAAACTAAAAGAAGTTGATTAAAAATAAACTTGAAAACTTGTAAAGGATTCTTCTTGGAAATAATGTTTTAAAATCCATTAATTTCATATAAGTTAAAAAAACATTCTTCTCATACTTTTCTCAGAAAAGTCAAAAAGTATCTGGTACGAAAAACGACAAACGATTCCTTTCATATCTTTTACTAAAAACTAGAAAAAGGGTAAAATTGGATTTAAAAAATTTTAGGTGGATGGAAACAATATTACATATTGAGGAAACATGGATGTGGATGATAAAATACAACCTAGTAAATACCAACGTATAAACAATCTCGGATGAAATGAGATTGTGATATTTTCCCTTACCTTAGGTCTGATTTTCTTCGTAAGTGTCTGAACCTCCGGTATAAGGATTTAAATAATGTTATTGACTTATTCCAGAATCATACTTATTTTTATGATATCATATATGGCCATATTCTTAGCTTCTTATTAGTAATATTTCATTACTACTTGTTATTCGTGTGTTTATTACTTTTTGTTCTAATGCGTGTTTTGTCGAATAAATTATTATTATTTTATTTAGTTTATAGATACCTCATTTCCAGAATGGTATTAGTGTAGTATATATCATATTCATTCATTCAATTCATTTATATAATCATTATGCAATGAAGATCATGTATAACGAGTCGCATCACATCGTGGAGACGGTATTCTGTACGTACGCACGAGCGATGATATCGTTCCCATGAATGTGAAATTTTAATAGAGTATATTTATACTATTTCAGAATCAATATCACTTTACAATAGTCACTATTTACACCATTATACCCATCCATGTAATGTGGTGGTGGTAAATAGATTACACCACGGCGTGGAGACGGTATTCCGTACGTACGCACACGTGGTGATTTTGTTTTCCGTAGGATGGATATATGGTGAAATAGGGTTGTTTCATACTTATAATAACATATCAGTATATGAGTGATACTGATTTTATTAAATCATAATGAAAAAACTAAATAAGAAGAAGTGGAATAAGAAATAATGTTGAAATAATCTGTAACAGACATTTCCTCATCTTTGAAGCGCCTCTTTAAGACCTCCTTTTAGGGAACTAAAATTGGTCTTTTAAGAAGACCAGGACCTCTAGGATGTTTCTAGGGAAGTGGGTAAGTGAAATGTTCAGGGGATGGCCGAGCGTGAAGGCTCAAATTGGTATGATGAGGAGAGGGAGGAGGTTCCCTTTTATAAGGGAGGACAGGGGTACCTTTGGAATAACTAAAAATATTATTTTATTATAAAGTCAAATTTGGTTTTTAATAGCTCCAAATTGATATATGTCGATGCTAAGGTGGGTATGGGTCGAAATCCTCTAATCCAATAGAATTTAGACAAGTTTAGGTCATTATATTAACATTACCTTTTAGTTTTAACTCTTAGTTAATTAGATTGACATTTATCATGTCACTTTGTATTTTTATATTATATAGTTAATAAAATTACCATATACATCCAAGAGACCACAAAGTGGTCCATTAATGATACACCTATCATGATATAAGTATCTTGGAATATCCTTATATTTTTAGGAATATAATAACAATTGATAAAATAATATTTGTTTTAAAAACTATTTTATGTCAATTTTGACACTATTGATTTTTGTGAAAATCATAACGGAATGATTAGTTCGAAAAAAATTAATTAAATCAATAATAACATGTCATATTAACATATAAAATTATTGGAATTCATAAAGAGTCTCAAATTACATTAATTTGGGTATTTATAACATCAATTATGTCAATATTTTATTAATAAGCTAATTACTCCATCATCATTGTGTCATAAATAAATTAAATTATTTTAAGTATAAAAATTACAAATAAAATACCATTATGTAGGAAATATTTTTATCTTTCTAATAAATATTTATAGTCGAATTTATCTTATGTATATAACCCTATATTGAAAATATTTTAGTTATTAAACTTTGATTTTAACTATTTTAACCCTTCTTTTAATAAATTGATAATAAATGTCCTAATCTAATCCAAGTGGGCCTAAATGGTCATATTTTATTCCTAAGGTTGTTTTTGGACGAATTACACTTATCCAATAGAATTAGGACATGTGTTAGGGTAATAATAAAATCATTTTTACCCTTAATTACCGTATTTACTTTTAATCATGGTAAAAAAAGTAAAAAGTTACTATTCACCAAAAATTATTTTCATCTCATTGAAAGACATTTTAGTCCTTGATATTAACCGTGTCTCTCGGATTTTTTAAATTTCACTTACATAAGCGGTAAAATTATGTTTTATGAAAAAATCAGTTTTATAACTACCACTTAGTGGTTTCACTATTCATCAAAAAAAGAAAGTTTCCAGAAAAATACAAAAAATTAGGCCTAAGATATATTTGATATTATGAATTAAAAAATGATGTTTATTTTACCAAATCCAGAACATATCAATTACATTAACTAATTTAAAAATTAATTCCCGTCATCAAGACAAATTGCGTGTTTTTAAGAGATAATAACTATCAAAAGATATCCACTTGTTTATGTCTAGTTTAAATGTGAAATTACATCCAATGACCAACATTGTATTAAATTATAAAAATATATTCTAAATATACTTTAAAAACACTAAAATTAATTATTTATCACTATTAATTATTTCGATTAAAAAAGTTGTTTTTAATTAAAATTTAGTGATTTTCACTATTCATCAGAATATGAAAGTTATCCGAAAAGTTCCAAAATTTTACCCTAAGCTAATTTCGATATTCCGAATCCAAAAATGAAGTCCATTTTGAGAAATAAAATTTACAAAATTTCAAAAAGTGGTTATTACTATTCATAACAACTAGTTTTAATAATATTTTAATAGCATATCGTTGTTTAGTGAAACTCGGTATTGCGTACGATGCAAGCTATTGAGGAAGGCCGCGGTTGTGTGTAAAGCAAGCCAATGTAGTTTTGTGAATAGTGAAAGATTTATTTTATGATTTATATAACATAAAAACATAATATTTCTCATAAAAGTCTCGGTTGTTACATTCTACCCCCCTTAAAATGAATTTCTCCCTCGAAATTCGTCACTTTGTAACAAACAGATGAGGATACATTTACCTCATCATATCCTCAATCTCCCATGTAGCTTATTACAATTGGTGGTTCCTCCATAAAACTTTCACCAAGAGAGTGGTCTTGTTCTGTAGGACTTTTTCACTACGATCGAGAATCTCTATCGGCTGTTCTTTATAAGAAAGATCTTGTTCCAGCAGTACAACTTCTGAGCTGAGTACATCTGAAGGGTCAGGTATGTACTTTCTCAGGAGAGATACATGGAACACATCATGAACTTGAGAGAGATTCGGTGGAAGCTACAATCGGTAAGCTACCTTTCCAACACGATCTAGTATTTCAAAAGGACCGATATATCTAGGGCTCAACTTCCCCTTCTTTACAAATCTGATGACCCTTTTCTAGGAAGATATTCGCAAGAACACTTTATCACCCACTTTAAACTCTAGGTCTTTTCTTCAGTTGTCGGCATAACTTTTTTGTCGACTCTGAGCTTCTCTTATGTGTTGTTGAATAGATCTGACCTTTTTTGCTATTTCATCAACAAGATCAGGTCCTAATAGCTTTCTTTCCCCAACTTCATCCCTGCAAGTTAGAGTCCTGCATTTCTTTCCATAGAGAGCTTCATAAGGAGCCATCTGAATACTGGAGTGAAAGCTATTATTATAAGAAAATTACACCAAAGGTAGGTGTTGATCCCAACCACCTTTTAAATCCATAGATCAAGCTCTCAACATATCTTCTAGAGTTTGAATTGTTCTATCAGACTGAACGTCTGTCTGAGGATGATAAACAGTGCTGAAACTCAACTCTGTATCCAGAGTATGCTGAAGACTTCGCCAGAACTTCAAGGTAATTCTCGGATCCCGATCAGATATAATAGAAAGTGGTACTCCATGAAATCTTACCACTTCCTTTACATATATCCTGGCAAGCTGATCCAGAGAGAAATCCTCTCTAATAGCAATGAAGTGTGCAGACTTTGTAAGACGATCAACTATGACCCAGATAGCATTATTACATTTGGATGTTTTAGGAAGTCCTGTGACAAAGTTCATAGTGATGTTTTCCCATTTCCATTCGGGTATGGGTAATGGTTGTAACATTTCCTTAGACTTCTGAGCCTCATCCAGCGGCTCCTTCTTTAATTCGGGGATGGGAGGAACACAAACCTGATTCCTAAACTTTTTATTATCCCATCACAATCAAGGTTGAATTCAGGAATATTTCTCACCTTCTAATGTAACTCTACATCTTCTTTCTGCGCCTCTTTAATCTTCACATGTATAGATGGTTGAACATTCAATTGAGAAAGATATGATTTCCCCCCTTCCATTATAATTCCAAGATCCATCCATTCTAAATCCATAAATATTGGATCTTTTGTGATCCTCGTCATGGATAAGCTAGCATGGTCTTGTCGACTTAATGCATCTTCCACCTTGTTTGCATTCCCATGGTGGTAATCAATTGAGTAGTCGTAATCCTTAATAAGCTCCAACCATCTTCTTTGGCGCATATTCATCTCCTTTTGTGAGAAAATATACTTTAAACTTTTATGATCAGTATAAATATCACACCTTTCTCCATAAAGATAATGCCTCCAAATCATTAATGCAAAGATTACCACAGCTAATTCCAAATCATGAGTTGGGTAATTTTTCTCATGGATTTTTAACTATCGTGAGGCATAAGCTATCACCATATCATTTTGCATAAGAACACACCCCAATACCTTCTTGGACACATCACTGTAGTTCACAAACCTTTCTCTACTACAAGTCAGTGTGAGCACAGGTGCACTGGATAACCTTCTTTTCAACTCCTTGAAATTCTATTCACATTCCTCCATCCAAACAAACATAAATCCTTTCCGAGTCAACCTAGTGAGTAGATTAGATAATCATGAAAAATCTTTCACAAAATGTCAATAATATCCAGACAAAAAAAAAGAAAACATCATATCTCAGTTATTGTTGTCAGTCTCGACCATATTTCAATAACCTTTGTTTTTTGTGGATCCACAGATATCCCCTCTTTTGAGACTATGTGACCCAAAAATGAAACTTTTTTAAGCCAAAATTCACACTTGGTAAATTTGGTATAAAACTTCTCCTTTCTCAGGGTCTTCAATACAATTCTCAAGTGATCTTCATGTTCTTCCTTGCTCTTTGAATATACAAAAATATTGTCTATAAAGACTACCACAAACTGATCAAGATAGTCTCTAAAGACTCTATTCATCAGATCCATGAAGATAGCAGGGGAATTAGTAAGACCAAATGGAATCACTAAAAATTCATAGTGTCCATACCTTGTACGGAAAGCCGGCTTTGGTATATCCTCCCTTTTAACCCTTAATTGATGATTCCCTGAATGAAGATCAATCTTGGAAAAGTATTGAGCTCCACGTAGTTTGTCAAATAAGTCATCAATGCATGGGAGAGGATATTTGTTCTTGGTAGTGATCTTGTTAAGTTCTTGATAATCAAGACAGAGTCTCATTGATACATCTTTCTTCTTAACAAATAGAACAAGTGCTCCCCAAGGTGATGCACTAGGGAATATGAATCCCTTATCAAGATTATCTTGGAGTTTCTTCTTCAATTCCAGAAACTCAATTGGGGCCATTCTGTAAGGTGTCTTTGAAATATGCAAAGCACCCGGTACGAGTTCTATTGAAAACTCAACTTCACGATTTTGTGGAAGACCCAAAAATTCCTCCAGAAAGACATCATCAAACTCCCGTATAATGGGAATATTCCTAATCATGAGTTTCTCTCTAGCCATTCGAGATAAATAACCCTCATTTAGTGGAATCAAGACCCATATGATGGAAGAAATTTCCACTGGAAGGTTATATTCATCCTTGCATCGATAGATGATCATAGATTGATCTGGAATATGAAACGCGACTTCCCTTCTTTGGAAATTGATATGAGATCCATATAAATAAAGCTAATCCATTCCAAGAATCACATCAAATTCCACTATAGGAAGGATCACATGATTTGCAGGAATCACTTTCCCACAAACATCAATCAGAGAAGAATTGTAAACTTTTGATGGACTGTTGTGCCATTAGGAGTTGTCACATCTAACATAGAATCTAATTGTTGAGGTAATACGGTGATACCCTCAAAAAATTATTTAGAAATAAAAGAGTGTGTGGACCCAGAATCAAATAAAACATTTTCTACTTTAGAGTGGATGGTAAGTGTTCCTTTCACCACATCGTTATCATACTCCACATCGCAGATAGAAATTTCATGTGACTTTCTTTTGTCTTTAGCCTTAAGACTTTGTTGACGTCGACCATCATCATCAACCCATGGATTTTGGAATTGATTGGCATAATGCCCCATCTCCTTGCACTTGAAACATTGAAGTTTAGTAGGTTAATTCTGTGTATCCCTTCCTTTGTGTACATCATTAGACATCTTCTTCCCCTCATTGCGGCATTCAAATGCCCGATGACCTTCCTTTCCACATTTGAAACATTTACTTGTCCCTTTAAGAAAACTCTCTCCATGATTCTTTCTACACTTTGAGCATAAGGGAAAGGTCATCTTCTTTTCAGTGTGCTCTTTAGATTTTCCTTTGAATTCCATTTTCCTCTTCTTATCAAACCCATATGACTGATGGGTTACTCCAATCTCAATCTCAACTTTGAGAGCACATCGAACGATTTCCTCGTAGCTATTGAAGTCCTTTATTGGTAAGGCCCTTCGAAGACTTGATTTTAAGCCACTAAAGAATCCATCGATCTTACTCTCAGGTTGGATAATAATACCCGAAGCGTACCTTGCAAGTCTTATAAAATTTGATTCATAGGTACCAACAGATTCATCATACTTTTGCTTCAGTTGAAGAAACTATTTCTCCATCTTTGTTTGGAGAATACGAGGTAAGTACTTATTTAAAAATAATTTATTTAACTCGTCCCATTCAATGGACTCAATTTCATCCCTTTACCTTGTATTTTTAATAAGATTCCACCATTGATCAGCTTCTCCTTCCAAATGATACACTGCTAGGATGACTTTATCATGTTCAGAACATTGAAGAACTGAAAATATCTTTTCAGTAGTTCTAATCCACTATTCAGCAACTAATGGATCAGTAGACCCGCTGAATGAAGGCAGACGCTGCCTCATGAAGGATTAAATAGAATTTTTCTCCTTCCATTGCTCATTTGGAAGTCCTGCATGATTCATAGCTTGAGAAAGTTGTGTGAGAATGGCTACAAGATTTTGCATTCCATCTCCCATAATGTTTGGTTGCTCAGTAGGACAATCATTTCATTTCCAGTCGCATTCCACATTAAAACGGTTCCTTCGGGTTCCAGCCATTGACTAAAACCAAGAAGAATAGTGTGAGCAACACTAATTATTATAGGAAGACCACATAATCAAGAATAAAATTTTACACTTAACGTCTTATCCTAGGTTATTCATGGTCATTTCTAAAACACTAAGATTGTGTTCTATTCTTAGACTTATCCTTAGGATTCTTACTAAGGCTTTCACATCCTTGTTTCCAAAGGTTGACTATACCTTTCCTCCGATACTAACTATAACGACCCATACTTTACATACATTATTATTACTTCAGAATTGAAGCACACATATTACTACATATAACAAAACTAGGAAAGGACCGTATAGGTACAGAGTCTTTAAAACTGGTAAACATAAACAACTGGTTAATAAAGCATCTACTTTGCCTCCCATTTATTTCATCATATCTAGAGTCCCTTTTGGAATATCTTACTTAATAACCTTCTTCCTGACCTGGGGAAATAAAACATACAAAAGGGTGAGCTCAAATGCTCTGTAAGGGTAAACAAAAGAAATATCAATCACATAATATACATAAGAACATAACTTTTTGAAATCTTAACCTGTAAAAGAGATCATAATTTCATAACATGGGACAAATCA
The DNA here is from genome assembly GCA_963277665.1 of Viscum album. NCBI lineage: Eukaryota > Viridiplantae > Streptophyta > Magnoliopsida > Santalales > Viscaceae > Viscum > Viscum album. The sequence continues at coordinate 153,182,117 of OY728163.1, forward strand.
TAGTAGTGACATGTAATCCCAATAATCATAACATAAAACATGAAACATTGTGGCATACACACATAATCATAGAGAATCATTTCTTATTAGTCAAGACTCATTGTCAAGACTATCTTAGTGGACAAAGTCCATTTCTGAACAGAGTTCACACCTCATTTCAGTCATGTTTCACTTAACCGGTTTAACCTGCCGTTCCAGCCATGTCTATCTCATGAGATATAAAATCTTTGCCCAATGCATTGGAGGGAGATATTGGTCCCACCCATCTCATAATGAAACCATTCTTATGTGTGCCACAAAATCATAAATCATACATCATTGCATAACCCATGTAATAAAAATGGGATTCTTAAACAACATGACATCATAAAACAATTTATATAAGATAAAGGAATTAATAAAAATAATTCCATCACAACATAATCAAATCAATGTAATAATATTGATATAAACATAACCCTATGTTATCTTAGATGGAAAATAATTTTGATAAAACACTTGAACTCCATTCTTGAGGAAAATATCCTTTCTACTTCAAAAACATTTTCCTTTCTTAACATGTCCTACAATTTTCAAATAAAAGAAGTTGATTATAAATAAACTTGAAAACATGTAAAGTAATATTCTTGGAAATAATTTTTTAAAAATACATACAATCCATATAAGTTAAAAAAGCACTCTTCTCGTACTTTTGTCGAAAAAGTCAAAAAGTACCCCGTACAAAAAACGACAGACGATTCCTTTCATATATTTTAATAAAAACTCACTGAAGGGTAAAATTGGATTTAAAAAATTGTAGGTGGATGGAAACAATATTACATATTTAGGAAACAAGGATGTGGATGATAAAATACACCCCATTAAATACCAACATATAAACAATCTCGGATAAAATGAGATTGTGATATTTTCCCTTACCTTAGGTTCGATTTGCTTCGTAAGTGTCCGAACATCCTGTATAATGATTTAAATAATATTATTTACTTATTCCAGAATCATAATTATTTTTATGATATCATATATGGTCATATTCTTAGCTTCTTATTAATAATATTTCATTACTACTTGTTATTTGGGAGTTTATTACTTTTTGTTCTTATGCGTGTTTTGTCGAATAAATTCTTATTCTTATTTTTAGGTTATAGATATTTCATTTCCAGAATGGTATTAGTGTAATATATATCATATTCATTTAATTCAACTCATTTATATAATCATTATTCAATGAAGATCATGTAGAACGAGTCGCATCCACTACTGGAAATAAAGGATATACCAACGGTTTAGAACCGTTGGTATAGGCTGGAGAACCGTTGGTATATTCTATACCAACGGTTGTCCAAACCGTAGGGAAGTAAGGCGTGGGGAAAGATATATACCAACGGTTTGAAGTAAACCGTTGGGGTAGCCCACTGGAGGTGTGGATTTGCCAACGGTTCTTGCTGAACCGTTGGTATAGGTACTATATTCTCATCTTATACCAACGGTTTACAACCGTTGGTATAGTATTTTTCCCAACGGTTTTCATGAAACCGTTGGGAATTCAATGGTTTTTATTTTATACCAACGGTTGTAAACCGTTGGTATAGATTTTTTCCCAACGGTTTCATGGAAACCGTTGGCATATGTTTAAGTATGGAAAAGTATACCAACGGTTTACAACCGTTGGTATTCAGTATTTTCAGAATTGTCAGCAGCTCCTCCAGTGGCCCCTCCAGTGCACCTGCATAAAAAACAACACTGAAAAAAACACCACCTCTTTGAATAGAATCATTCTGAATAATTCCCCATTTGAATCTTCATATGACAAAAACACTGACACACTTAAAACAACAAAAAAGAACACCACCTCTTTGAATAGAGTCATGGTGAATAATTCCCCATTTTAATCTTCATATGACAAAAATCATCCAGTATAGTTGAATCAGAGTTTCAATAAGTCAAATATTATTTACACCCATTTCAATCTTCATACGACAACCACTTTTATAATATATAGTGAAAAGGTATTTTCATAGGAGTCTCATCACTTTTAACTCAGTAAGTGCCACACCATGCCTCAAATTGAGGCTGGGTTGACTGGTACACATCAAATATGATCCATGGATCATTGTCCTTAAGTTTCAACACAATCAAAATCCGTTTGATCGGTTTGGCATATGTACGTAAAATATTAATCCATTTTGAACAAATGAGAGGTAGTTTGGGTGGTCCCCGCCCCACGGTGACTCGTATTGAGGTGGGATTGACTCGTACATGTCACATATGACCCATGGATTGTTTTACTAAAGTGTCAAAAGAATTAGAAGGTATTTGGTCTGTTTCTCGTATGTCAGTTGTTGATATCACTTACAATTTAGTCCCTTTTCAAGAAAAGAGAGACAATTTGAGTGGTCCTGGCCACACCGTGGCTTGGATTGAAGTAGGTTTGATTCGTAAAAGTCAAATATGACCCATGGATCGTTTTTCTAAAGTTTCAATAGAATCCTAATGCGTTTGGTTGGTTTGGCGTTTGTCAACAGTTGTTTTCACTTAAAGTTATGTCCATTTTAAACAAAAGAGAGACACTTGGAGTGGTGTCGGCCCCAACGGACCTCGGATTGAGGCGGCGTTCTCGTACATGTCACATATGAGCCATGGATTGTTATCCTAATGTTTCAACACAATCAGAATTTGTTTGATCATTTTGGCGTATGTATGTAAAATGTTGTCCATTTTTAACATATGAGAGACGGTTTGGGTGGTGTCGGCCTCACCATGCCTCGGATTGAGGTGGTATTGACTCTTACACATCAAATATGACCCATGGATTGTTTTCCTAAAGTGTAAATAGATTACGAAGGCGTTTGGTCGGTTTCCCGTATGACAGTTGTTGATTTCACTTACAATTTAGTCCATTTTCAACAAAAGAGAGAACGTTTTAGTGGTCCCAGCCACACCGTGGCTCGGATTGAGGTGGGGTTGACTCGTAAACATCACATATGACCCATGAATTGTTTTCCTAAAGTTTATACAGAATCCGTAGGCATTTGGTCAGTTTTCCGTATGTCAATTTTTGTTTTCACTTAAAATTAAGTACATTTTTAAAAAAAGAGCCACTTTCAGTGGTGTCGGCCACACCGGGCCTCGGATTGAGGCGGGGTTGACTCATACACGTCACATATGAGGCATGAATCATTTTCCTAAAGTTTAAACACAATCATAATCTGTTTGATCGGTTTGGCGTATGTAAATAAAATACTGTCCCTTTGGAACAAAAGAGAGGCAGTTTGGGTGGTCCCGGCCCCACGGTGCCTCGGATTGAGTTGGGGTTGACTCGTACACATCACATATGACCCATGGATCGTTTTCCTAAAATATAAATAGAATCCGAAGGTGTTTGGTCAGTTTCCCGTATGTCAGTTGTTGATTTCACTTACAATTTAGTCCATTTTGAACAAAAGAGAGACAGTTTGAGTGGTCCCGGTCACACCGCGGCTCAGATTGTGGCAGAGTTGACTCGTACACGTCAAATTTGATATATGGATCATTTTAGTAACATTTTAATAGAATTAGAAGTCGTTTGGTTGGTTTGGCGTATGTCAGTTGTTGTTTTCACTTAAAATTATGTCCATTTTAAACAAAAGAGAGATAGTTTGAGTAGTTCCGGCCACACCGCAGCTCGGATTGAGGCAATATTGACTTTTAAACATCACATATGACCCATGGATCTTTGTCCTAAAGTTTTTATAGAATCTGAAGGAGTTTGGTCCGTTTCCCGTATGTGAGTTGTTGATTTCACTTACAATTTAGTCCATTTTTAACAAAAGAGATACATTTTGAGTAGTCCTGGCCACACCGTGGCTCAGTTTTTGGCGGGGTTGACTTGTACACGTCACATATGACACATGGATTGTTGTCCTAAAGTTTAGACATAATTAATAGGCGTTTGGTCGGTTTCTCGTATGTCAGTTGTTGTTTTCACTTAAAATTAAATACATTTAAAAAAAAGAGAGGCACTTTGAGTTGTGTCGGCCACACCGGGCCTCGGATTGAGACGGGGTTTACTCGTACACATCACATATGAGCCAGGTATCAATTTCATAAAGTTAAAACACAATCAGAATCCGTTTGGGGATAAAGTGGGCAAGTCTGGTCAAGCTCTAACGGCTAGTTTGACTTTGCTTACCGGCTGACCGGTGCTTGTCCACCGGCTGGCCGGTGCCTTGGAAGGTGGAGAGAGCTTCTGCCCAGGAGCCACCGGCTGGCCGGTGAGAATCACACCGGCTGGCCGGTGGTGAGACAGTAGGTCTCACTATTCCAAGGAGTCCCACCGGCTGGCCGGTGAGGAGTCCACCGGCTGGCCGGTGGTCTGGACAGAAGGCTTCCCATTCTGTCTGGACCCACCGGTTGGCCGGTGTCCAGACACCGGCTGACCGGTGGCACCTGGCAGAGGGCAAGCCCTTCTGCCTTGTCCACCGGCTGGCCGATGGGCTGGATCCGGCTGGCCGGTGCCCTTACCGGCCGGCCGGTGGTCTCACACCGGCTGGCCGGTGGACTTAAACAGTCCACTTTGAATACTTCTTGGGCCAGCTTCTAGGCACCCTATTTCCTACCATCAAAAACACTTGAAACAATATTAGATCACGATGAGAGTGATTGTGATCATTAAAATCCAAGAGAGTGGGGTACAACAGTGTCGGCCACACCGCGTCTCCGGATTGAGCTGAAACCACCGTGAGACATTCTAATTATTATTCGTGACGTGTACGCGCATAGGTCACGTCAATCGGACGTGCGGTTTGCGCGGTACGGCTCAATATTCGTGTATTAAGTGATGAGCGTGCTTCGTAAACGCGCGCGAGGGGGTCCAAACAGGCCGAACGAAGTCAGAATGGCCTGAAATCAGACAAAAAATACGGGTGAGTGATTTATGAAGTGGTCGAGCAGACGGCACGTCAATCGGCCGTGCCGTGTGCCCGCGGTGACCGGTAACGCCGTTCTGGTGTCATAAACGGCCAAAATGGGCGTCTAACGTTCAAACTCATAGCGGACGACATCAGATTGACTTGAAATCACAGGACAACAATCCCATTATTATTCGCGACGTGCACACACAGACGGAACGTCAATCGGACGTGCGGTCTGCGCGGGAGGTCTCATTATGCGTTCTTTAAGCGTTGCGCGCGCTTGATAAACGCGCGTGGGGGGGTCCAAACTGACCGAATGACAAAACCAAATAGGAACACACCCTCATGTTATCATATTAATAACTCTTCTTGAATCATTGAGAGTCACATCCCAATGATCATAGGATCATTAGCCTAATTGATCACTAACCATGAAACACATGTATGTTGGTCATGTCACCACATGCATCATCACTCATGCCACCATATCAATATATCACAAGGAATTCTCCAGGATAAGACAATATTTGATCACACATCATTCACATTTAGTTATCATAATACAAATTATATTTACATGCTTATGATATAGAATGAATCCACATTAGTAAGACCCACCCCTCTCATATGTTACCATCACATCACTACAACCCATCCTAGAAAGCACCCTACCGCATACAAATTCACCCAATCTAGGGTCTAATACCCAACAAGATCTTACATACTAGGATACACATCATGGATCACTATCAAAAACATAAAAACATTGAAAGATCTCAAAAAATTAGTGCATGCCATCATTAGCTCATAGAATTGAAAAAAGGTAAGTAACAAGAAATATATCTCACTACTCCATACTCACCCAACAACATAAGGGTCTCACATTACTAGGGAATAATTCTATCCAATACTAAATGATCTTGATCTATTTTTCATATACATATATGATTCACCTCACCAATTACTAAATATTAATAACATAAAAAATTATGATTCCATTTAACTAGAATTAAACCATCAGGTTTTACAAGGAAATTCTATATAAGTATTTGTTTACACTTTAAATAATCTTACCCCATACCATAAATAAGGTGTTCAACAAAAATCAAGAACATGAATTTCATGTTAACACCCAACATTGATTCATTAATAAATTGTATTCGAATTTTATGGAAATACCAAAATAAATTAGTGAATCAATGTACCTATAGTGGTGCACATGACCACCATGAAACAATCATAAATTTTTACAAAAACCCTAATAATTGGGAATAACAAAATCAAGAATAGAAGTATATGATTTATAAGAGCTGAACTATATCGTTGATAAAATATAGGAGTCTAACCTGGTAGGTGCTGATCTGATGGACGATGTGGGGATTGGGAGGTCCTTCCGCAAGAAATCGCTCCAGGAGGACACGAGGTGAATGCTTCTGTAATGTGGGGAGGCCGCTGGCTCGATTTGGTATTTGGGGCTTTTTTTTCCCAACGGTTTTTAATAACCGTTGGGAAAGACCAACCTTTCCCAATTTCTTCACCACTTTTCCCAACGGTTCTAAGAACCGTTGGGAAAAACCATCTTTCCCAACGGTTTCCATATAACCGTTGGGAAAACAAGGGTCCTTCACCACTTTTCCCAACGGTTCTTAAGAACCGTTGGGAAAAACCTATCTTTCCCAACGGTTTCATACAACCGTTGGGAAAACTATGCATTGAGGGGTTTTTCCCAACGGTTTATAGAAACCGTTGGGAAAGATATGATATGCCAACGGTTCTTTGAACCGTTGGTACACAACTGTTGGGAAAGATCCCTTTTCCAGTAGTGATCACATCGTGGAGACAGTATTCCGTACGTACGCACGAGCGATGATATCGTTCCCATGATCGTGAAATTGTAATGGAGGGTCTGTATACTATTTCATAATCAATATAAAGATACAATAGTCATTATTTACACCATTATACCCATCCATGTAATGTGGTGGTGGAAAGTAGATTACACCACGGCGTGGAGACGGTATTTCGTACGTACAAACGCGCAGTGATTTTGTTTTCCGTAGGATGGATAGATGGTGAAATAGGGTTGTTTCATAATTATAATAACATATCAGTATGTGAGTGATACTGATGTTATTACTTCATAATGAAACAACTAACGAAGAATTAAGTGGAAGAAAAAATAAAGTTGAATGAATCGGTAACGGACATTACCTCTTCTTTGAAGCGCCTCTTTGAGACCTCCTTTTAGGGCACTAAAATTGGTCTTTGAAGAGGTCCAGGACCTCTAGGATGTTTCTATGGAAGTGGGGAAGTGAAATTTGTAGGTTTTGGCCGATCTTGAAGGCTCAAATTGGTGTGAGGAGGAGAGGGATGAGGTGCCCTTTTATAAGGGAGGAGAGGGGCACCTTTGGAATAAATAAAAATATTATTTTATTATAAAGTCAAATTCGGTTTTTAATAGCTCAAAATTGATATATTTAGAAGATAAGGTGGGTATGGGTCTAAATAATCTCATCCAATATAATTTAGACAAGTTTAGGTCAATATATTAACCTTATACTTTAGTTTTAACTCTTAGTTAATTAGATTGACATTTATCATGTCACTTTGTATTTTTATATTATATAGTTAATAAACATACCATATACATCCAAGTGACCCCCAAGTTGTCCTTTAATTATACAACTATCATCATATAAGTATCTTGGCCGAACCTTATATTTTTACGAATATAATAACAATTAATAATATTATATTGGTTTTAAAAACTATTTTATGTCAATTATGACACTATTTGTTAATTGATTTTTGTGAAACTTATAACAGAATTATTAGTTCGAAAAAATTCAATTAAATCAATACGAACATTTCATATTAAAATATAAAATTATTGGAATTCATAAAAAGTCTGAAATTACATTTATTTGGGTATTTATAACATCAATTATGTCAATATTTCATTAATAAGATAATTACTGCATCATCATTGTGTCATAAATAAATTAAATTATTTTAAGTCTAAAAAATAAAAATAAAATACCATTATGTAGGAAATCCTTTTATATTTCTAATGAATATTTATAGTCTAATTTATCTTATGAATAACCCTATATTAAAAATGATTTAGTTATTAAACTTTGATTTTAACTATTTTAACCCTTTGTTAAATAAATTGATAATAAATGTCCTAATCGAATCCAAGTGGGCCTAAATGGTCATATTTTATTCCTATGGATTTTGTGGTAGAATTAAATATATCCAATAGCATTAGTACAAGTTTCAGGGTAATAATAATATCATTTTTACCCTTAATTACCCTATTTACTTTTAACTGTGGTAAAAAAAAGTAAAAAGTTACTATTCACCAAAAATTATTTTCATCTCATTGTACAACATTTTATTCCTTGATATAACTGTGTCTCTTGGATTTTCTAAATTCCACTCATAGAAGTGGTAAAATTATGCTTTATGAAAAATTCAGTTTTTTAACTACCACTTAGTGGTTTCACTATTCATCAAAAAATGAATGTTTCTAGAAAAATACAAACAATTAGGCCTAATATATATTTGATATTGTGAATTAAAAAATGATTTTTATTTTATCAAATTCAAAACTTATTAGTTACATTAACTAATTTAAAAATTAATTCCCGTCGTCAAGAAAAATAGCGTGTTTTTAAGAGATAATAACTATCAAAAGATTGACATTTGTTTATGTCTGGTTTAGATGTGAAATTACATCCAACGACCAACATTGTATAAAATTTTAAAAATATATTCTAAATATACTCTAAAACCACTCAAATTAATAATTTTCTCACTATTAATTATTTTTATTAAAAAAGTTGTTTTTAATTAAAAGTTAGTAATTTTCACTATTCATCAGAACATGAAAGTTATCCGAAAAGTACATAAATTTTACCCTAAGCTAATTTCGATATTCCAAATCCAAAAATGAAGTCCATTTTGAAAAATAAAATTTACATAATTTCAAAAAGTGGTTATTACTATTCATAATAGCTTGTTTCAATAATATTTTAATAGCATATCATTGTTTAATGAAACTTGGTATTGCGTACGACACAAGCTATTGAGGAAGGCCGCGATTGCGTGTAAATAAATCCAAGCTAGTGTTGTGTGTAGTGAAAGATTCCTTTGATGATTTATATAACATAAAAACAAAATATTTCTCATAAAAGTCTCGGGCGTTACAATCATACTCTCCGGATGTGGTGAAATATTTGAATAAGTCATAGGGGTACCTCCCTTGGTGTCAGATGTGGAAGAGTTGGGAGCTTATGATTTCATAATGGGTGATCTATGATCCGTGATGATTTTGTGGAATAGATGGTTTTATTGATATTTCATAAAGTGTTTTACAGGAAATATGGACTTTAGAAAAGGTTTCAAAAATATATGATCTAGAATTCAAAATAATTAATACAATTAAGTCCTCAATAATGGAAAAAAGAGTTTGGAAAGTTTTTTCTCCATCCGTATTAAAACTAGCCCTTATCCTGTTAATGAAAAATAACACATATATAATACTCCTTATGAAATATAAATTTTTATAATAAAAATTAGGATGTTTATTTTCATTTATATAAATATTTTATTAGGGCATTATTAATCTTTATTGTAAAACCATAAAAATCTATAGAACCCCTCTAAGGGTTCAATGGGTTTTATGTATCATATCCTCTAAAGTTTTCTAAACCAAGATCTGATACCAACAATAACGACCCAAAAACTATTCCTCTTCTTATTTATATTTTATCTTTATAACCCAACCCAAGATCACAAAATGTTAGTGTTTTAGAGATACATGATACATTGGATAATTTTAAATACGACTCTAAAAATAGAAAGGATAAGAAAACTACCCTCATTATTTTCAAGGGTTAAAAATCATAGATGGAACTCAACCATTCACTTGCTTTAATGCATCCATATTCCATATAAAAATTAGTTTTGAAAACATATGGTGACTAAACAAAAAAATGAAAGGGGGTTTCAAAACATGTGGTAACCAATTTGGTTTTTGATATTTCAATATATAAGTAAAAAAAATTGTATGGTTAGATAATGGAGACATTATAAATAAAGAGAACTTTTGAAAATATGCCCTTTTTATTAAATAAATTTCAAAATAGATAAATTTTAAAAAATATATTTCATACAGTAATGAAATAATGATGATTTTACCTAAGAAGTCATCAGAATTCAAAAATAATTCTTAATGGAACCTTGGATCATAAAATAAAGTAACAGTTCACACCTAAGACAAAATAACATGGTGGACATAGTCCAATGATGGATTCAGTTCACACCCTATCCCATAGTGTTCATAGTATAAACCTCCCACAGACCATAAATTTATTATCGTGAGATTATATCATAATCCAATGCAATATATTGCTATATAATTTTGGTAGTACTCCTCACATGATTATAAAAATGTCACGTGAGGTTTGGATTTCACTCCCCATACCCTACCATCATTCACATAACATTTAATTATGATTCATTGGAATTAAAAAAATATTACTTGTATTTTACATCATAATGACCATGATTTTTCATTAAATCCATGATATTTGATATCTATTTCATAAAAATGAATTAATTGATTATATTAGTTTCATGATAAAAGTTTATTCTAATGAAAGAAGATATGTAAATATACATTCTTATACATATATATGTATATAGTAGTATTACACAAACAATACATACATGTAAATATACAATTGTTTATATATATTGATATTGTAATAAAATATGATTTCATTTTCATACACATGTGTATATATATCAAAAAAATAATACAATTTCATTAAAATTAGTCATGTATATACATACATTAATTTATATAAAATATATAAATATCTTGAATAAAACAGTTTTACAAAAAATAATACATATATACGTACATTTATATACATGTATCTAATGATTTCAACCTAAAGTTTGTTTCTCATAAAATAATTCATATGTAGATATATATATATATGCATACTTGAAAAATAATTTTTTCATATGAAATGAAATATGTATGTATATATATATAATGATTTCTTGAAAATAAAACAATTTTAATGTAAAAATTAATTTTGAAAAATTGACATCTTCACTTTCACGTTGGAGACCTAATTAAGTTCAATATACATTAAAAAAATTATTTTATTAAGATAAATACATGGGAAGACTTATATTTTAACATAAAATTAAATATATATATACACATACATTTTCAAAATTTATGTCAAAATAATAACATTAAAAATCTATAACTTTTATTTATAGTATCCAAATTATGCATTCTTGAATATTAAAAACAATTTCCTGAAAATAAATCTCATGGAAAAAAATTATATAATTTTCAATGAAACACCAACATGAATAATAGTGGAAGAACAATTTTATAAACTCAAAATGATCCCCCTTACCATTATAAAAATAACTAAAACACTGTTAAACAATATGAGTGGGAAAAAATTCACATTAAAATATTAAAATCAAAAATAGTTTTAAATGTTTGAGCATATTTTGATCATAATTTACCATAAATTCATTATTATGTAATTAAAAATTATTTAAAAAGTTAGGAAATAAATTTTAGTAATTAACTAAAACAAATTAACATAAAATATCTAAAATGTAGAAACTACATTAATAATTTATCCATATTTTTTATAGAACAATTTATGAAAAATAAATAGTTCCCTTACTTTTGAATCACTACCATAGACTTCTTATATCAAGATTATTTTCAGGATCAGTCCCACACAAAAGAGAATAAACAATAGAAAAGCATCCTCAACGATAGAAAACATTGCTAAACTGCTATGGATAGATTCAAGAATGAAACCTCCATTTCATCCCTATTTTAATGACATATGGAATTATATATGGACATTGGAAACCCAAAAAATAAATGGTATGTATATAAAAAATCATTTTTAATTGAGAGATTCCATACTCAACATGAAATCCATACGTTCAAAAAAAATTTAGCATATTTCGATCAGAACCTACATAACATGGGATCCTGATACCATAAAATTTCACATAAAAAATTACCCCAACTGCCTTTGAGTAATCATAAACCCAAATATTTGATTCAGCTTCATGTCGTAGGATTTGATGGAGGATGGTTCCACAAGGAACATAATGGTCAAACACATCAGGGGCGCCTGCTTAAGTTGTTTGTTGATAGACCGCTAGTAGTTTGTGGAGGATGAAGACGGTGTGTTTTTGTTTCATCCACACATGACCACCCTCAAGTTATAATATCCCCAAATTAATATATTCCGGTAAAGTACATCCTTCAACAATCATCAGTGGAGCACTAGTGTTGATCAATTTTCACCTATGATTGTGGGTCACAAATGATCCTACTGATGAAATCATTGAATGTAATAAGAGTAATTTGTTATCATCGACTGGAAAGAAGGTACATGATTCCCCCTTTTTAATTTTTTTATAAACTTTTATCAAAATAAAAATATTCCTAATATAATTATATATTTTCCGCGATATCTTTTATTATTAAAACTGATAAAATTTTTGAAATTCATAAAGTAATGTTCCATTTAATTTTCAATATATATATATATATCATATATTATCCTATTTTGAAGTTATACACTTTATGTACATGTATTTTAGGGTGTATATCCCATTACAGCTTAAGTAATTATAATAAAATAATTTTTAGAATATATATAATTTTTTTTGTTAATTAGTCATGAAGTAAATATATATGAATTTATTTAAGGTTTATTATTTATAATTATAAATATTAATATATATTTAGAATAAAAATTATTATAATATATACAATTAATAGAATGCATTTTTTATTAATGGACTTCAACGTATATTTTTTAATATCCATGTTACTTATAAATACAAAACCTTAACCATATACAAATTTAACTAATCTTATAAAATTATACATTCTCAACATGTAATGATGCATCCTAATTTTATGTTCCTATATGCTCTTAATCTCAAACTATTAATTTTTCGGCTCATGGAATATCCCAAAGGTAAGAGATATGACCTTACATTTATCATGTTTTTTTAGGATTCCATTGTTAATTGATGATGATTATTATACATTTAGTATCACTGCCTTATTATTCTTAAGATACATTATTATATTTATTTTAATGTATTTATTCAATAACAAAAAAATATCAAGTATTTTATAAATTTATAAGACTTATTTATTTCTTCTACTAAGACAAAATTATAAAATAATTCTTGGGATGTTATAGAAACACATCTTTAGATCATATACAATGTGGAAATCCCTTAAGGCCTTTGATTTTATGCCATGTATGATACTTCCATGGGATTTTACTCTCTAATTGACATGGTTGTTGACCTTAGACTCAATATTGGGCTTTTAGAACCCGTAACTGTTCCCCCCTTTATTATAAAGTGACCTAGGTGATCCTAGTGGATTCCCTAGGTAAATATTGACCTCAATAAGAGGGTGTAATTTTTTATTGATAGTGATGATGGGTTTAGGAAATTATATAACCCATATTTCTTTTTATTGGATAATTGTATCAGTGTAGTGTATTATATTAAATGATATGGAAGCACCATATCTGGTGGTATTGAAAAATTTCCAATTTTAGGGGTTTTGCGTACTAAATAAAATTCCCAGGGTATGGAGGTCAATGAAACTCCTCGTGGGACTTACATGGATTTTTTAAAGAATATATAAGGTTTTGGGTGAGGATAGGTCCTATCATGTATACATTTTCAACATTTTGAGGACTTTGGTAGGAATTGTTGAGTATCTCGCACTAAGTGGGATCATATACCCGAAACCATTGCATAACATAGTAGATGTATCCCCTAGTTCATCATCAGGTATTCCAATGTGAGAATAACCCCCAATTTATTATCATTTTATACCATGGTGAAAGACCTACTGGTCATTGTAATGGTTGGAATGATCATCACAGTGTGATTCGAGACACACTGGCTCTAACAAAAGTTTATATGATGGAATTGGGTCATAGTAAAAATGATAAACGGTGGTTTAACTTGTTATTTAAAATATTTATTTATGTATTCAATGCATGTTCCATACAAATATCACTTCATTACTGGTTATATATAGGACATTGTTTGTGGTTCCTTACAAGGTTTTTTAATCACACCCTAATGATTATGTCATTGAACATGTTTATCCATGAATTGTATCACATGGTTTTAAATAAATGTTGGGTGAGACCATGAGTTTTTATTGATAGGGTATGATGGATTATAACTTGTAGAGTTGGAGGTGTTTAGGGGTATATATGGTATATGGAATCACATATATTTTATTTCTTCTAGTTACTCTATATTTTGATCAACATTCTTGGTGACTGATTCTCTATAAATGTAGGTATTATTTGACATTCCATATCATTATTATTTGGATATTTTTTACCTATTTTATACTTTTATAATTTTTCTTCTGATGTATATTTAATTTGGATATTTTTTATTTTTTATTTCACACTATTTTATGGGGTTATAGTCTCTTCACAATACGACCATAGACCCCTCATGTTGGTTTATAGCCTTCAGTGTACAAGGAGGAATACCTGATGTCACATGGTGACATCAATTTAGTTATTATTCATAGTGAAGAATGTCGAGAAAATAGCATTTATTACATTGAATGAATTCAATTCAATAATAAATCACATATCAATCACATAATAAATAATATAAATCCCTTAACCTATCATTCTACACGATATCATGTTTATTCAGTATCATCCTTTGTTTCAAAGGTAATCATAATTTCTCACTGATATCAAATATATATGAGCACATGACACATCAAATATGATAATTAATTTATATATTTTTAAAAGAAATTGAAAAGTGGTTAGTTCCATATAAATATCCCAACCAGTTCATTTGAGAATAGGGAGGGTTCCTTGGATAATTCCAATGGGTATATTAGAATCCTTAAATGGACAGTAAATAATCCAAGGGACTTTAGGGAAACTTGGATTGAAGGAAAAATTTAGAGTTCATTGAGGTTGGTGAATTTACCTCTATCCATAAATACAAATCCATATTTAAGAAACATGTCAGATGATGGGGTGGACCATTATTCAGTGGAGGGAGAATGGAAACCTTCACTACCATGTTGTTCAGTAACTGCCATCATAATATCATAATTACGGAATCCTCTAAAATAATTTATTCATACAACAATAATTATAACATTTCATAGGAAAATTAATCCAAACATTAAATTGATATCTTTTATGTGTTGATCTTATACTAAAGAAACAAAAAAATTGGTCTTCTAATCATATCAAAGATATATAGTATCATAATGAAACTATATAAAATTATTTAAATCCACCAATAAACATATCTCATCCAACTCTCTTAAGATCATTTTCCATATTTTTACTATAGTAAACATTATCTACAAATACATAAGATAAAAAATACTTTATATTTTTTGTATGAGTGTGATTGAATCAAAAGATATGACTATATTTATCCTAAAACCCCATTACAGGAAATAAATGTATATGTGTTCCAGTGTTTATAGATTTATTACAGGAAAAAACACTATATACCCAAATTATAAGAAAATTAATCATTGAGAAGTAAATATAAATAAAACCAAACCTAAACCATTATAATCATGAAATAAAAAAATTATTATTTTAGTTAGATATCATATAGATTATTTCTGATGACATAATTTAATAATTAAATACCTCAAATTGAACATAGTACAAGCCTCACGTTACTAAATCCTAAAAATAAAATGATCCACTCATACAAAATATCATCTCATGAATGGGTTGATAGTTTAAAGAAATCATACAATAATAGACATTCATAATAATAAAAAATATAATATGATGACTTCTATAAACACTACTTGTTAAGTAGATTTGTATCATCTCAAAAATGAGTCTATAGTAAAAATAAATTAGAGAAATCTAAAAGATGATCATAATGTAAAATTTAATTTATATCTTTTGTAGTTTGAGTGTCTGAAATATTAATCAAATGAGTTCTCAGAAAAGGAATGAATATTTGTTTATCGTCCACATATATTGTGAAATTTTCTAAGTAAATATTTTTATTGGAGATATATAAATTATTAGTGCATCCCAATTTATTTTACCTACTCTCAAAACCATTTTAGGAAGAGTTTCTTTATCTCATGTTTTATTCAATGTCAAATACCCCAAATATCTCACCATCAAATTATCTAGTTCATTGTACGAAAGGATTAAAACACTAATATAACATAATTAATTCATATTATTTGAGAAAGATGAAATCCATGGGAAATTAATATATCATACCACATCAAGAATCATCAAATATTATTTCAATTAAAACATTTAATATTAATATTTCCTAAATAAAAACAAATTTTATTGTTTAAATAAACACATAATTAATATATCATTAAATACCTTAATAATATTTAGTCATTAAAATTATATCATTTCATTTCATTTTATCTGATCTTGAATCAGAAATCCTTTTTTCTATTTAACTGCATTTTAAAAATAAATTCTTCCTTGTTTTATCAATACTGATATTAACACTACTTAATTTTAATTATTTTCCTTCACATAATTAATTTTCTTATGAAACTCATTGATCACAATTTGATAAATTTTATTATTTTTCAAGATAAACTATAGTACATCATATCACATTACTATAAATTAACCCCTGAATTTATCTGATGATATATTTATTTATAAAACCAACCATTTAGAGTCTATAATAATTTGAAACCCATGTATATCAATTATAGATGGTAAGTTATATTTTCAATAACTTCACATGATGATTTTACAAGGAATATAATAAAATTAAATGGAACACATAATATATTCAAGTCCATATACCATATATGCCAACCAAATAGTCCATATAGACTATTGAGTGATGAAATATTTTGATTTCATTTACTTTTTTAAACATATTATATTCATCATAAAAAAATTAATTAGATTGTGCCAATAAATATTTTAAAGATGAATAATTATTATATATAACATCCTTAATCTCCCTATCACCATCCAATAGATGTAAATAATATACAAATACACCATAAAATAGAGAAAATAAAACTATAAAAATGGTGTAAGAAGATTGATAATTGGATAGTGTGAGAGGTAAGACCATAAATACCCAATAATGAATTATTAAGTGAAGAAAAACTAAAATTTACTATATATGGTGACGATTTTACCTCTTGTATTTTTGATTGAATAAAAACATAACTCTTGTTATAATAGATCCCAACATGGTTTCTATAGAACCATTAAATAAACTACATATACACTACAATATTCTTGGATTGGATTATTTCTAAAAACATTTTTTTCATTTAACTATTTCATTGAATTCCCCCACCGACTATCTTGATAAAAAATTTAACTCATAAATATAGCTTAAAATATTATAAAATAAAGACATAATTTAATTCAAATATATTTATAAAATGATTGAAATTACAACCACCTCACTATTTGCCCTTTCATCCTTAAAAAAGTTGAATAAATCATCACTACAAACTATTTTGGTGAGTGTTATAAAAAATCCAATATATATTTGTAATAGGAACAATGAAAACCATATAAAGATAATAGTTTACATTGATTTATAATATGATGTTTTTTTCTTACTAGAGAAGCATATCCATGATGGGTGGAAAATGGTGTGTAATATCACTCACCAAAGAAAACAATATCACGTGCAATATTTTTATACTATTATATATATATATCAGATACAATACCCAAATTAGTGTACTAGTGAGTATGCCAGAACCTTATGGTGTCAGATTGTGTGATCGCTTATCTATTGGGAATGAAATTAATCATATATTATCATGAGCTGTGTATCGATACCTTTACAAAAGTGACTCATTTCCTTAGGGTAGAAGTAAAACATTGTGTGGGTTATCTATAATTTTAAAACTAAACATATAAAGGATGAAATATCACATTCGATTGGTATGATATAATATATTTTTCACTATATATTCCCTCTATTTAGATCACATAGTAAACATCCTTTAGATTCTAAACCATCCATTTAGTCACATATGTGATCTAATTTGAGTAACTCTTAAGATTTACTGTAGAAATATTCCATCACTTAATGGACCAAAATGTGTTTAGGGATCATTATATTTACCTGAAGCATGAAAAATTAATAAATTAGGTTTTTATTATGAAAACTATAATTTTTTCAGTTATTGATCTAATATATCTATCTTACATCAATCATCATATAAAATCCCACAAAAATTCATTCTTGTAAATGAAACTCAAACTATATAGATTAAATTTCAACTGTCTATAAATCATTTTTATATACCATCAATTCTATCGTAGTTGAATAATCCTTTCTCTTCTCACCCTTATGTATTTGAAATAATAAAATTTTCCCATGACATAATCCCCACTACTAGGATATTTTTTACATATTTTATGGAATATTCATTATATAACATCTAAAAAATAATTTTTAACCCTTTCATAGATGGATAAATTAGTCATACTAATCCATAATGTCACAATCATTCATAACATTATTCCAAGATCAATATTGTAGTTTATAGTCCCAATTTATTATGATTAAGGTTGGTTTTACTTATTATAAATATCATTAATTAGGCCTTAGGTATTAAATTATTATTTTTATATGAATATAGAAGATTAAAGTTAGTTGAATATGTACACAGTAGATAATTCAAATTCTAACAATACAAGTATGCATAATTGTTTAGAGGAAATGTACGAGATATATATATATTAATCTGTGAGGATCATTAGTTTAAACAATAAAACATGTAAGACATATAATTTATAATAGTTTGGTAAGACTAAATTAAAAATTATAAAATCCTTTTATTAATGAATTATCACAACGTAATAAAGAAATATATTTTTCAAATCACACAAAATTGAAAAGTAAAGTTACAAATAATATATATGAATTCAATTAAATGTAAAAAATGATAATGTAATCGTAAAATATGTACTATGAATATTTAAATTATTAATTTAATGCATTCATAGGTCGTACCATATATTTGATAAAAGTTTTTTTAAAATAACTAGAATTTGATTTATTTTCAATATTATTTTTTTAGAATACATAAATGGAGTAAAATCTTAGAATATATTTTAACAAAATTTAATAATATCTATATATTATTTAATAAAAATATATTTATCTATAATTTAAATAATGACCCTCCATTATTTTCTAAATAAATAAGAAATTTTTAGAATATTTTTATAATTAATTTGATCAATATTTTTTTATTAAAATATGAAAAAATACATATGATAGAATTATTAATTATTTAAATTAATATATCACTAAAAACATTTTGATGGATTGTGTGTGTGTATACCTATTGCTGAAGTAGTTTATCAAAAATCAAACTAAAGACTGTGTATTCCATTTTTGAAAATTATTTATGGATTGGGATAATTGTTATGTAAATTGTGTCATAGTTATGGCAATTTTCTAGTCCTAATTTTCAATTTTGTTTCTAAAGATTTTCATGCTTCAATGATCTAAATTTTGTGTTTTGGGGAAAACAGGTTAAGGACATGGTAAATTAACTATTATTAGTAACTTTGTGGTAAGTTTATTATATGGATCTATTAGTTCTATAAATGATATATATTTCATAATCATGATTTAGTTAAATATATGGAAAAATCCAGGTAACTATTGGTTTTAAATTTCAATGTATAGTATCTAATACATGGTTAGTTCATGGATTGTCTAACCTCATTTCCAAATCATGCAACCTATTCTACTATTTTTAAATTTGAAAATTTCTTTAATAACGATGACACTCGGTAACTCTAGTATCCTACAAATCCATCATTATATTGTACCAGACCCTCCTTGAAACTCCATAAGACACTTACCTTGATTAATTAGTGATTCTTGATTGATTTGGATGGATATATATGAGGTATGTTTGGATTTATTATCAATTTAAACTCATTTATTACGGGTTTCCTTCAATATCTAGTTTCCATTTTTTAATTAAAAAACAAATGGTATTTTATTTCCAAATATATGGTGTTTAATGGGGAATTTTTTATTTTAATTATTTATCAATTCTCAAAATGACCAAATATTCTCAATTTAAATCACTATTTTCATAGGGGACTGTGTTTTCACCATTAGAATGGTAGGTGTCTCTATATAATAATTCTATCCTCCAAAGGTACTAAATGTTTTTATAAAATCAATTTGTTTGGTTTGTAAAATTAATTTATTTGAAACCTATTTTTATAGTTCTCTTCAAATCCATCATGTGCAGAAGTTTACATGATTTAAAGTATGTTTTTCTTTAAAATAGTTTTATGAACATCATGTGTTTGAGGAAATGAAACAAAGTTTTTCTGATATTAAATTGAATTTTCAAGCTTGTGAGTGGTGATTCATCACTTATGAAAATGTTTTATAAAATTTTGAGCAAGTTATATTTGTATGTATTATGAAAAAATATCACTCAGGGACCTTTTTTGTGTTGGGTTATGGTTATATAGAAATCCTAGATTTTTTGGAATTTATATTGATTGGGTATACATTAAGATAGCATATTTTAGATATTCTTGATACTGGAAAACATAGGTTGGACTCATTATTGGTAAAAAACATATTAATCTAGATTGATGTTACTTTTTATGTCATAATAAGTAATCCCATAGGATATATACCATCTTTTGGTTAGTTTTGTACATGATAGCATGGTGTCTTATTTTATCACTCACTTGTTCATCTCATGGATTTTTTTTTATTCCTATTATTTATCACTTAAGTTTATATTCATATTCATGTGGATTTTAATACGGATTGTTTTAAATAAAACCAGATGATGTTTTATGAATAGTGTTCTCAATAGAAAGCTATTTATATACTTTCTTTGTTTTAAATCTAAAACTATTGTTTTCATGCTGATAGACATTTTATAGATTCATGATGGTATCTTAAAAAGAATTTTCCTCACACCCAATATTTTTCATTGTGTGTATGAGTATTTGGTTTTTTTTGTATATAGGTAATGATAAAGTAATCATGTAATTCATTAGTTTTTGTCTCTTTCATGGTTGGATGGGATGGCAGTGATAGATGTTCACATAGATATGTGGTTTTGGATTTAGTTTTATTTTTAAAAAATTCCCATTTAGCCTTTTTTCTTGGATTGTATGTATCCTAGTTGTGAAAATTTTCATCTTTGATATTATTCAATCACTTATCTCTTATTTTTTTTATGTGAATAAGGTTTTTGTCTTGGTGTTTATCACTAAATTATGGGGAGTGGTATTGGGAGAAATATCATGCCAACATAGGTTGGTTTGTTTCAAAATTGAAATATAGGGATCACCCAGATAAAATTTTGATGACACTGCCTAGGTTTGGTTCAGGGATTATATTAGACATAAATTGATACCTTCATGTAATTAGTGGTATGTACGAATGGGTTCCAAGACATATAACTTTCACATATTACTCAGAGTAACCAAGAATGGTCAGGTGGGTTTCCTTATGATTTGAGCATAGATTTCTATTATTTAAAAGAAAACCTTGATTTGGGGGTTTAATTATATGAACATTATCTTATTTTCTTTTTATGATCCAATAATTTTATTATACAATAAATTATTATTTTTTAAGGGATTTAATATTATGTTTTTGGTGTTTTTTTTATTTAGAGGTGTATTACTAATATAATCAGCTGTTATCTAATATTTCTGATAGATAATTCCATATTGAATAGATTTTACATCCAAGAGATGATGTTGTGAGGAAATTTATTTAGGAAAATTATCCATTATACATTTCATTTGTGGACATAGTTATCTATACAATTTAGATAATAGTTAGAGGGGTGCTGGAAACTATGAATGGATGTCAGATCATGGTTCTGAATTTACCACACATAATCCACAATAATTTCAGGGTTATAAGGGACCCTAAGAACCTGAAGTGTGAATTGAACATCTTGAGAGGATTTTTCACTTATTTAAGACCCTAAATGACTCAAGGTATTTTTTCTCCACTTATATGATTGATGTATCTGGAAGATAATAGTCAAAATATATCTTGTAAGCTATGTTGGATGACGATCTTACCTAGACTACTTTTTAAAATGTCATCAATAAATAGTTTTATATATAAAAAATGTGTATGTAGTTGAATCAACAATTTGTGAACATAGTGAATGCTAAAAAATATTTATAGAGTACAATACTAATTTAACAGAGTTAGTTAACTAACCACCAAATCTTATTTATATATGACTAACTCAAATCATGGAGGTTTAAGATAGTTTTAAGATCCTGTATTTCGATGCATATTGTACTATTTTTCATAAAAACCATTAATAGTAATTGCTAATAGAATGTATGTTTGAGTTATACATACCTGGGAATATGGGTTATCTTGATAATGGGTTGTATAAGGGGTATCAAGAATGTGAGCATAGTAAGGGTGTCCTTATATTGTCTGGAGATGTTTTAGGGGATTCATCAGTTCAATACCTTGTGGTTTTCGATCATTGTGGGAAACATAGTCATACAATATCATATTGTATGGTTATACCATGTATATCAGATCATTTGGGAAAATGATTTCACCTTTAGCATATTTTCAGAATAATGTTCAAATGTAGAAGAGTTAGAACTATACTTAAAAAAGGCTCCTAATATTTTCTAATGTAGAAATGGGTGGTTGATATCATTCCCATGAAAAAGATAATATTTATAATATGATTAGGTCTTGGGTATGAGCTGGGGTGTGATGTGTTTTTGAAAAATATTATTCACAAATGATTCTAATGAAGGGCTAGTAGCAGTAACAAGTATAATGTTTATTTCATCCTCTATAGTCCGGTATTTTTTATACAAGTTCATCTCATTTTTTTATATCATCTATGATTATTTATCTGTTTTATTACACTCAAATCATATTCTATTCATGATGGATGCTTCCCCTCCCCTAGGTAAGAGGAAAGAGTAGGGTTTCAAATTTTATGAGTGATTGGCCCGGACCACCGACCACAAACTCATGTGTGATTTTTTTGATATTAATTATAAAAGTTTCATCCTTATAATTTCTTTAAATGGATTGTTTGAATTAAATAGTTGTTCAATTTTTATCCTTCTTATGTTTAGTTTTTGTATTCTGATGGTGTTAGACATGTCTTTCAGGGGGAGTGGGATACTAAATCTGAAAGAGTGGGTACTATTGTTCTTGTGGATAGAATGGTCTCATGTTATTGGTCTAATATGTTTCGATATTCTATTGGAAAAATTTCATGTAGTCTCCTTACCACCATTGTGAATGAGTACCATAAGTTATTTCCTAGTTTTTATTAGGTTATAACCACATAGATATGTTGAGTTCCCTATTGAACTTCTTTAAGGGAATGGTCTCATCTTCATACAATTTAATCTTATAGAACCCACTGAGTTGGATGTGTTTAAAGTTCAAATTTGTCATCAAGAGTCCAAATTATTTATTCATCCCATCATGTCACATTATGATTATCTAGTTATATTTTAAAAGAAGTTATATAGAGTCTTATGACTTCGTATTCATTTCTTAAATCATAATTAGGTGACTGTTAAGAACAAATATCTTTTTCCTATGATTGATGACTTATTTGATCACCTAAAGGGGTTTTCACTGGGATTCTATGATTGATCTACATTTTTTTATCATTGGTTAAGGGTTCAAGAGTATTATATTTTTAAGGAATCCATCCATAGTAGTTACAAAAATTATAAGTGGTTGATTTTTTCTTCTTGCAATACTAACAGTCATGCGGTGTATATAGCTTTGATGAATGTAATATTTCATCAGATCTTGTACTTTTTTTGTTAATTAATATAACATGTTGGTTTAATCCATATTAGATGAAGAAAATACAGATCATTTGGTTGTTATTATTTGATCAATGAAGGAACAATATTTTCCTGGGAAGCATTATAAAGGTTATTTTTTATCAAATTGGTGAAGTTTATAGGCCATTTTATATATTAGAGAGGAATCTTATGGAATCATGAAAATATCTAAACACTTATTTATTAGGATAAAACTATAATTTTTTTATATTTGGAATTCCATGGACATCAATGGTTTTTATAGATGTTTCATTCATGATTTATCCAATCTTGTATATATTGTGATAAATTTGACCCTGTTTTATATTCAAATGAAATAAAAAGTTTCAAAGGTCATTTGAGGAACTGATAGTGAGGTTTAATCAGTATCTAGTTCTAAATCATGGAGAACAATATTTATAATGTGTTATTTTCCACAATTACCTGGGTATTATATTGGGATGTATACAAATATAGTGGAATCAGGTGTTTTCATATTCATTTCACAAAATACTTTTTCAAGATACGATTTATCATACCTATGATGGAGAAGTGGATTTAATGATGAATTCACATAGTGCCTTTCTCCACTAACAATTCGGTGAGCAGTTCAATTTTCATTTAGATCATAAGACCCTGAAGTATATTTTCACTCAAAGTAACAGGAATTTATAAAAAAAATATTCATATTAATATAATTATAAAATTTATTTTCATTTTTATTATACACATAAAAAAAGAAATATGGTGCCCAAAGCATTGAGATGGAAGTTATTTATTAAATCCTTTAAGGAATTAGTGGAGGGGTGCTATATAATGAGTCTATCTAACAGGATAAGATTTCATATAAAAGAGCCTAACTAGTAAGTGTTTTTGGCTTGTGTGAATTTTAATTAATCACTTTAGAATTAGATTCTCCTTAGGCACGGAACAGAAATCGATTTTCAATGCTCTAGTGAAATGTTACTCAATTTGGTGACCTCTAGTGTCTAGTCTCATTACCTAGATTACGAATTGTATTTTAATGTAAAATTAATGATTAAAATATCTCAAAGGTTATGGGTACATAATTGATGTTACGAATATTGTATCACACTCAAATGTATGGGTGGACCGAGAAATCCATTAAGATTTTAGATGATATTATGCAAGTGTGACTGTCTAATATTTGAGGATTGTGGGAAATGATTCTACCTTTAGTAAATTTTCCTATAGTAACTTTTTTCATGCCTTCATTAAAATGGTAGAACTTAAATAATTGTATTTATATCCATATAAATCATATTGTTTTCTATATTTGGGAGTGTAGTATTTAGTTTTACCAAAAATTATTCAAGAGATAATGAAAAATGTGAAGTTGATTTGAAATTAATTAGAAATAGCACTGAGTTACTATAAATCCAATGTAGAGTATCATCATATCATATTGGAGTTTTTCTTTGGTGATTAGGTTTCTATCATTTTTTCACCACGTTTGGGGAATTGTTGTTTAAGAAGATTTGGTATGATGGAATGGATTTTTATTGCCCCTTTTAAGATCATTGAATGAATTATAATGGTGGAATATTAGTTCAATTTTTAGTCTCCATTGAAATTAATTCATGATGTATTATATGCTTCCCAATTGAGTTGGGTATCAACTAGATCCTTCCCATGTGGTAGAATGGGAGGTTATTGATATCAATCAAGACTCGTGTAACACGCCAATGATATAAAAATAAATTTAATATTGCCTGTAATGTATATGTTTCTGAAACTTTCACGAGGGCACGCGCACGTCCATCTGTTCGAGGATGGCGATTCTATTTGTTGCCCCACATTCCCACTTTCTAAAAGTGGGCGACATCCATTCCTTGTTCAGGGACATTTTCTCCTTGATTGAAATGGGATGATGGGATGTCAGTTCTTAATTCCTCAGATTCCTCCTTGGAACTCGTCACCTAATTCGGGACTCCCTTATAGACTTAATACATTTTTCATGAAACTCTTCCCTATTTCCTATCTTCAAGGACACTAGTTAATTATGATGTTTCTGTAAGGACATTCCAAGGGGTCTGGTCAGGGATGTATTTTTTAGTCGGGTTAGTAGTCATGTTGGACATTGCTGGCATGTCTGGTCACTAGAACCCTAGTGGTTCCGGGTTTCTTCCCCTTATTATAGGGCCTCTCAAGGGCGCGGAAGCCCGAGCCATCCCATTTCCTATGTGGGGAATTACATTCTATAGGCATGTATCTAAGGTTTTCCCCCGCTTCATATGATTAACATAGGGTATGAAACAGGTTTAATAACTAGCGAAGATGGATTGGGAATATCAGAACACTGACTCGAGTGGATTAGGTGGGTGAAAACCCTGTAGGGATCACTGATGTTGGGGATAATTTGTGGTTAGCCACCTGGTTTTTGTTAAAGGGAATGGGGAATGAGGTGGCCTAATCCCACCAGGATGTGGTGGCCTAGGTAAGAATTAAAATGGATAATGGATGGTTTAGTGGAGTGGGTCGAGAATGAGATGAATTCCACTCAGAGGCGATGGTGATGTTGGGATTAAGTCTCAAAGAAACCTCTTACATATCCCTGCTTCAGGGGATCAAAGCCTTTTTAACTCATCAGATGACAGGTTACTGTCTATAGGTAACTTCAATGGATTACCATTGGATGGGGTCATAATGGCTTATGACAAGATGGGATCACAACGGCTTATCGATGGATGGGGTCACAATGGCTTACCGCTAAATGGGGTCACAACGGCTTACCACTGGATGTGGTTGAACCTCATGGAGGATTCCTACATTCCCTATCTCGATGTCAAGGATCAAAGCCCACATATATCGGGATGGTGTATGGGAACCGACATTAATATGGTCGGGACCAATGGATGGTGGGATTGGACCTCATTGAGGCTTCCTACGTGCATTGCCTTGGTAAGGTTCAAAGACATTGTAGTTCAGGTGGGGTTTGGTGAAAGGACATGAAGATGACCAATGTGTGTTGGGGTCGATCCTCAGGGAGGCATCCTACATTCCATACCATGGAAAGGATCAAACACCACTTAGTTCAAGTTGGTTTTGGTGAACCGGTGTGAAGATGGTTGAGACTAATGGGTGTTATCCTAGAACCTCAAGGAGGATTCCTATGTACCTTACATTGTCAAGGATCAAAGACCTCATAGTTCAGGTTGGGTATGGGGCTTAAACGCTAAGGAGACCCTGATATGATTTCATGGTCAGTTATTTCTCTATGCTCACATGATTCATGCATGGTGTGAGAAACAAGAGTCAAAAAAATGCCTAACGATCACATCATGGAAGGTGAATCTATGGGAAGTGGAATGGGGGATTACATGTGGTTAGTGGCCCAAATAGGAAACAAGGGGTTAATCCTAGTTAGAAGCCCAAGGAGATGGATATTGGGACTTACTCTGGGATAGATGCCTAGATGGTGACAAAGCCTATAGAGATATGGATTTGGCGCCCATGAAGAGAGGAGAAGCAGGGATGCTACCTCGTGTAAGAAAAGCTGGGGGCTTACACCGAGGTGGTTGTCCTTTCCCCACAGACAGATGTCACTCCGATAAAGAGGATGGAATTACATGTGAGGAATGATCTTACTCTTGTGGAGACTAGTATACTTTCATAATTTCCAAAGTGGTGGAACCCTGCGTCCGACACACGAGGCATGCTCATAGTTTAACATCATGTACTGAGAACGATGGGGCTTGGCAGTTCAATGTCTTGCAGCTCAGACGAGGGGAATACACTTCGTACCTCTAGGTCTTACTTAACATAAACCTCTCTCCCCTTGGGAAAGGGTAGGCATCAGAAATTCCATGGTGATGGGGTGTTATATAGTTATCCATTGGGGAGTCCATGATAGCGTGGCTATAAGAAGAAGCAATATTCATTAGCGTGCCTAGGCAAAGAAGCGTGAGGTGAATAAATGCAATTGAAAGCACCAACCAAGGGACTTTAATGTTACAACATGTGAGCCTAGATGTACGTAAAAAAGAAGGGTGTGTGTTGTAGATGCTTTATGCATAAGAGGTGCCTAAAGATGATGTCTGGAAGAGGGACATTGAACATGTGAAAAAAGGTATGCACAAGGAGGGAGGCTCACACGCAGATGGATCAACTATGAGGAAAAGTCCGGGGTGAGGGGTCTAGGAGATTTGCGTGAAATTGGAGATGTTTCCACACAATTGGATCACAATTGGGATAGTTGTGTTGAAGGGACCTGAGGTTTTGTGTGAAAATTGGATGGATTGCGCGTAAGATTGGGGGCGCATGTCCGAACAGTTGCACACAACAAACAGTTGGTGGTTTGCGTGGAAGGGGAATCGATTTCACCCAAGGGGATTGGATTTCATACAAGGGGAATGGATTATACTCATGGGTCATGAATAAAAGGGATTTGGGCAAGAGTAAAACCAGAGTGGTTCTGCGCGAAGGTGGACCCTGGGGAGACCTGTAGCGAAATATCTCGTACCTGAAATCCATTTTTTTAACATGGGTGAGGGGAGTTTTGTGCAGAGGTGACGGTTCAGATTCTTCAGCCATCATGAGTTGAAGGGGAGGACTTCTATTTATAGGATCATGATTCCATCAGGTCTGTGTGATGGTCGATGTGCATGAAATATTGCATGCCTGGGGTTGGCGGTGCACAAAATTTATCACCAGTGGTTGGGGCATGTAATTTTTCACGCACGGCATCGGCGGCGCGTATTATTCCATGCTCGGTGTCGGCGGCATGTAATATTCCATACCCAGTGTTGGAGACGTGTAATTTTCATCACCTGCATGGAAAACTACCTCGGATCCCGCGGTTTCCCATGTGAGAGAAGACTTTTTCATGCACACCTTGGATTTTTGCGGGCGGCCCTTCTCGTCCTCCTGGAATTTATCGCTGGGTCGAACTCCATCTTCGCTCTATCTGAAAATTACCCTCTTTTAGGACTACAGTGTTTCTCCTTGTCTATAAGTTCCCACCATTATAATAGGACTGGTTAGGGGACGCAAAGTTTAGATACCGAGGGAAACGAAAAGATGTATATCCTCCAGGAGTCGATGATCAATGACAAATGCCTCCATGAATAAAACCTCAAATAGGCATGTAATCCATTTTTTCCACATGCATGAAAACCCCACCCTGTGCCTATAAGAACCCTCACGAGCCCGTATGTCTATACGGATTTTCCTCATGTGATAAGTCTGGACCTCTCACGTGCGAAAACCCTTCCCTGCCTTACGCGAAAAAATTTCCATTGCATGTAATTATCTAAGTTTGGTCGTCATTTTACATGCAAGATTTGGATTTTTCATGCTGCTACCTCTGTTTTTTCGCATCGCCCATGATTAATTTCATGCCACCTGATTTTTCATATCGCCTACCGATTTTTCATGCCATAAAAGTCTTTTCGCACTAACTCTTTGATGGAGGAATATGGCTGCTAGTTAGACCGACGCTGAGAGAGAAGCCATGTATCCCTCTTTAAGGGATGATATGGATACCAATCCTGTGGTTTATGGAATCAAAAGACTGTATCCAGCAACCAAACACTCTTCGACATGTAGACCTTGACCCAGAAAGAGTATGTGTTGTCTAACAACTTACTGATATGGGACTTTGGTATTTTGGAGGAGGTAGTCGTGCCAAGATTCAAAGTCGACATGCCGCCAACATGGGTGACCCCCGCGAATGACCTACCTTAGTATAATATCACTAATAATGGATATATTACTAGAGAAACCATACTTATATATGTTTATGTACTGAACCCCATGACCAGGACCAATTTGTGAAGTGACTCGGTCGCGATGGATTCTTGGCACCATTATGCAAGTACTTTTTGATAGAGTGTTAGTGATGAGACCAAAGGCTAGCTGTAGGATTTGGACTAGAGGTGTGGAGGCAAATTCACAAGCTAGTGGGCTGGAGTATATTGAGTACACCAAACGTGAGACATGTTCGGGGTCGAGCTGCATCATATTGGGTTTTTTGAGACTGTGTGGATGTCACAGTTCCATTTCTACCGCCAGCATGAACTCGGGTCGGAGTTATTTACCTAGTGGTCCCCTGATACCAACACTTTCCATCTCCACCATGGGGAGGTCGGTATCATCCTTTGGTACATTCATTGCATCAGTGTATACCTAATTATTGGCACCAATATGAAGAATTCCACCTAATGAAGAATATCTGGGGATTCGGATCACAGACACCCGTCTAGACATGGAATCTGTAGGAACTAGACTTGGTGAAGCTCCCAGTCAAGGACTTTCTAAAGGACATCGCATACTCGAAGTGTATCAGTTTGTTTTGGTAGAAAAAACCTGACATCAAGAGGCTAGGGAAACGAAGACAGTGTCTGGCCGTGGCATAGAGGAGTAGAAGTGGCTTTTACTGTAAGATCATGGAGGTGGGGGAATATCAATCTTGGGGATTCAGTGTGAACGAAATTCGGGATCCAAACGTCTCGTATGCTGGATTTTTTGCCACCATATTTAGTGGGTGGATCCTACCAGTGAGGGATACAAGGATGTGAGTTTTTCTGACAAAATTAGTGATGGCTAGAATTATGGCTGGTAAAAAGAGTTTCAATCTAGGAATCCCAATATTGGCCTGTTTGTACACCATTCTGGGGAGCATTTTGAGAGGGGGTCACTGAGGAGAATCGGCATCTGTTCCCAAATCCTTTATGGCTGTATCATGTCACATTATGGTAGGTATACCTTTCCAAATTCCATTCGTCCTCTGGGTAACGGTCTCCGGCCCTCCTTGATGAATATTGTCGGGGTCATGTAGCTGATGGTCAATGAATAGGGGTAAGGATCTGGATTGGAAATCATGCCAATTTTACCTATAGTTTGTTCCCTACCCTAGCTGGTAAAATGTTAGATAATGTGAAAGGATATCTAGGGAAAAGGGAATACTTCTATAGCATCATAGGAAGGGTGCTTGTGGCTCAGGTCGATGAGAAGATCTTTTACAAACACTACAGGCCCTAATGATTTTCTATGTTATTTGGGTGCCTCTAGCAGATGCTTAAGAAAGTATATTTAGAGGATTGGGATAAAAGGAACCCATGAATTATTCTCAAAATGTAGTTTATGTTTACATCTCTTAGATCTGGAAAAGATACTACTTTTCCCTCCATCGGAATGGATGTTGGCCTTTTAAAAAAATTCATCGAAAATTGGGCCATGGAATACCCTGAAGGGATTCTGTGGTACCAAGTCTGATAGCTCAAAGTGTCATGTGTAGAACCTGCTCTGCAGGAGAGAATGCAAGGACCCTTAGGAGAGGAAAGGTATGTGGAAATTTGGGGAAGTCATTCCATGGAGCGTCGAGGTTACAACAATGAGAATGTTGCATAGTGTAGTTATGCCTTTGACATCTGGAGGAAGTGGGGCTTTGGAATAGCCTCATAGAGCAATCCGGGAGCTTCCTAGGTAGTAGATATGGTGTATGCTTCAACCTTATGAGGATTAAATCTTCCCCACATTGTGTATGGCCTTATTGAACCTACGATAATCTATGAGCCCAAATATCTCTAGACGAAGATTGTATGAGATGGAATCCAGCTACTAGAGGTAGGATACATTCAGATTGAGGACAGGGTGAACTTCCATCATCAGCACGTATACTTGATAGCCCCAGATTCATATTCAAGATATTAGGGTCGACGTGAGGAACCACCTATCCTGGTGAGGGTAATGCTTGTCCAGAAGAATGATCTTGAAAAGGTGTCATATGAGGATGACGACAGTGACGAGGATCCAGACAAGAGTGAATCAGAAGAGCAAGCAAGGGAATGAGAGGGTGAAGGAGAAGGAGAAGATATAGGGGAAGCTTCTGAGGAGTTTGAGGTGGGGGTCTCAATGGATGTCCCACCAAGGGAGTCTTTGGGAGGGTGGAGATATTGTTGGCTCTGATGCTGGCATAACTGGTCTAATTGATGTATGCCTCGGCCCTTATCCATCCTTCCCCCCTATTTTTTATTATCCTCAACTAGATTTATTTTATCCTTTTCAGGTGCATATTATCGCTGACCAAGAAGTTCCATCACAAGAGTGGGAGGAGGTTCCAACGGAACAAGGTGGGGAGCTGACACCCATCATTGAGCTAAAGAGCACAGAATGATCCCCTATAATGATGGGTCCTGTAGCAACTGGAACACCAGATGTTGGTGCCTTGGGATCTTGTAAGTTCATTAGTTAGAAGCTGATATTTATCATAGAGGAGCTCAACTGACTAGGGAGTTCATTTTTCTTTCGGTAATCACAGCCGTGGAGAATAATTTGGCCACCAAACCTAGGACATCCATAGATGTCTTGGCGACGAGCACATCGACCTGCTCGGGACCCACTCCACAAGCCGAGCCAGCCCGAGCACTTGATGTGCGAGAATCTGTGGATACTGGTGATGTCAATGTTGGAGTAAGGTTCGATGTTCATAGGGGTAAAGCTGTCGGGGCTATGGAGAGAGGGGGAGGCCACCCACAAGTTGAGGAGACTAATCTCTCAGGAGAACTAGAAGAAGACCTTGTAGCTGATCTCTTGGCTTTTATTCACAACTACTGACCTAGAGACCCCAAGGGGATGGATGAATCTAATTTAGAAGTAGCTGATGAAAGAAGGATGACCTGATGTAAGGGGTAGATGTGCATCAAACACTTCCTCAGTTAGCCACAAGCAGAATGGATGAAGTGTATGGGATCACTCTACACCGGGTTGTGCCTCCTTTGCACTGGGGGGGGGGGGGGGGGGTTCCCACCTCTTACACCTAACAATTCCTGACTACATGGATTAGAATATATGGGAGGACATCCAATACTCCAATATTAACCAATTCCAAATAGAGTCATGGAATACCCAGGCATTCCTTGAGGCAGAGCAGGAGGTCCGATGCCTTGAGGGGAAAACAAACGAAAGGGAGTTATTTATCAAAAACTATTCCAAGCTCATCAAGAAACTGAGGGCCCTGTCAGTGGATGCCCAAGAGAAGATATTGGAAGAGATTCACTAAATGACTGAACTTCAAGCTGAAAAGGAAGAAGCATAGGGTAGGGCCAATGAGCTGCGCTCCGCAGTTGCTAATTACGAGAGGTATCTGAGGGGACGGATGGCGATACTGGAGGATACAAACTAGAATTTGGAAATATTGGAGTGATCCATCCAAAACATTGTTCCTTAAGTGTCTTGTCTTGGTCAAACTCATAAATTTGTATCTCATTACTACCACTTGTTCGTAACTACATGTATGAATAGATTATTTACTATTTTGTTTGGTTTAATGCATTCAAACCACACTCCCAATATAAATAGAAATCCATTCCTAATCTCATGTGGGTCATTCCGGATGTGAGAAACAAGGGATGCTTATAATATTACTTAATTTTAATGCAGGGGTGCCAATCATGCTTCTAGCATCCGAGTTTTGGCCAACTAACCAAAATTTCTATGAAGAAATCGAAGAGGTTCGACTAGAGGATGAGAACCTCATAGCAGTTGACACATCATCCTTCTCATGTGCTCTAGCGCATGATTGGGGTAACACTAGTGGTGTCTGTCTTAATATGAATGTAGGGGAATAGAATGTGAGAACTACGGTACCCAAGATTTAGAAGGCATGACAATAAAGGATGAATGTTGATTGTGTTTGAAACACAGTATCTCTATTGCATTAGCCTATAATGGGAAAAACAAATGAGTGCTGACCACTGACCATATTCAAAACATGGGGATTGACTCGAATTGTCATCCATTATTGTTCCGAACGTTATCCCAATACAGTAGGCAAGTCATAGGCTGAACATTCAAACTGTTAGGGGTCTTTAAGACATGAAAGAGGATGAGGATCCAAATAACATGATCACAAATCTTGGAAAGGGAATGATGGAATGTCCCTATAAAAAATTTCCACACTTCGGGCTCTTTGTCGCAACACATCTGAGAATGAAAATAAAACACATTAGATAGAGGGAGTCAATTCGCTTTCCAAGGACAAGGGTCCTGGGATCTCACACTTCCAATTTAATGTCCTAGGGTATAAAATTAAGAAGGGTTCATGATTTAGTGGACTATGCATATGGCGGAGAAAGAGCCAAACCCAATGCATAGACCCCATTGGGAGATCTTAGTTTAGGGACATAGATCTCTGACTAGATTTGAAAATGATAAGGGAGGCACATGGTGTGGCTGTTGAGAAACCCGGCATGAATGAGAACTGAAGAGGTGCTCTCCACACCACATGTTCCCTAAAGAGTTCATCCACGGGGGCCAAAATAAGGGGAAACAAGATTTTAGATTCATGGGGCTAGACCTAGAGACAAGATATTTAGGCATTCATTTGTATTCCATAGGAATGGGAATCAACCCATATGTAGTTTTGGAAGATTTCATGTATTTTAAAGTCTTGTGGCAAGGATGTGGAGTGGTCTTAGTTTATGGTCATAGAGCTCAAACCATAGGTGGTAGGGAACACAAGTGACACATGGTGAGGTAACTATGTAACCTGACATGAATGAGGACATGGAGTCCAGATCACCATGTGTTCTTTGGGGAGGTTTTAGGTTGAGGGACCGAAAAAGATATTTAGGTTGGACCCGATGCAAAGTTCACAGGCATTCCTATGTATCCCATCATGATGGGAATGAAGTCGTACATAGTTCTTGGGGTGGCATGGTAAAGTACTAGTGTCAGGGACGATAAGGTCATGTATGTCTATCCCTTGCACCAAAAGGAGTGGTATTTGATTGTTCTTATTTGTCCTTTAGGATGAATAAGTGTTGTTTTTTTTGTGAAGCGATGGGCTTAGGATAGAAAGTACCAGCATCACCACAAGAATCATGCCGTATGTAGGAATTCAAAAATGTTATGGTGGATGGTCGATACTAAACATGATGTCTCATTGAATGGGGGCACCACAATGCAGTTCAGTTTTTCATCGTGTGTCCAGGACGATAATGTCATAGTTTAGGGTCATGTGATGGGTCCAACCATGAATTTTAACCTCATACAGTATAGATGCAATAGTTTAAAGTCCTCTGAGACCATGCAACATAGTTTAAAGTCATATGGATTAGAAAAATATAGGAAATATGTGGTTCTAAAGAAAATGTTCATGGTGTGATAAATCATACTCGACGTGAAAGAGGAAATAATCCCATATCACATCACGCACAACCCCAAGAAGGAAACCTTCATCCGAGGGTGTAAGAAAAGGTTAGAGAATATTGGGCTGGAGAGACTAGCTCTCAATTTTGCTGGACCCAAATACGAGATGTATGGGCATTCCTACATATCCCATGGGAATGGGAATCAAGATAGATGTAGTTCTGAAGGCGTAGTTTAATGTCATACTGGACAAGGGACAGGAGGTAGGAGGGACTAGTTCCTTTATGGGAAGTACGTGATATGAAAATTGTATACCCAATGTGAACGAAGGAATAAGCCCAT
Organism: Viscum album; assembly: GCA_963277665.1. Taxonomy (NCBI): domain Eukaryota; kingdom Viridiplantae; phylum Streptophyta; class Magnoliopsida; order Santalales; family Viscaceae; genus Viscum; species Viscum album. The sequence goes on from OY728163.1 coordinate 153,217,404, forward strand.
TCAGTCCACATCACGTGGTCCAACAAGATATGGGGGCTAGAGGGAATAACAGAATAGCTAAATTAGAGGAACTCAAGCTGGACACAAAGATGAGATGTCTAGGGGTTCCTACGTATCAAATGGGAATGGTAATCAAGCTATACGTAGTTCTCAAAGAGATCTTAGTTTAAGGTCATAGATCTCAGACCAGGGAGAGGCAAAATCCTTCCAAGTAGGTGCATACATCAATCCAATTCATAATCCCATGTCAGTCAAACTCAATGTGGGAAACAAGGGTGGAAGAGGTGTTTACAATACCTGGAATTCATGCTAATGGGAAGTCATTGCGGAGCCCCAAATAATTCCTTACCATGGCTTTGTCTCTCTAAAATGAAAATGTGCACTGAGGGGTAGTGACAGGAGTGTCAAAATTCTATTTGGACATGATGTCATGGAAAGATTATGCGAATCATGTAACCAGCATTCAATGCTTGAGGGGGGTTGGCATGACGATGGAGGATAACTTTGGATCTTGTTCGAAACAAAGCATCCATATCATGTGTCCTGAAATAGGAACAACAAATGAGCATCAACCACTGACCATATTCACAACATGGGACTACAGTGGGTTTGTTGTAAGAAACTCTTGAGGACATTGGCACGTAATAGTAGGAGAACCATTTGGCCTAGAATCCATGCCATATGGGGGTCCTTCCAGACGTGACAGATGATGGGATCCCAAATTAAGGGGAACATGAATCCTGAAAAATGGGTGAAAGCATGTCCAGGTAGAATCTAAAACCCTTGGTTCTAGACTAGAGTAATCATGGGCCAATTGGTGAATCACTGAAGAAGGCTGAGGGACCCGACTTAAGGGCGTCTGAATCCAAGAGATGAGATCAGGGAAAGGGAGTAGAGGCTGTTCGTGAATGAGGACATAATCTCACATCACATTGTATACCACTCTTCTGGAAGAACATAGGACAAGGGGCCAAAATGATAGGAAGGTTTCTAATATAAGGGGTTGGACCCAAAGACTAAATGTTCGGGTGGTCCTACGTATTCCATGAGGATTGGAATCATGCCATACGTAGTTCTAGAGGAATAGATGACCAAATAAGGGAAAGATACCCCAAAGATGGTCATGTATGTAACAACCCGAGATTTTATAAGATACATTCTTTTTAATTTCATTCATATCTTCTATTGTACGACAGACCAAGATTATCTTGCGCTATACGCAACACTATATTAGCTTGCAGTATACGCAATCGCCACCTTCCTCGATAGCGTGTCTTGTACGCAATACCAGGTTTTACTAAACAACGATATATTATTATAATATTGTTATGAACTAGCCGTTACGAATATTGTTAACAAAATTTTGAATTTTATAACATTATTATTCATCTTACACATTTCTAGACCATGGTATAAGAACAAAATAAATTTTTTGGGTAAAATAAGTATTTTTCAAAAAATGCAGTTTTGCCGCCTTTTGATGGTGCACCCACTTTAAATATAGTTTTTGACATGTTTATAAGTTCAATTTGACAAAATAAAATTCTTCTTTTGAATCATGATATAAAAATTGGCATTAGATAACGTTTTGATATTTTTCCGATAACTTTCATATTTTAATGAATAGTAAAAACACGCTATATTTTAATTAAAAACAACTTTTTCCATCATAATATCTTATGTGGTTAAATTATAATATTTTAATGGTTTTAAATTATAAATATAATATATTTTTACCATTTAATATAATTTATGTCATTAGCATTGATTTTACCTTGAATTCGTAGGTTAAATCAATAGAATCTTTTACAATGTTTTAAAGAAAACCCCGTTTTCTTTCGACAACGGGATTAATTTTAATTTAATTTATGCATCTTTTGTGTAATGAATTTGGAAAAATGGATTCAATATTTGGAATCACTGGGTCCAAATTATGTTAATAAGCTACTTTTTATTTTTGGGCATTGTGAATAGTAACTACGGTAAATTTTATTTACTATAGTTAAAGGTAAATCGGGTAATTAAGGGTAAATATAAGATTATAGAATTACCCTAACTGTTGGAAAAATCCTATTGGATGGCTAAAAGAAGACCCATATAACCTAAGTGTCAGATTAGATTCATTTTATGGACTTTTGTCCATGAAAATAATTTAATTATTATTAAAACCAAAGAATGTGACAACATGTCACTTTCTTAAATCTTATAAGTATAATAATTTTAATTTAATTATAAACTTCATGAAACTTCAAACATGAATAGTATCCAGAACTCTAATACAATTATATACATCATAGAAATTTATTTAGAATATTTAGTGATTAAATAATTATCATTTATTATGACATAAAGATGATGTAGTAATTGTCTTATTAATGAAATATTGACATAATTGATGTTATAAATGCCCAAATAAATGTAATTTGAGACTTTTTATGACTTACATTACTTTCATAGGTTAATATGACATGTTATTGTTGATATAAGTAACTTTTTTCTAACTTATCATTCTGTTATGAATTTCATAAAAATCATGTACCAAATAGTGTCAAAATTGTCATAAATTCGTTTTTAAAACAAATATTATATTATTAATTGTTATTTAATTCCTAAAAATCTATGGTTCGGCCAAATGACTTAGATAAGGAAAGATATATTAATAATAAACAACTTGGGGTAAGTTTGGCTTGTTAGGGTAAGTTTATTAACCATATAGTGTAAGAAAACAAAAAGACACGGTAAAAGTTAAATTATTTAACTTGGAGTTAAATATAATTGATCAGGTTAAAATAATAACCTAAACTTGTCTAAATCCTATTGGATGAGAGTATTGCGACCCATCCCCACTTTAGCTTCTAAATAAGACCATTTGGAACCATTATAAACCGAATTTGACCTTAATATAAAATAATATTTTGAGATTTTCCTAAGGTGCCCCTCTCCTCCCTTATAAAAGGGCACCTCTCCCTCTCCTCCTCACACCAATTTGAGAATTCAAGCTCGGACAACCCCTGCCCAAATCTCTACTCCAATTATCTAGTATCATCCTAGAGGTCCTGGTATTCTTCAACAACCATCCTTAGTTCTTTATGTGGAGGTTAAGTGAATGCGCGTCAAAAATAGGTAATATACATTACCGATCTTTTTCAATTTCTTTCTTCTTCAAATTCTTATTATTTAGTTGTTTCATGATAATGTAATAACATCAGTATTTCTTATATACTGATATGTTATTATAAATATTAAACAACTCTAATTAACCTTCTATTTATCCTACGGAAAAAGGAAATCACCGCGTGTGCGTACGTACGGAATACCGTCTCCTCGCCGTGGTGTAATCTATTTTCCACCACCACCTTACTTGGATGGGTATAATGGTGTAAATAATAACTATATATGATTAATTTAAAGTGATATTGATTCTGAAAAAGTATACATACACTCCAATACAGTCCCACGATCATGAGAACGATATCATCGCTCGTGCGTACGTACGGACTACCGTCTCCACGACGCGATGAGGTTCATTCTCCACTTTAACCATTAATGAATGATTATAATGTATATATAATAAGTAATCATGAAATATATGACATAATAATGATACTGGATTTATGTGTATATATATGTATGTCATCTACTTAATTCCATTCAATTCAATAAGGAAACGAGAACAGCGTTCATGCGTACGTACGGCCTACCGTCTCCTTGAACGGTGTATTTCTTTCCATTTACAGATTAATTATATATATTTAAATTCTGAATATATATTTTATATAAATCATGTTTTATATTCTAGAATTAAGTAATCATGATCTAAGTACTCATATGAATAATTACAAGTCAAAACACGGACAACAAATGAAACAATTTTACCCAAAATGCTCTTTAACATGGAATTTAGATAAGAACGGGTAATATAAAGTCATAAATGAACAATATATGATATCATAACAATTAATATGATTCTTTAATAAGTCAATTAAATTATTTAAATCATTATACAGGAGGTTCGGACACTTACAAAGCAAATCGGACCTAAGGTAAGGGAAATATAACAATCTCATTTTTATCTGAGATTGTTTATACTTTGGCGTTTACTAGGGTGTATTTTATCATCCACATCCATGTATCCTCAATATGTAATATTATTTCCATCCACCTACAATTTTTTAAATCCAATTTTACCCTTCGGTGAGTTTTTAGTAAAGGATATGAAATGAATCTTTTGTCGTTTTTAGTATGAGGTACTTTTTGACTTTTTCGACAAAAGTACGAAGAATGTTTTTTTAACTTATACGGAAGAATGGATTTTTAAAACATTATTTCCAAAAATATTCCTTTAAAAGTTTTCATGTTTATTTTTAATCAACTTCTTTTAGTTTAAAATTGTATGACATTTTAAGAAAGGAAAAGTGTTTTTGAAGTAGAAAGGATATTTTCCTCAAGAATGAAGTTCAAGTGTTTTATCAAAATTATTTTCCATATAAGATAATAAAGGGTTCTGTTTTTATCCCTATTATTACATTGATTTGATTCTGTTGTGATGGAATTATTTTTATGAATTCCTTTATCGTATATGAATTGTTTTATGATGTCATGATGTTTAAGATTCCTATTTTTATTACATGGGTTATGCAATGATGTATGGTTTATGATTTTGTGGCACACATAAGAATGGTATCATTATGAGATGGGTGGGACCTATATCTCCCTTCAATACATTGGGTAAAGATTTTATATCTCATTAGATAGACATGGCTGGAACGGTAGGTTATACCGGTTCAGTGAGACAGGACTGAAATGAGGGTGACTCGGTTCAGAAATGGACTTTGTCCAATAAGATAGTCTTGGCAATGAGTCTTGACTAATAAGATATGATTCTCTATGATTATGTGTGTATGCCAAAAAGTTTCATGTTTTAAGTTATGATTATTGGGATTTCATTTCACTACTATGATTTATCCCATGTTATGAAATTATTCTCTCTTTTGCAGGTTAAGATTTCCAAAATGTTATGAATATGATGTGATTGATATTTATTTTGTTTACCCTTACTGAGAATTTGAGCTCACCCTTTTATGTTTTCTTTTCCCCAGGATATAAAGAAAGGTTTTAGGTAAAAAAAGGAAGATCTTTATGGGAGATGTTGAAGATCTTTCTCCACGATTAGAAGATTATATTCCGAGTTTCCAAAGACACTAAACTATTACGGTCCTTGTGTGTGTGTTTTTGTTATGTAATAAGTATTCCGCAGAAGTAATGTAATGTCCATGTACGTCAAGCATCAGGTCTCTACAGTTGGTATCAGAGGAAACTTTTAGTCAACCTTTGGAAACTAGGATGCGAAAACGTTAGTGAGATCCCTAGAGATATTTCTAAGGTATGTCTAGGGATGTCCCTAAGGATAAGTATACGTATAAGATATATTCCTAGAAATATGGTAACGATCTTAGAATTTAACCTAAGATGTTAGATATTAAGGGTACTCCTCCTTTACTATGTTATTTTCCCTAGCATTATTTTTGCCTCTCACACTATTCTTTTTGGGTTTTAGATGATGGCTGGAACGCGAAGGAACCATGTTGATCAATGTAATGGAAAATGCAATGATTGTCCTCTTGAACAAACAAATGTTATGGGAGATGGAGTGCAAAATCTTAGTACTATACTTACACAAGCTATGAATCATTGTGGACTTCCAAATGAGTAGATAAGGGAACAATATTCTATTGAGTCCTTCATGAGGCAACGTCCACCTTCTTTCAGTGTGTCTTCCGATCCACTTGTTGTTGAACAATGGATCAGTACCATTGAAATGATATTTTCAGTTCTTCAATGTTCTGAACATGATAAAGTCATCTTAGCAGTATATCGTTTGGAAGGTGAAGCTGATCAATGGTGGAATCTTATCAAGAATACGAGGCCAAGAGATGAAATTGAGTCCATGGAATGGGATGAGTTCAAGAACTTGTTTTTCAGTAAGTACTTCCCTCGTATTCTTTGAACAAAGATGGAAAAGGAGTTTCTTGAGCTGAAGAATAAGGATGATGAATCAGTTGGTATATACGAAGCGAATTTTACAAGACTTGTAAGGTATGCATATGGCATTATCGTCCAACCTGAAAGTATAGTTGATCGATTTTTCAGTGGATTAAAACCAAGTCTTCAAAGGGAATTAGTTATAAGAGACTTCAGTAGCTATGAAGAAATTGTGCGTTGTGCTGTCAAGGTAGAAATGAAAGTTGGTGTTACATATCCATCTCATGGTTTTGACAAGAAACGAAAGATGGAGTTCAAGAAGAAATCTCAGAATAATGGTGAAAAGAAGATGAATGTTTCCTTATGCACAAAGTGTGGAATGAAGCATGGTGGATATTGTCTTAAAGGGACTAGAAAATGTTTTAAGTGTGGAAAAGAAGGTCATCGAGCAGCTGAGTGTCGAAGTAATGGAAAAAGGGTTTCTAATGATGTCAATAAAGTAAACACTGCAGAGAACGCACCACCAACACTTCAATGCATCAGCTATAAGGAAATGGGGCATTATGCTAATAAATGCCCTAATCCAAGGGTTAGTGATAATCGACATGAGCAACCGCTAAAGGAAAAGTACAAAGGGAAGTCACATGCGATCACTATTGGTGATGTTGAATATGACAACGATGTGGTGGAATGATTAAGTGTTTATGTAATGGGATTCCAAAATAATGTTGTATCTTGGAGTATTGGAATATTTATGTATTGGTCTAATGTGGTATTCAAAGTGATTGAAATATTTTTGGAAAGCAGATGATATGCACATAATGAAGGGATAAAAAGAATCTAATATGTTTAACAGTATTCATGAGCTCATGATTGATATAAGGACTAAGTGATATCATGGTTTGAGTATATAGAATTTTGAGGATTTTGGTATGTGGAAAGTGTTAACTTTTAACAGCATTCATGTTTTCACTAAGGTTCAATGGGTATCCATTCTTCAAGAGAATACATGATTAAGGTATTAACAATTTTTTAATTTGACCAACAAGATATATCTTATGATATATGGGGATAAATTATGGCATTCACATGATTGTTATGTGACATTTCAAGTAATCGTTTTCTTTATACTATGAGCTTGGACCGAAGTATTTTAGATAAGCCTAATGATTGGAATGGATTATGTTGGACATAAGTTAGTATTTTACGATATTATTGATGGGATGTTATAGTAATATAGTTTTAAAAAAAGGACAACCTGGAGGACCGGTGACAGCCCATCATGTCGGACAAGGCTATGGAAATCGAACCCACAACCGAAGTGCGACTGGCCTTTATCGCCTACCACTGGCCTACAGGAAGTCCTTGTTTAGTAGAAACTAGTTTTATTATATTAAGAAGTATGATATATAAGTCCATTTTAGGAACTATATATGATTAATCTCACTATAGATGGACTTATGTATTTTTTGATAACTTTTCTAACCTTTTGTTTGAGACAGATGGAATGACCCATCATTCTATCACATGATCTACTAAAACATCACTAATGACAAATTCAACTTCATTTCTTTAAGAGATGAAGTGGAAATTATCCAAAGAACGACAAATGGTGAGACTATACAAAAATCACGAAAGTATATCTTCTAATTCCAATTTCATCAACTTTAGGGAAATTATCTTGAAGACCAAATTTTTTTTCCTAGTGCTCTTATATCTTAAGAATCAGAGGGTACCTTAGATCATCACAAATTTATGGCTTTGTTCTCTACCACTCTCCATCAGAACATGATGGTTAGATTTCTCTTCCATATCCATATTTTCACCTATGTAGAAACCCAGTGATTAGTTTATTTGGGTAACAGTTACGTTTCATACTTTTGTTTTTAATGATTGGTTTTTGTATTCCTTTTTACGATATGGTTTTCTATTAAAGAAAATTTCTAAGAGTAAACCATTTATAACCCCGGAGAATTTTGAGGGTGAAATTAATTTTAAGGGGGGTAGAATGTAACCACCCGATATTTTATAAGATACATTCTTTTTAATTTCATTCATATCTTCTATTGTACGACACACCAAGATTATCTTGCGCTATACGCAACACTGTATTAGCTTGCAGTATATGCAATCGTGACCTTCCTCGATAGCGTGTCTTGTATGCAATATCAGGTTTTACTAAACAATGATATATTTTTATAATACTATTATGAACTAGCCGTTATGAATAGTGTTAACTAAATTTTGAATTTTATAACATTATTATTCATCTTACACATTTCTAGAACATGGTATAAGAACAAAATAAATTTTTCGGGTAAAATAAGTATTTTTCAAACAATGCATTTTTGCCGCCTTTTGATGGGGCACCCACTTTAAATATAGTTTTTTACATGTTTATAAGTTCATTTTGACAAAATAAAATTCTTCTTTTGAATTAGGATATAAAAATTTACATTAGATAAAGTTTTGATATTTTTCCGATAACATTCATATTTTAATGAATAGTAAAAACACGCTATATTTTAATTAAAAACAACTTTTTTCATCATAATATCTTATGTGGTTAAATTATAATATTTGAATGGTTTTAAAGTATAAATAGAATATATTTTTACCATTTAATATAATTTATGTCATTATCATTGATTTTACCTTGAATTCGTAGGTTAAATCAATTCAATCTTTTGCAATGTTTTAAAGAAAAACCCGTTTTCTTTCGACAATGGGATTAATTTTAATTTAATTTCTTCATATTTTGTGTATTGAATTTGAAAAAATGGATTCCATATTTGGAATCAGTGGGTCCAAATTATGTTAATAAGCTACTTTTAATTTTGGGCATTGTGAATAGTAACTATGTTAAATTTTATTTACTTTAGTTAAAGGTAAATCGGGTAATTAAGGGTAAATATAAGATTATAAAATTACCTAACAGTTGGAAAAATCCTATTGGATGGCTAAAAGTAGTCCCATATAACCTAAGGGTCGTATTAGATTCATTTTATGGACATTTTTCCATGAAAATAATTTAATTATTATTAAAACCAAAGAATATGACAACATGTCACTTTCTTAAATCTTATAAGTATAATAATTTTACATTGATGATAAACTTCATGAAACTTCTAACATGAATAGTCTCCAGAAATATAATACAATTATATATATCATAGGAATTTATTTAGAATTTTTAGGGATTAAATAATTAACATTATTATGACACAAAGATGATGCAGTAATTGTCTTATTAATGAAATATTGACATAAATGATATTATAAATGCCCAAGTAAATGTAATTTGAGACTTTTTATGACTTACATTACTTTTCTAGGTTACTGTGACATGTTATCATTGATATAAGTAACTTGGTTCGAACTTATCATTCCGTTATGAATTTCATAAAAATCATGTACCAAATAGTGTCAAAATTGACATAAATTAGTTTTTAAAACAAATATTATATTATTAATTGTTATTTAATTCCTAAAAATATAAGGTTCGGCCAAATGACTTAGATAAGGATAGATATATTAATAATAAACAACTTGGGTTTCTTTTGGATTGTTATGGTATGTTTATTAACCATATAGTGTAAGAAAACAAAAAGACACGGTAAAAGTTAAATTATTTAACTTAGAGTTAAATCTAATTGATAATGTTAAAATAATAACCTAAACTTGTCTAAATCCTATTGGATGAAATGATTTCGACCCATACCCACTTTAGCTTCGAAATAAGACACTTTTTAACCATTATAAAACGAATTTGAACATAATATAAAATAATATTTTGAGATTTTCCTAAGGTGCCCCTCTCCTCCCTTATAAAAGGGAACCTCCTCCCTCTCCTCCTCACACCAATTTGAGCATTCAATCTCGGCCAAACCCTGCCAAAATATATTCTACACTTCCCTAGTATCATCCTATAGGTCCTGGTATTCTTCAAAGACCATCCTTAGTTCTTTAAGTGGAGGTTATGTGAAGGCGCGTCAAAAAGAGGTAATATCCATTACTGATCTTTTTCAATTTCTATCTTCTTCAACTTCTTCTTATTTAGTTGTTTCATCATAAAGTAATAACATCAGTATTTCTTATATACTGATATGTTATTATAAATATGAAACAACTCTAATTAACCTTCTATCCATCCTACGGAAAAAAGAAATCACCGCGCGTGCGTACGTACGAAATACCGTCTCCACGCCGTGGTGTAATCTTTTTTCCACCACCACCTTACTTGGATGGGTATTATGGTGTAAATAATAACTATATATGATTAATTTGAAATGATATTGATTCTGAAATAGTATACATACACTCCAATACATTCCCACGATCATGAGAACGATATCATCGCTCGTGCGTACGTACGGACTACCGTCTCCACGACGCGATGAGATTCATTCTCCACTTTAACCATTCATGAATGATTATAAATTATATATAATAAGTAATCATGAACTATATGACATAATAATGATACTGGATTTATGTGTATATATATGTATGTCATCTACTTAATTCCATTCAACTCAATAAGGAAACGAAAACAGCGTTAATGCGTACGTACGGCCTACCGTCTCCATGAACGGTGTATTTCTTTCCATTTACTGATTTATTATATATATGTACATTATGAATATATATTATATATAAATCATGTTTTATATTCTGGAATTAAGTAATCATGATGTAAGTAATCATATGAATAATTACAAGTCAAAACACGGACGACAAATGAAACAATTTTACCCAAAACGCTCTTTAACATGGAATTTACAAAATAACTGGTAATATAATGTCATAAGTGAACCAGATATGATATCATAACAATTAATATGATTATTTAATAAGTCAATGACATTATTTAAATCATTATACAGGAGTTTTGGACACTTACAAAGCAAATCGTACCTAAGGTAAGGGAAATATCATAATCACATTTTTATCTGAGATTGTTTATACTTTGGCGTTTACTGGGGTGTATTTTATCATCCACATCCATGTTTCCTCAATATGTAATATTATTTTCATCCAACTACAATTTTTTAAATCCAATTTTACCCTTCGGTGAGTTTTTATTAAAGGATATGAATGGAATATTTTGTCGTTTTTCGTACGAGGTACTTTTTGACTTTTCCGACAAAAGTACGAAGAATGATTTTTTTAACTTATACGGAAGAATCGATTTTTAAAACATTATTTCCAAAAAGATTCCTTTACATGTTTTCAAGTTTATTTTTAATCAAATTCTTTTAGTTTAAAATTGTATTACATGTTAAGAAAGTAAAAGTGTTTTTGAAGTAGAAAGGATATTTTCCTCAAGAATGAAGTTCAAGTGTTTTCTCAAAATTATTTTCTATCTAAGATAATAAAGGGTTCTGTTTTTATCCCTATTATTACATTGATTTGATTCTGTTGTGATGGAATTATTTTTATGAATTCCTTTATCGTATATGAATTGTTTTATGATGTCATGATGTTTAAGATTCCCATTTTTATTACATGGGTTATGCAATGATGTATGGTTTATGATTTTGTGGCACGGATAAGAATGGTATTCTTATGAGATGGGTGGGACCTATATCTCCCTCCAATGAATTTGGTAAAGATTTTATAACTCATGAGATAGACATGGCTGGAACGGTAGGTTATACCGGTTCAGTGAAATAGGACTGAAATGAGGGTGACTAGGTAAAAAAATGGACTTTGACCACTAAGATAGTCTTGGAAATTAGTCTTGACTAATAAGATATGATTCTATATGATTATGTGTGTATGCCACAAAGATTCATGTTTTATGTTATGATTATTGGGATTTCATTTCACTACTATGATTTATCCCATGTTATGAAATTATGCTCTCTTTTTCAGGTTAATATTTCCAAAATGTTATGAATATGATGTGATTGATATTTATTTTGTTTACCCTTACTGATCATTTGAGCTCACCCTTTTATGTTTTCTTTTCTAAATGATATAAAGAAATTTTTTAGGTAAAAGAAGGAAGATCGTTATGGGAGATGTTGAAGATCTTTCACCACGATTAGAAGATTATATTCCGAGTTTCCAAAGACACTAAACTGTTACGGTCCTTGTGTGTGTGTTTTTGTTATGTAATAAGTATTCCGCAAAAGTAATGTAATGTCCATGTACGTCAAGCTTCGGGTCTCTACAATGTACAACACGACGAGTAACTCGACTTGAATGAGGGCATAATCCCACATCACGCTGTACAACTCTAAGTGAGAACATGGGATAGGGGACTGAAAAGGATGAGGGGCCTGAGGCTAGGCCATGGACAGAATGTCATGGCCAACATATAGTTTAACATCTTGCTATAAGGATGTAGGAAGGGGCAAGGTATCTCATCCATGGATGTGTACGACATGATGAATAGCCCGACGTGAATGAGGAAATAATCACACAACACACCATACAACCCTAAGTGAAATTTTGTGCTAGGGGCCCAAAAAGGCTGAGGGACCTGAGGTTAATCCTTGAACATAATTTCACAGACAACTTATATTTTAACATCTTCGAGAGAGAATGAAGGGGATCTTTTCTTAGTGTCATAGAGCTTAGACCGTAGATGCCTAATTTAATTTCATATGTGTGGGACAAAGACGGTGAATCATCATACCTATATAAGACCACAAAGTAGAAACAATGATAGAGGAGAACTATTGAGAATATTTTCAACACAGTATCCACCCTTTTGTGAACTGAAGGGAGAGAAAAAATTGAGCATCAACGGTTGACCAAATTCGCAACACAGAACATGTATCAAATTTTTTCTTACAATCATCTAGGGCGATAGCTCGTAATGATAGGAGAGCCATTGGGCTGAGCATCCATGCCATTCAGGGGACCTTTTGGAAATTGAAGCTGATTTCAACCCAAATGATGGGACTCAAGAAGCAAGGTAGAGCTTGGACACAAAGGACATACAATAAATGAAGGGATGGATAACTCAAGGGGATATGTGTGGCATGGAAAAATAGCCCAATGTGAATGAGGACTTGTGTCCATACCGTACCACAAAATCCTATATGAGATCTTGGGCCATGGGAATGAAAAGGTCGAAGGACCTGAGGCTGAGCATCTCGACGAACTGTATCCATGTGAATTCTCATGCGGGCATTGCCTTCATAGATCCTAATCCCACGTGAGCAATGCTTGGTGTGGGAAACAAGTAGTAGGACTAGGATCTCCTTATCGCATAAGGGTCTGAAAGATGGAATTACACTCCCGCTTGAAGCAGACAGAGATTTGGAGAGACCAATGTGATAAATGAACCACTACACTCCATGTTTTTAATGTTTGGGGAAGGGCCTACGGACATAATTTCTAGGTTGTCCAACATATCCCAAGAGGATGGGAATCTAGCCACACGTAGTTCTGAAATGGCCATGCAGTTTTGTGTCATGCATTAAGGACGTAGGAGGATTATAAGAATGAATGGAGGGAACATGGTTCAATAATCATAATCCTGTCATTGGTGGGGCCAAAGAATCTTACATGATGCCAGGTGAGATCCTCCAAATTAACTATGCCCAGGGGGGATATTTGAAGTTGAAGCTATTTGGACTCATGACTAGGTATCTGAGCATTTCTTTGTATCCCATGAGGATGGTAATAAAACCAAACATTGATCTGGAGATGTAGTTTAACATCTTGTAGGGTGATTCACTATTTAAGTTCATGTAGGACCATACCATTTAAAGTCATCCAGGACCATCATGCAGTTTAGGGTCAAGCGAGATCGTACATATTATGGGCATGGAGGACCATTATACAGTTTAGGGTCATGCGGGACCATATAGTTTATGTATATGTGGGACCATATAGTTTAGGATCATGTAGTATAGTAAAGTTTATGGTCAGGTAGGACCATATAGTTTAAGGTTATGTAGGACCACAGGGACTCAGGAAATGTATTGCTTGAGGAACATGGAATTGGTGGGAGGAGTTATACACTCACCACCCATTGTAACCAACGAGTATGTGCCATTGGAGTAAACCTTTTGAATGATGTAAGGTTATTCCCATTTGGGTTCAAACATGTGTGGTTTCCAACCAGGCATCATTGGTGCCCTCATGGCCAACACCATGTCAACATTCAATAAGGAGCGTAGGCAAACATTCTTGTTGAAAGCTCTATCTATCCCTCTCTGATTAAATTCCTAGATTTTGCAGGTCACAAAGCTTGTTCTCATCGAGTGATTACAAATTAGCTAGATAGATTTCAGCTACTCTATCTGGTGCTTGAGGATCATAGATGGTTTTGCGTAAAGAGGGAAATTGAATCTCTATGGGCAGGAAGGCCTCCATTCCATATACCAAGGAATACGGGGTCACCTGTGTGGAGTTATGATTCGTCGTCTGGTATGCCCCGAGGGCGATGGCAAGCTTGTACGGCCAAATCGTCTTATTCTGAACAACCATTTTCTGCAGAATGTTAGATAGGGTCTTGTTGAATTCCTCGAGCTATCCATTTTCTTGAAAATGATAGTGAGCGGTGGGGTTATAATGGATGTTGTACTTAGTGTACAATTTTTTCAGCTCAGCTACTCAGAAGTTTGTGCCGTTATCAGTGAGTATGACATGAGAGACTCCAAATCGGTAGATGATGTTGGAGCTCACAAAATCCAAAATGGAATGGGCCTTGACCTCTTTGTGTGGAACTGCCTCTGCTCACTAGGAGAAAAATTATGTGGCTATCAGAATGAATCTGCACTGGCGATCTATCGTCGGTGGATATAGTCCCACGACATCGAGTCTCCACACAGAAAATTGTCGAGAGTAATTTGTGGAGTGGAGAGACGTTGGAAGCTGATGCATGATGTTCACAAGAATTTGGCATGCATGTTATATCATGGAAAATTCAATGTAGTCATGGATCATGGAGGTCCAAAAGTAACCCAGTCTCTAGATCTGGTGGGATAGTTTTGACCCGGTCTGATGAGCCCTACAGGAACTGGTGTGGACCTCTTGCATGACCTGAGAAATATCGAATCCTTGAATGAAATGGAGGAGAACCCCATCAAACCCACTCTTTTAGAGGATCTTATCATGGCTAGGGCCATCCTGGGGGATGAACTGCAACACGCGGCATCATATTTTCCTGCACTTGTCCAATCAGCCGAGAGGTAAACATTTTGGATATATTCGACGATGGGGGATCTCTAGTTGGGAGTCAATCCAATCACTATATCCAAGGGGATAAGGGTCCTGACGTGGAGGCTTTGGAAGTAAGGTGGTTGAACTACATTTCATCATCGTCATCTAGGGTGATAGGAGCAATGACTCTCTGATGTGCCACATGGATAATCAGATCATCCTGCTCGGTCTCTACGAGTGATGCTTCCAGGATGGCCAAGGTGTCAGCTCGACAATTCAATGATCGGGGGACATGAGTAACTCCTGGATGAGATGGGAACTAGGCCATTATTTGGAGTGTGCGCTCCAACAGTGGTACAAGATCTGGCTTTTTGACGACATAGTCATCATTGATCTATATGATGACATGTTTGAAATCCCCTTTCACATGCAAATCGATCACATCAATCTCAAGGGCCAGCTCAAGACCATTGATGATAGCCTAATACTTTGCCTCATTTTTGGTGCAGCCTTCTGACAAAAGGAATGAATAAGGCAGAATGACTTGTGATGGGGTAATGAAGATGTTACCCAATCCTACTCTATTGAGTCTAGGATCATTGATCCTTGTGCCCATGGGGCTCTAGGAATCCACGTCGAAGTGCATCTGCCAGCACGGCGTGGCTTGGTCTACCGAGAGGATATCCTCATCAGGGAAATTGAGATCAAGGGACTAGTCTACATGAGTTGGGTGGGAAGTAAGGAAGTATTACAACTCTTTTCATTTCATATACTTATGAGGGAAAAACCTGATATCGAACTACTGTAGGATTAATGCCCACCGAGCTAGTCAGCCTATTAGCATGGGGCGGTTCATGATGTACTTCAGGAGATCTACCTGGGACACTATTTGTACCACATGATGCTACATGTAATTTTTCAAGTTTTGTACTGTGAATACGAGGACAAGGTAGCTCTTCTCGATAGGGGAGTATCTAGTGTCTATATCGAGGATCATGTATTTGAGGTAGAAGAAGCTATTCTCTATTCCCTCGTTGTTCTTCTGGGTGATATGGGAACCAAGTGATCACTCCAAGGTAGTCACATAAAAGACCAATGGATTTCTAGAGACAGGGGACATAAAAACTGGATGCTAGAGTAGATACTTCTTGATTTCCTTGAACATAGTCTAATATTATTCATCCCACTCATAGAGTGTGCCTATCTTCATGAGCTGAGAAAAGGGATTACACATGCCGAACAAATTCGTGATGAATTATCATATATAGGATAAGTGGCCTTAGAATCCTCAATGTTCCTAAATTTTGATCAGATGAGACATATGGCTAATGGCCTTGATCTTCTATTGGTTGATATCAATTCCCCTGTATCTGACAACGAAGTCGAGAAACCATCCATAGGGGACCCCAAAGGAACAATTCAATGGGTTTATCTTCAGGTGACAGGAACGGAGGAAGCCGAACACTTTCTCAGGGTCTTTTAGATGGTCCCAACACTGGAGAGATTGGACCACCAGATCATCCACATATCATTCCACCAATGTTTTGAGGATTGGCCTAAATATGTGATGCATATCCCACTGGTAAGTGGCACCCACATAATTTAAACCAAACCACATAACTTTGTAATAGAAATTATCTTGTGGCACCATAAAGGATGTATACTCCTCATCCTAAGGGGACATTCAGATATAGTTATTCTAGGTGTACCCATCGATGAAAGAGAGGGCTTGGAATTATAATGTAGCATCGATCAAAAATTCCATCACAGGAAGGGGAAAATCATCTTTTGGACAGTGACAGTTGAGATCATGGAAGTCGATGCAGACTCTGACCTACCCATTTTTCTTCCTTACAGGCACAATATTTACCAGAAATTTGGGTTATTGGAACTCTTTAACAAAATTTCTCTGATGATCATGTCAAGTCCAGCCATGACCATTGGACCATGGGAAGGGAGAATCTTCCCGGGAGGCTTCTTGAACCAACGATTATTTGTCGGGAGACCGAGGTGGTGGATGGATACCTGAGGATCTAGTCCTGGAATCTCATAATAACTCTAGGGTAACACATCACAATGTTGTTTTAGGATGTCTATGTACTGTTTTTGCTCCTTGAGGGGTATGGAAGCACTGATCAGTGTGGGTCTTCGGTCTGCCTCACTACTGAGGTTCAGCAGTACCAACTCGTTGAATGTGGCAGAGACACCCTCTTCAATGGCGTGGTGAGCATCCTATCAATCTTATTTGTAACTTATATAGGGTGTATCCTTGGTGGGAGGAGCCACTTCTGAGTCTGCAGATCCTGAAGGGAGGCTAGTTCCAGCCTGAGCAGCAGTAGACACTACCTCAGAGGACTAATGTGCTACCGCAACCATATCGATGAAGGCTGTCATTGCAATCCCATATGGACTTCAGCCTAATGGGCCATGCTTGATGATATTGAAGTAGTAGTGGCGCTTCGGCTTGAGTCGGTTAATTTCAGCCTAGTGGAACAAGCAAGTATGATGTATTGTGGTTTCCATGGGGCAGACATCCTAATAACTTAAGGGAGTTGGAGGCCCTGGGATACATATGCCTGATTTGTATAGGAGTACAATGTGATCTTCCTACATCACATAGGCCTAGGAATGTGTCCCCCCCCCCCCCATTCTAAAAACAATGAATCATTGTCCCATGTCCAGCATCGTGGCATCTAATCGGTGGATTGGACTGATGTAAGCTTCCTCTAGATCTATCCACAGGTCGGTTTCATCCATGGCATGCTCGACCTCATTAGTCTAAATATACTTTTCATTGCCCTTGAAGTAGTCATCATCTAGTTAGAGGGCTTCACAAGAGGTAAAGGGATACGTGTCACCCTAAAGTATACTCACTCGACCATTAAAAGAGTACTTGAGGCACTGGTGGTATGATGGGGGAACCACCACATGTTGGTAGATCCATGGCCTTCCCATCAATGCATTATAGGCGGTGTCCTGGGTGACAACCATAAATTTGGTGCTAGGAACTAGCCCACTGAAATGGGTCTTCAAGTGGATCTGGCTGACTGGTGTCTGTTATGTCCAAGCATAACCTAGAATTTAGAGGTTAGAGGGACCTATATCATCTTTAGACAATCCCAGTCTTCAAATTGTCTCGGTCAGGATTACGTTAATTCCAGAGCCTGTGTCGACAAGACAATGACGAACCTAAACACAATTGAACTAGTTGATGATGTACAATGGTCGAATGTGCCCCTGTATGGGAGATCCTTCATCTTCTCTAGAGAATGAAATAATTTCCAGGTATTCATAATTCTCAACCGCATCAGCATGAAACGCTTCAATGACATACACTTCCGTCCAAAACTGGAGGGAACTTCTTAAAGCCTCAGCGAGGGCCTCACGCATATCTAATAACAGGAAAAGGGACTCAAAGATGGAGATCCATGTTGTAATACTATAAAGAGTCTTAATAACATTGTACTTTCATGTTAGGCGTAAACTTTGGATTGCAGGAGTTCACTATATGGTAGGAGGTATGGTGGGTCATGTAGGCTGGACAAATGGGTCACATATACTAAGAATATCCTGATACTCACTTGTTAAAGCCTAAAGAGTGGCTACTAAATGAGGGATAGATGATTGAGACTATCCTGTAGCAGGGCATGGCAGGTTGCGGCATGGTCAGGGAGGCTCTTCCTGATCTTGTAACATGAACGGCAGCGAAGGTGGGCCTGATACCACCAGATGAGGTGGTTGGGCATGCTGAGATCTGCACTGAGCATGTTTCATGGTTTCGATATCATTTACATATTGGCTGGAAGTGTTTATCGAGGCACTCTGATGGTCCATATTACTGCATCTATGTTGACGCTAATGATGGATGGGGGTATTGGGAGGATCCACCTGGCGCTCCTCATCGACAGGAATCACGTAGGGATTTACCAACTCTATCATTTACCTGAGGCATACCCCGGACCGTCACTCGATGATTCATCCACTACTAGATGGATTAAATGAGAGATCACCATATTTTGGAGCATGAATTCACCGAGAGTATGGGCAGAAGATGGCATTGGCGAGGGGATCTGCTTCCCCTTGCATCGCTTTTGTTGGCTCTTCTGGGAAGAGGCTAGCTGAGACAATGATGCAGGCGTTGTTGATATGGCTTCTAAAATCTCTGGCCAATTCAAGCATGCATGAATCAAACCATTGGAATGGGAGACTATTTTACGATCCATCCAATCATCATACTTCTTGGACTCGTAATTGGAAACCTTATGCCACTCACGCTCGATGTCGTTGCTGTTGTCTTTCCTCACGAAGATGCATGCCACATGTTCCAAAGCTAGACCTAAAAGGACTATGTTATTATCTACATAGTCATGAAGCAATTATTTGAACACATAACACTGCATGAGGGTGTTCCCTAGGATCTGGTGATAAGGGAATAATTAGGTCGATCAATGGGGTTTTCCTCTTCTAATCTTCAACACTTAAGAAGACATAGAATCCCCTACTCCAAGGCACTATAGATGTAACCAGGGACCTGTGCCATGTTTAGTGAGTAGGTCTAGTTTCTCCTGTCTTGAAAGGGATCCCTTAGATATTGGCCCTGACGTGGGGCTAGAGGAGCCTGTCGAGGAGGTGGAACATGGTTATCTTAGCTGGGTGGTGGTGGCACTTTGCATGGAGGCACTTTCCTATATTGGGGTGGGCGCTGCTAGGATGGTGGCTATGCTTGAGGTGGAGGGCCTATATGAGGCTATGGAGGTGGATCCACTGGTAGAAATTCTAGTTACCAGGGAGCCTATATTAGGGCCAATGTGTCGGGCTCAGCCCTAGAGGCCCTTTTCATGGGGATTGCAAGAGGCAACAGACGTGCCTTATTAGCCTACTATAAGACTTCATCTAGGCACTGGACCTTATTAGAGAAGTTTAAGAATCCTCCGGGATAGATCTAGTTGATCAAGGAGGGGGCCAGTTCTGTCCTGACATTCCTTACGTACATCGTCAGTAGTTTCTTCTGAGTCAGCAGCATGTGAATGGAATACCTGATCCTTTCCATTGGGTACCAAATTTAGCAAAACACTCATCAAGCCTCAGCTTGAACTTGAAGTGGTATTCGATACTTGTGTTCTAATTGGTTTAGTTGAACATGTAGATAAATTTTCTATGGAGGTCTTCCTAGCTGGCTACTGATCCGAAGGAGAGATGGTTGTACCAGAAAAACACAGGCCCTTTTAATGTCTATACAAAACATTGGATCTTGGCGGCCTCCTGCTACGTTGGAGTTCCAAACATAGGTCCACAACTTGAGATGAAGTGGGCTAGGTGCTCTGGCGGGTCCCATGTCCCATTGAAGGGCGGAAAAGTGGGATTTTTCAATCCCATGGGTGCTGGTATATCATCCAACCATGCTGAATAAGGCTTGTCATCTGGCGGGAGTGCCAACTATTACATTTCTATTGCCTCAAGATGGTAAATGTGTGTTGCAATTTGATCATATGGACGGGGGTTCCTATCTTAATTGATATCCCAAACTACTAGTTTGTTGGCAGGTTCTTAAACATGATAAGGCGGCTCAGCGGCTCGTGGAGTGGCTGGTGAAATGACCGTAGGGCAGTTGGGGGTATCTGAGTTGGATCCGAATGATTTTCAAACTATTTGAGAGGATTTGTAAAGACGTATCATGCCCTCTTTCTGTAAGTTCAAGCCTCAACCCTGTCTGCATGGGCAGGATGGTTAGAGTCACTTGGAGGCAATTCACCAAGAGGATGTTATGCTTTCCCCTGCTACCCTATCCAAGTATCACCATTGTATGGTCACTACTTTGCAGCGCCATCATCAAGGAGGTCATCAACCATCTTCTTGTGTTTGGTGAGTTTCTGACGCAACACGGATTTTTAATGGTTATCATCCATCTTTTTCACTGATCTAGATGGATCGGAGGGTTTGGTAGCACTGAGGTGTTCCTTTCCCTTGTTGGGATTCCATCTGAGGTCTAGTGCCTTGGTGGGCAGGAGAAGACCCATTAGATTCCTATATTAAAGAGAAATCCTTCCTGACGGATCCAAGAAGTTTAAAGCGCCCTCAAGGGGAGGTCCTCTCTAAGAAGCTCTATCTTGTTCTCACCCTTTGGCTGGTGCGCCATGTTAACAACAACTCTACTTGGAGGCATATATTCTATGTCTCCTAGAAAATCGGGTTGATGCCTGATAAGAATGATAAGGATGGAGGAATATTTCCCCCAACCATGTATACGTACCTGTGGAGAAGCCTCTTTGATAATCCTATGTATTACCATGATGCTCTAAAAACTACGGTGACCTGGTGACCCAGGGCACTGGGCCACAGGGAGTGCAGCCAAATCAACCAGATGAAATTGTTCTCCAATGTCCTCAAAATGCGCTGGGTACATACGGAAATTCAGTCACTAATTATGAATATGGATATTAGTTTCCCAGAGGGTCTAGATGAAACACTCGACTTCCCCTTGGGTGAGGGATATCGGCGCAAAATATTTGGCGTTGTGATCAGCAAAAACATCTCAGGGAAGTGGTCTGATGGGAGGATATTCCACAATCTCCAGGGCTCGGATTCAGGGTTTTTCCCTTCATCGCCCCATTAGTTAACTAGAAGCGGTTGTGGAATGGGTAACGATACCGAAGTAGACCACTGGGACAATAGACTGGCTGGTGAAGAATAAAATTAGCGAGATGACAAACCACCACATATTGAGCTATCCTCTAAAGATTGAAGTGAATTAGCCACAACATCACGATAAGGCGGGATAACTACCATAGTTTACTGCATATGTATTACATTTTCTATTGATAGACAATGCAACTATTCGTCCACCATAGGTCCCCATAATAACTCTATGTGATCTCTAGTTGAGGTATAGAGTGCTTCTGGAGATGATGGATGAAATTGCATGGTCGTAACCTGTGGAGCCGCAAAAAAATTTTCTTCATATATATACCTGCAGGGGGAAGAGGGAATCTTATGGCCCTCACATTCTGGGAGTATTAGGCTGATTCCCCTTGTTCTTTCCCTAGACCTTAACATAGAGGATCTAGGCGAGGGATCCATCATTGAGTCGTATTCGACTTCGGAATCTGGGATGAAAACCGGTTTGATCCTAGTCTGGATCTTCTCAGTGTTTTTTAGGGTGGTGATGACCTTCCCTTCTGCCCCGGGATAGATCTTCTTGAAAAGGTAGATTTCCGGCATGGGGAGAACCTTCACAGTACTAGTTTTGGGAGGGAGAGGACTTATGCCTGAGTGAGGTGGGGTGTGAGGAGCACTAGGATAGATATCAAAGGGGACTTGGGGAGTACCTCTGTGGGAAGTACTGGAGTGGGTAGGACCTCTGCTCTAGCCGATTGCAGCACTAGTAGGACCTCCATGCTTGTTTCCCCATTCAACATCAGCGTGAGGAAGGTCCTCATACTTTTCAATCCAAACACGGGTAGGACCTCAGTGTTGGGTGCTGATGAAGTGAAGGTGGCCTTCACCCCTCTGATTTGTGAGATGAGGAAAACCTTTGTTGGCTTATTTTAGAACATGGGGAGTCCCCCGATGTTGGAGATTGAACGGATGTGTGAAATCCCAACCCCGAAGTTCTATGGTGGAAGGGATGACACCATACCTGATGAAATGATCATGGGAGAGGTTTCCGTTATGGGTGTCACCATCATGGACAGATCCCTCATTCAGAATGAGGGACGCATGAGATGTACCTCCATACTGAGCATGGAAGTGGGGATGACCTATGTTCTCCATGGTGGCGGTATGGGGAGGGCCTCCGTACTGGCAGTGGCCATTACCTGCACCAGCGGCTGAGAGAGTCGACCCAACCTGCCTGTGGTGTGGTTGGGGCGTCGATATGGGCTGAGCATTCAAGTTCCCCAAACTCATCCTAGTCATAGGGTTGATGATATATGTCAGCGGTGACTCGAGACACAATATTCACTGACATTGATGCACATTGGCAGGCGTCCTCCTCAGCATGTGCATGACGTTGGTGTCGGGTCAAACAGACTGGGGCCAACGGTGCAAGTGCATGGATTACCTGCTCCTCGACTCGTGGGACCAAATGGCAGCACTGGTACGGCCTAGTGGGATCCCTTCTTGGTGGCCCCTAAAACAAGATCCTGAATTAGCTGTCCAAAATATCACATACCTCGTCAGCATAGGAGAGGGAGTTGTCGAGGCGTTCTGGGGAGAGGCTCCTGAAATGTTTGTATGTTAGAGTGGGGAGCAGTGGCTCCCTGCATGGACCTTGGGGGTGCATTGGTGAAGAGGTGAAGACGTCTCAAGATCCTATTGGGCCATATCCAGGGTCAGGATAATCCCCTCCTCCTCATACCGGCATACAAGGTTGTTGATCACTCTCCGCTGAATGAATTCATATGGGGAGATGGGGAGTGGGGTGCCCAATGTTTGTAGGCTTGGAGACTGTCACCAAATCAGTGGATCTACACAGGACTGCCGCATTGTCATTGCCCCTACCGCTACGTCAGTGGGTGGGCGGTGATCGAATTCCTATAGCATCTTGGTTGTTGAAAAGTAGGGAGATTAACCCATTAGTGCTGAAGGGAATGGAAATGACGACCAGTACCCCAATGCCATTCCTTTTTCCATGGCTAGTAAGATGGATCCACGCCAATACTGTCGCAGACTAGGATGTCCCACATTTTGACTAACCCAACTTCTGGTGACTTTCACGCAAAGCCCTCTATTTTCATGGAAGAACCCAGCACCAGATAGCTGGATCTGAGGACATGCTAATCCATTGATATCTCGAACACTACCAATATCCATATTGAGGAGAATAATCACAGTGGGTCCAAAATTTCTATTTTTGACACTTTATCTAGGGAATTTGTGCGTCCGTCTATTAGAGGATAATGATGTTGTTTGTTGCACTGCATTCCTGCTTTTCAAAGGTGGGAGGCATCCATTCGTTGTTCAGGAATGTTTTCTCCTTGATCGAAATGGGATGATGGTATGATGATTCTTCCTTTCGTGGATTCCTCCACAGAACACATTACCTAGTCTGGGTCTACCTTATAGACTTAAGATGTTGTTCGTGAAACTCTTCCCAGGGCCATATATTTATAGACATTATTAAATTACACTTCTTTTATCTGTACATTCAATGGGGTATGGTTAGGGATGTTACCTTTGTTAGGGGGAGTAGTCACATTTGACATCGCTGGCATGTCTGGACGCTGGAACACTGGTGCGTCTGGGTTTCATTCCCTTGTTATAGGGGTTATCGAGCGTGCTGAAGCATGAGGCATCCCACATCATATGTAGTGAATTATATTCCATATGTCTATATATGAGGCTTTCCTCATCTTCCTATATTTAACATAGGATATGCCGCAGGTTTATCATCTAGTGCAAATAGATCGGGCTGATCGAAACACTGACTGGAGTAGATGAGGTGGGTGCAACCCCTAAAGGGAACATTGATGTTGGGGATAATGTATGGTTAGCTACCCAGTTGTTGTTAAAGGAAATAGGGAATGAGGTGGCATGATCCCACCAGGATGTGGCGGCCTGGGTAAGAATCTAAATGGATAAGGGATGGTTAAGTGGAGTGGGTGGAGAATGCGATAGAGTCGACTCAGGGATGATGATGATGTTGGTCTTGAGTCTCGAATACACCTCCTACATATCATGGTGGATGGGAATCAATGTCTTTTTAGCTCATCTGAAGATGGTTTACCATTGATTGGGGACTTCAACGACTTGTCGCTAGATGGGGTAACAGCAGCTTACCGCTGGATGTAGTCACAACGACTGAACAATGGATGGGTTCACAACGGCTTACAACTGGATGGGGTCACAATGGCTTATTTTGGGATGGGGTTACAACACTTATCGCTGCTTTTGGTCACAGTGTCTTACCGTTGGATGGAGTTGAACCTCATGGAGGCTTCCTACATATTCTTTCTAAGAGACAATGATGAAAGCCCACGTAGTTCGAGATGGATTATGGGAACCAGCGTGAAGATGGTTAGGACCAATGCATGGTGGGTTTGAACCTCAGGGAGGCTTCCTATGTACCTTTCCTTGGAAACGATCAAAGAGTTCGTAGTTCAGGTTGGGTTTGGTGAACCGATGTGAAGATTTTGGGTACCAATGGGGGTTGGGATTGAACCTCAGGGAGGCTTCCTACATACCATACCTTGGCCAGGATCAAAGAGCTTGTAGTTTAGGTTGGTTTTAGTGAACCTACATGAAGATGGTCGGGACCAATGGGTGTTGGTCTTGAACCTCATGAATGATTCCTATGTACCTTACCTTGGAAAGGATTAAAGACCTCGTAGTTCAAGTTGGGTTTGGGAATTACACTCTATGGAAGCCCAAAGAGGATGTCATGGTCATTACATAATCTAAGCCAATGTGACTCATGCTCGGTGTGAGAAACAAGAGGCAGTAAAGGCCTGATGATCATGTCACAGAAGGTGCATATGTGGGAAGTGGAATGGAGGATTACACGTGGTTAGTAGCCCAAATAGGAAATAAGGGCTAACACCTGGTTAGCAGCCCGAGGTGATGGAGATTGGTAGATACTCTATTATGGAGGCACCAATGGTGAGAACGCCTATAAGGAGTGGGGTTTTTCACCCAGGAAGATAAGAGGAGTAGTTATGCTACCTCCGGAAAGAAAATATTGGTGGATACACCAAGGTGGTTTCCCTTTCCCCACATACAGACACCCCTCTGATAAAGAGGTTGTTATTCCATGTGATGAATGATCTTACTTCTGGGGAGACTAGTGGGCATGCAGAATATCCAAGGTGGGGGAACCCCACGTCTGACACATAGGGCAAGGTCACAGTTTATCATCTTGTGCTGGGGACAATGGTGCTTGGCGGTTTAATGTCCTATAGCTTGGACAAGGGGGATGCACACTGCACCTCAAGGTCTTACATAACTAGTAACTCCCTCCCCTTGGGGAAGGGAAGGCATCAACAATGCCATGATGACGGGGTGTTATGGAGTGATCCACTAGGGGGTCCACATTATCCTGGCTCTATG
This sequence comes from Viscum album, assembly GCA_963277665.1. NCBI lineage: Eukaryota > Viridiplantae > Streptophyta > Magnoliopsida > Santalales > Viscaceae > Viscum > Viscum album. Next base: position 153,243,555 of record OY728163.1, read on the forward strand.
AAGAAGCAATAGTTGTTAGCATGCCTATGCGATGAATCATGAGGCAAAGCAAAAAAATGGAATGCACTGGCCAAGGAACTTTTATGTTACTTCGTGCGAGCCTAGAGGGCCATACAAAAGTAGGTTTTGTGTTGTAGATGATTCGGGCATAAGAGATTCCCAAAGCTGATGTTTGGAAGAGGTACATTTAACACGTGTGAAAAGGTACACATAAGGAGGGAGTCTCGCAAACAAATGTAGATGTAGCGTGGAAAAGGCTGGGGTGAGGGGTCCTAGAGATTTGCATGCAATTGGATAGGTTTTCACTCAATTGTCATGCAAATGGGACTATGGCACGAAAGGGACCCGGGGTTTGCACAATTGATGAGGCTTACACGCAATTGGCTTTTAATTGGGACAGTTGCGTGGAAGGGACCCGCGGTGCATGAAATTGTAGAGGTTTGCATAGAATTCGAGAGGTTTTCATGCAATTGGTGCACAATTGGGATAGTTTCATGGAAAATACCTGATGTTTTTCACACTAATTGGAGGGATTGCACACAATATTGGGCACCCATGTATGAGTAGTTGTGCACAAAAAACATTCATAATTTTGTGCGCAATGGGAATGGATTGCGTGCTAGGGTACTTGATTGCGTGCAAAGGGGAATGGATTGCGAGGAAGGGTCATGGCTGAGAGGGATTTGGGCGAGGGTAAAACCTGAGTGGTCCTACGCGATGGCGGACCCCAGGGAGGCTTGTCATGAAAAATCTCATACCCGAAAGCCTTTTTTCGCTCGGGAGAGGGGAGTTTCAGAAAGAGGTGACGGTTCGGATTCTTCAGACATCAGAAGTTGAAGGGGCGATCTTCTATTTATTGGATCTCAAGGCCATCGGGTCCGTACAGAGGTTGAATGATTGCGTGCCTAGGGTCGGCGGCACACAAAATTCAGTGCCGGTGGTAGGGGCACATAATTCTCCATGTACGACATCAGTGGTGCGTAATATTCCATGCATGGTGTCAGCGGTGCGTAATTTTCCATGCCTGTGAGGATAATTACATTGGATCATCCAGTTTTCTACATGAGAGAAGTTTTTTTCTCCCACACCATGGATTTTGTGCATGGCCCTTCCGGTCCTTCTAGAATTTATCATAAGGTCGAACTTCATCTTCTCTTTATCCAGAAATTATCCTCTTTAGGCCTAGAGCGTTTTTCAGCATCTATAGTAGACAACCCTAAGTATCATTGAAACAACTCTTTCTTATTATAATTATGTAAACAAGATAGTTAGTATGAATACATTGATCATAATATTTAATCATCTGTTAATTGATTTTCAGAAACATGGAAATACACTTTTCTGATCATTAAATATTTATAGTCTGATAGGGTGAAATTATTTTTTTCAAATATCAACATTACCATTTGGAATAGTAATGATATCGTTAGGAATATTAATATAAATAAATTAATATTAACCTCACCAATAAAAGTAAAATTAATATTTTTGAATCTCATAAAATAAATTATGAAATAATGACATCTTAGTATAAGTATATAAAATATTTATAAATAATTATTTATGTATTTATATTTTTATAAGAACTAAATGTTTATTTAAAAAAATTTAATTAGTATAAATAGTCAATGGAAAATTTATAAAATTGAATCATAAGTTAATATTTTTATAACTAATTAATTTAGGATAATTTAATAAAACCTTAGTTGATATTTCAAAGTGTTATAAAATAATTTCTAATTTTAAGAACTATATATTATTGTGTAATTGATGATTTTCATTAAAAATTAAATTTTTTATATTGGGAAAGAAATTTTCATAAAATGGAGTTCATTTTTTAATATTAGATGTTAAAAACTTGTTAGGTGTTTTTTTTGTATTTTTCTGAAATACATGAATATTTAGTCAATAGTAAAATATTGTAATTTGTAGTATAAATAAATTATAAGATCAATACTCTATTTTTTTGTAATTTATGATGTAATAAACCATGGTTAAAATAGACATGAAATTATTATTGTATTTAGTCACAAGAATAAATACTATTGGTTTTCTTCAGAAATATAATACAATAATGAAGAGAATATTGAGAAATCACCCCTCTCCCCCACTATAAAAACCACCCCTCACCCCTCTTATCCTCAATCCTCTAAAACATCAAGAATGTAAATGTTATTCCAAAAACCTCTTCCCTGGTATCTCCCCATTTCCATGTTCTCTTGTTCAAACCAAAATACCAAAACCCCTTTCTTTAAGGTGGTTCCAAAGGAGGCTAAGTCAAGAGGAAAAATCCTCTTCCATTTCCATTTATTTTCTTTTCATGTTCTCTATTTTGTTATTATATTATTGAATACTCTATCCAAATGGGAATGAAATATCTAGTATTATTTATATACATTAGTTATATCATGTTAGTATAATAACCATAATAAATCTACTTGTTATCTATCGTTTATTTTTAACCAAAATCATCATTCCAGAGGTTCCAATTTACAACCTTCATGGATGACGAATATTTTTTCTAAAATTTATTCTTGATGGTTATAAATGATACCATTGTTTGGTTGTATCATTATATAATATAAAAATTATAACATATTAGAAGTCTTGGGACTAATATATATACATAATACTAAATCCTATGACCAAACATGTTTGTGGTGATAAAAATACCGATGTAATGATCAAAACAATTATCACTAATTGTATTATCTAATGATTCATCATAATACCATATAAACATATGATATATAACAACATTTTGAATTAAAAAATATCATTAATAAAATTTAATTCCGATTATTGATATTTAAAACCGTTTTACTTGAAATCCATTACTTATTAACAAGTGAATCGATTTTGAAAACCCAGAAAATGAATGCTCACGAATGATCAAATTAAACACAATCGCTCATTAAAAAGGCCATAAATGAACATATAAAATCTATAATTACTAAAATACTTATAAAACATTTATTAATTTATTAATTAATGTATTTATTTTTATTATTCAGTATGTTAATGTCATGTACCGAACTCATTCGGGCATATAGTAAGGGTTTTCTTCCCAAACCTCCATTTTAATTCATGTTGTCATATAATTCTTATAAATTATGGTAATATGTTACAAAATAATTTAGTCCCATCATATCAAATTTTTCTTTTGAAAAATACATGTTTTATCAGGGTATCATTTACAAATCTACGTGCAAGACAGATTAAAGGTATTTACCAGATGTATTAACTAATTTCATGGGCACCCTATAATCTATATTAAGCAACAATTATTTTTCATAAAACAAACATTTTATCATGGAAAAACTTTATTATTTCATTTATTGTCTTATGAAAATATATTACCAAAAGAACGTTTCTTTTCAATATAAAATAGTATTACTACCAAGAATTCTTTGTTGATTTTATTAGAGTATTTTTAGAATCTTCAACACCCTAGATGAATCTTATATTTTATTTATATTAAACACTTATGATAATAATATAATATATTTTAGGAAATTTTTTATGATCAGTTTGACAATGGATGTGATATCTTGCTACAATTCACCAAACTACTCTGAATAGTTAGTGAGTATGTCTAATGATTAGGGAACGTTATTTCATATGTCCGTGTTGTGTATGATTATCCCCATTAATGTGAGGAATGTGTTTAAATTTTCTTCTGAATGGTGGTTCCCTCATTAGCCTTGTGATGAATTAGTAGGTCTCATGAGACAAAACAGAATTGGGTTTTTTCGGAGATATTACCCTATTATTTTCAGGTTTCTTGGCCGAGGCCATGAAAATATGTTTCAGATATACCTCATTGTGAATTAACTCATTATGAATTTAGTTATTGATAAACCATGTGATATTGGAAAGTATAATATCAATGATTAATTTTCATTCTCATATCATCAATTATATATATTTATTTATTCGTCATTCCTTCCAACCATATTTTTATCATGTTTATTTTTAAAGGCATGTGTTTTTAGTTATTAACCATGTATAATGTTTATGTTTATGATAAATTCAGTTTTATTACTTATCCTTAACTAGAATCTTAGCTCACCCCTTTCTTATGTATTATTTTACTCAAGGATGTGCAGAAGAATATTATGAATGACTTGCATTTGTAAATTAGGAGCGATGGATGTTTCCTATAGAATCTATATATTATTTTTTCAAATCATTATTGTAAAAAATATTCATGTATCTGGTTTTACATTTATACTTAACTGTTTGGTCCATTGTAATTAAATTACAAGTAATCATACTAAAGTAATAAAGTACAGAACCGACTCTGGGATACTAGGGTCGAGGTCCATATAGTTGGTATAAGGGACAGTTTATTAGTAACCATGAGAAGTAGATTTATAAAAAATATTTTAAGAAACAAATCCATAAGATAGACAATGAGGATAAGAATTGAGTAAAATCCTAATTTTATGGTAAACTAGGGTTTATATGAGCCATTTCTAGAAATATATCCCTATTTATATACTAAATGTTGATGTGATTGTTGAACTGATCTACCAAGGGGTATACACTCTAACATGGTGTCTTGGGCCTGACTCAGGGTAACCTAGTACCTGAAAATGGGCGATAATGCACACGTTTCTTGACACTCCCAAGGGATATGCTTAGGATAATTCACATTTTCATTACAAATTCTTTTTATGGGTTTTAAATGTAAATATATCCATAAAGATATCCTTAATATGACATTGATATTAGGTATACAAACAATTTCAATTTATCTTAACTGTTTTACTAGTATAAACATTTTTCTTTTTATAATTGATATTTCAAATTGTGAGGATGTATTTTATTGGAGTTAAGAATATAACACCCCAAATATTTTCAAAAAAAATTAATATATCATTTAATGCACACAAAACTACGTCCTTATGAAACAAAACATTGTTATTATTATTAGGTAAACAATATAGTTATTACCAAGACATTGAAAATAATTTTCCATCTTCTGTGAATTGAATTTCAAATAATTAATATACACTATTTCGTTTAGTAATATATTTATAATATGATATGATCAAAATAATTTTTTGGTGAATATTAACTTCAACCGTTTGAGTAGTAATGTTATTCTTATGAATAGTTATATGAGAAAATGAATAATAAACTTACCCATTAATGTATAAATAATCATTATACATGTTATAAATGAATGTATTATATAATTATAATATAATATATGTAAATAAATACTTCAAAAAAATTTATTTCATTATTTATATTTTTATAAAACACAATGGTTTATTAACAATTTTATAATTAATATAATGATTCAAAAAAAAAAATTAAAATATATTATTAAATTAATATTTTTATATCTTATTATCTTAAGATAATTTAGTAAGACCTTAGTAAATTTTTCAAAGTGTTATAAAAGCAGTTTTAATTTAAAACAAAATTTCTTAGGAAAAGATTAATTTAATTAAAAAATAAATTTATCATATTTATAAAATTACATTTATAAAATGGATTTAATTTTTGAATTCTACATGGTGAAAAATTGGTAGGGTCATTTTTTGGAATTTTTATGGAATACTTGGATTTTTTTTTGAATAGTAAAATACTGTAATTTATAGTATAAACACATTATAAGTTAAATTAACTATTATGTAAGCCTTTGATGATATAGGAATCCTATTTTAGAACACAAATGAATTTATTATTGTATTTAGTCAGAATAATTATTAATATTGGTTATCTTGAAAAAAAAATAATCAATAGAATAATGAGAAATCACCCCTCTACTCCACTATGACTGAAAATTGTGTTTTTATTAAGATAGACACCCTTTTAAGGGATTAGGGGGAACCCATAACGACATAAAAGACTTAAATAAAAATTAGGTCCCCACAGTCCCAAATTGAAAGACCATAAAAAACCCACAATAATAGAGAAAATCCCCACAAAACATAAAAAACATTGAGTCCAGCTTCCACCATCCATCACTGCTTGGCTAGCTATCACATTAAAAGCACCTTGTCCTAGAATAGATGGAAATATACATACACTCTCAAACATACAATTACTGAGAGCGATGGTATAGTGAAAATTACATACCCCGATCCCTGTCTAGAGAAACCTCTTATATATAATCTGGTTGCAGAATCCGTTGACCCACAGACCATAGAGGCCAATAGAAAAATCACAGCACCATGAAATTCATACCATGATGAAAAAAAATAAATCACCACTGAAACACCACAAAAAAATAAATCCATAGTATTATCACAAACACCATATATTCCACTGAGAAAAAATCAGTTATTCATAATAATCATCTCCAGAAAGACAACATAGTCGTATACTTCCAGGATGCTCAAACCATCGCTAGAAAAAGCCTTGTCGCATTGAACCCACAACCCACCCTCAACACCATAGTTGAATGAAACCAATGGGACATGTGTTACATGAGATATAAATAAATAAATTACTTCCCCCCATATGAAAACCCCGCAACCGCCCCAAAGAAGTGTCTTCGTTGACGAGGCTTGAGCCGATTTGGTGAAGAAGCACCACTCGGGGCATGAAACCGGGTAGAATTGGACAAAGGAAGAACCAACCCCAATGTTCGAGTCAAGAAAACATTATAGGATCATGAGTGAGGGGAACTAGTAAGAACAAGGGGAAGGGAAACTAGATGATATCAACACCACGATCCATCATCGGGCCTTAATTCATTAATACATCCACGAAACTGATCCACAAAAAACATCGGACACCAAAACCAACAAGAGAGAAAGAAACCCTAAATCCTCAAGAGACTAAGGGGTGGTGATGTTGAGACTGTAATAACATGCTTGATCCTCCCACTCTATAATTATGATGATTGAAACCCTAGATCCATGTGAGGTGGGAGAGCCTCCACTAAGAGGTTGTTCTCGATCTCCTCTACTATAAAACCCACCCTTCAACCCCTCTTCACCTCAATATTATAATCCATGATGCTTGTCAATGTTCTTCCCAAATCCTCCACCACTATCTCTCCCCATTTCTATTATATCTTGGCCATACCAAAATACAAATTCCCCTTTCCTTAACGACGGTCCCAAGGATTAGTTTTCAAGAGGTAAAAGGTAAAATCATCTTCCTCTTCATTTTATTTTCTTTTTATGTTATTTCTTTAATTATTCTATCCTCACATCCTCTGTTTAAATGAGAATGAATACTCTGGTATCATTAATATATTGTAATTATATCATGATAATAGAAGAACCATCATCAATCTCATTACTTTCTCTTTTTCAAAAAATGAAGTCATCATCCGGGAGGTGTCGATTTACAACCATTGTGGATGATGAACTTTCCATCTTTAATTTATTCTAAAAGGATGTCATGATACAATTTTTGTTGTTAAAAAATTATAAAATATATGTATTATAACTTATTTAAGGTTTTTTATCCAGTATATATACATAACAATAAATCATATGACAAAACTAGTTCATGGAGATCGAAATACCATCGTAATAACCACAATAATTTTCACTAAATTTTTTATCTAATGATTCATCCTCATACCATATAGACATATGATATATATAAACACTTAAACTTATATATTCATATAAATAAAATATAATTCCAATTATGTATAATTATTTTCATTTTAGATGAACACCATTACTTATAATGAAGTAATCCAGTCCTGAAAACAATGAAAACAAAAACTCCTAAATAATGAAATTAAACACTTAACTCAACAATATGGCCATTAATGAACATAATAAAACCATAAGAATAAATTAATTATATAATATCTTTTTAATTAATTTATTAATCATTTGAATTTGATAATCCAATACATTAATGTCATGTGCAGAACTCATTTAGACATAAGTTATGGATTTTCTTTCTAAACCTCCAATTTTATTATGGTTGTGCTTTCTTCTTCTATAAACCAATGTAATTATTCATTTTTTAAATAATTATTATAAATTCGTGTTATATTTTCCAAAATCATGTATTTTGATCTGTTCATCTTTTTCGTGGAAAGTACATGCTTTAAAAGGGCCCCCTTTTGAATTCTTCACAATAAGCAATCCCGATTAAACCGAAATTCTCGATTTCATAACAATTTTCAAATTCACTATATAATATTTTTTAAGACACCATTATTTTTCTGAAACCAATATTTTTATCATAGAAAAACTACTTTATTTGTTTTGAGTTTTATGAAATTATTTCTTAAATAACAATTATTCTTTACAAAGTAAAAGATTATTACTCTCATGAATTTGTCGATGACTTTATTATAAAATTTTAATATATTTAAACAAACCTATTGAATAATTTGTTTTTATGGGATTAAAACATTATGATTATTATATTATTTATTTTATTAAATATTTTTTAATCAGTTTTAATGTGGATGTGCTATCATGATACCATTTACCATTCAACTTAGAATCACCATTGATTATGTCTGTATATTGGGGAAAGTTGTTTCATATGTTCAGGTTGGTTATGTTTTTCCCATTTAATATGTGGAATGAAATGTATTATAATTTTATTTGTTGTTCCCTCTTTTTCCATAATATATCATTAAAACTGAAGAGACAAAACAGAATCTGGTTTTGGTTGAGGTCTTACCCTAGTATTTTTAGACGTCTTGGTCAAGGCCTTGATAATTTGTTTCAGATGTCTAAAAATATTAATTCCATCATTATGATATTTCTAATTGATAAAATAGGTAAAATTGTACTAGTAGAATATCCATGATTATGGTTCATTCCCATATGATCAATTATAAGGAATTATTTAATCATCTTTCATCCCTGCCATGTTATACTCACATTTAATTTTAAAGGCTTGTGGTTTTAGTTATTCAATATGCCTAAAGTTTATGTTTATGATAAATTACACTATATTAATTGAAAATTTTAATAATCTATGAACAATCGTTTTTTATGTTTTATTTTTACTAAGGATGTGAATATGAATATTATGAATGTATTGTAGGGTCAATCTATGAGTTATAGATGTTTCTAATGGAATATATACAACGTTTTTCCTTTAAAAGATATAATTTAATACTTATGTATGTATATAGTTTTTCATTACTAATAAACTAATCAGTCCTTCCGGATTAAATTCCTTGTAATCGCACCAATCTAATAATGTAAGGCATTAGCTTTGGCCTATTGGCCCCGATGACATTACAATTCCACATTGGTTCAATAACTAGTTTAGAATCCAGATCTATTAGATAAGGTACTACATTGTAATATATTTATTTTGGTTTTTATATTGTTTAAGTTCATGTGTGATAACTATGAGATTTGGGAGTATGAATCATTTATTAGAAAGTAGTGGCCTTCTATTTCTTCAAGTACATAATAAAAATTTCATTCCTAGGATAGAAATTTGGATTCTGCAGAGAATTATAGTGTATTTTGGGTCAAAGAAATATCTATTCATGGGTATAGTTTATCTATTTTTATGCTTAAATTTTTTTATAAGTTAGGGGTAAATGTTTTTTGAATTTGGGGGGAAATAGGATAGGAACACTGTTCTCACATGGTAATTAGAAACCATACAAAAACCATTGAATATGGATCTTTTGGTTCTAGCTGTGATTTTCATGGATTTAAAATTGTTTTTATATATATATACAATTATTCCTAGGTATCCATGTATTTCTATTTTTAAGGTATTATAGATAATTAATTGTTATATAAAGGGTACTCCAATGGTTTGTCCATGTTTGAAACATTAAAATTTGAAAATAAACATACTAGATTTCATTGTATTAAACTATATTAACTTAATAATCCCTAATTATATTTAAATATAACGTCCTTAAAACTCTAGGGGACTATATTCTTGATTCTATAGTGATTCTCAATTAACATGGATGGATCTATTTTAGGTATTTTCTTATAACTTTTTTATTTATCTTTTTTATCTAGATCTATCATTGATCTCTCTTCTAATTTTCTTATTATAACTCTAATGGGATTTTATTACATGATCTAGAACATTTCATGGGGAATTGATTTTGTTCTAAATTGATCTTGGCTCATGAAGAACCAATCACTTTAATTGTAATCATCAGTTTCCGACAATAATAGATTTTATCAATTGGAAAGGTGGATGTCTATATATAACAGCTGTATCTCACGAATTAATTTATGTTTCATGAAATTACATTGGTTTTGATTTTGAAATTGATTTATTTGAATCCTATGAAGACTATATTTTAAAAATGCATCTTGGGTGGCTTGTAAAATGGTTTAATAGTGAATTTTATTTAAAAACAATTATTAACATCACATGTTTGATAAAAATCCTCAATTATGTTTTTTATTCTAAAGTTGATTTTCTATCATGTGATATATGATTCATCACTTATAAAAATGTTTCATAAAATTTCCGTAATGTTTTACAAGTATTGTCTTTTAAAATATATCTCTTCAGTAATATGGTGTTTGTTATTTAATGGATATATGAAAACTATAGTGTCTGTGGAATTGATAGGGGTTAGGTGTCCATTAGGATGTGGAAGATTTTTGATAGTCTAGATATTTTAAATTATATGGTACAAAATAGTACTAGTTGGAATCAAATTATACAGGATTAGTGTTAAGTTTTTTCTCAAAGTTTGTATTTTCATATTCAATAGAAATACTTGAACATATTTTTATACATAATAAAAATGTTTCTAGTTTGGTTGCTCAAATTTTTATCTCATAGATCATTTTAATTACTACCCTATGTTTATTACTATTTTTTTAAATTTATATTATAATTTAATTGAATATGGATTTTTTTAATAAAACCAAAGTATGATATATGAAAAAAAACATAATAGGAAGTTTTGTTATAAAATTGTTTTGTATTAATGATATAACTAATGGTTACATAGTGAAAATTGTTTTATATTTTCATAGTGGTGTCTTACTAGTATTTAACTCACACCCTAAATATTCCATTAGTCATATTTATATTTGGTTTTTCATGACACAGTGAAAGGGATGAGAATCATATATATCACTTCCATCTTATAGATATTGTTCCATTTGTAGTGGTATGGGATGGTAGTGAAAAAAATTTATATTGAGATTTTATTATGGGTTTTATCATGTAATGTTTTATATTAAATTTATATTTTGGGTTTGGTATGAATAATTAACAGTTTTCTAAAATTTCCTCAACAATATTGTTTGCTTTTTTATCTCTTTTATGAAATACATTCGACATGTTTTTGGTTTTTTGATAATTTTTAACATATTTAGAGTCATATTGGGAGACATTTCATGTCGTCTTAGGCTGGTTTGTTACAAGACTATTATAGAAAATTTGTTTAATAGATTAAAATATTCATAAGTACTTCAATAAATGAAAAACGTTGAGATCGGGATGTTTTCAAGGGTCATGGTATAAGTCAATATTGAGAACAAGCTTCCATATGTGGTTTCATTTGACACTAATTACTACAAAACAGAGGTCCTATTTTTGTATGACCACAAGACTCCCTTCAGAGAACTCTATAAAATAGTTTTTCACTCCCTCCAGAATTTGTAGAGTGAAGAAGAGTCAGGTTAAAATCCAAGATGAGAGAAAAAAATATGATGAATGGACTCAAGTAAGAAGGATTAAAAATGATAATTCCACTTCCTTTGAAAAAATCAGAGACTTCATGATTAAAATTAAGAAATTGCTAAAAAAGACACCACATTTAGGGGAGCTTTCAGGTTATACTTGGGCTGATTTTGTGGGTGAATATGATATTATCAATGCTGATGAAGTTTAATTTGAATATTGAGAAAATGGGGCTTATTATATATGAGAAGTCACGGGTTATTTGTATTGATCATGTTTCTTGCCAATACACCTCTATGGGTGATGGTCCACAGGTTGAAGCACTCGTGGTCTCACGCAATGGGAAGGATCTCACCACATAAGAGGTCTCTGAAGGTCATGTTCCAATATTTTATTGGTTGGGTGGAGGTTATTCCACTAGTAATATAAATAATATAGGGATTGGATACAGTGAGGTTCTAGAAAACAGGAAGCAAACTAGCCATTCCTCAGAGATCCTTACAGGTATGGTGACACTAGATATTGCTGCAGGTGACTCTATAAATTCGATTTTTTGTATTTCTAATAACATAACAGATGCAGCGGGCTCACATCCAACTTCCCCTACTAGTTCACATCCCTATGATACTTTTACTCAAACAGAACAACAAGTATTGATTTCAAGGGGAAGCTCATTGGATCCTTCCTTGAAAGATCCATCTATTAAAATAAATCTTGACATTAAAGATAAGGTCATTCTGAGGCCTGTTACTAAATTGTCTCCAAAAACTATGGCTTTAGATTCAAGTGATAATATATTGATAGTGGGATCTCTCAATATTTCCCCAACTTTTGAATCATCATGCACACCTACAACTGATAAAACTTCTCTTATGACACCAAGGGTTATCCAAACAACCCCACATTTGAATCCAAAATCATTGGAGAAAAATCAATGAGTTGATATTGCAGGTGCTTATAATTTATCTATTGTTTCCACTATGAGTAAACATGGAATGAAATTATTCCTAAACTCCTCTCGAACACCCAGAATATTAATGAAGAATAAGGGCTCAGGTGGCTCAATAAAAGAGAATTCTACATCTAAATACAGGTTTTAATTAAATGTTACTTTTAAAATTGGTTGGGTATTGCAAACACTGACACTTGTATTCTCTTTAAGAGATGTGTTTGACTCAAAAACATAATTTTTTACTATCAATGAGAGTAAAACTAATTTTTATTTGAAATATTTTCATATGTGTTCTAATGGTTATAATTTTCTCGGTACTTTAAATGATTGACTTTCTACTGAATCTATTTGTATTTTTTATCAATCATCATTGCAGTCTGTTAGTGTTTCCAATATTTATGAGCAAATATTTTCCTATAAATTTTCCTATGATGGTTTTCAATTTTATTTTACTGTGATCTATGATAATAATAGATACGATGATCAAAGGTCCCATTGTAATGACAATAATATCCAAGTAAACCTTATACAGGATCCCTTGTTTGTGATCGAGGATTTCAATGCTATTCTTATCCCTAGTGAAAAAATCGACCATCCCACTCTTCTATCTCCTCAATAGAATTTAAATATTCTATTGACGATGGAAATCTTATGTAAATTGATATCACAGGTGCTATGTTCACTTGGCATTGAAGACACCACAATTGGGTTGTGGCTAGAAAACATGATTAGGCTTTCACTAATATCTATGACCTAAATAAATGGGACTCCAGATCAAGTATTACCTTAACAAAGATCAACTCTAACCATCATCATATTCTAATCAGTATTCTCAAAAAAATTAACCCTACCTCCCTTTTAAATTTAATAATTCTTGGGATGCAGATCCTTAATGTACTTGCAGAATTAAAGAATGTTGGGATGGCTTGGGGCGTCACAATGGGGATTTGTCTTGCATCATTAAAATATAGTACCTTAAGATGTTACTAAAAGTATGGTGTTTCTCCAATTATAAAAAACATTACAAGGATATATCCTCCTTGGAGAATGACCTTATTTAATTTGAATGCTCTAATACTTGCTCTATGTTTTCTTTAGATCCTCAACTAGAAATTAGTACCTCTTTGAAACTCAACTCTCTTCTGGGACATAAAGACAAAATGCGAAATAAGATCTTAAAAAACAAATGGATTTCGGATGGAGACAAGAATAAAAATTGAAATAATTATCTCCAAAGAATTAGAATTATTTGTAGACCTCTTTCTTTTCATAGAGATGAGGACACCCTACTTGACTCTGAGGAGGCTATTACTAATCATTTTGTCTCTTATTTTCATAATTTTTTCAATGTTATTGATGATTCCAAACATCCTCTCAATGATATCATAAACAATATGGTGACTGATGAGGACAATGACTACCTTTTAAGCATCCCTATGGATCCTGAAATCAAGTACAATATTTTTAGCCTCAATCTTAAGAGTTCCCCAGGGCCTGGTTGTTCCAACAATGTTTTCTTTCAACACGATTGGGATATAATTTATTTGGATGTTTGAAAACATGTCAAAACATTTTTTTCCAATTGAATTCTCCCACAAATGATAAATTCCCAATTCTTAACTCTTATTCATAAAGTGGAAAACACCTTTAGGATTCACCTTTATTGACCTATTTCTATTATTAACAACATTTACATAATTATCTCTAAACATTTGGCTAATAGAGATACATCCATTTTCAATAGAATTGTTTCTTGGAACCAATTTGGTTTCATCAAACATAGTTCTATTCAAGATTTCATTTGTCTTTCTTTGGAATGCACTAATATCTTAACTAGAGTCACTAGAGGATGAAATGTTTCCATTAAACATGACATTAGAAAAGATTTTGATACCATGGACTGGATCTTTATTATTACGGTTCTAAAAAAATATCTGGTCAACGACTCTTTCACTAGTATGATCAGTTCATTATTCAAATCGTATCTATCATTGTCCTTGTCAATGGTGAGCCTAAAGGATTTTTTAAATTCACCAATGGAGTTAGATAATGTGATACTCTTTCTGCCATTCTTTTTACTATTTCTAAGGATTACTTATAGAGATTAATCAGTAGCCTAGGGGAACAAAGAAAGATTAAACCTATCCTAGATTCTATAAATGTAAATCTTATCACGCATCTTTTATATGTGGACGAAATTATTTTGTTCTTATAAGGTGATAAAAGGAATATCCAAAACCTTAAAAATTCCCTATCTCATTATGGATAAATCTCTAGCCGGTCTATAAGTTAGAGACAATCCTTTGTGTTCTTTGGGAAGAAAATTTATTCAAACATAAAAAATATTATCATCAATTATTTATGTATCAAAGATGATTCCTTCCCCTACATTTATCTTGGGGTTCCTATATTCGGGGGAAGACCTAAATCTAGTTACTTTTATAGCATTTTTGATCATATTAACAATCATATTTATTCTTGGATGGGAAAATCTTTATCTATGGCTGGTAGAATATGTATCATGAAATTTATAGTTGTATCCAAAATGGTTTACTTGATGACGGTTTACAAGTGGCCTACTGGTCTCTTTAATAAACTCAATGTTTACATTAAATAATTTTCTTTGATCGGTAAAATTATTTAATGGAAGCTTGTAACCATTCCTAGGGTCACTTTTAGTAAGACTTTGGGAAATGGTGTTCTTGGAATAAAAAAACTTAAGCTTTTTAATGATTCTATTCAAGCTACGATGACATAGAGGATGCATCATAATAAATCAGATTCAACAAATTTTATCCAAAAAATATTCATTTCTAAACTTATGAATGTAAATTTGTGCTATAATACTTCTTCCATTTAGTCATCCATTAGGCTATCCTTCAACAACATTATGAACAACTTTAGATGGATGGTCAGAACAAATTCCTCTATGAAATTTTGGCTTGATAACTGGACCGATGTGCCATTAATATGGATGCTACCTTCCATTTCTCATAACACTATCAACTCCACTATTAGGGATGTTGTTAATTATCATGAAATCAATCTCTCTAATATCATCAGTCATGTTATTGAAAATTATCCCTTCTTCACCTCTGAGGACTTCTTTATTTGGGAACCTTCTTACAATGGTGTTCTTGACTCCAAATTTTTTTACCTTAACAATTTCACAAATTCTAATCCTAGACTATGTTGGTTGAATGATTTTAGTAAACCTTGGATTAATCCCTCCTAATTTACACTTATTTGGAATATTTCTCATAACAGGGTCCCCACTATCTCTTGCCTAAAATCATTTGGGATTTATCATTACTCTAGATGTCACATGTGAAAATAACATAGAGAGGATGATAATATTTTGTTCCAGTATTTTTCTATAGCTGCAGCTCTTTGGAATTATATTCTTCAAATTTTTTGTTCCAGATTGTTACTTCTTGATTCTATCAGCTCTCAATTTCAGCATTTTGTTGATCTTAAATCTTCTCAAAAAATTAACACTATTTTTATGACTGCAATTTATGAACTCGTAAAAGTGATCTAGTATGATAGAACTAATATTCATTATAATAATTTCTCATCTAGGCTCAATGAAGGTAACACATGGATTTTCATTACCATCTGGGATACTTCCTTAATTCAGAAAGCATACTATGACAACAGTGTTGGTGACTTTGAGTCCCTACACTAACTTTGGATTGATGGTTATTACAGACAACTAAAATGTACCATTGAGGTATTCTGGAAAGTTCCTCATCCAGGATGGAAAAATTGAATGTCGATGGTGCCTTGAAAAGAATCCCAGGTCCTACTAGATATGGTGCCATTTTTCAGATACTATTTTGGTAGGTGTCATGGATGTTTCTTGGGCAGTTGTGGTATGACCTCATCTCTAGAAGAGGAAGTGACGGGGGTGATACATATGGTAGACTTGGATAATCAAAAGCGTTGGAATAATATTTGTATAGAATGTGATTTAACCACTATTTTCCATGCTATTTGGAATGTGGTGGTGCCTCTAGCATAGCCTCATACCTCTCGTTGGATGAATTTCCTGGCTTTCCTCTTGTAAATCAATTAAATTACCACTCATGCATTTTATGAAGCTAACATGGTTACTGATGGTCTTCCCAACAAGGGGGTCAACGAGGACATTACATTGCATGGTAACTTTCCTGCCAATTTTCTCACATTTTATGATAAATATATTAATTCATTTTCATCTTTCAGACTAGTTTACTCTTTTTTTTGCAATAAATTGTGCCTTGGTCTTTGTAATAAAATGGTATTTATTGATGAAAAGGATAATTCTCTATCACATATCTCTTATATAAATTTTATTGATTCTATGACATTATATAAAAACATATTTTTAAAGTAGTTCCCATGTGACATACTAACAAGTTCAATATTTTGATTGATGGAAATAAAACTATGGTAATTTTAATTTCTATATGTGAAAGGGTTTTTACCAAACTAATATGATTTTTTATTACTGTTAATTTATGGTATAAGATTAATAATTTATATAATTTAAATATAATAGTGAAAGATTCCAAATTTCAAATCAAGGGAGAAAAGTTAAAATTTGTGAAATGGGAGGTGATGATATCATTAATTTTTTTCTACTATATTTAGTTATATTTTATGAAATATAAATGTTTTTAAATAGGTAATGGTTGATTATATTAATTTAAAAATTATATTTTTGACTTTTATAGATATATTTTATGTCAAATTTTGTGTATTAGATGATATGTCTTTAAATAAACTCTCTATTTATGATATTCAAAATACACAATTTATATATGAAAGGAGTAAATATACGGGTTTCAAAAATAAAATATAAAAAGTTAAGATGACTCATTTCAAGGAAATTTGGAGACATAAACATAATTAAAATAATATGATTCATTAACCTATAATGATGATGATTATGATTATTACGATAAATATCGCTACATGAGGCCTATTATTTCTTAATTTTTTAAAAAATTAAGTGGAAAATATAAAGTCGTATTACATTGTAAATGTTTATGTTATGTTATAGTTTAAAATTTTATAGTGGGCTTTATAATGAGTAGAACTATTAATATTGAGGATGATTAGAAATAAAAAAATATTCCAAAAAATAGATTATATAAAATATAAATTTCAAGAATATTCAGAATTAATTTTATGTGAAGAATAATTTTCCAGAAGTTTAAGAATAATATTTTGAATAAAGTAGAGTATCATGGAAGTTCAACATAAGGTCATTGGTTAGAAAATAAACATGATATTAAAATAGTTTTAAATTTCATGGTCGATTTATAGAAGTAAAAGAAATATTAACATAGTGATAATGATGATAGAGAAATGTAAATATAAAATATTATTAAAGAATAAATGGATGTCATTCATGATTAAAACTCTATACTCCAAATTTGAGACAATGATATTAATTAATTATTTTGAAAATTTAAAATACAATAAATATTGATTACTCATTATAAAAATATTAATATATTAATGATCACAATATTTTTAGGGTTAAAGTTGTCGATTAACATAAAATTTTCTATGGTTCAAATGAATATTTAATTATTGAATACAGTTAGTTACATGAATAAAAATAAGCATATAATTATTCCAAAAACAATTTATAGAATATGATATATGATTGTGTTAAAATATATGATGTGAAATTTGAATCATCATAGTTGTTGAGATTGGTAGTCCAATGAAATTAAATAACAAATATGCTTCCAAACATTATAAAATATGAAAAATATTTCTATAAATAATGACTTTTTTTAAAATTCTGGGAATATATGGACTGAAACAAATCATAAAAATATCCATTCTTATATCAATGTTAGTTAAGTTAAATTGTTAAAAAAATATTTCCAAAATAGAAAAAATAGGTTTCTAATTTTTATTCTAAAGAACACAATAATAATTATACACACAATTCATTCAATTTTGTAGAATAAAATTATATATAAATAATAATTTTATAGAAATTATAAGATTAATATATTGTTTATTTGGTAAATATGGAACTCTGTTAGTTTAAAATAATGACTGAATTGATGGGGAATCAATCCAGGAATATGAGAAATAATTTCGAGATAAAACATTAGATGAAAAATGAAATGAATTAAAATATATGTAATAAAAACATATTTTGGGATTTTTTTTAATTTTACACAAGATTTAATTATATTATCAATTATGATGAGAAATTTTTGACAATTATTTCAATATAATTGTACCATGAATTTGGAGTTAATATGACTCAAATTGGAATAATATATATAAAGTTCCATGTTTTTGAATTTATGGTAGTATCTAGTATGAAGGATAATAATATATTATTTTTCGGTATTTTTCATCTAACATGATTGATACTATAAAAGTACAAAATAAAATTTACTTTCATGATAATGGATTAATTATTTTGGGAAATATTGGTTTATTAATGATTAAACAAATTAGTATTGTTAAGATTGAATCTTATACCATAATTTTCAAAGAAGATCATTTTAATAAAGACATTGAACTAAATTTGATGAGTGTAATCTAACTTGAAGATGATGGTAATAAATTAATTATCAATATATGAACAATATTTATCAAAAAAAATATAAACATGATGATTTTAAACCTAAGGAGTAATAACTAGTTGTATTTTATGTATTTTTAGTAAAAATTATGAGAAAAACAATTATTAATAAAAGGCATAGTAAACATTTTGAATTGAGTTTGAGAAAAACTGTGTAAGCCTATTTATTGATATATTATCCCATATTTAATCAATAATGTCATTTTTATCCTATCAACTGGTGGATTTATAATAAATAATTCTCCAAAGAGTAAACATAAAATCTATAAGGATATATAAATTAACCTTTTTATTTATATGATCCAATAAGACATTAAAAAACAATGTTATATTAGTTTTATTAAATTTTTTATTGATTTTATAATATTTACGAGTGTGATTTTTATGTAGTGAAACTATGAATTAGTTGTGATTTTTTTAATATTTTTAAGCAATAAAAAAATGAGTTTGGATTGTTTATCATGATAATATATATAAAAATAGAGGGGTATACAAAGGAAATTAATTTGAGTATTATCCCAAAAATTAAGATTTTATTAAACAGAGAAATACACCACTCACACCTAATAAAAATGTAATTATATAGTAGAGAAATCAATCATGGTCGAAATGTGAAGAGTATTATTTTGGGTATTTAAAATCTTAGTGTAATTTTAGAGAGAAATTATATCAAATATTATATATATTCAAAATATATGATTTAATTGTATAATATGAAAAATTATATCAAATAAGATATTGTATAAGAAAGATACATCTAAGATGTAATTTTAAGTAATTATATTTTTTTGGTTAATTAGTATGAAATTCCATGATCTTGAAGAGTTTTAAGATAATTTTAATGTGGGACCTTTTATGGTCTATTTATATATTTATATATTTTAAAAATAAACTAAGAAACATTTATATAAAATTTTAAACTATTATGATTTTGAATTCATTAATAAAACCCCATTAAAAGTGAGATACATTAATAAGTTTATAGAATATTTAATTAAAATGGTGTGAACAGTTTCTAACTTGTGGGTAAAGAAGAATAAAGAGATGAATATTTTTTTTATTTAACTCAGATTACACAGGTACTGAATATAAATCTATTGGATTTTAAGAAAATAAACAAGTGTGTATAAGCAAGATAATGAAAGAATATCACTAAAATAATAGAAGAACTAGTGTAAACTAGTAGAGGAATGGGATTAAATAATCCGAATGTTTTGATATTATATATTTTTACATATTTTGATGATGAAGTTGTTGAACACATTAAATAGATTGATGATATCAAAAAAAAGGTTTGATTAAATATAAGTGAATAAAGCATAGAATATTTTTTCCTACAACAAAACAGTTGAATAAAAGTGAACCACATGGGTTAAAAAACCCAATAGTAAATATCTAGTTCCAAGAAATAAATCCAATTATGTATTAAAAAGAAAAAAAATAAAAAAAACGTATTTTTAATAAATATTTTATCATATTAATATGGTTGAGGAAACTATATTATTACGGGATATTAAAACACAGAAAATAATTAATTTTTATCAAATTAAATAAATGTGCTCATTCTTGAGTGGAATTCAAGTGGATAAAGCTCTTATAGAAAAACCAAAACATGTCATACAAGACGATGGTGAATATAACATCTTATAACAGAATAAATATTTGTATATATTCAAATAAATTATCTTAAAATTTTCATATCAATTAAAAAATATAATAACATTATTAATGCATAATATTTCAATAAACTTATTTGAGGGGGATGAGTGTGAGTAATCTCAATGTTTTTTTAATGAATCTGTTGTTTCAATAAAAAAATTGTGAATTTTTAAATAAGTTTAAAAAAATGAAAATTAATATTTGATATTTCATTTTATTAAGATGTAATTTTTATGATATAATATTGTGCATGAAAAGAATTTTATTTTTCAATCTCATGAGAAATATTCGATGAAATTATTAATGAAATTTGGTACTGAGGTTTCAAAATTGGTTTTCAGATCTCTAACTCTGAGCATCAAATTTAACAATCATGAGGAAGGGAATTTTTTTGAATTAAATATACAATTGGAATTCTATTGTAATTTTATTATACATTACATTATCTAAAACAAATATTATGTATAAGGTAAAATTGTGTGTTATCTTTCTACATTAGCCTAAAGAACAACATGTAAAGGATGATAAAATAACTTTGAGATATGTTAATGAAACAATGTGAAATGTTATTATCTATGGAATATGTGAAATGATTTATTTTTATATAAATACTAAAATTTATTAGTTATGGAATATTGATGATATAAAATTAACATCATTCTGATTTTTTTAAAAATAGATGTCTGAGTTGGAATAAAAAAAATCAATGAATCTTAGTACAATGAAATATACACATTTATTTTCTTCAAATCATATACAGATATGATATAGATAGAGGGGATACTAATTTATTTATAGGTTAAAGTATAAAACCATAGGATAGTAGGTTAAGGTAGTGAGAATTTAATCAATATATTAAGAAACCTAGTGTAACACTCATGTTATAAACATGTATCCACATACACACACATATTGATACACACACACACAGATATATATATATATAATATAACATTATTAATGAGAATGATGAAAATATAATAGTAAAATTTATTTATATTTCAACAAATTATCCTATTGAAAATTAATTTTCCATGTATACTCCAAATGAATGATTTTCCATATTAAGGATGATAATGAATAATCCTTCGACATGGCATATACTAGAAAAACCCAACTATCCTTTGGATTTCATTATCAAAGGAGTAAAGATTGTGTTATTCAATAGATTTTTTCCTCAATATAAAACATTTTTAATTGAAAATTAAGGTTATAAATATTGGGTTTTGTTAAAAATAATTGGATATCAAATATATTTCTCCATTAAAAATTAATTATCACTCATAGATGAAATATTATCAAACGAATAAATTTATAATGTAATGTATTCTCAAATGGGTTTCCCTTGAAAAAAAATTTGATGAATTATATTTATAATTTTATTGATGAAAAATATGAAGTGGGTGATTAAATTTCTCAATAAATTGAGAAGATTGTTGGATATATTTATTTTTATTTTCATCATTGATGCATATTCATCAGAAAGATTTTCAAGAATATTATAGATGTTTGGAGATATAGTAATTTTATATGTTATTGGGAAATGAAATTGTCACTATCCAGGTATGCGTAAACATTATTATGGAAGGCTAAGTGAAATCCATCTATTTTTCATGTGATAATAAAAGGATTCATTATTTAATTTACAATACTATGAAGTTTAATTATCCATGTTATACTAAAATAATAATTATAACTCGTAGTTATCAAATAAATAATGGACATTTTATAATCATATATATATGAAATATAAATTCACATAAGTGATATATGAATTTCAAATAGTGAAACTAAAAAACAATATAATAATGACTATGATATTCTAAAGATTCAGAAAGTATAAAATAATGTAAATTTATGTTATACCAAATTTTTTTATATTGTAACATTTTGAAACTATGGGGA
The DNA here is from genome assembly GCA_963277665.1 of Viscum album. Classification (NCBI taxonomy): domain Eukaryota; kingdom Viridiplantae; phylum Streptophyta; class Magnoliopsida; order Santalales; family Viscaceae; genus Viscum; species Viscum album. The sequence goes on from OY728163.1 coordinate 153,266,255, forward strand.
TTTATAATTTTTTTCAAGAAAAATATTATTTTGAAATAAATGGATGAAAATAATTGAATTTCATATAATATATTTGAACGTGATTTTTCAAGGATTTTATTATAAAAAATATTCTCTTACATTAAAGAATAATTTGGCTTAATTTAATGGATTACAGAGATATTTATATAAATTGTTTTGGATGAGTTTTATCAAAATTTTGAAATAATGTATTTTGAATAATCCTCAGGAAGATATATATGATGTTTCATAATTTATGTGAAAAAGAAATAATTACAATATATTTTTTAAAGATATAAAACTTCTAAGAAATTAGTGTGAGGAAATCCATACAAGAGAATATGTCCATTAATTTTTAATTATTGGATGTGCATTAGAATATTACAATCAATATTTTATTTTTGTAAAATAATATGAATATATTTTATCCTACTATGAATCTCATAGAATTTTAAAAATATCCATAAATTAATAAATAGGTGTGAATATCAATTTCAATATTTTTTTTGAAACATCCAGAGCTTTTAAATGGAAACACTGTTTTTGATAGCATATATGATATTTCATATCGAGATTAAACGAACAACTAAATATTATTATTTAGTATGGTAGATATCACATAGTCATTAGAATATATGGACTGATTACTTTTAACTCAATTTTGAAAATAAGGTTTACAAAGGATTATATAATGATTCATTGGTTACAAAATTTAATGGAAATGAAACAAAAAACCAACATAATATAATGAATATATTGTTATGAAAAACCTATTTAAATGTGAATAATTGTGTTTATAAAAAAAATAAAATAAATCTTTTTGGACTATTAATGAAATTATAAATCAATGTATTTATTAAAATTCAACTGATGTGTTTTGTAGAAATTATATAATAACAAATATAATTTTATGGATGTAATGAATGTTTTTTCTAAAAAACTGGTTTTACCACATTTTGATGAAGAACAAATTTCAAATATAGATTTTTTTCATTTTAATATGTTTAATTTGAAACAATTTGCTTCTTATTTAGAATTGGAACATCAAAATTTACATAGGTTGGTTTTTTGGTATTATTTTGATAATATTTATTTTTTAATGTATAGTTAAAAATACCGCCTTTTAATTCAAAAATGGGGTTTCATCTAATTTATTTAAACTATTATATTGTTATTTTAATTAGATTCATGGTATAATAAAATTATGTTTTTATAATTTAAACCAAATTTTGTCGTTTGATGTAAATTTACTTTGAAATTTGATATAAACACATGATAATCGTTTGATGATTTTTATTTTTTAAAACCCCATTTTCACATTTTTTCAACGGAGATTAATTTAAATTTAAATATTTTAAATTAATTGAATTTGGAAAAATTGATTCCATTCCTAGAATTAAATGGTCAAAATTATGAAAATAATTCCCTTTTTTGTTTGGGACACTATGAATAGTAACTTGGGTAATAAATTTATTACCACGGTTAAGGGTAAATCAGGCTATTAATAGTAAAAATAATATTATAATAATATAAAACTACCATAAAACGTTTCCTAATTTATTTTTAAGATTTTATTCATACCATTGTAATCCTTTTATTAATTTTATGACATATTTTATCCACTCATATGTCTTTAATGTATTTATAATATTATATTCCATGAATAGTCATTTTTATTACACTTTTGTTTTTATAAATTAATGTATTTTAATAAGGATTTATACAGGGGTTACCAAAGACATTAAATAGTAGTTATAAGTCTAAAATGATTACCTATATGATGTTATTTTAATTATATTTTTTAGGTATTAAATATTTAAATTTAATTATGAGAGAAAGATGACACAATAATAGATTTATTAAATAAAGAATCAAATAAATGATATTAAAAAACTTAAAACAAATAAAATTTTATATATTTTATTCAATAAATTAATTTTAGGGAATATTATTTCATTTTAGTATTGATTTATTGTTTTTTTTTGAAGTAATCATGTTGTTTTGATTTTTAAAAAAACATGTGATGAATTTTGTCAAAACGGACATTATTCATTACATAAAATATAAAATATTTTATTAAATTAAATAGAATTAATAAAAATATAATATTCATAAAAAATTTATAAATAAATCTAAAATGATCCTTAATTACACGTTCATAGGTTGCGTGGAATTAATTGGTTGTTATTTAAATGTAAAAGTGTAAATTACTTGATAACCTAGTAAAAGATAAAAGGGGTTACAATAAACCGATAAGGATTGAAAAATATTTAAAAAGTATATAATTTTAATTTAATTATATTTAATTGACCAAAAATCATCCTATATTCTAAAAAAATTATTTTGGGACTATTTAGAATCAAAATTTAATTTATTATAATTTAATAATATTTATAATTTCATTAGTACCCCTCCCCTCTCCTATAAAAAGGATCTCTTCTTCTCTATTAATTTCCATTACAAAACCATTCATTATTTCTAATAACTATCTAAAACCATTCTTATTATCTCTACCCACATTCTTTATCCCTTATATTTGATATAACACCCTTCTTAGAGGCGTTATGGTGTTAGGAAATGTGATTATTCGAAGAAAAGGTATTGTTTTTATTTATACGTTTCAATTTTATTTCTTCTTCCAATATATTCAAATATTAAACACCCATTATGTATGAGCAACTCCATAATCCAAAAAATAATGAGATTTTATTATGTTAATATAATCACTTAAATCCATCTCCACTTCCATTAAATGGTATAGGAATTAATCGTTCATGAGTAAATGTGAAAAGTCACCTCTATAAACCAATATAATTGGTTTTCCATAACTATAAATCTAGACTTGTAAAAATTAAATAATTAATTTTTTTGTATGATTTTAATGGCATATTTATCATTATAATAGGATAATATATCAATTATTTTATAACCATCCATGCACATAAAAAAGATAATTTCATTCATTCGTATATGTGAACTACCACAAACCAATGTGAATCATTTTTATTCCCCACATCAATTTAATGATATATATAAGTATATTTAAATGATTAATATTATTTTTATTAAATTATTATAATTATGGAAATATAAAATAATAACTACTTTATTTCCATAATGTTTAATGAAAAGTGGAATCACTACACATGCTTATATACGGCCTACCATCTCCATCATTATGAAATTGTTAATTTTTTATACAATAAATGAATGGATTGACTTAAAAAGTATAATTTATGTATAAATGTGATTATTATCTCATTATTTTATTTTAAGATTAAGTAATTATGACCACATGTAATAGTGACATCAAACCATGTACATTATCGACACAGGTACAGAATATCGACAAAACTTCGGATATGAACATAAATAATTTTGTAATTTTTTAACATGGTAATAAGTGATAAAAAATAATAAATTATAAAAAGGATCTCATGAAATTATAAATTATCATATTTTTATTATTTATGATTATAATGATTTTACTTGGTGATTCAGACTCACGGTAAGGGATTTCATCTCAATCTTCTTTCATTGAGTCATTTAATGAGGATATACACATTTATAATGGCATACAGTGTATATAATTTTTATATAACATCCCATGTACATATAATGTCTCTATTAAGTTTATTTAATGTTTTTAAAAAAAATCTACGTTCATTTGGATTATAATTTAAATGGTCAAAATGGTAAATGACTCATTAACTAAAACATCATTTTAAATGTTTTAAAGATTTATTCTTATAAATCATTCTGATTAATGTCCATGTATTAAAAATGGTTTTAAGTATTTATTTATATAGATTTTAATGTATTAAATTGTTATTTCTTTCAAAATATTTCAAAGTTTTATAGGACTCTTTGACTCAAAAATCTATTTTTAAATGATTTAATTGTGTTTTAAAAATAGTTAGATTATTTAAATAATGTGGAATGTTTTTTTAATATATACAAAATGAATAGAATTTCACTATTTAAGGTCACTATTATATATTTATTTTTACTTTACATGTGTATAAACTTACTTTAAAATAATGTTTTTTCATTTATAAGTGTGTGGCTTATAAATATGAAATGTTATTTCGAAGTGGAAATGTTATTTTTCCTTTATTCCTATTTTATGTGTGTTGAATATGATAAGGTTATTAGGGAATTGTTTATTTATACTGGTGATCCCATGATAAAATGAGGGCAGGTGAGCCTGTGATATCTCTATAATGCATTGGGTAATGACACAGAGTTTAACAATAAGGTTTCTCCTAAGATATTTAGGGAATATTCTATGATGCATATTCCAATAGTAACCAAGTATGTTACTCCCTATGTAGCTATAAATGATAAAATGTGTGTATGATAAGGATAAAAGATGTTACGTTTATGATTTATGATTTATAAGAAGTGTTTTAAAAAATATTTTGATTTTATGAGGTCTGTTAAAGAACTTATGTATTATGGGTTAAAGTTGTGATTTTATGAAAATGTTTTCATGAGTTTAAAGATTTATGGACTAACAGTTTGATTCCTTATTTATATCCCTTACAATAATTATTGTTCTCATCTCATTTTTATGAAATTTTTTCCACATTGTATAGAAATTATTAATTTAAATGAATAAGTTATGACGAATGTTATGAATATTTGTATCAAAAAAATAATCATGTTTTATAGATTTTTATCTTGTGAAAAAATGGATAGTGAGTATAAGTGTCTACATTCATATATTTTATTTTGTATGTAATTTTTATGGCATAATCCTATAAAAATATAAACCTAAAATGCTCCTCAATGTGAACGGTTGACTTAACTCAAGATTATATAATGTTTAAGGCTGTGGATTTATAGATTTCATAACTCATTGTTCGTGTTAGGGATACATTTTTAACAATTTAATAGAAATATTATTTGTGTTTAGTTGTATGGTCTAGGTGTATGACATCATTTTTTTATTTATGAAATTACTAAATCATATCTAGCATATAGTTAACTAATCATAAAAATAATGAATTCCCCAATTTTGGGGTAAATCCTTATAAAATTCTTATGTTATTCATGTTCTCAATTTATTTCCAATACGGATGAGGAAATATATAAATTTTCCTAGGGATATGATCTTTAATAAATTAAATTAGTGGATATTTAATGTAAATAATGTAAGAATATAAAATTGATTCAACCCACATAAATGATAAAATCTATCAATCATTCCTCAATATTTAAATAATGTTACAGATTCACATATAAATTCTTTTGGTAAATGAATCCATATCATGTCCCACAACATCTATGGAAATCTATGAGAAAAAACAATATTAAAATAAAAAATTAAAATTTAAATAAACATTTCCTAATATACACTTAAATATTCAAACATCATAGCCCATATATATCAATGAATGTAACAAAATAATATCTCTTCAAAATAAATTATCTTTTATGACCTACTTTAATTTTATATACATGAAAGTCACTATAACGTTCAATATCGTCCTAGTATATTACATTTTGAGTTTGGTCATCGTATGTGCTTGGAGGAGGCACAAAGGGAGTTTGGAGAAGTTTGGTTGTTCATATCTAGAATTTTGTGGGTTACATGTCATGTCAATGGATTTCATGATGTGAGTTTTGGTTCCCGTATTGTGCTTGAATTCTTTAAGATGTGTAGACTTTTACATGGCATTAAGGAGGGATTCACAATATATAATATTTCTAAGATTTAAATATAAAATAAAATATAGTGGCGATGCATTGTTTGAAGAAATAGAAACTCGGGAATTACATGATGTGAAGGATGTTACACATCATGTAATACCTCGGCCAACTTGTTTTATAAAATTATTTTCACTCAAACTTTCATTCATTGAACCATTTTCTCCCATTCCTCTCATTTATGATTATCCCTAGGGAGCCTGAGGAGTCCTCCAAGACCCAATCCCGCTACTTGATATCTCAATACTAGTGGATATTCATTGGTGATCTATGATCGATCTATAGTGATTTTTCTCCTCTTTTTCATAGGTTTCCTCTCGTTATTTCCTTTGGATTTTTTGTCATTGTATGGGTTGTATTGAGTTGTAATTTTTGGAAGTTTTGTGAAAATCATTCGGTGCAGGATAGGTTGATCTTCATTTTTAGTGGTGTGGATACTAGTTTAGGATGGTCATAATCACCCTACAGTGCTTGTATGAGTTGAAAAGATTCTTCATAGTAGGATTCATTCATCTCACTTTAATTATGAAACATGTAGTAGAAGTTTTCTATAGTCTACCTATATATTTTGTTTGTTCAAAATTTACCAAATATAAGAATTAGTTAAATGAAATTTGAAAAGGGGGTATAAGGGTTTGTTTACATGATTTTTTCTAACCTCGATATTGATTGAGATGTTGGGATCATATGGTCTAAACACACCGCTAAAAATGGTGGTCATTGGTGTATTTTTTGTGTTGGTTATACCTATTGTGTGGATTCATTGGTTGGGCTTATTGTGGTATCACCCAAAAAGTAAACTTGTTAATCACATATATTCAGATAATGAATAAATTCCCTAGGATTATTCTATATCTAAGATAACTCTTAAATTAACAAATGTAGTTAATTAAGGGATTCCATGATAAATTTTGGATCATGTTTCCCCTGTACACTTGTGGTGGTGTTTTGTATGTGGTTTGTCTTATTGTGTATGATGGGATGGTTTGGATGGTGAGATGGAATATCCTATTGATAGATAGATTGATTGTGGAATGGAGGAGAAGTGTTGTGCAGCAAGGCTATGATCGAGCTATGCCATGTTATGTTGTTGGATGTGATTGAGGGTTGGTGAATTTTTTTGGTTGGTATGGGTAATTCTCCTAGGGTTTCTCCATGTTTTAATTTTTTCATGTTGCTTGTTATGTGATGGGTTTGGTAGTTTCTCGAATAATAATGGAATAAATGAACTGGTAACTGGTTAATATATTTTGGAACTGGCTTGGGTTTTCTTGGTTAATTGAATGAAAAAATGAATTCTGAATGATGAATGGTAATGGTAAAATAATATTTTTTCAAATATGAATTGGGTTGTGGCTTAATGTGTGTTTACTGTTCCTTAGATGTAGTAGAAACATTAGCAGTTTTGTGAGATGGTTTTCTATTTGGTAAATCATAGGTTGAGCATGAGAGTTGGTATTATATTTATATGTATTCATGTGTTATCCCTTGTGATGTTCTATACGCACCCCACTGTAGTTGTACACTATGTCCCGAACACCCTCATCATCATGGGGGAGGGTGTCTTCCCAAATATCATAGTGAGAGGATGTCTCGCTGGCCACCCACCCTTCCCTACTCCCGCTTCTAGGCAGTGATAGCCCTACACTCATTGAGAAGGTGGTGGTTTGAGAGTCCTAGGTGTGTTCGAGTTAGTTGGTCTTTTCCATGTTTCTTTATGTTTAGATTATTTTTGTTTTACCATGTTTATTCAAAATGATATTATTTGTGCATACCACGGTGTCTTCGGGGTTAGATGTGTTGTGGTTGTGACCTAGATGATAGGAAGTGGTGTGGTGTTTGAGGCCCAAGTGTTTGTGATTGAGATGAGATGTGGCTCATGGACCTGGTGAAAGGATGAGATGTGGGTTTGACCCAGGTTTGTATAGGCAGGATGAGATGTTGTTTATGGTCCAATTGATGGGATGAGATGTGATTTGTGGCCCAAGTGACTACGGGCGGGGTGTGATGTGGCTCTTCAATTACATTAAAATATGGGATGTGGTGTTTGGGACCCAGGACTATTTGGGCTGGTTGTTACATGGTTCTTTAAGAAGGAGGGGGAGCACAAGGAAAATTTCCAATATGAAAGAACAGCTACCTAGTGGGAAGTGGTGTGGGAAAATGTTTCATCAATGTGTATTATATTATATTACTTTACTTGAGTTATTTAGAGAGTATACCTTGGTAAGGATGGGATGGTTAGTATACTTGTTATGTGCTATTGGGTTATACTATTTTCTCATTGGGGAATTAGTATGCTTCTACCACATGTGCATGAGAGACTTTGGATTTCTTACTAAGTAAACTTGTGTGTTCACCCTATGTATATAAAACAGTTTTTTAGTTTCCAGGAGGACATCATGGACCATGTTGGACATTACTAGTTCCGAATGTGATATTTTTCATGTCTCATGCTAGATTTACTTTTGGAACATACTTTAGATACTTTTATTTGTATCAGTTCTATTTATTGGAAATTCATGATGAATAGTTTTTTGTTTTCATTCATATATTTCTAGGATTTGTTTTGTTGATAATAAATCCAATCTCTAGATCATGATTAAAAAAAGGTAAATTTCTTATGTATTTTTTGATCTATTTACCCGTGGTTCTAGTCACCAACCTTTTTCATTTCATCATGATTGTTAGAGGATGAAAGATGTGCATAACTGTATGAATTATTATGTCAGTCAGAAGAAGGGCCCCATGGACTTGAAAGTTGTAGACCATGTGTTTTTGATGTTTTCCCTCCAATGTGGGCCGCAAAGATTGGGTAGGGTGAGTAATCTTCCTCCCAGGTTTGTCAGGCCAGTTGATGTGTTGGAGCGAGTTAGAAAAGTGGCATATCATTTGGTGCTTCAACTATAGTTATATGGGTTCCACAATGACTTTCACATTTCTCATCTTCATCAATATCTTCACAATTACTCACATTTCATTGAATGGGAAGAGTATAATATCTGGGATAACGCAATGTTAATGGATTGGCCAGTGGAGATCCAAGATCTTCCCGAAAAGGTTCTGTGTGGGAAGACCATTCCTTAATTTTGTGTGTTGTGGTGGTATTGTGGCCAGGAGGAGAGTACATGGGAGTGAAAAGCCCATATACATGACCATTACCCTTTGTTTGTGGATCCTTTTTATTTTTTTTTCATGAAATGTGATACTTGAAGTTTGTTTTATATGATATGAGTTGTTTCCTTGTTTTGAAATATGTGATAAATTATGGAGACAAGAAGATTGGAGGACCCAATTCCTAATAAAGATTCATTAATTACGATGCGATTAAAACAGTGTAGGTGAGTTTTTTACACTCACAGAGGATAATATCGTGACATAGGATGGAATTCCCAAGTACTTTTGGGTTCAGATAGTGTGATTTTTGTTCTTGTGGGGTGTGTCTTTTTGTGGTTAGGTTAGAAGATGTAAGAGGTTGTTTTCTTGGATGTGAGGGTTTCCACTATACCTCTCAAACAATATAGGGTGGTTTATCATTGATATATTATGTGTTTGGTTGTTGTTAGTGTTTCATATATAGAAAGTTCTTTGATAGGTATCATGTGGGGTGTTTGTTTAGACCCCTCTTTATCCTTGGTTTTTTTGGATTCTCAAGGGTGAGAATTAATTGATAGGTATATAATGTAATGTTCCATACCTTCCCGGTCCATTATGTTGCTAGTTTTGTAGTTGGATGTTTTGGAGGATGCATAGAGGTAGTTTTGGTAATGTTTTGTTGTCAAAAGCTAGATGTTGGGAGGTTACACGTCTTGTAACTAGATTTCACGACATAAATTTTGCTTCATGTAATTTCCTAGAAAGAATCATGATTTGTAGAACTTTACACAGAATGAAAGAGGGATTCATGGAATGTAATATTTATGGGTTTAAAAAAATAAATAAAATCAATAGTTGATTCATTTTTCGGAAAAAACCAAACTTTGGGTATTACATGACATGAAAGGGTATTAATCATCGTGTAATACGCCAACCCAGTTTTGTTTTAAAATTAATTTCGGCTATGATATCATTAATTAATCCATTTTCCATCATTTCCCTTTTTTTGAATGAAACCATGGTGCCCCAAGGAGTCCTTCGAGCCCCACTCCACCATCCTTGATCTATCAATCCTAGTGGTTGTTCATTGGCGATATGTGACTGATTCATGGAAAGTTTTCTCCTCATTCATATTTGTTTTATCTTTTTATTTCCCCAGGGTTCACTGATTTCATACTAATGGGTTCAATTGAATTTTTAGGTACTGTTTTAATAATCATTTGGTATAGGATAGTTTGATCTATGTTTCTAGAGGTGTGGTTGTCACTTGTGGGCATTGTTCATTTCCCTACAATGCACGAACAAGTTGAAAAGATTCTTCAAGTTAGAATTATTTTATCTCACTTTAATTTTTCAATATCTGGTAGGTTTTTTTCTTGTGTACCTATAAATTTTGGTTGTTACAATTTTAATAATTATAATAATTTGTTTACAAAAATTGAAAAAAGTGGTATAGGGTTTGGTTTTCATGATTTTTAGTGCCTTGATATTGATTATGATTTTGGGATTTGGTGGTCTAAATTCCCCACTAAAAATGGTGGTCATTGGTGGATATTTTTCTAGTTATACCTATTGTGTTGCTGCTTTGGTTGTGTTGGTTGTGGTAACACCCAAAAAAATAAACTTGTTATGGAAAACAAATCAATTCCCCAAGATCATACTATTTTTGTGATAAACCCTAAATAAATAAGTGGAATTAAGTAAATGATTCTTTGTTAAATCTATAACTGTATTTATCCTTGACACTCGTGGTGGGTGTTTTGTTTGTGAGTAGTTTGGTTGTGTATACTGGGATGGTTAGGAATGGGATCTGGAATCTCCTGGTGAGTTATTGATTCATTGTTGAATGTATGAGCAATTTTGTGCAGTGAGGCTATAATAAGGATGTGATATGTTGTGTTGATGGATGTGGTTAAGAGATGGGTATTTTTATAGCTTGGTTGGGGTCATTTTCATTGGGTTTCTCTATGTTTTACTTCTTATATGCTTCTTTTTATGTTCATAGCTTGGTAGTTTCCCATACAATAATGGAATAAATGAATGGATAATTGTTTAATAATCTTTGGAACTAGAATTGGTCAGTTTGGTTAATGGAATGAAAAAATAAATTGTGAATGCAGAATGGTAATGGTAAAATGAGTTATTTGGAAATATAAATTGGGTTGTGGATTGATGTAAATTGTTGAGCATTTAGATGTAGTGGAATAGATTGCAGGTTTGGGAGATTTTTTTATGTTGGAGAACCCATAGTTTGGGCTTGAATGATGGTATTATAATTATATATTTATGTTATTTTACCTTGTGATATTCGATATTCACCTCATACTAGTTCAGAACTACATACCAAACACCCACACATCATGGGGAGCATGTATTTTCCAACATCTGAGGGGGAGGACGGATAGCTAGCCACCCACTCTACCCTCCTCCCTCAACCTGTTAGTGATAGACCGTGATTTTTTAGAAAATTTCTGGTTTGTGAGGCCGAGGTGTGTGCAGGTGAGTTATTCTTTCTCATGTTTCATAGGGATGAGAAGATTTGTGGTTTCCTAGGTGTCTTGGGATAAGATGAGTTATGCTTTCCCAGATGTCTTTAAGACAGGATGTGATTGGCTCATAGCCTAATTGATTGGATGAGGTGTAGTGTTTCAGGCCCAGGTTTCTTTGGGCTAGATGAGACACGGCTTGTATCCCATGTGATGGGAAGAGATGTGGTTTAAGGTCCAGGTGTTTATGGGAACTATGAGATGTGGTTCATAGCTCATGTGATGGGAAGTGATGTTTTTAGAATCCCCAGGTGTCTACGAGTGGGATGTGATGTGGTTGTTGGCCAAGGTGATGGGATGAAGTGTGGTGTGTGAGGCGCAAGTGTGTACGCACAGTTGTTGTGGTAGTTATTTAAGAAGCGGTGGGAGTGTGAGGACGTTTTACATTAGAAATTAATGTCTAACCAGTGGGAATTGGTGAGTGGAACCCTTTCACCAATGTTAATTATATTTCAATACATGACTTTCATTATTTTTTTATCATAACTTTTTAAGGATGGGATGTTTGGTATATATGTTTAGTGCTGTTTAATTTTTTTATTTTCATATAGGGGAATTAGTATGCTTCTTCCACATGTGCACGATAGACTTTGGATTTCTTTCTTAGTATACATGTATACACACCCTACATATATAAAAATATTCTTTAGTTTATAGTTGGAGTTCATAAACCCTGATGGACATTATTATCTCAGACTTTGACCTTTTTTGTGTCTCTTCCTAGAATTACTTTTGATACTTACATTGGATACTATTCTATGTATCAGTATTATTTTTTTGGCACATGCATGTGGGATATTTTTTTTGTTTTATTTAATGTATCTATTGGTTTTTTTGTGGATGATATATTATACCTCTCTATCATTATTAAAATTTGTAAATTTTGTATATATTGTCTGATTTTGTGTACCTTTGGTGCTAGTCACCTACCCAGGGCCAATTGGGGGTCAGACTCGCGACATCATTGTCTCCATTTCTTCGTTTTCTGCACAAGAGGGATATCTTTGGAGGGAGGGGGTTTTGGAAATCACACTTAATTGATCATAACCAATTTTTTTTCTCTCTAAGTAAATTTTGTCAAAATTCTAAAAAATATGATAGGGTAATGTAATAAAATTTTACCACATTGAACGTTTCATATAAAACAGATAATTGTTCGAAATAAATACATTATATATATAAACGTATCTATTATACTTTATAAATGCATATTCAATCACCTAAGAAAACATATCCCCTATCAAGATCTATCTATATCCTATGATCATGGAATTTGGAGTTACATCTCCTATTATATTTACAATTTTTATTATATTTTTCCTTTATTTTATCCCTATTAATGAAAAAGATCTATTTTGATAATATTTTCTATGAAATTTCTATCTTATTGCATGGATGAATGAATATACAACTACATTGTAAATGAGATGATTGTGATAAACTATCACATGTGCCACTAGTAGACACACATGTGGCATAGTTACTCTTAAGAAGAACTTCTATCCTTGGTGTGACTTTTTTTCCTACACCAATAATATAACATGGAACCCCTTCTCGATGAAAGATGTGATATTATTATTACTACAAAATTTATAAAAATATATGATTTTATAATTATAAAACCATGATTATTTTTTTAATGTTTTAATCTTATTTAAATAATGCAATTACCAAATACAAAATCAATTTCATGTGTTGACGTGTATAAATAAATTAAGGATAAGTGTTTCTATGAGACATCATGAAATTGTTCATTGTTCTCTTTATTGTTTATAGAAGGATAACGTACTATTTATATAAAAATCAAGTGATGAATTTATCATGTTTCTAGTGATAAATTTAATCAATGAAGAAGATTTATTATTACAATGATTATTGTTACAACATCTCTTGAAAGGATTCATGATTCAATGTATGCATGGTAGTAAAGTAGGGTTCCCCTATGTGGTTTCTAACAAGTTTACTATGAAAGTGACTATGTAGGCTTTCATGAATGTTGTTTTGTAGTTGATATATATTTACCTAGAATAAATATTTAATAATTGTGTTTCTTATTCATAAAAACATGAATTCATTATATATATAGAAATAATTTATATCATATTTATTGATCTCAACTACTCTGATTATATGTCAATATCATTCCACTGTATATATATATCTAAGATAGATTAATGTTTATTTTATAAATAATTTTATTATGAATGTTTCTATAGATTTTTATATATCACAAAATTATATGTGATATCAGTGAGGAAGATAAAATTTAAAAAGAGAAAGACTTGACTCATTACTCCTGAATTAAAATCCATCAAAAAGGGGATAAAATCTACGGTTAAATTTTTTGCTAATTGGAAAAATAATGGTGACTAATATTTGATAATTCACATTAAAATAAATTTCTTCTACCTTGGGAGAAATAATTTACTCACAACAATGATTATTTAAATATTATTTCTCATTCTATATTCCATTTTACTAAGATATTTCATTAAATATGTCTAGATATCTATATTAATCTCATTTCAAGGTATAATAAATCATATATATGATATTTCAAATATCTATTTATTTTTCTATTCAGGTGATGAACACTAGAAGCAGTTTTAGTGAACTAAGTTAGTTGTGATACCATTTATATCATGGTACAAATTATATAATCGACTATTTGGTTTAAGGAATCAACAATAGTGGGGGCAATCCTCTACGGTGAGGAAGCTGGCACATCCCAAAATTATAATGGGTCATCTTGAACATGTTCAAGGTGGAGCTTCATTTTAATGTTGTTTGTCGATGGCCTAGGTATCCCCAAGGAGAAATGTTTTGGTCATTTCATAACCCAACAGGAATGAGGATCGTAGAGGTCTACACCACATTGTACATTCGTGAATGGGAAATCGGGGTTGAGAATTCCAAGATAGGTAATTTACCATTATGTTTGTTGGACCCGGGAATCATATGCCTGAATGTATCTACATTTCTGAAAAGGGTAGGAATCAATACATTTTTATTTCTTAGAATTTTGAATAGTTTAACATCATGTGTTGAGTAAAATAGTGTCACATTTTAAGGTCATATAGTAGGACCAATGAGTCACACCATCTAGTACATGGATGTTATCCTACCACAACCTATAATCTTATGTGGTCTATGATTGGTGTAGTAAAAAAGGATCATTATTAGTCATTCCTCATTTAATGAGAGTGTGAAATAGTGGAAATGAAATATCGTGTGGGTAAAATCCTGCACGAACCAACATTCCAACACGACATGGGTGAATGCTCCGAGTGACAACACCTGGGGTGTCGAATGTTAGTTACGAAAAGGGGAATTAAACATGCGATTCATAACATTCAATATTTGGGATGAAATGGGAATGGATTGATGATGAAGTATAACAATTAAACATTTTCATAACACAACACCCATTTCATGTTTGCATAGAATGGGAACAAACAAATGAAGTTTGACTGGTGACCATATTCGAGATGTGGGATTTTCATGAAATTTTTCTTCAAAAACATTCACAGAATTTTCCCAGGAAGGTAGGAGAGCTCTGACGCCTAGCATCCAAACTATTATGGGGGGGGATTTAGATGTTAAATATAATGAAAATCCTAATTAAAGGAATATGTGAATCACAAACATTACCACACGTCTTAAGCGAAATGGTGGAAAAACACAAGGAGTGATAAACTTTAAGAAAGTATATTGTGCAGTTAATATAATCCCGACATGAATGAGGACATAATTCCACACCACATCTCATAATTTTGAGAAAACTCAAGGAGAAATGGCCCAATATGGTCATGGTTATCTAACTAGACCAAAACAATTTTGGGCCATTCTACATATCCCATAAGAATGGGATTCAATCCACATGTAGTTCATGATGTTGGTATGCTGGGAAGACAATACTAAATAGGGTAAATGTCTTATTGAGTGTAGAAATTGATTCTTAGGGTAATTTATAATTACACAACTTGGGTGAAGAATATGTAGTTTAAACTTTAATGATAAGGATGTAATGGATCTTAGTTTATGGTCATAGAGATCATACCAAAATGGGTATATATTCAAGGTGTGGGTGGGTGAGGAATAGTTATTACAAACCTAATGTGATTGAGGATAGAGAAGTCCACTCCATAACACACAGTCCTAAATGAATACACCTGATTCAAAGTCATAATGGATGTACATTACAACCACTGTTTTTAGTTTACTATCATAGACTTTAGACCGTAAGGTGTGGAGACGTGTGGTATTGCATATTGGGGCAGACCCAATGTGGGTAGGAAAGATAAAATCAATACTAGATCACACCTTTCTGAGAAGAAAACAACTAGGTTGAAAACAAGGGGACATACAAGGTTAACAAAAATTCATCTGGACCCGAAGGCAATGTACCTAGGCATCTTTACACATCCAACAAGGGTGAGAATCAAGCCACACGTAGTTCTTAAATGTGGAACAGAAAAATGCCGATGCCAGACGAATACTGTTTTGTTGAATGAAGACATCATATGGATGGGTAGTTATCAACACACAACCAAGATAAAGAATATGTTGTTTTATGTCATACGATAATTACGTAAGATTTCATATTTTATGGACATAGATCTCATACCAAAATGTGGTGATTTTAAAAGAAAAATTTTGTGATGCGGTTCCATAAATCCACTCGATGTGAATGGGGACATGATAGTCTACACTGCACAAAAAATATCCAAAAGAATGCACACAATTTAAATTCATGATGCCTAGACTATTTGACCAAAGCTCATAGTTTAAGGTCATAGTGTTTAGACTGAAAGAAAGTGTTGTTCTTCCATGTCGGCATAGACCCTACCGAAGTCCCCAATCCCATGTGATCCATACATAGTTTGGGAATCAAGGGTGGGAATGATATTTACAACACATAGAATAGTCAGTATGGGGAGATGGTGTGGAGTCTAAAATGACCCCATGATGTTGAGTCATCCTATTTAGTGTGTAAAGGTGCATATTGGGATAACACTATTGGTGACGAAATTAAACTTGACCATGATGTAGTGGAAATGAATTTGAATCAAAAGACCTATATTTTGGGTATAATGGGGGTGCAAATGTGATGGAGGGTAACTTTTGACCATGTTAGAAACACATCATCCATAACTTCTGACCTAAAATGGGAACAACAAAAAGCGGGTAGAAAATTTACCAAATTCTCTAAATAGGACCTATCTCAAAATGCCATTCAAAATCCTCTGGGATTGATAAAACAAAATTTTATTGAATATTTTATTGATAATAAATGATATAAATTCCTTACAATATGAAAAATATGATCAGTTATGAAATATTTGGGATTAGATCATTCATTTGAAAATTTGATGAAAATCCAGTTTTACCCTTTTAAAATTCACTGTAGTATTTCATGTATAAATATTTTTATGTAAAATATTTTGACATAAAATATGGTAACTGGGTTCCTGACCTAATGGTATAAAAATTCTATTGAGGACATGGGAGCTGGATTGAGAATTTGAGGAGAGTGAATGGGTCATGATGACAAAGATGGACAGAACCATCCGGATTGGACATTACTTCACCATTTGGGTCGTATCTTCTTCATCCAGTCTTGGATTGAGCCCAAATTTTGATAAAATCTCAAGTAAATAATTAGGAACAAATCATTATTATAAAAATTCCAGGATTTTCACAAGTTTTGGAGGTCAACTATGCGGTGCAACTAGGAAAAAAATATTTGGCCGAGTTTTCATTTGACACTTAAAAACGTTATGTAACCCTAGCCCTCAAAGACTCTATTTAAAGGGGGATTTCACTCTTTGGGAAGGATGGTAGGGGATTTGGAAAGGGTTTTCCGAAAGGGTGTCTCTTGAGATCCCCTCACAACTCTTGGAAGAAGTAAGCCTTTGTCAAAACCTCTCTTCCAAAAAGGCTCTCCTCTCCCACCTCTTCTTTGTATTTATTTTTTCCATGTTTGTGTCTCGAATTTTTCATCAATTAATCTCCTATGTTATTCCCTTTTCTTCCTCTATAAATTTTCCTAATTCGTTTATAATCATTAGTGGAGATGAGGTTTGGTTCTAGTCTTTAAATACTTTGCTTTTACAAAACTTCTCCAAGATGACCACATCGACCATGGAAGAGTAGTTTTACGATTGATCGATCCATCTTCTTACACTATTCATTTAATTATTTTTAATCATTGAGATACTGTAATTCGTATAATATGATGCATGAATTATGTTTTAAAATTATAGGAAACTATGCAAGCAATTTAATAGTTAACACAAGAACATGTGCTGTCAAGATTTTGTGTAAATTGGGAGAGCGCGATCTTAATCTGTAATACACGACCACATGGGATAAATATTAGAGTTCAAATATAATCCCTAAACACAGTTCATATTCATTTCCAGAATGGATATGTGCTCTAATTAACCACTAACCAAAAGCTAACCTTAGAACAAAAATCAAAGCAGGGTGATGTAATTGCGTGTTCCGAATCTAGCCTAGGGTTTAAGTAATTCCATATTTGTGGTTAAGTTAACTCTTGTAGGGTTAGAGGGTTAACAAATTAGGGGTCCATAATTAAGTGGATATTGAATTAAATTATAATGATTAATAAGTAAATGAATAGGAAGAGTTAGATCGATTATTCCTTTTAAATATTTTCTAAAAAACTTCTTCTTATTGTGTCATTTTAATCAAACCTCATTTCAAAACTAAAAAAATACAATATTTTTCCAACAAACTTCTTATAGATTTATAAACGATATAAAAACCACATCATTTCAAGTAGTGTTTTAATTATATTCTCTTTTATTTTTAGAATACCATTAAGAAGTGTTTTTACTTTACTTTCTCCTTTGAGAGAAGACCTTGATCAACCACTCTACTGCACCTAAGTACCACAAAACCACTAATAATTTGAGGTCACCCACGACAACACTCTTTAAAATTGGCACCATTGTCAGGGAGGCAAGTAATTATTTCAACCAATTGGATGTATTTATTTTATTTTACATTTTATCCACTTCCTCTCTTCTTTCTTCCTTCTTTACCCAATCTGAATTTTTATTTTTTTATTCTTTTATTTTCTTCTATTTCTTTTTTTGATCATCAACTCAAACTTCTTATTTTTATTTTACTATGGTCCACTTTCTTTCTTTTCATTTTTATTTGATTTATGACACAAACTAATCCAGAAGATCTCTTAAAACGTGAACCTAAGATTCAACGTAGCCTTAGGGATCGAATCAGACATTCCCAGTCTATGGGAAGTTTCAACATTAAACTAGTTGGAGAATTACTCCAATATCATAACATTGAAATTGGAATCAATTCAAATTCAACCATAAAACAAGAACCCATGTCTGATAATATTGGAAATGATTTTAATAGAACCATTAAAGAATTGGCTACACCAGATATTAACTATCAACCAAATTGTATTGCATACCCAAATCTTGAATCAGGCTTTGAATTGAAATCCTGATTAATTCATATTATTCCTAAATTTCATGGTCTCTCAGGTGAGGATCCTAATAAAAACATTAAATAATTTAATGTGGGTTTCTTGACCAAGAAACCAAGAAATGTATCTGATGACAAAATCTAATTAAGAGAATTCCCATTATCACTTGATAGAGCTGTGAAAAGATGGATATATTATTTACAACCCAAAGATGTAACTTTTTGGAACGATTTAAAACATCTTTTCTTGTCGAGATTTTTTCCAGAATCAAGGACCACTACCATTCTTAAAGAGATCATTGGGAACAACCAAGCATAAGGGGTGTTAATGGATGAGTACTTGGGGAGATTCAAGAAGTTGTGTGAAAGATGCCCAGATCACCAAATCAGAGAGCAACTCCTCATCCAATACTTCTACGAAGGACTCACACCTATGGAGAGGTTCATGGTGGATGTTGCGGTTGGAGGATCATTGGTGGAAAAGACTCTAGTAGCTTCACGTACGTTTATCGAAAAATTGTCCCAAATCTCCAAACAATTTGGAGATCGAGGTACACCACATGTCAGGGGAGTACATCGGGTAAGTGCATCTTGTCTTGAAAGTCATTTGATTGATACCAAGTTGGAATAATTGAAAAATATGGTGAGATGGATTTCTTTGTCACAAAATACATCCCAACCCCCTCCTTCAAGTCCTTGTGGAATTTTCTTTGAGATAAGACACCCAACTTACTATTTCCCACAACTACAAGAGACATAGGATTGCACAACAGTATTCCTAGGGAGACCATATCAGCAGCAACAATAGACATACCCCCAAAAGATGCTTTATTCATTGTTCCAACATACAACCAAGGGTGGAAGGATCAATCGAACATGAGATATGGCTTTGGACAAAGACAAAGGCCTCTTTTTTCAACAAAACTTTAAGTAGCCTCCACCTTAACAGAAAGGTTTCCAAAAACCCCAAAGGAGATTTGAAGCCAAAACATCAAAAAGACAACAACAAGGAAGCCCCCCATCAAAGGTATATTCTAGTACTGATGATCTTATGAAACAAATTGTTCTCAATCAACATAATGTGCTGAAAAGTCAATGTTCATAGCTAAGGGAGTTGAAGACACAAATGATACAGATTGCCACTGCCCTCCATGAATTGGTAAGTAAGAATTCTGGAAATCTACCATAAAAACCTACTCCAAATACCAAGGGGAATGTCAGTTCCATCACATTGAGATGTGGGAAGCAAACAACTGATGCTTCTCCACCTACCATTCCGCCTGGATTCACCTAAAACCCAGAGAAGTCGCATTATATACCAACTAATGATCAATCCAAGGAGGAAGATAATGGTATGAAAAATATTGATGATTTTCTTCACAAACCACTTCCATTTACAAATAGAGTTGTACAAACCAAGAATATGGCTGAAGAGGCGATGCAACAAAGAAGTTTTGGATACATTCAAGTGTGTGGTGATCAAAATCCATTTTCTTGAAGCCATCAAGAAAATCCCATGGTATGCTAAAATTTTAAAAGAACATTGTACCAGTCGAAGAGGGCTCAAGGGAAATGAGAGGATAAATCATTGAAGGAATGTGTCATAACTCAATACACCAACTCTAGAAATGTTAATAAAGTGCAAGGATTGAGGGAAATTCACCATCCCAAGCACCATAGAAGAGTTTCACTTTTTTGAAGAACTTTTTGATTTTGGAGCTTCCATAAATGTGACGCCACACTCTATATTCTCTTTTTTGTAGGTTGGTGAGATGAATATGATGAGATTAGTGGTGTAGTAGGCAAATAGAGCTATAACATATCTAGTAGGAGACCTTGAGAATGTACTTGTCTGGGTAACAAACAATATATTCCCAATGGATTTCTACATGCTTAACATGGAGTAAAATTAGGTAAGTTCTCATGCTCTCGTTATCTTAGGTAGACCCTTCCTCAAAATAGAAAAAACTATCATAAATGTGAATGAGGGTACAAATTCCATGGATTTTGGGGATGATGTTGGGATATTTTAATTTTATGCATTCTATGAAGTAACCCTAAAAGGATCATTCTGCATTTTTTATCTCCCATTTTGAACCACCAAATAAAAAACCCCATGGAAATTGATTGTTCTATTCTTAGAGAGATTATGAGTATTGGTTCTACTTTTATGTCTAAGAGTACTTCCACACCTATTTCTAATGCACAAGACCCTCTTAGATTTTATTTTGAAATGGAATCATATTCTGGTTTTGATCATGTGAACCCTGATTATGACATGGCTGTTGAGTATGCTAATGGATTTGATGCCTTATAATCTGATTTTTATTATGTATATTATGATACTGATTCTCTTTGTACACATATTTCAGTTCCTTCTATGTATTCATCCATAAACAACCCCCTACACTAGAACTCAAGCCATTGCCACCAAATCTCAAATACTCATACTTGTTGAGTGGTGAGAAATTACCTGTTATCCTTGCTAATAATCTCCCTTTTGAACATGAAGGAAAACTTTTGAATCTTTTGAGGGAGAACAATAGGGTAATTTGATGGACCTTGGATGAAATATCTGGTATTATCCCCTCTATTTGTAGGCATAGGATTTTTTTGGAGGTTGGGGCTACACTGGTGAGGCAGCCACAAAGGAGAGTCGATCTAACCCTTCTGGAGGTTGTTAAAAAAGAGGTTGAAAATTTGCTCAAGGCAAGTATAATATATCCCATTTCATATTCTCAGTGGGTATGTCCTATTCAGGTTGTGCCTGGGAAAAGTGGTTTTACTGTTGTTAAAAACAAGAAAGATGAGTTAGTTCAAATGAGGGTGAAAAACAGTTGGTGTGTGTGTATTGATTATAGGAAACTAAATCAATCTACTCACAAGGGCCATTTCCCCTCCAATTTATTGATTAGATGATTGAATGACTAGATGGGAAAACACACTACTATTTCTTGGATGGATTTTTTGGATATTTTCAAGTTCCTAGAGATCTAGAGGATCAACAGAATACTACATTCACTTATCCCTTTGGTACGTTTTCCTACCGAGGCATGTCATTTGTAATTTTCAACTCCCTAAGTACCTTCCAGAGATGCATGGTGAGTATTTTTTCTAATTTTATTGAGACATGCATGGATGTATTTATGGATGATTTTATATTGTATAGATCCCCATTGGATGATTGTCTAAGAATTTTGGGAATGGTGTTGATTCATTGTGTTGAGAAGAATCTAGTATTGAACTTTGAAAAGTGACATTTCATGTTAGAGCATAGAATTGTCTTAGGCCATGTAGTTTCAAAACATGGGATAGAGGATGATATATCTAAGGAAGATATTATTTCATCCTTTCTATATGCTTCATGTGGGCATGATGTTAGATCTTTCCTGGGGAATTCATGACTTTATTGGTGCTTCATCAAAGATTTTAGTAAGATTTCTCTTCCTAAGTCACGATTAATTCAAAAGGATTCTGATTTTGTGTTTGAGAATTCATCCAGGACTTCCATTGATGAGCTACAGAAGTATCAAACCACTCCACTGATCATACAACCCCAACGGTGGGAGATTCCTTTCAAGCTTATGTGTGGCTCCTCCAACTTCGTGATTGGAGGTGTCTTATCTCAGAGGGTGGAGGGATGTTCACATGTGATTGCCTATGCATCGAGGACACTAGATTCAGACCAATAAAACTACACAACTACAGAAAAGGAGTTCCTTGCTGTTATATTTTCTTTAGATAAATTCCGTACATATTTATTGGGCTCTAATGTAGTTGTTGTTTTTTTCCCACACAGCTCTATGGTACCTCTTAATGAAGCCAGATGCAAATCCAATACTTATTTGATGGATGCTCCTTCTTCAAGAATTTGATATTGAGATAAGGGACAAGAAGGGTTCAGAAAACCTAATGGAAGACCAAATGAGTAGGCTTACTCACAAACTAGTGGATGACACCTTGGACCAGGTAACACTTCAGGACACTTTCCCCTATGAGCATCTTTATTCCATATCAGGTATGCATCCTTGGTATGAAGATTTAGTGAACTACCTTGTTCAATCTGAAATCCCTGAAAATTTAAAGAAACATCATGTCCAAAAGTTAAGGAGTGAGTCTAGATTTTATGTGTGGGAAGATCCCTACTTATGGAACATGTGTAGTGACCAAGTTATTAAGAGGTGTGTTCCTGATCATGAGTTTGAGTCTATTTTTACATTTTTGCCATACACTTTCTTGTGGTGGACCCTTTGGACCCCAACATATATCTAGGAATGTTTTCGACTCTGGATTATAATGGTCTAGCTTGTTCCATGATTCCCATGTGTTTTGTAAGTCATATTCTTGTTTCCAACACACTGGGAACATTTCTAGGAGGCATGATATTCTCCACCAACCCATACTACTTTGTGATATTTTTTATGTATGGGGCACTGATTTTATGGGTCCTTTTCCTAGTTCATTTGTGTTTTTGTTTATTTTGGTTATTTTTGATTATGTGGGTAAATGGTTGGAGGCTAAGGCCACGAGGACTGATGATTCTCTGGTTTAACTGGACTTTGTCAAGACACACATTTTTTGTAGGTTTGGAGTACCAAAGTTCGTCATCAGTTATCAAGGGAAACACTTCTACAATCAAAATTTTGGCATCCCTCCTTCAGAAGTATGGGGTGACACACAAATCATCAACACCATTCCACCCCCAAACAAATGGGCAGGCTGAGGTTTCAAATCGTGAGTTGAAACAAATTTTGGAGAAAACTGTGCAGCCAAATAGGAAGGATTGGAGAAAGCACATGGATGATGCATTGTGGGCTTATAGGACAACATAAAAGACACCCATTGGTATATCCCCATTTCATATTGTTTTTGGGAAAGCATGTCATCTCCCCATAGAGTTTTAGCATCAGGATTATTGGGCTATAAAGGAATGCAACATGGATTTGTCCTAAGCTGGATTCCAAAGGAATCTGCAAATTCAAAAGCTCTAGGAGATTAGATTGTCTTCATATGATAACCCAAGGCTCTACAAGGAATGATAAATAGAATATAATGATATAACGATCCAACAAAGGGAGTTTTATGTTGGAGAGAAAGTCCTTCTCTATAGTTCCTGACTGAAGCAGATGCCTCGTCAGTTGTGTTCCAGATGGTTAGGACCTTCTGTCGTGACTAATGTTTTTCCTTATGGTGTAGTTTAGATCAAACAAGAGGACACAAGAAGGATATTCACATTCAACAGGAAATCTTTGAAGAGATACATTGAGGGACTTCATACTGATGCAGTGGATTTTATCACACTGCATGACCCCATCATCACTTGGTCACATTGGGATATTCTTAACCCTTTATCTTTTTTTATTCTTTGTCCTATTTAAAATTATACATTTCATGTGCATATATCATCTCATGGGTTCAAATTAAGGAAAATGAAATATTTTATGTGTTGGGAGGGTACCTTTTACTTTAGTAATTTCAATTTTTTCCTATTAAAAAACAAAACAAAAAATTTTTGTGTTTTTTAAATTTTGTGTGTTTATTTTTCAATTATATGTGTGTTTATGAAACTTTTGAGCTCAAATGATTCTCATCACCATTTTTAAATCAATATCAATTAGTGGAAAAATTTATTCCTTGAAACTGAGCTTAAATGAATGCTAAAAATGACTTTGTTTCAAGTTCAAATATTTAGTAATTTCATGAAAAGTACAGTGAATTTTGAATCCCATGCCACATCTCACTATCTTTATATTTGAAAACACAGTCTTGTGAGGCTTCTAAACCATTTTTTTCATATTCTTTACACTCACTTCACTTCTTGAGAGAACCAAAGCATGCTTGATTTAACCATAATTTGATTTATTCTTGTCAAAACATGAGTGTTTGAGGTACTTGTGTTTAAATGATTGAGGCATTTGTTTGGTATTAAAGCCCTTATTTTAAAGAATACTTTTTTATAGTGGTCTACCTTGAACATTTAATACTTTTATCCCTAATAATCTAAGAACAACCTATTAGGATAGCCACATTACAAGCCAATTTTCCTTATCCAGCCAACTCATGAAGTAAAATTGCATAATCTAGTTGAAGTTAAGTGTGGTGAAGCTGTCTTGTCTTGAGATACAACATTCTGTGATACATTGGGTGGAAATTTTAATTCTGAAGAGATGTGTTTGTTTCTGAAAAAAATCATTCTATTGAAAGTTGTGCCTTTTTTGGAGCTTTCGTGACAAGTGAAGTTGTGCCTTTTGGTAGCTTTTGAAAAGGAAGAAAGTTGTGCCAATCTGGATATTTCACGAAAAACTATTTTGGAGAAGATTGAAATTTTTGTTGATGAAATGATGAATGGTGTAAAATTTATATGAATTTTTGTTATGATGGAGCTGAATTTAGGATACCATTATTAATGAGGAGACCATATTTAATTGAAAATTAGATTAATGCAATTTTTCTTCAGAAAGATTAAATCCCTCCTCATTCAGCCTCAGATTTTTTCACATCTAAATCCTACAAACCGAAAGCCACAAAAAAACCTCAAAAGTCCTCATGATAAACTTATGTCCTTGACTCACATCAGGTGGTGATGTAGGAATGTATCAAGCCTATGGTGACCGTTGTATGATTTTGTATGAGAAATACATTGCGAAAAAAATTGACATTTGTGTGATAAGAGAAAATTCAAGTGAGGTAAGTGTTTTATGCATGGGAGAATAAATTAAGTGGAAATATATTGAATGATATAAATGAAGAACATGAAATAATGGTTTTTTATGAGTCATGATATCTTTTGATTTAGGGTGTGTAATTGTTGGATCTCAAGGATATGTGTTTTAAAGATCATTTTGATTTGATATTGATGTTTAATTTATATGAGCTTTTTCCCAGGAGTGAAAAAGGGTAAGTGTGAGGGAGTTGATAATACACAATTTTATTGAATATTTTATTGATAATAAATGATATAAATTTCTCACATTATGGTAAATATGATCAATTATGAAATATTTGGGATTAGATCATTCATTTCCAAAGTTGTTGAAAAATCCAGTTTCACCATTTTAAAAAATTTTGTTGTATTTTAGGCATAAATATTGTTATGTAAAATATTTTGTCTTATAATATTTTAACAATGTTCCTGAATTAATGGGCTACAAATTCTATTTTGGACATGGGAGCTGGATCGTGCATTTGATGGTAGTAAATGGGCCATGAAGACAAAGCTGGATAGAACCATCAAGATTGGAAATTACTTCACCAATTGGGATGTATCATCTTCATCCGGGATTGGAATTATCCAAAAATTTAAGGGAAACTTGGGGAAATAATTAGGATCAAATCATTCTTCAATAGTGCTGGCCAATTCACACGTTGTAGTGGTCAACTATGCAGTGCAACCTGGAATAAAATATATGGCCGAGTTTTCATTTCACACTTAAAAATGTTATGTAACCATAGACCTCACAAACTCTATTTAAATGGGGTTTTCTCTCTTTTGGAAGACTGTTAGAGGCTTTGGGAAGGTTTTTCTGAAAGGGTGTCTCTTGGGAGCCCCTCACAACTCTTGGAATAAGTAATGATTTGTGCAAACCTCTCTTCCAAAAAGGCTCTCCTCTCCCACCTCCCATTTGTATTTATTTTATTTCATGTTTGTATCTCTAATTTTTCTTCAATTAATCTTGTCTTTTTATCCCTTTGAATCTTCTATTAATATTCCTAATTGGTTTGTAATCAAGATTGGATATGAGATTGGGTTCTACCCTTTCTATTTTTTTCTCATGAAAATCATCTGCATGATGACCACACCACCCATGGAAGAGTAGTTTTATTAGTGATGGATCTATATTCTAACATCTTAGTTTAATTGATTTGAATAATTGAGCTATGGTAATTCACTTAATATGATCCATGAATTGTGTTTTTAAATTATAAGAAACTAAGAAATAAATTTAATAGTTCAAACAAGAACACATAAAGTCGAGGTTTTTTGTAAATTGTGAGAGCGTGATCTTAATCGGTAACACAAGACCACACAAGAAAAAATTTTATAGTTAAAATATAATCCCTAAACACAATTCATCATAATTTCCAAAATGGATATGTGTTCTAATTAACCACTAACCATAATCTAACCATAGAACACCAATGAAAGCAGAGTGGTGCGAATGCGTGTTCCGAACCTAGCCTAGGGTTTAAGTAATTCCATCTTTATGGTGAAGTTAACTCTTATAGGGTTCGAGGGTTAACAAATTAGGGGATCCTAATTAAGTGGATATTTATTTAAATGATATTGATTAATAATTAAATAAATAGGTAGAGTTAGATCGATTATACATTTTAGATATTTTCTAAAGAAACATCTTCTTATTGTGTCATTTTAATCGGACATCATTTCAAAACTAAAAACAAAAATAAATAAAATCTTCTTCCAGAAAAAATCTTCTAGATTTATAAATTATAAACAACCCCCATCCATGCAAGTAGTGTTTTAATTCTATTCTATTTTATTTTTAAAATACCTTTAAGAAGATGTTTTAATTTACTTCCTCCTTTGAGAGACTACCTTCGTCAGCCACTCTACTGTACCTAAGTACCCCCAAACCACTAATCATTTGAGGGCACCCATGACAGCACTATTTCATGGATGTTAGACCAAACTGGTACACGAGCCATATGTCTAAGCGTCTATTCTATATGGGGGTTATTTTAGATGTTAAAGAAGATAGAATCCGAAAAAAGGGTGACATGACGCATGGTAATAGATGAAATCATGTCAAAGATGAATCCAATAATCTAAGTCCCAAACCATAGTGTATCTAAGCACGTTGTTGAGGCATGAAAATATTTAAGGGGTCTAGTTAAGGGATGATGACTCGAGGAGGTGAGTGGAGGAAAAAGGGTAAAATGTATTGATGATCATGGGGATGGAACCAAATACAAAATGTTTGAGAGTGCCAATCTATCTCAAAAGGGTGAGAATCAAGACACACTTAGTTATGAAAGAGATTGTAGTGCATGTGTGACCCATGCATCGAAAGATATATAATTTGATGGATATTATTTTTTATTTTTCTGTGGGTGTGTTTTTTTAGATAATAACAACTACGATGAAGAATTTTGGAATCACCGTATGAATCATGACATATGTGGGCATTAACAAATAGAATAGTGGATGAATGATGCCAAACATAAATCCCTATGAACAGAGGATACCACAATGTGGTGCTATTTTTTCATCAATCAACTAGGATGATAGTATCATATTTTAAGGACATAAGATTAGACCATCCCATGAACTTCAACATCTTGTGGAAAATATGAAATGGTATAATGTCAAGTGGGATGAGGTATCATAGTTTAATTTTATATGGTTTGGACACATATAGAAGAACAAGGTTCTAAAGAGAATTTGCAGGGTATGATAAATCATACCCGATGTGAGTGAGGATAAAATTGCACACAACATCGCACACTCCCGAGATACATAGGCCGAGAGACTAGAAAGAAGATGTAGTAAATGATACTTCGTGATGTACCCAAAGATGAAATGTTCAGGCATTCCTATATATCACATAAGGATGGAAATCACACCAGATGTTTTTCTGAATATGTTGTGCAGTTTAACATAATGTGGTAAGGACACAAGTAAAATGGTATAGAGAGATATTGAGATAGGTACGTGGCTTGGTTATTGAAAACCTGGCCTGAATGAGGTCATAAGCCCACAACACACCACCTAACAATACGAGAACTCAGGCCATCAGTATAGAGATTATTGAGGGATTTGTGGATATACCTAAAGATGAAATATTTGGGTATTCCTATGAATCTCATAAGTATTTGAATCAAGCCGCATGTAGTTCTTAACAGGTGTGTAGTTTAGTGTCATGAGGTAAGGTTAATGGAAAATAGGTATCTCAAAGGGGAAGGCTTATGGTATGTAAAAATAACCCGACTTGAATGAGGAAATAATTACACATACACCAAAACATTCATAACTCTAGGAGAGAACTCTAACGAAGGGGTCATGTGAAAGAATATATGAAATTGGGCTTGACCCAAAGATGAAGTGTTTGGGAATTCATATGTATCCCATACGGATGGGAATCAATACCCATGTAGTTTTTGAAATACCGTGAAACATAAAATTGTGTATTAAGGATGATGGAGATCTTATTTTATGTTCATAGAGACCATACCAGGGGATGATCAGTTTAATGTCATGCGTATGGGACATGCCTGTGCAGTTTAACGTAATTCAGTAAGGAAATAAAAAATGGAGAACTCTCGAGAGGGGAATGTGGTATTTTTATTTAAAACCTAACATGAATGGGGACCTATGTTCACACCACACCACATACTCACTAGAAATCATGGGCCAAGGGGATAAAAGGAAGTGATAGTTTCTAAAAACCGGGGTTGGACCTGAGGAAAAAATGTTCGGGGGTTCCAATGTATCTTATAAGGAAGTGAATCTAGCCACATGGACTTATGAAAATGTTATGAAATTCTGTGTAATGTTGTAAGGATGAAAGATGAAGGATTATATGGAATATGGTTCATACGACATGGATATTGTACACCCGACATGAATGATGACATAATCCCATACCACAACATATGCAACCCATGAAGACAACTAAACCAAAAGGGGTGAATAGATTTTTCAGGATAGACCCGAAGACTAAATGTACGGGCGTTCCTATGTACCCCATGAGGATGGGAATCAATCCATACATAGTTCTAAAAATTCCAAGTAGTTTAAAAATGTGTGAAAAGTATGTGTTAGATCGTAGTTTACATTCACAGAGCTCATACCATAGATTCCTAGTTTAATGTCATCTGTGGGGGACATAAGGGAAGAAAAATGATGAATTAGTGTGCCCAACGTTTGGGATACCCTGGAGAAAACAATAATGATTTAATATAATGGATGACCATGTTGAAAACAAATTATTCATCTCATATAATCTATAATGGGAACAAACAATTGAGATTCAACCATGGACCATATTATCAATGCGAAAATTATGTCAAATTGTCATTCGAAACCCTTCAGAACATTGGCCCAAAATGGTAAGTGAGACCAAGTGGCATGAGACCAGTCCACTTAGGGGTCCTTTCATATCTAAAAGAATATACAACCCCAATATATAAAAACACATGATGCATGGTTGTACCCATTCAGTTTAATGTATTTCGATTAAGACAAGGGATATCTTAGATTAAGGTTGTAGAGCTCAGACCCTGAGGTTTATTAACCATTCCCAGTTTATCATCATACAGGACTGAAGGGATCTTAGTTTAGGGTCATAAATCTTAGACCATTTATAATTTAACATATTGAACGACATTGATGATAAGTCTAAGGCCTTCCAAGAGAGAGATTCTCTAAAATGAAGAACGACTTGAGGAATTTGGCATTGGTGGGGGGAGTAATACACTCATGATCCATGCTGACTAGAGACTATGCACCATTGAGATAAACCTAGTGAATGAAAAATGGTCCCTAACATTTGGGATCTATCTTTGGTGGCCTCCTATATGGTATCATTGGCATTCTAAAGGACTATATTATGACATCTTGTAAAAAAGATCTGTTTAAATCTCTCTTATTGAAAGCCTTGTCTATCTTCTTCTAATGCCTCCATAGATTTTGAAAGGCACAAAGTGTGTTCTTAGCAAGAGATTCCAATTTATCCAGATGAATTTTAGCTACTTTTTATGGTGTATTGTGATCCTATATGGATGTTTGTAGTGGGGGTAACTTCATATCGATGGGTAGGACATACTTTGTTCCATACACTAGGGAATATGCAGTCACCTAGGTGGAATTAAGAGCGATCATCCATTTAGCCCAGAGGTCATTAGTGAGTTTGTCTAGCCAACTCTTCTTGTGTTGACCAACCATATTTTACAAGTTTTTAGAGAGAGTTGTGTTTAATTCCTCAATCTTTCCATTTTCGTAAGCATGATTATGGGAGGTATGATTAGAACCCATATTGTACTTGGTTTGAAGTTTCTTTAGATTGGATACCTAGAATTTGGTGTAGTTATTAGTGGGAATGTCGTAAGGGAATCTGAATTGGTGGATGATATAGGAGCTCATGAAGTCAATGATGGAACATGACTTAATTTACCTAAGTGTAACTACCTCAACACACTTGGAAAGAAATCCAGAGTAGTCAGGATGAACTTGCACTAATGAGTTTTTACCGATGGATATGATCCCATAACATTGATTCCCCATACTACAAAGGTCCAAGAGTTTTTTGTAGTATGGTTAGGTTGTGTCATCCGATTAAAAAAATTAGAATGGACCTTGCATCCATGGAACCTCTTGGAAATCTTGATAAATTCATAGTTCATGGAGGTTAAAAAATATTCCAACCTTTGGATCAGATGAGAGAGTTTCAGACCTGCCTCATAACCCCTAGAGGAAATGACATAAACCTCTTTAATAACTTGAGAAATCTCATTATCTTTAATTAAGTGGAGGAGAATCCCTTCAAATCCAAATCTATAGAGAATTTGATCATTACTGGCTCCACTCTGGAGGATGAACTTCATTGCACGCCGGCAGACTCAGTCACATTTGGATCAGTCTGTTAGGAGATTACTATGATCGAGATACTCATTAAAGGGATTCATCTAGATAGGGGTCCCTTCCAATGTTTTGGTAGGGGGACCTAAAGTTCCCGATGTGGAGGAATCAGTGGTATGATGGATTATTTATGGTCTATCATCATTGTATGGTGTAATGAGAGTGATGACTCTTCGATGCACCACATGGATGTTTAGGTCATCCTGGTCTACTTCTGCAAGTGATGCGGCATGGCGGGCCATGAAATTGGAATAATAGTTTAGCGATTGAGGGACATGAGTAACTTCTTGTTGAAAAGGGGAATAGGGAATCAGCTGGTGATTATGCTCTAATAGAGATACGATCTTTGTATTCCTAACAACATAGACTCCATTGATCTACTTGATGTCCAGTTCTGAGTCCGCTTTCACATGCCGGTGGGGAACCTAAATCTCATGGGCCAGCTCAAGAACTTTGATGAAAGCCTAATAATATACCTCAAATTTTTTGTATCCTTATGATAACTTGAATGAATATGGAAGGACTTATTGTATAGGAATGATGAAAACAATACCCATTAATACTCTTTTGAGTCTGGGATCACTAAATGTCCAACCAGTAGGGCTTTGGGAAGCCCCATAAAATTGCATTTTAAAAAATAGAATGTCATTATCCACAGAGAGGATTGAATCTTATGGAATGTCAAGATCCATTGATTTCTCTTCTGGGGTTGGATGGGTGACATGAATGTCAGCCAATGCCTGTCCCCTGATTGACTTATGGGGTAAAAAATAAAGTCGAACTACTAAAGGATCACTACCCACAAAGCTAGATATCTTATCAACATGGGCCGGTTCATAATGTATGCTAGAATATCCACTCTAGACACCAGTTGTATCTAATGGTGCTAAAAGTAATGTCACAATTTCTGCACTATGAAAACCAATGCAATCCCACTCTTCTCAATAGAGGAATATATGTCCTCTATTTTGAGGAGCATGAAGATGAGATAGTTTAAACTATTCTCTATTCCCTCATTGTTCTTATCGGTGATAAGGGAACTGAGGGACCATTCCAAAGCTATCACTTAGAGGACCATCATCTTTTCAGATACTGGTGACATTTGAACAGAACGCTGTAGCAGGTACTAATTGATTTCCAGAAAAGGAGTTTGACACTCCTCTTCCCACTGATAATTAGAACCAATATTCATAAGTGGGGAAAAGGGTATACACATGCTAGACATATTTGTAATAGATCGGAATATGTAGGCTAAGGGGCCTTTAAAGCATCTAAGCTCTCAAATATTTCATGGAGGAGACAACATATTAATGGAATTGATCTTTTCTAGATCAATCTAAATTCATATGAATCTAAAATCGATACTGAAAAACTATTTAGAGTTGACCCTAACGACTAACATTAATGGGTTCATCTTCTGATATCGGGAATGGAGGAAGCATTACACTTTTCCAAGACCCTAGAGATGGTCCTGACATAGGCAATATTTAACCACTTGATCATCTTCATATCATTCTCCCAACATCCAGAGGATCGGCTTGAATATGCGGTTCATGGAACCCTAATAGATGGAACCTCAATTATTTAGACTGAATGGAATTACCTAGTAGTATAAAATACGTTATGGTTCTAAAAGGCAGTAGACTCTTCATCCTTTGGGGCCATTAAGAATTAAATATATCTGGAATATCCATCCATGAAGGAGAGATCCTGAATCCCAGCAGTGGATTTAATTAGTATTTCTGTCGTAGAAAGTGGGAAATCATACATCGGACTGTGATAGTTGAGATCCTGAAATTTGTAGAAGACTCTGATACGCTTGCTCTTCTTCCTTACATGCATAATGTTAGACAACAATCTGGGGTACTATACCTCCTTGACAATGTTTTCATTGATTATCTTATCAACCTCAGCCTCTTCCATGGAACTATGAGAAGGGTGCATCTTATTGGAAGGATGTTTGGACCCGTGATGATTTTCTGGGAGATCTAGGCCTTGGAAGAAAGTCTTATTATCTAAAATAAGAATATCGTTATAACTATAAGAAATTAAATCTGGATATAGCTTTAGGAAATCTATGTATCTCTATTTCTATTCTGTAGACATAGCTACACTCATCAGTGTTGGTTTCAGATCCGTCTCTATACCGATGTTCACCTGCACCAATTCATTGACTATAGTGGTGATTTCCTCTGTGGATACTGGATGGAAATATTCTAAATATTATTATTCATCCATGGAGATAGAATCATCAGTTGACGGAAATTCCTCAGAGTTGATAGATCCTAATGGGTCATTGTTGCAAGCCTGAGCAACAGTGGAAACCTCATTGGGGGACACTTTCACAGTTGAAACCAGGGAGATACAAGTTATTGAACTTATCCCATCTAGCCTTCAAGACAAGGGTCCACATTTGATAATATCAAACCAATAGTGGTGCATATACTTGAGCTAGTATATCCTATCATGGTGAAATAATCATGTATGATGTATAGTTTTTGTCATGGGGTAGATATCTTGATACCTTATAGGAGTAGGGGGCTCTGGGATCACCTGAGCCTGAGTTTGGTAGGAATATGAGGTCATATCCTAACATCCAATATACATTGGAACACACTTCCCCCCCATCCAGGAGATAATAAAACATTTCTCGATGTTTTGGGTTGTGGCCTCCAATTGAAGAATTGGGAACCTGTAGGTGTCCTCTAGATCAGTCTACGGGTCTGTCGCAACTATAGAATTCTCAACCTCATTAGCCTAGAACTGCATGTAGATTCTTGTATAGTATTCAGCATCTAGGTAGAAGGATTTGTAAGAGGAAAAGGGAGACACGTCACCTCAAAGTGCACATACTCGACCAATAAGGGAGTATATAAGGCATTGGTGATATCACAAAGGAACTTATGCATGCGTGTGGAGCCATAATCTATCCATCGACGCATATAAGACGTGTCTTGTTAGACAAACATGGACTCATTGCTGGAAAATAGGCCACCAAATGGGGTCTTCTGATAGATCTTTCAATGTAGTGTCTTCTATATTTGTCTATAACCTAGAATATTCAGGTTATAGGGACTCAGATTTCTTTCAGAGAGCCCCATATTGTAGAGTGTATGGGTCGGGATAAGGTGTATCCCATACCCATGTCAACAAGACAATGATGGACCTCCATGCCATTTAACTGAACATTGATGTATAGTGGGAATATTTTCCCCACTAGAGTATAACATTCATCATCTCATGATAAAGAGATGATGGATGAACATTCTGTATTCTCAACTGTCTCACCAAGAATGGCTTCTACGACTGCTACTTCATTCTCAAACTAGAGGGGCTTCCTAAAGCCACATTAAGGTATTCACACATATATTCTGATAGGTTAAGTAACTTGAGGATATATATACTTACAGGGATGATGGAAAGAGGCTTGAGAACATCCTATTTCTATTCCAGACGTACACTTCTACTGAAAGGTTGTCTCTCTATTGCAGGAGGTATGACAGACACTACTAGTTGAATATGAGGATTCTCACGGGTGCTTGGAATGTCATTATTCTCACTAGCGAAGCCCCATGGACTGACTACCTCCTGAGAGCCATATTATTGTGGTACATTTATGAAATAATGTGACTAATCATAGCATGGTCATGGTGGCTCTTCCTGGTCAAGCAGAAAAACAACCTAGGTGGCGAATTCGATGAAAAAATATGAGAAGGTTTCATGTGTTGATTTCTATAATGGGCCTATTGTTTGGTCTTGGCAGGATGTCTGGTTTGGAAAGAAGCAGTAACTAATGAATCATAGTGATTTAAAAACCCATGACTTCTTTGACATTGGCATCGACTAGGGAGGCTGGGAGGGTCCTCTGGGTTCTCTTCATCATCGGGAACCATGAAATTTCTTACTAGCTCAACAGTATTGACCAAAATGTACCACTAGTCATTAAACAAAGAATTATCTATGGATAGGAGGATTCTGGTGGAAATCCCCATATTTGGGACATGAAATTGAAAATAGTATGAGAAATATTTGTCATAGGCGGAGGGGTTTTTCTTCCTTTTTTTGTTTGATCTTTCCCCTCTGAGAGGAATAAGGATGATATGTTGATGCATAGATAGTAGTCTATGGAATTGCAGTGGCCTATGAAGGCTCTAGTTGATTCAAATGCTAATGGATAATACCATGGTCATGGGAGAATGCCTTGGGATCCATCTGTTAGACATGTTTTTGAGAACCTTTTTTAGAAACCTGCTTCCTTTCACCATCACTGTCATAACCAGGCTTTATAAACACACATTCCACTCATGTTAGGGTTGGAACCAACATGACTATGTTGTTATCGACCTTGTAATGGAGCCTATCTATAAACACATAACACTACGTGAGGTTGTGCCCAAGGTACCGGTGATAGGTGCAGTAATTCGGGTGATCAGGGAGATCCGCCTCTTTGGGCCGATTTTATTCTAGAAATTATAGGATTCCCTAGTCCAAAGAACTTCAAAAATAACCAGGAACCTGAGCCTTGTAAAATGTGTAGGTACGGTTCCTCTGATCCAGGAAAGGAGCTCTCGGAGCCTATCCCAAAAGAGGGTATGGTGGAGCCTGTCAATGAGTTGGAACCTAATTGTCTCACCTAGGTGGAGGTGACATGTTATGTGTGGGTTCTTACTGATACTGAGGCAAGCACTATTGAGCCTAAGGATACGCCTATGGTAGTGGGCCTTAGTGAAGTAGTGCAGGTGGCTCTGTCGGTAACAATTTCATCTTCTTAGGGGGCTCTATTTGTGCTACCGTAGTGATATCATCCTTGAAATCTCTTCCTGTGGGATCTACAAGAGGTAATGGATGTGGCTTCATGTCTTCATGAAAGGATTCTTATAAATGTTGATATTTGTTAGGGAAATCCTAGAACCTACCTGGGAAGTTCAGATTGATTTGAGAAGGGACCAGTTCAGTATTCACAAACCCCATGCAGATCAATAGTAGTTGTGCTTTGGTTAATGTCATATTGAGTGAATATGCTAGGACCTTCCACCTAGAGAAAATATCTACGATGTTCCCATCAGTCCTCTTCTTGAATTGGAAGATATCATCAATACATGTCTTTTTGGTTGTGGAAATAAGTTGTTAGAAAAGTATCCTACAATGATCCTCCCAACTAGCTATTGACATAATGGGTAACTGGCTGTTCATGATAAATGTGGGACCTTATACTATTTGTACGATACACTAGAGCTTGGTGACCTCCTACTACACTAGATTTACCAGCATTGGTCCACACCTTTAAATAATATGGGCTAGATGCTGCAGCAGATCACCCATCTCATTAAAAGGGTAGAAGGTAGGATTTCCAAAACTCGGGGTGCTGGCATATCGTCCACTCATGCAAGTTATGGATTTCTATTAGGCTGTATTTCCACCTATCATGTTTATTAGTCCTCGATGTGAGCAATAAGTGATTCCATTAGATCATATAGACGAGGATTCAGATCATGATGAGAGTCCCAGACCACCAATGCATTTGAAGGTTCTTCAATGTGGTAATAGGGCCCAACAACTCTTAGGGAGAAAAGAGAATTACCTGAGGATCGGGGTAAATAACCTATAGAGTAGCTGATATGACCTTTGTAGCCACCTACAGAACCTGATAAAGGTCTAAAGGAAGGTTTTCACACAATTTATGTTCATTAGGTGATGCATATCATAAAGTATTTCCAAAAACACCAAACTCTACCCTATCTAGTTAGACAGGGTTGTTGAGATCACCCAAATGGAACTCACTAAGAGGAGTTATACCCACCTCTTCCCCTATTTCCCTGATTGATGATTACAATAATCTGACCATCGTACCATGACGCACTTAGTGAGGACCTTGGAAACCATAATATTCTATTCATAAAGATGTCGACACAACAATGCCTTTTCGGGGCCATATTCCATCTTATGCACTGATCCAGATGAATTTGCGGTTTTTTCCAGCCCCAATTGACTCTTTTACGTAGCATCTTGAATGAGTGGAAATGACTCAGAAGGTACAGGATGGATAAGAAAGGTTATTTGTTGGTGAGAATGGACACCAACAAGATCTGTCATGTGTTGTACTACCCTAGTAGGTTGTTCTTTTTCTATATCCATTGTGTTATTTCACCCTTATGAGTATATCATTGAAACAACCATGTTAACTATGAATATTATCAAAGGCATATCCTCAATATCCCTAGGTTAATCTGGCTGGCGCATGATAGGACTGAAAAGTAGGAAAGGATACCGCCCCTGCCACTGATCTAGACATTCAAGGAAGCCTCCGAGATAACATTGTGGAGCAGAACGAAGCTCTGTATGCATTTTTTTGGAGGCTATGATGATAACTAGGAGAATCATAGTGCGAATAAGTGGGGAGTGCGTCCAAATCAAACAGGGTGTCATTGTTGGAAAATGTATTCATAGTGTTCTTGACTCTTGGGTTAAGATAGCCACCTAAAATAAAGATGGAAATTCATCATCCCAAAAATTTAGTGGGGGCACATAACCTCTTCCTAGGTAGGGACTTCATATTGTTGATGTTTTTGGCTGAAATTGGCCTCAGAATCTATTAGATTTGGTCTATTGTGAGAATGTACCACAAAATTCTACACATGGACTCTAGATCCAGTGCTTGATTATGCCACTCTTTGACTAGAGGTGGTTGTGGAACCGGTAACGTCACTGAAGTTGACCATTTTGGTGGTCGACTAGCCAGTGTAGAGTAAAATAAATGAGCTGACAAGAAGATACATCTTGGGTTTTCTTCTGAAGAATGAAATGATTTCACAACCACATCCCTATAAGATGAACTATTTACAAATTCTTCTTGTGCAAGGTATGTGGTCGTGGGTACGATATCATGATGTTGATCATCCTCTATTTGTCCAAATGACAACTCTACATGATCTATTGTTGTGGAAGAGAATGATCCTGTCTATAAACTGGAGGATTTCATGGCCTGGCCCTAGAAAGGGGCCAAATATTTATCCTATTGTACGTATCTTAATAGGGATGCAGGGATATGGTGGACATAAATTTTTAGAAGGATGATTTTGATATGTATTTTTTCATCCCCAACCCCCAAAATAGTGGATTAGGGTGATGGTTCTATCATCTAATGACACTCAAGTTCATAGTATGAAAATTATGTTGGTTTTATTGTGGTTTGAGGATTCTCAGAATTCTTCATCTGGTGGCGAATACCCATGATCCTTCCGTAGGATGGTTCTTCAGAGTAGGGTATATTTTGGACATGGGGAGGACCTCTTTATGGGTTGGTGCTCTAGAAGTAAGGACAATCGCTTGGTCGAGCTGCAAAGCGAGAAGCACAAGAGATAACGTCAAGTGAAACTTGGGGAGGAACTCCATGAATGAGGGTGTTAGAGCGGGGATGGTCTGTGCTGGAGCTAGAAAGAAAATGAGGATGATCTTTATGGTTGTCATCTATAGCTCGGGGAGGAACTTCGTTTCGACAGGCTCTAGTAACTGTGGTATGAGGAGGGACTTTGTTATGACCATACAAGATATTGTAAAGACATTAATTCTGACCACTGATGAATTAGGGAGGGCCTCTACAATAGTTTGTGAGAATATAGAGAGGATAACCATGCTGGTAGTTGACAGTGAAGGTTTCGGGTGCAGTAGAAGCGTGTGGGTGTATGTTCCCACTTAGATTTTTTTCATTAACAATGATCAATCTGGGATCAATATGATGATAAATTCCAATCTCCATAGATCAAATCACAGAAATGGACAAAGAAAAGGAAAGTCCCAGAACCACAAAGTAGGATTGTTACAGGTTGATTATAATTAATTTAATCAATTTAAAAGAAATTCCTTTGGGGTGTTCTTTCTTC
The DNA here is from genome assembly GCA_963277665.1 of Viscum album. Lineage (NCBI taxonomy): Eukaryota > Viridiplantae > Streptophyta > Magnoliopsida > Santalales > Viscaceae > Viscum > Viscum album. Next base: position 153,305,569 of record OY728163.1, read on the forward strand.
GTTGATGTTCTTGATCATGTTCTAATGTTATTCGTCATTGCGTCGTAGAATCCAAGTGTAGACTTCCTCTAGCGATGATCCACACGTGTACCTCATATCTCGGGACGTCGCCAAAGGAGTCTCTGGGTGCTAGTGTAGAGAAACCTTTGCTTGTGTTGTCTTCCTTGGATCGTCTTGATCCATTGGAAGAGGATCTCTCTTGGTCTGGAGAGCGTTATTGGAGGAAAAGGTTCTTTTAGCCTTGAAATAATTCTCCAGAGTTGTTATGCACAATGATTCTCTTGTGTGTTGGAAAAGAGTTGAGGTTGTGAGGATATTTATAATCAGTTTTGAGGTTGTAGATTTATGACAATAAATAAATGTGTTATGAATTTTATTTATTTCATTGACTCTTATTTAAAACCCCCATGTCGGATAATTAATTCCTTGACATGCGCCCACACTGATTATAATAAATATCATTTAAAATAATATTATATCCTCAAAATCCCGACTGGGAAAACTACACAACGTGTATTAATAAATACACAACCTGTACTTGTTTTTCATTGAAAACTACACGGCATGTACATTCAATGTACACAGTGTGTATATCTTGTTTTAATTTATTCATTTCCTTTCCATAAAGTAAACTAAATGGCGTGTAATTCTTAATACATAGAGTGTACTTGTTTTCCATGAAAAACTACACGGTGTGTAATCTTTAATACATGGTGTGTATATCTTATTTTTCATTTCCATATTCCAATATCTTTAAAAAGATCTTGGATTCCATGAATAATTATTAAACCACGTATGAGAATAATATTTATTCTACTTGAGATACTTTAATACACTTAGTGTGTGACCCTCTAGGCCTCTTTCTCATTGGCATTAGGTGGGCTTGCCTAAAGTCCAAGATTACTATTTAGAAACGGGTCAAGGAACCCAAGAGAAAGAAGTTGATGCCGCATTGACGTATCACCTCATACAAATGCTTACAATGTAATTTAATCCCTTTGTCTTGATATCTCATAAAGAAGGTTTCATGGTAGTGTCATAAACCTATATGCTTGATCTGTCGTTCTTTGACTTCCTGAAATAAACTTTTCATTTACACCATGGACATGGAATTTAATACAGTAGTTCTATTTCAATCAAAGGGCTGAGATATCAAGATCCATAAATGGAAGGTTCAAATCCTCCCTTGTCCTATCCATTAAAAACATGTCACTCATGACGCACCCAACGTACCCTACTTCCCGCCAACTGTCTGTGTGACGATTTTTGTCAGTAAATCTAAGTGCATGAGTCGTGACATGAGTTAATGATAATATTCCAGTCTAAGAACCATTACACACGCTCATAGATAGAAATGTCTGATGACACCAAGACATGCGGAATTTCTACTGGTGGGTCTGTTTTCAGAATCTCCCATCTTGGAGATTACCTAGTTCGAACTCCATGAGAGAGAGTCTCATCTTCTTACAAGTACTCACACATGATGGTCAGTATACTATGTGTCCTATCATAGTATGTCATCCAATTGTAGAACTTTATTTAAGAATATTGTTATAGCATTTAAAGTTTCTCATCATAGTGGGGATCTACCATGACCTTATCAATGCATTAAGTATTCCAGGACATTATTATATTATAGTCATTAAGAACAATGAAAATTATATAATAAATGAACATTCATGTAATCAAAGTACAAAACAATTGGTTCTCAAGACACCAACCCTTACAAACTCACACTTGGACTAGAGACAATAGCCTCTGATGTTTAGTCCACTAGACCTCACATGATGATCATGTTTCTACTGAGTCAAGGCATTAGTCAAGGGGTCTTCCACGTTCTCCTATGTGGAAATACTGCTCACTAAAACTTCACCTCTCTAAGAAAAATCCCTCAAGAGAGGATACTTCCAAAGTATAAGCTTTGTACACTGATGGGACCTTGGATCTTTTTCAAGTGCCACTGCTGTAGTATTATCATAGTAGATTTTGATGGGATCTTTATTGCTCGGTACTACATCCAGCTCTTGGATGATGCTTTGCATCCATACTACTTCTTTAGCTGCCTCAGAAGCTGCGATATACTCAGAATCCTCTATATAATCTGCCACCACACTTTTCTTTGAGCTCTTCCAGCTCACTGCACCTCCATTCAAACTAAAGATGTCTCCAGTCTGTGACTTCATGTCATCTTGATTAGTCTGGAAACTAGCATCTACATGTCCTCGGATGACTAGTTCCTCATCTCCTCTATAAACCATGAACATATCCTTAGTATTCCTCAGATACATAAGGATAGTCTTGACTACCATCCAATGGAGGTCTCCTGGATCAGCTTGATATATTCCCACCTTACTTAATGCGTAAGAAACATCTATCCTCGTACATAGCATAGCATACATGACTAACCCAATCATGTATGCATAAGGGATCCTTCCCATTCTCTTTCTTTACTCATGTGTCTGCGGACACATTTTCTTGGAAAGATGAATGCCATGTGACACTGGCAACAATCCCCTCTTGGACTGTTCTATACTGAATATCTTTAGTATCTTGTCAATGTATGTACTATGACTCGGGCCCAGCATTCTCTTGGTTCTATCATGATGGATCATGATCCCAAGAATATATGCTACCTCACCCAAGTCTTTCATGGAGAAACATTTATGCAACCATGCCTTAACTGACTGTAAGATAGGTACTTTGTTTCAAATTAGAAATATGTCATCAACATATACTGTTAGGAAAACTACTGCACTTCCACTAAACCTCTTGTAGACACAAGGCTCAAATTTGTTCTTAACAAATCCAAATTCTGCTATAGCTTCATCAAAATTAATTTTCCATGACCTTGATGCTTGCTTTAATCCATAAATGTATTTCTGCAACTTTTATACCTTGTTGGCATCCTTTGGAGTAACAAACCCTTCATGTTATGTCTTGTAGACATCTTCATGGAAGTTCCCATTAAGGAATGCTTTTTTTTCATCCATTTTCCAAATTTCAAAGTCATGGTAAGCAGCAATGGCTAATAGGATTCTAATGGATTTCAACATCACAACCGGTGGAAAAGTTTCATCATAGTCAATTCCTTGACACTGTCTAAAACCTTTTATAACCAGTTGTTCCTTATAGGTGCTGACTTTCCCCTCCATGTTCATTTTCTTCTTGAATACCCACTTATTACCAATAGGATTTACATCAACTAGAGGATCTACCAAAATCCAAACTTGGTTTTGGTACATGAAATCCATTTTAGAATTCATGGATTCTTGCCACTTGGCAACATCTATTCCTTCAACTGGTTCCTTCTAGGTAAGAGGATCATCATTATCAACCAATAATGAGTCACCATCCTTAGTGACAAGAAAACCATATCGTTCTGGTTCTCTCACCTCTCTTGTGCTCCTACTTAGTTCTTATGTCTCTGAAACAGATTGATCTTCCATGGGGCTTTGTGGAATCTATTCTTGTATCAAATCTTGTGTTTCTTGAGCCCTGACTTCATTGAAGTCTCTCTCGCTCCCACTATCTCTTTTGGATATGTGATCCCTCTCAAGGAATTTGGCTTTCCTTTCCACTATAACCTTTTTGTCTCAGGGGATGTATAGGTAATATCCCCTTGTTTCCTTGGGATATCCTATAAATATACACTTTGTGCCTCAGGGTGAAAATTTTTTACATGGAGAGGCCTTAACAAATTCTTCGCTACCCCACAAAGGTAAATTCGATAACATGGATTTGAGTCCACTCCATAACTCGTATGGAATACCATTTATCGATTTAGTTGGTACTTGGTTTAGTATACGTGCTGGTTTTTGTAATGCATATCCCCAAAAGGATATTGGATGACTCGCTTGACTCGTCATTGGTCTCACCATGTCCAACAGGGTGCGGTTCCTCCTTTCACTTACCCCATTCCACTGAGGTGTATAATGAGGAGTGAGTTGAGATAGAATCCCAAACTCTTGTAAGAAATCAATGAAGTCCTGATTAAGATATTCTTCTCCTCTGTCTGAGAGGATTTTCTTAATATTCTTACCAAGATGGTTCTCAATATTATTCTTGTATTCCTTGAACCGATCAAAAGAATCTGACTTATACCTCATTAAGTAAATATATCCATATCTACTAAAATTATTAGTAAAAGTTATGAAGTACGAGAACCCACCCCTCGCTTCAACTAGAAATGGTCCACATACATCTATGTGAACTAATTCTAGAATCTCTTTATCCCTTTCACCATTCCCACTAAATGGGGCTTTAGTCATTTTTCCTTGTAGAAACACATGACATACACCAAGTGGATTTAGTTCGAAAGAATATAAATACCCATATTGATGTAATTTTGTCAAACGTTTCTCATTGACATGACCTAGCCGGTGATGCCAATGTTGGGTGTGGTATGAGTCATGTTAATTAAATTTTTCATCGATTTCCATTACTTGGATTGTGTATCCTAACACATAAAGGTCGTTATATAAATGTGCCCTACCAAAACAAATGCTATATTTATAAAAGTAGCAAAATGCATTACCAAACATGAACATGAACCCATCTGTATATAATCTAGATACTGAAATAATGTTTTTAGTAATATAAGGCACATAATAACAACCCTTTAACACTAAGATCATTCCAGTTGGCAATGTGAGGTGGTAGTCCCCGACAGCTACAACAGCAAGTCTGGCTCTGTTGGCTGCTCATAGATCTACCTCCCCTAAATCATTCTTTCTGAATCTACATGGTTCTGGTATTTGGATACAGATGTGAGAAACACAAGTAGTATCTAATACAAAATTGGTAGAAACAGATAGATTGCATTTGATAACAAATGCACTTGATGATTCCCCTTGCTTCCTTGTATGGGTACAGTTTTTCTTCCAGTGGCCCTTCTGGCCACATGTGAAACAAACAACATCATGTTCCCTTGCCTCCCCTTTGATCTTCCTTTTCTTTTAAGGCCTTGAAGAACCTTTGGGATTAAATATATTCTCCATCACATTCATTTTATTCACCATGAATACAGAAGGCTTTTTTAATGCTTCATGTCATTGTCCACATGGAGAATAAGGACACGAAGATCAGACATAGACTTCTCAATGTGGTTCATGTTGAAGTTCACAACAAATATTGAGAATATCTAGGGGAGTGATGCGAGAATGAGATCGGTACCCAGTTTTTTGGGGGAGTTTAAACCCCAGAACCTCCCAGCGCTAAATGTAGCCAATGATCTGGACTACATGAGGCCCAAATGGGGAACCCTCTCCAATCTTTCTCTATAATAGAGCCTTGGAGATCTCTAACCATTCCTGTCCTTCTCTCTCCTGGAATAAACCATGGAGGTGCTCGAGCATGTTGTAGGCATCCATGACTTCATGAGACTTCATGAGCTCACTATACATTGATGACAACATCAAACATTAAATGTAGAGTGTATTGTTCAAATGTGGATCATACACCAGAAAATAATCATCAGTCACCCCTTGGGCAGGCAGACCAGGATGTGTGGACTCCAGTACATAAAACATTTTTTCATGGCGTAGGATAACCCGAAGGTGCTTAAACCATTCCTGAAAGTTACTGCCGGTTAGGATATTGTCTTTATCTAGAATTGATCACAGAGAAAATGAGGTTGAGGTGTTTTTCATTTCTATTCTACAAATTAAAAGAGCATATTTATCAATACTTTATTGATTAAATTTTATGATAAATAATAAAAAAATTATTAAGTCTCCCACTATTTTATCAAGTACCAATGGCCCTCACCATTGATCTCGGAATGTCCAGTTGCTTTGAAATTCTTGTGGAAACGATCGATATTCCCATTTTCATAACCCCAATAAGGGTTGTTCAAGATATTTGAAGGTATTTAGGTATGCTGGTCTTTGACAACTATAATATTACAGTTCCTTGATCTGTTGAGTGGACTCCCCAATCCTGAAATCCTGACATGGATTTCCTCAACTCTTGCCTCTAATATTACACCATGTCTAGAAAGGGATCCTCCTCTTGATTTAATATGGTTAATTCAACCTTATTATTTTAATAAGGGCTTCCTTTATAAAAGTAAGTGTCCCAACAAGGGTTAGTCAAACTCATAGTTTTATTGAGTCTTTACCTTAATCAAGTAACAGAAGTCTTGGTCTGACTTAATATGGTATTGAGGGATTTTAATCATTATGTGTAGTTTCACATTATGACATGCGTGTTAATATTAAGTGATGGTTTCTTAAGTGATTAACCATGTTCAGTTAATGTTTATGGATAGTCCAGTTTTTATTTTATTCCATCTTTTCTACATGTTTATTTCATTAATTATGTGATCGTGACAACACATACATAATAAATAAACCATGCAATCAGATAGAAATAAAATAAGATGGTATGGTAATGAGATTCTATTGGTTAGATTATCTAGTGGTTTTATAAGATAAACCTGGACTAGGGAAAAACACCGTGAACTGATGGTTCGTGTTTTGCAACTCCCACCTGTCCATATTTGTATCTTCTTGGGTTGGTTTTGCCTCAGCTTTAGGTTTTGAATCGTCTCCTCTAGATTATGAGATCCTCCATTACATGGTATTACATTAAATATACCATGGGCACGCATGCCCTACATTTTATTGGAAGAAGGCACGTAGGCCAACAAATTTAAATAAATTAAAACGAAACCATACACATATACAAAGGGTCTTTGGTCTATCTCATGATCATCAATATCATGTAATGACATTTATGCATATTTAGAATTCATATTCTTTTAATAGTTCTATTTATTCAAGATAAGTCGCACTTGATTTCAATTAATTGTGATCTTATAAATAATTAGTTCTTTATCTTAAATTCCTTTATGAATTTCCTTGAGATTCTTCTCATCCATATTACTTGTACAGGTCTTTGTACTTTTGGAGGAAACCTGGTGAAATTTCTGAAAGTTCACGGCGTGTAGTTTATATTTACACGGCGTGTATTTCTTTTCACCTTTTATCAAAATTACATGCTGGGGGATTTGGTGTGTTCTCTGTACTTTGGAAATTTTGGAGTACACGTTGTGTAGATAAATCATACACGGCATGTACTTCCTTGTTACATGGTAACCGGCCTAGAGATCCCGTGTACGTGGTATGTGGATTCTCCATTGTACACGGTTTCACTTGGGCCAGATCAGACTACACGGTGTGTTTCTCCAACAAACATGCTTTGTATTCTAGTTCTGAGGAACTGTTTAATTCTTGTAAACATGGGGTGTTAAATACTTAGGGGTAATTTGTGCACACAGCATGGTTTGGCGGACCAGTACCGATTCGTTGAACTAAGTACACAGTGTGTAATTTTAATTACACGTCATGTATTCCGGTGTTGTATAGACAGAAAGAGCGGCTCCTCTGGAAGAGATCCTTGTATTTATTTTAATCAAAATTAAAATTAAAAGGTCATTTCTGTGATATGAATTGAGAAACGAAGGAGGAAGAATAGATCTCATTTATTTTGATTTATAGAACGATTTATTTCGAATTGAATCAAATATAAATGCATAAATAATCAATGAAAATTAAATAACAATAATCAACGTTGTAACCTGGCTCTGATACCATTTAAGGTTCTGGGCGCAGCGGAAGCATGTGGGTGGATGTTACCACTTGTCTTTTTGTCATTGACAATGATCAATCCGAGATCAATACGACGATAAATGCTAGTCTCCACAGATCAAATCACAGAAATGGACAAAGTAAAGGAAAGTTCCGGAACCACAATGTAGGATCATTACAAGTTAATTATAATTAATTTAATCAATTTTAAAGAAATACATTTTGGGTGTTCTTTCTTCGATGATTTTCTTGATCACGTTCTGATGTGATTCGTCATTGCATCACAGAAGCCAAGTGTAGACTTCTCCAGCGGTGATCCACACGTGTTCCTCATATCTCGGGACGTTGCCAAAGGAGTCTTTGAGTGATAGTGTGGAGAAACCTTTTCTTGCATTGTCCGCCTTGGATCGTCTTGATCTGTTAGAAGATGATCTCTCTCGGTATTGAGATCTTTCATGGAGGAAAAGTTTCTTTTGGCCTTGAAATAATTCTCCAGAGTTGTTATGCACAACGATTCTCTTGTGTGTTGGAAAAGAGTTGGGGTAGTGAGGATATTTATAATCAGGATTTAGGTTGTAGAGTTATGATAATAAATAAACATGTTACCCATTTTATTTATTTCATTAACTCTTATTTAAAACCCCCATGTTGAATAATTAATTCTGTGACATGCGCCCACGCTGATTATAATAAATATCATTTAAAACAATATTATATCCTCAAAATCCCGACTGGAAAAACAACACAGTGTGTATTAAAAAATACATGGCGTTTACCTGTTATTCATTGAAAACTACACAACATGTACATTCAATGTACACGGTGTGTATATCTTGTTTTCATTTATTCATGTCCTTTCCATAAAGAAAACTACACGGCATGTACTTGTTTTCCATGAAAAACTACACGGTGTGTAATCTTTAAAACACGGCGTGTATATCTTGTTTTTCATTTCATTCTTCCTATATCATTAAAACGATCTAGGCTTACTTGAATAATTATTAAACCACGTATGAGAATAATCTTTATTCCACTTGAGATACTTGAATTCACATAGTGTGTGACCCTCTAGGTCTTTTTCTCATTGGCATTAGGCAGGCTACCTGAAGTCCAATATTACTGTCTAGCAATGGGTCAAGGCACCCAAGAGAAAGAAGTTGACGCCGCATTGATGTATCACCTCATACGAATGCTTACTGTGTAATTTAATTCCTTTGTCTTGATACCTCATCAAGCATGTTTCATGGTAGTGTCATAAACCTATATGCTTGATCTGTTGTTCTTTGACATCTTGAAATAAACTCGTCGTTTAAACCATGGACATGGAATTTAATGGGATAGTTCTATTTAAATCAAAGGGATGAGATATCAACTTCCATAAATGGATGGGAAAAATCTTTCCTCTACTTATCCATTAACAACATGTCACTCATGACACACCCAACGTACCCTACATCCCGCCAACTGTCTGCATGACGGTTTTTGTCCGTAAATATAAGTGCAAGAGTCATGACATGAGTTAATGATAATCTTCTAGTCTAAGGAACATTACACATGCTCGTAGATAGAAATGTCTGATGACACAAAGACATGTGGAATTTCTACTGGCGTGTCTTTTCTCATAATCTCCCATCTTGGAGATTACCAAGTGCGAACTCCATGAGGGAGAGTCTCGTCTTCTTACGAGTACTCTCACATGATGGTTTGTATACTATGTGTCCTATAATAGTATTTCATCCAACCATAGAACTTTATTTAAGAATATTGTTATATCATTTCAAGTTTCTCATCATAGTGGGGATCTTCCATGACCTTATCAATGCAACAAATATTTCCAAACATTATTATATTATAGTCATGGAGAACAATGAACAATATATAATAAGTGAACATTCATGTAATCAATGTACAAAAAAAATGGTTCTCAGAACACTAACCCTTACAGATAGGGCATATAGGATCCATACATTGACCACCCAGTAGTTAGTAGAAATTTTCATACATGAGATTAGGGGTACGGGATGGACCTTCGTGTCGCCTGTCAACAAGAATGGGAGCAGCGTCACCTAGGAATATGATGGTGTCACCGGAAGGACCTCCATGTGGGATGTGAGAGAAGGGAGGGCCTCCACTCTATCTGATGATTGTATGTGTAGGTATTTCATACTTGTCCTCATTATCATGGGTCAGCCCACAACGACTGCTACTTGCACCAGTGATCGAGGAGGTCATATGAACCGGGTTTTGGAGTGGATGGTGCCACACTCAGGGCCGGGCATGTGTGCGTCCTTTCTATGGGAAAAAACATTTCCCCTACTATGGGAAAACAACTGGGGGTAACAGAATGCACTTATGGTGGACATGTACATAGGAGCCACATAATATGATGCCTCATGGGATGATTTTTTTGATATTTCACCTTAAATTAAAACTAGGTTAGACTAACTAGGTACAATTTTGTATGGGTATGGACCACTAGCTCCTTGGTCAGTGATACTGGATGAAAAAAATGGTTCGGCTGAGTTGGATCCCTCCTCTTCATCTCCCTAGATTAATTCCTACTCGAATTGATTCATATATACCTTAATTCATCCACATAAGGCTAGGAAACATAATAGTGCTCTAGGGATAGGCTCTTGAAGCTGTTAAAGGTCAAATGGGGGAGTAGAGGCTCCCTACATGACCCTTGGGGGCGCAGAGCTGATGGGGTGTGGAAGCCTCTAGGTCTTGACTAGCCTTGTCCCTTATCAGGATAACCTCATCTATTCGTATCGACAGAAACGAGTATTGATCACCCTCCTTGGAATAAATTCAGAGGGTGATATGGGGAAAGGGTGCACGATAGTTGTGGTCGTGGATGTTTTTGTAGAATTTATGGAGCCATGTGGGACTATAGTGTTGTGATTTCCTCTACACCTTCATCTATGGGAGGGATGTGATAAGTTTTCAATAGTTTTATCATGGGCTCTCTAATGTAGGAAATTCATCGATCAGTACAGATAATAGGAATGTAATGCCCTGTGCGGAAATGTTATTCAATCTTCCATGGATAGACAGAAAAATGCAGGTTTACAACTTCATATACTTGGATTCCCAATGTTCGACCGCACCAAATACAGTCAATTTTTGTGTATGTACGACTATTTTCATAGTGGGACCTAGGACCAGATAGCTAGGTCTAGTGACACACTTATATAAATATGTCTCGAACAATAGTAATCATCATATTTAGGATAATACATTCATGATAGCTTCACTATTTCTATTTCTGACACTATGCCTGGGGCACAAATCCTTCTTTCGGGGACGATGCACTAATCGTTGCCCGAAATTTCCTATTTCTAATGGTGGGTGGAATTCATCATTTCATTGGAGATGTTTTATACTAGATTGAAAAAGTATGATGGGATTTTGGCCTCTCCTTCTTGGGATTTCACCTAAAAATTCATTTCCCAGTCCATATCTCCCTAAAAGATTAATACTTTGTTTGTGAAACTCTTCTTGGTTTTACATTTTTGTGTATTTTAGTTAATTACACTACTTTTGTCAAGTCATTCGATGGGTTCAAAATAAGTAATAAACCTTAGTTCATGGGAGTCAAGATATTGGGCATCACTGGCGTGTCTGGGAACTGCAACACTAGTACACCTATATTTTACACTTATGATAGGTCTTCTCAAGGGTGAGTAATCCCGAGGAATCTTACATCAAGTGTGGGAAACTATATTCAATAATAATGTCTCAGAGGTTATCCCCATCTTACCATGTTTAGCATGAGGTATACCACAAGTTTAACATCTTGTGGAGATGGATCGGTCTGATTGGAATACTGATGGGAGTGGATCAGATGGGAACATCCCTTAGAGGGAGCACCTGGAAGGCTTATTAAATAACCAATGAGGATAGATCTGAGCAGGTGTATCCCATATAGGGATGATATCTCACCGTGAAGGATGATTTGGACACCCCAAAGGTAATATTAGATGATGATTGTGTCCCGAAAAAGGGGGCACGAAGGCTTACATTGAATGGGATTAAAACACATGGAGTCCTCTTAAATACCCTTTATAGAAGACTAAGATCAGAACCCACATAGTTTGAGAGGGTGAATCATGGGAGCGGGGTGTACATGATGGAAAACAACCTGAAGGAATGTTGAGGTTTACACATGGATAGAAGCCCATCGCAAGAAGGACACTCTTGGTTGAATGGATATGGATTGTGTGGGGATTATGTACGATTATCATTCCAAAAATATGCATGATACCACCAGGATGTGGCGGCCCCATTAGGAATTAGGGTAGATAATGGATGGTTGAATGAAGTGTATGGGAGTAGTGTGATGGAACCGAAATTAAGATAATGCAGATGTTGGGATGGAACCTTAGAGATGCATCTTATGTATCCCCATGGTTGTTAATCAAAGTCAACATGGCTCAATAGGGAAGTGGGACACCTGAGAAGGTGTCCTGTGAGAATGGATTCTTGGATGGGACCCGAAATAAGTAGAACCATCGGGTTAGGGAATGACCGTCCCTAAACACAATGTCTTAAGGAAGAGAACATGATGGGTCATGAGTGATGGTCTTTCAGCTTAGGGTGGCTTCATTCATACATTTCTAAAATATGGGAAATGATAAAAGTCCACATAGTTTGGATATGGGGTCATAGTATTTTGGTGTACACATGTGATAGCAACCCGATGACATGTTGGGCTTACACGTGTTTAGAATCACATCACACGAGGGACACAATTTGTTGGAGGAGTATGGATTGAGTGTGGGGATTATGCCTAGTTAGCTTCCTAGGAACTAGTCTGACACCACAATGGGGGCGAACCAAGGATATGGGACCCAACATGGGGGTGCCAATGTTTACTAGGGTTTGGGGTTGATCCTTAGGGAGGCACCCTATGTACCCTGTATCAGGATACATGGACCAAAACCCACATAGTTTGAATGCATATAGTTTAATGTTATGCATTAATAAAGAATAATACAGTTTAACATCATGCAGGATGAGGGAGAGCCGACGTGAAGTGGTCATGACTAATGGGTGATGGACTTGAACATCAAAGAGGATTCCTTCTTAACTTTCCTACAGAGAAAAATGATCAAAATCTATGTTTTTCTGTTGGATGGGAGATAGGGATTACACACAATGGTATCCCAAAGAGGATTTCATGGATGATTCTTACTCTAAGACCAAATGATCCATTCATGGTTTGATAAACAATAGGCAATAAAGACAAGTCGATAACATTACGAAAGGTGATTTGGTGAGGAATGGAGTGCAGATTATGCATGGTTAGTATCCCAAAAAAAATTCATGGGGTTACTTCAAGAGCGAACCCTGTGTAGGGGTCCAGATGAATGAAGAGTATATGACCACACTACCCGAAATACCCTGTTATGTTGGGTTGGGGCATATATAAATACCGCTCGAGGTGGTCATGATGACGAAGCATAGAGTGGGAAGGGAGTGAGAATGTGTTGGTTCCCATACCATTTGTGGTATTCTCTAGACTTGTCACTATTGGGGTGATCAATGTTTAATATCTTGTGTGGTGGATGCCGAAGCTTGGAATTTTGACATCTCATAGCTCGGACGGTGAGGATTCACTCTTCACCCCAAGGACTTATATAACTGGTGAACTATAACCCATTGTGAAGGGAAGGAACCGACAATATAGTATGGTAAATGGGTTATAGAGGGGTCCATTGAGGGGCACATGTTAGAATGAAAATGTTAAGAACAAATATCCATTTCCATGACTAGGCGGAGAAGCATGAAATAAAGAAGTGCAACATGAACCACCTCCCATGGGACATTGAAATCACTTCATAAAGACCTAGATAGTTGCATGAGAGCAGGTTTCATGGAGAAATAGGCCTCACGGAGAGGGGAATTTCAGTGCTCAGGGGATTTCATAGCAGAGGGACTCGCAAATCACATAGATTTGAAGATATCATTGCTTCACAAATGAATAGGGGTTCACTGAGCACATGGATCACAAAGCACACGTGCTCATAATGTAATTGAGCTCTCTAAGCTCACAGTCTCATAGAGAACAGGGGATTTCAGAGGATATAACTTTGCAAAGAGGAGGATATTATGAAGCCTAGTGTCCCACCAAAGTCACAGATTACACATGTTTTTGGACAGTTCAACATGAATAATGGTTTCTTTGAAAAGTCTTGAGTTCCCAAAGGTGTATCCTTCCTTTGTGACGGCCAATAGGCTTCATGAAGGGTATCCCTTTTTGAAACCAGGGTAGATCTAAGCAAAGTAAAAAGGATTTAAAAATCATCATGTACCTCATATGATTCATTTTACCTATTGGCTTGTAGAGGAAGAAATGCTTTACGATTTTGAAAATCGGAAGACAAATTGTCGAGGTCTGGCTACTTTGGAATTGGGGGAACCTGGAGTTTATAGGCACTAGGGGGGCACAATGCTCTGATGATAGGAACTAGGGGGGGCGCAATGCTCTGAGGGTGTACAAAAACATAACATGTTCTATTCCATTAGAGGTATATTGTTACATGTTTCTCTTAGTTGGGAAGTTTACCATAATCCCTTCCATGATGTAGAGTCTTCCTTAATTCCCTCTTTGGTGGTCGCATAGGCATCCATCAATTTAGAAGGACTCATGGAGGATACCAACATTCCCTTCATGGAATATATCCCCCGTTAAGTTCATCACAACCATAGAGTCGACCATCACTTCTATCTTTGGTGGCCGCAGAGAAGGCCTCTGATTTTCACCGACCATAGTGCTGAACGGCTTCCTAAGGGTTCTTATGAATCATCCCCTTTGTCACCATTTAGTCTCTTGTTAATTTTTTCCCCCACACACATATTTTGGTGCCAATAAAATTCACACATATTGAGTTGAACGTGTTCCATAGAGGATGGTTATTTTTGATAAAGGATTATGACTGCTCAATATATTACCACCTTGGAAAATCAAACAAGGTGGTCAATGATTTGAGTTAGAAGGATCATGCTAACTTATCTATGATGAGTTTCATAAAAGATCCACTATTTATGGATTTGAAAAGGTAGAAACTATATATCTGAAGAAAATAGAAAAATATTATCTTTTTCAATTGAATGTCCAACCCTCTATCCACGTAAAGATTAAGGAGTCATAAAAGGAACATGACAAGATGAAAAAGAAGGTTTGAAATTTTATTGAATTTAACATTGATTATGATGGAATGATAAGGTAAAAAAATCGTGTATGTGTTCCTTTAATACCATATTTGAAGAAGGAGTTGTTAGAGGAAGCTCATAGTTCATCATTCTCTATTCGTCCTGGAAGTATGAGGTTGTTTAGGGACATGAAGGAATACTTCTGGTGGGATGAAATAGAGAGGTATTTCACGATGTTTATATCTCAGTGTTTCATATGCCTAGAAGTTATGGTTGAAAGTAAAATGTATAAAGGGTTGTTGCATCCATTACCCATACCAGAATGGAAATGGGCGAACATAACTATGGATTTTTTTCATTGGACAACAAAAAACCACTAAATGGTTTAATTCTATATGGTAGGTAATTGATCACAATACAAAGTAAGAAAACATCATTTCTATGAGATAATATTTCTCTCTTGATCATATTTCTAGAATATATGTGTATGTACACATATATAAACATCACTTAAATCCAAAGATAAGTAGATAATTTTACACTAATTCACATCAATGATCTTTTTAGGTTTAGATATTTAGAGAATTAGGTCATAACTTATACATAACTTCTTTAATATTAAAATTAGACACTTATACTCACTATTAAAAAAATTTCATAGAACAAAACCCTTTAAAAGAAATATGACATTGTTTTATGTTTTAACAACATAACATTTCTTTGATCCCATCCTAGACTCTATTTTTCATTATGTCTTGTGAAACACATTTAAAACCATGGGATGAAAATAAAAATACCAGTAATTCATACATAATAAAAGAAAACTGTCAGTCTTGGAGAATATTGTAAACCATGAAAACATTATCATAATGTAATTCATTTCACCTTTATAAAGTATCAGAAAACACTTCACTGAATATATCCTCATTTTTTACCCTTTTTGTTACCAAAAGATTACCATAAATCCCCTAGGAACCAAAATATAATATATAAAGGTTACTTAGTAAATAAACATAAATGAATGGAATAACCATACTATTGACTTCCACACATATCACTAAATTAAATATTCATACAACCGACTTCCATAACCAATGTATTTGATGTTATAATGCAACCACCTATCCAAGGTTTATCATAGAAGCACTGATAATTTGGTTTATCACATAACCACCCATTATTGGTTTATCAAATAACCACCCATGAAATGTCCATATAACAATATATAATCCCAAACCAATAAATATAGAAAATATTAATAGTCCACTAATAAAATTTCATTTGAAATCATAAGAAATCATTTCAAGATATTGAAATAATCAATCCATTTCAAAAACCTTTTTCAATACCAAAACAACTAAAAAGTAAATAAGGTATTTATTTACATTTTTAAACCATTAAGGCTACTAAAGGAAGCCAAATATATAAGAACGATTATGGTGGGAGAGAGGTTGTGTCACGACCCGTCCCCCGGGGCCTGTGCCAGGGAAAACCCCAAGCCAGCCTCCCGAAGGCCACAGGTTGGTGACTAGCGCCGAAGTTATGAACCTACAAGTGGGAGGAATTTTCCTGGATACTTGTACACACATACACTGACAAACACAAAACCAAAAAGATAAAAGGTGAACACTAAGTAATTGGAAACCATAGTCCACCAACTAGTAAAGAGATGAGTGGTGTAACCGAGCCTATATACAATCCCAAAAAAATTATGGAAAACAATAAGGCGAAAAGGGAGAACTGAATACTGTCTACATAATATCCCACCTTATGACTGGAGTAGTAAATCTAATGGACGATGAAGTAGTATGTCTCATCATCCTGGTACTACTGGACCCCTCTTGGTCCTAGGCCACCAAGTCCACCATTGTAACATCTGTCAGTCACATCTTCGGGAGCACCCCTATAGAAACATTTAACGACTGCACCAGATACAACACATCTGGGTGATGCCCTTATAGGGTTGAGTAACTCAGTACTCATTAGGGGAAGTCGAGACCTTAGATGGCCCCTATGAAATCCATAATGGAAAAATACCACAAAATAACCATGAAGAAAAACACAAAGATTATGCATAGTAAGCTCTACTCAGGTATATTCCATTTCATATATCTAGGTCATCCAGATATACTCATCTCACCCTTAAGGAAATATAAAGCTCTGACCTCAAGCCATATCTTGGATTTATAAATAAGGATCAAAGAGTAACTTAAGGATCAAGAGTACATGCTCCATGAATTGATCATCCCTAATGGAACTCGTCTGAGAGATGTACTCCATTAGGTACAAATAAATCATTCCCAATGGAACTTCTTTAAGGACGTGATCCATCAGGAAAATTCTGCTAGAACTTCCTCTAGTGCCTGACAATAGAGGTCTCTCAATCAAAGTCTTGAACCCAAGGGAATACCAAGAGAAACCATGTAAAGAGGCCTACCCCTCGAAACTGTGCTCAGTTAGTGGAACACTTCTCTAGACTAACCCATGATATCTTAGTCTCCCCAGTAAGAAGGGTCCTGCACCTCAGTTCATCAAGGGATTACTAACTTATACCATTGTTTTTTATTACATCAAGTGGAGGGGACTGCTCCTTGTAATTGTGTCCTATATTCGCGGGGACTCCAACTCCACTAAATGACCCACTCCCCGTCACTACTCCAAGATGGAGGAGTAGTACTCCATATGTGAGGACCCACACCCTACCTAGTATGGGAGTACATCTATGGTAGTTTTTTCACTATGGGGGACCCACACCCTAGTACGCCAGGGATGTACCGACCCCACGCTAGAAGAAACACACCCATGAATGTAAGGGGAGTACTGACTCTTCTATAGAACTACATAAGGAGGACCCACATCCTGGGTTGATAGGGGAGTAGCTACACCTAACAGAGAGGACCTACAACCTACCCGGTATGGGTATACCAGACTCTATGTGAGTTAAGTATGGAGAACCCATGCCTTTTTCCAGTAGAGGAGTACAAAATACAAATATAAGAAACGATCTCAGAGGAAAACAAACCCACACACATGATGTGGGGAGTCATGTATCTACCAAAACGGAAGAGTAAGGAATACACATGCCTTAATTCATCAAGGTAGTAGCCATCCTAACATTCACTACAAGAAACACCTATGTTCTTCACCTCAAATTATCAGTCATACCTCAACCAACATGATGTTCCACAAGGAAGAAACCAAATGATATGTCATCTCATAAGGGCTCCAATGCAATTGAAGGCTCAGCAACTGGATACCTGGTCTGAAAGATATTGGCATTTTAGTGTCAAAGGCCCGGTTAGATTTAGGTATGATCTATCCCGATCAAACTCTAACATTCACCAAAGGTCACATGGTGTATCTCAAAATGACTGCCTCATCTTAGGGGTTATGGTGCTGTATATAGTTCATCAAACAGACATCTGGTTTAAGAGATATACTAGTTTAAGAGAACTGGGTTGTATGTGGGTTTGGGTCTCGTCTGACACAGTCGGACCGACCCGACCCGGCATGTGGGGCCTGGCCTGAAAGGGATGTGATTGGAAACGTTTTGATGGGTCTGGTGCAGCATGCTGGGCCACGAGCTCGGCCCACTGGGCCTCTGATTCAGCATTCCCCCTCGGCATGGCGTGGCATGTCAGGCTGCGGAATCGCTCAGCTCGTTGGATAAGCATAGGGGACCGCTCTCCTCTCAAATCTTCGAAGATGTTTGGGTCTTCAATTTCGTGGTGCAAGGTGGTGCCACATCTTTTGGATGGTCCACATGGACCAGCCTGTTATAGAACCGCCGTCATGGGTCCTCTTTCCAACACAACTCAATGTCGCGGTCTTCCTCCGCAGCGCACCGCCACAGTGCGCCTCCCGACTCAGCAGTGGTGTCAAATGGTGCCAAACCTCCTAGAAGGTCCATGTGGGCCATCCCACTATGGATGTGCAGGCGCATGTCCACCCTCCACCGCAGCTCAATGCGGCAGCCTTCCACCATGGAACGTCACCTAAGCACGCCTCCCCACTTCAATACGGGCAGCGTTGGCTAGCTATTGCTATTCCTCCATGGTGCTCTCTGGTGTGTCCATTCATCATGGTTGGCGGGTGTCGGTAACCACCTCCCTTGGTCTCCAGTCCCACCACGTTCCACTATTACACCTCGTCTTATTTTGGTCACCCACATAGAACACAACCATAATGGGTTTGGTGGAGGGTTTGGGACTTGTTCTTTCAGACCGCACCCTCCACATTTGCATTATAAGATCAGAAGGATTATTAGATTATAAAAACACTCATAATGAAACCCCGCATTATCCTCTCCTATTAAAGAGTGAAACATGGGTAAACCTGTTGGTTGGTTGACCCATGTTCTTCATAATATTCTGAAATAGGGTTGAAAGGGGATGAATTAAACATATAACCCATACATTGTAATCGTTGGAAGGAGATTCAGATGAAGAAGAAGTGTCAACGTCTGAATGTATTAATTGGTTCTTGCCATTACAAGTCGATTTCTCCAACATCTTTCGCTCAAAGCTTCATTTTAGTTCGGTGGAAGTCATCACTACAATTCAGCGTAGGTTCCCCTCTATCATGCTACAAACCCTTTCCTAAGCTTCATTTAAATAGTGGGGAGGAGAGGATCAATTCACCACACAATTAATGAGGTTCATTAATGAGTATAATTAATCAACCTATTTAATTATCTCAATGGTGTGGTTACATGTTCATTTAAATCTTCTAATGGTGTCGTTATAGAAATCACGAGTCATGCCATTAAATGGTTTGATGTTGCATTATGGTCCCACCACCATTTTTCCAACGATCTCACAAAGGAAAAATAAAATAACCAAAAGTAATTTTATTATTTTTTGTAGAGTAAAAAAATTAAATTTTTTTTCTAACCCATTCCAGTCAAATTTATGCTTCCCTTAAGAAAATACTGGTGCTACTAATTCAACAGTGACCTCAGATATTTAATCTGAGAATTAGTTCAAAAGATTGAATTCTCCACCCACATGTTTACCGAATGTGCCTTAAAAAAAGTCCAAAAAATTATTAACAATCACCCTCGACCCGCACCGTTCATGATTAGGCTTTTCCTAACGGGAACACGACATCAGGATCTCAATGGTACTCTCCAATTTTCAATCCGGGTTGTCTTTTAGATGTAAAGGATTTTACAATAAAATAATTTTTACTTAATTATTTTATTTAAGACCAAAAACTAACGTCAACTGGTGGCCTGTGCTAGCTAATGTTAGTATCTTTCTGTGGAAAGAATACAGTTATGAGTTCAGTGGTGGTATCATATTTTTAATCCAAGTCACCATTTCTGAGTTATAATAATTTGAAAAATAAAATAATTTTATTTACGATTATGCCATTTTTGGGTTTTCTCACTGGGTGCATGCGTTGACTAAATTTAAGTATCACCTATATAAACATGCCATCCAGAAAGCAATGTTGCCATATGATTTCTGATCCAGGCAACTATTTAATAATTAATCCACTTTTATCAGGAAAACATCTCACTCGCACAATTTCCTGCTTAACATTTTTTCGATGGATCATTCCAAGCACTCTAGGCATCAAAATCACGTGCTGTTAGATTTCATAGTCTCAAAATAATTCTATATAAATAGAAAACCACATGGAAATTCTGAGAAGTTACATTCTACCAATCTTTAGACTATTCATCTCAAAAAATACAAGGCACAAACCCATGGGAAGAAACTAAGACCAACAAAGGTTCATGCGCTGATTCCAAGAACGCACCACAAGGGAATACATAGATCAACCACTCTTATGTCCCTATCATTCTAGGTCAACATTGTGCCGCAAAAAGCACATGTTTGTTTAGTTGTGACAAGTGGAGAAAGCTCTAAGCATTGCGATACATCAACAATCATGGGATATAGCGGCCCACTATATAGAACATTCAATGACCTCACCAAAAGCCAAAACAAGGCACAACCACTCCGACTTGTGGTATCTCTATTGAGTATGGCTGGCTTGGAACCATTCTAGAAAATGAAATCATATTCTAGACGAACTCCTCTACCACAGAATGATTGATGCAAGAATCTTTACGAGATTCCAGACCATGCCGCCTGGGCTTCCCCCCGCTCCCCTTTTTGCAAAGGGAATCCCTTAACCACTGTGCTGATATACCGCATTTCTTGCCTAATATCATCTTTCGGGGCATGAACAGTAGTTGTGCATACCTAGTTTGACATATTAATGTCTTGATGCCCTGACTAAGATATCCTAACAGCAACACTCTCCTCCAAGAGCCAGGCCACACTATTAGATGGTATCCACATTTCTTGGTCATGAGCCACAAATGCATGCATCTATCCTTTCCCACATCCTCCCACTCATTGAACCTAGTGGGGACCGCCCCTACTACCTGTCTAGGTCCTCTACCCTACCTTCCAACTCGCAGATCTCTATGCTCCAAGTGTTGTCTCTACCAAAGAGGTTTGTATTGCGGATACCTCTCAGAAAATATGGCAGGTTGGGATATCCTTAGAGAGATTTCCCCATCCATTAAAAAGGTAACACTACCTCTCCTATAGTAGATATAATCAATGGAACTATTTTTGTGTCATAGACCCATGTGTCTGTATCCGACCATGGGTATGCCTCCGATGTCGCGATCCCATCACCATTCATCTTCTAGCTCGATTAGACACCTATACTTTGTGACCTATTACATAGGTCACACCCACTTGCTCCTTTCCTAGGAAGCTCTCAACTACCAGGTATTGTTCTAGTACCCCAACATGCATCAGAATGTTTAGAGGTATCACTAATGTGTTGATTTCCCAGATCAGTCCCTTGTCAAAGGTCCGGGTCCTAAATTAAGTGTCATGCACCATATCCGCAGAGTAGAGAGAATGTTATGTTAATTTTTCCAAGTAATATGCTCTGGTCATGATGCCCTACCACTTGTGCAGTAGCTATTGTATGCGTATAGAGCACAAAGATTCCAAAAAGAACTCCTCTCTGAAGAGGCACTCAAAGTCTGTCCAACGGAGGGTTGCTTCGTTGTAAGTCTGAATCGTCAAACTAAACCATATTTCCGTGGTCTCCTGAAGAAGTATTGCATCCAGGATGTCCCTCTAGTCACCCAGTGTCCTCACTAGGCATAAAACATGAGTAACTTCCTCAATCCAATCCTCAGCTCCCTAAGGATTAGTCTTTCCATGGGACTTGGGAGGTCTTTACATCTGGAACTCCTGTAGGGCACTGAGCCTATGAACGTCCTCTTTTAAAACAACAAACAGATGATGTTGGCCCTTGAGTAGTGGTAGCACTGGTGCACCACTTGGTGGGGCCACCTCAATAACTAGTCCCGGAATGGATGCCCCGTCATTAGGTGGGTTTTCCTCATTACCTCGTATCGGGATCCAGGCATGTCTTCCACATGGAGTAATACTGAGATAGATCATGATATAAAATAGTTAGAATGTTATATCTAGAGAGATGAATAGAGAATGAATATTAAAATCACAACAATTAATACAAGAAGAACATGCCCTTTTTCCCTACAACTAGTGTTTCCATGAACCATGTCGGGAAACAGGTGTCCAGATTTCAAGGGTACAGATATGTCAGTCTCTGCACCAACACTGGAGTCTCAGGCCTAAAATCTAATCTTGAAACATGTAACATTGTTGTTCACAAAAAAACAATAGATCCTTGGTCATTGAGGTAGAACCGACCAACCATTATACCAATTTTTCACGAACCATCCCCCGGGGCCCGTGCCATGACATTCCCCATGCCTGCCTCTCGAAGGCCAAGGTTTGGCGACTAGCAACGAAGGTGTCAACCAGCAAGTGGGAGGTGTTTTTCTAGACACCCTTATACATACACACACACACACACACAACCAAAAAGCTGAATGGTGAAAAACATTAATCGGAAATAGGATTAAAATATCAAGTAAAGCACTGAGTGGTGTAACTAGGCCAGTATACAAGCCCAACAAAAGAACTAAAAACATCAAGGAACAAAGGTAGAACTGATGACCATCTGTAGAAGATCCCACCTAATCGATGGAGTAGTGAAGCTACTGGAAGCTGAAGTAGTATGTCTTGTTTTCCTGGTCCTACTAGACCCCTCCTGGTCCCAGGACACAGTGTTCACATTGTAACTTCTTTCAGTCCCATCTTCCTGAGAACCCATACTGAAACATCAAACATCTTCACCAGACATAACACATGAAGGCATAGCCCGTGTAGCAGTGAGAAACTCAGTACATAGTAAGGGACCCCAAGACCTTTGATGGTCCTTCATAAATCATTAAAATAAATTATACCACAAAAAAACCATGATGTAAAACACAAAGATTATGCATTGTCAGCTCTACTCAGGTATATTCCATTGCATATGACTATGTCATCCATATATACTAGTCTCATACACAATGAAACATAAGGCCCCAACCTCAAGCCATTTCCAGGATTTCCAACAAAGGCTCAAAGCGTAACTAAAGGATCTGGAGTACACACTCCATGAATTGACCATCCATAATGAAACTCGTCTGAGAGACGTACACAATCATATACAACTCAACCATTCTTAAAGGAACTTTTGAAAGGATGTTCTCTATCAGAAACTTTTTTCAAGAACTACCTCTAGTGCCCAGTACTAGAGGTCTCGCAGTCATAGTCTTGCACCCGAGGAAAGACCAAGGGATACCATGTAAAGAATCCCACTACTCGACAATGAATTCAGTTGGGGAGCACTACTCCAGTCTAACCCACGATAGCTCAGCCACCCCAGTAAGAAGTGGGCCACACCTCAGTCTGTCAAGGGAGTTCTAAAATCTACCCTAGGTATCGATTACATAATGTGGATCAGACTAATCCTTGTAACTTCATCCTACAGTTTAGGGAACTCCAACACACCTGAAGGACCCTCTCCTAGTCAATACTCTAGTATGGGGGAGTACTACTCAATATACGAGGACCCACACCCTACCCAGTAGGGGAGTACAACTCTAATAGTTTGTTCACTGTGGAGGACCCACACACTAGTATTTCAGGGGAGCACTAACCCCAGGCTAGAGGATCAATACCCTGGAATGGAAGTAGAGTACCTACTCTACTGTGGCACTATATAAGGAAGACCTACACCCTGGGTTGATAGGGGAGTACCTACTCCTAACATAGAGGACCTGCACCCTACCTGGTAGGAGAGTACCTGACACTATGTGATTTAAGTATGGAGGCCCTATACCCCAGTCCAATAAGAGATTACCGACTCCAAATATAGGAAAACAATCTCAGAGGAAAATGAACCCGCACTCATGACGTGGTGATTCTTGTATCTACTGGAGTAGAGGAGTAATGAATACCCAACCCTTGAGTGATCAAGGGAGTAGGGGTCTAAACTCTCACTATAAGAAACACCCCAGTTCTTTCCTCAGGTTATCATTCATACCTCAACATCCATGATGTTACACAAGGAAGTAATCTCATGATCAATCATGTCATAAGGGTTCCAACGCAATAGATGATGCGTCAACCGGATACCCAGTCTGAAAGTTATAGTCATTTTAGTGTCGAGGGTCTGATTGGATTTGGGTATGATCCAACCAGAAAAACTAAAAATTTCTTCCAATTTCATGTAGAGTGTCTCAAATGGGCCTCCTCACCCAAAGATTTACGGTGCTGTAGACAGTTCATCGAACAGACATCCGGTTTAGGATTTACGCTTGTTGAAGCGAACTGGGTCGTAAGTGGGTCTGGGTATGATCTGACACAGTCAGACTGACCCGACCCAGCCCAGGGGACCCGATTTGAAGGGGATAGAATCGGACCAATTTGGAAAGGCCTAGTCCAACTCTCTGGGACATGGGCTCAGCCCATTGTGCCACAGGTTCAACCTAGTCCACCCGGCAATGTGTGGCCCGCTGGGCTGCGGAATCACTCAGCCAGCTGGCAGAGTACGGGGGATCGCTCCCCTCCTGAAAGGCTGAATCGATTAATGATTCTTCTCTTGGAGGTTCCACATCTGTTGGCTGGTCCATGTATACTATCCCGCTACAGACCCGTCGGCGTGGTTCCGCTCTCCGCAGTGGCTTTCCTCCACGGCGCGTTGCACTGCTCAGCAGCGGTGCCATATAGTGTCGTACCTCCTGGAAAGTATGCTTGGATCGATGTTTTATAGACCCAAGGGTGAGGCATCCACCCTCTTCCATGGCCCTCAACCATGGAATGCCAACGCAGCATGCCACCCCTCTTCATCAAGGACAGCATTGGCTGGCTTTCGCTTGTCTATCGTGGCACCCTTGGGCACCACCGTTCTTTGGTGGCCGGTGAGTGCCAGTCACGAGTCCCACCCAATTCCGCCGTCACATCGCCACATCATCTAGTCACCCAAATATAACACAACCATAATAGGTTCAGTGGATGGTCTTGACCTTGTTTGTTCAGCATGCACCCTCCGCATTCGCATTATAACATGGAAAGGGTTATTATATTATAAAAACACCCATAATGAAACCCCACATTAACCTCCTACATTAAAGAGTGAAATTCAGGTCATCCAGTTGGACGGTTCACCCTATGTTCATCATAATATTCAAGAATTGGGAAAAATTGGAGGAATCATGCATATAAACCCTACCCTATAATTGTTAGAAGGCATTGCAGATAAAGAAGAAGTTTCCACATCTGAAGATGTTCGTCGACGCTTGTTGTCGCCTATCGATTTCTCCAACGTCCATCGCATGAAGCTTCATTCTAGGATGGTGTAATTTGTCACTATACTTCATCAGAGTTTCCACTCTTTCATTCAAAAAACCCATTCCCAATATTCATTAAAATAGAGGGGAAGATAGGATCAATATACCGCACAATTAATGAGGTTCATTAATGAGTATAATTAATTATCCTATTTAATTATCTCAATGGTGTGGTTACACGTTCATTTAAATCTCTCAATAGTGTGGTTACAAAAATTATGATTAAAGACATTAAATGGTTTGATGTTGCACTGTGGTCCCACCATTGTTTTTTCAAAGGTTTCGTAAAGGAAAAATAAAATAACCAAATAATATTTTATTATTGTTTGTAAAGTCCAGAAAATTAACATTTTCCTCTGACCCTCACCTGTTGAAGTTATAATTTCTTTAAGAGAATATCAGCACTGTGGATTCAACAGTGCCCTCATATATTTAATCTGATAACTGGTTCAAAAGATAGAATTTTCAACCCACACGTTTACTAAGCATATCTTAAAAAAAGTTCAAAAAATTATTATGAGTCACCCTCAAACCACACCGGTCGAGGTTAGACTCTACCTAAGAAGAACAAGACCACATGAGCTCAATGGTACTCTCATATTTTCAATCCGAGTTTCTATTTATAAGATAAGGATTTTACAATAAAATAATTTTTACTTAAATGTTTTATTCATGTCTAAAAACTAAAATCCACCAGCATCACGTGCCGGCCAATGTTAGTATCTTCCTAAAGAAAGAATAAACTCACGAGTTTAGCGATAACCTCATATATTAAATCTGAGTCAATTTTTGTGAGTTATAAGCATTTAAAAAATAAAAAAATTTAATTAAATAATTTAATTTATGGTTTATTCTTTTTTGGTTTTTCTCACTATAGAATACACCACCTAAATTTAAGTCATTCCTCGGGTAAACCCAACATTCTGAACGCAACGGTGACCTCATATTTCTGATCCAGTAAACCATTTAATAGTTATTCATCCTTTTCAGGAAAATTCTCATGTGTGCTATTTAAAGATTAATTTTTTTTCGATGGATCATTCTAGGAACCTCTGGCATCGGAATCATGTGACATCAGATTTAGCGGTCTCGAAAGAATTAATTATAAATGAAAAAATTACAATGGTATTTTGAGACGTTATAGGTCATTGTCTCCACATAAATTAAAAACATTCCTCTTTTTGTTTATTAAAATGATTCATAAAAAAATTATTTCTTTTTATTGTAAGTAAAAGTCAATGGTGTTTTGTATATACCGTATAAAAGAAAGTGGTTAATATTATCAAAATATGTCTCAATGAAATGAGATTGAGATAAAGTCCCTTACAGAGATATTTTTGAAAATAAAATAGATCGATTATGTTTATCCACTATAATTAAACATAAATAATGTAGAAATACAATAGTGGAACCCAAAAGTCATTTCTAAAATAACCATTACTTGACATAATTGGAAAGTAGAAGATTAACCCAAAGAATGGAAATTAGGTTAAGAAGTTCCCTTACCTTGAGTCTACTTTGTCCCGTATGTTCC
Source organism: Viscum album (assembly GCA_963277665.1). Lineage (NCBI taxonomy): Eukaryota > Viridiplantae > Streptophyta > Magnoliopsida > Santalales > Viscaceae > Viscum > Viscum album. Next base: position 153,332,600 of record OY728163.1, read on the forward strand.
TTATTCATCCTGAATAATAAATATATGTTAATTTATACTTTCCTAAGAATCTTTTTCATTTTTATTATTCCTTTTATACAACTTATTAACATGTTACTAAAATTACATAATTATTTAGGTTAATATCTGTTGTTTTTTTTATATTAGGAACATGAGTCTAAAATGATGGTGTTATAATTAAATGTTATCCATGTGGTTAAAAGAACATTATCTTAAGATTAGTATTCATGATTAAAATATCATATATATCCGGTATATTTGTATTTATAATAGTCTACTACATTTGGATATATAAAAATTAAATGCACCGTTCATGGAGATAGTAAGCCTTACGTACGCATGAACGCTAATATCATTTCAATTTCATATTTAAAGGAATTAAAACTAAATTAAAGATATGTATATTATAATTCATGAATAATATCATATTTTACATATTTTCATTAATTCAATCCTATATACATTCCATGTATTGAATGAATGAGTCATATCACTTTGAGAGGTGGTAGTCCGCACTTCCTCAACTAAAATTATCGTATTTACACATCATGAAAAGCATAAAGTTAGGATTATAAATAAAAAATACAGTATTATAGAGACATTATAAATATAATATATGAATACATTACCATCATAATTTCCATCATAAGAGGTGGTAGGAGAAAATAGAACAATCAACATTTCATGAGGTAGCAGTTCTTAATACATAGAAATAATATATTCAGATCAATTAGATGGAGGTGTGTGTAAGTGTATGTCTAATCCTTCTCAGAAGAACATCCTAGTTCATTTTGTATACTGGTTTTTTAATTTAATCAATTAATACATATACAATAGTTAGTGTAGAAGTAAAACAATGGAAAAAACTTTAGATAAGATGATGCCTCTTAAAACGTGTAACACCCTTTGATTTGAGCCAAAAAGATTTCTATAATTGAATTATTCTTAAGGTAAGGCTTATAGGAGGAAGAGTGAGATGTTGGGAACTTATTTGGGCAGATTGTTTACAAACCAAGGGTCTTTAGAGATGTTATTAAATGGGTAGGGGTGATTCCCTTTTATAAGAGGGAGGAGGTGCACTTTAGGAATGATTTGAAGTATTATTTTATTATAAAATTATTTTCCATTTCAAATGGACCCGATGTCATTTATATCAAGTAAATGATTTTATTTGGGTTGAAATCTCTCAACCAATAGGTTTTATGCAAGTATCGGTCACAAATTTAACCTTATTTTTTTTGAATTATCCCTTTGATAACTAATTTAACTATTACCATGTCTTCTTGTATATCCTTAATATATGGTTAACATAGTTATTATAAAATTATAATAATACCAAAAGTAGTTTAATGATGACATTTTCAACATTATATAAGTCATTTGGTCGAATCATATGTTTTTAGGAGTGTTATATCATTTAATAAAATAGTTTTGTTTTAAAAAATAATTTATGGACATTTTTATACACTTCATATTATGACTTTTTGAAAATCATTAAAGACTTGATTCATTTGAAAAAAATTCATTAATTCAAAGATAAAAAGTCATAATCACCCCTAATATTATTTAATGGCATAAAAAGTTCCAAAAAATATTTTAATATTTATAATCTAATTTACTCATTTCATTCATTAAAAATGTAATAACTATGTCATTGTTGTTTCATAAATAAATTTACTTATATGATGTCTAAACATTATAAATAAAAAACCATGTTGTAGGAAATATATTTTTTCTTTTTAATCATTATTTATAGTCTAATATATCACTTATATAACCCCATATAAATTTTTTTTACTAAAAGATATATGTTTATGTTATATTATTCTATAAATTAATTATTATAAAATCTCATTTTTACATCCATGTGGCTCTATGGGGTCCCAAAACCAACCCAAGGATTACCATGGTTTGAAATATATCATCCAACTATATGACTACACATTTTATAGAAGTTTTATAATATTATTTTTACCCTTATTTACCAGATTTACCCTTTAACCATGGTAAATGAAAATATTAATGATGTTACTATTCATAATGTCTAAAAATAAAAGGTACCTATTTATATAGTTTGAACCTTATGATTCCAAAAATTTCTATGCAAATTCAAAACATAGAAGTTGAATTAATTAATTTAAAATTAATTCTCATTTTCAAATCCAAAAAATGGGGGGTTTTAAGAAGTAATAACTATCAAAATATTTAAATGTGTTTTTGTCCAATTTTAAATTAAAATTACTTCCAAAGACCATAATTGGATTAAAGGATAAAAGTATAATCCAATCATACATTAAAACCAATTAAAATAATACTCTATCTATATAAATAAATAAGATGAAATAACAATTTTAAATAAAAATGTATTATTTTCTACTATTCATAAAAATATGCATTTTATTAGAAAAGTACCATAATTTCATCCAATGTTATTTTTTTGTTTTGTTTCTATAGAATAATTTTATTTTTTTCAAATAGAACATATAAAAGTGAAACAACTAGACATAAAAATTGTTCACCATCAAAAGGTGGTAAAATGACCTCTTCAAAATATTGATGTATTTCATGATTAAAATAGAATTCGTTCTTATTTGAAGCCTATAATATTCATTAGATAAATGTTAAAAAAATTAATAAATATGTAAAATTAAAAAAATAAATTAGTTTTGTTCATTCCCAGAAATACAACAACTATGAGTTTACAACCATTTTAAATAATAATATTATTATATTAATTTTTGGTATATCTCATTTTTGTGTGAAACATATGATTTCAGAGAAACCCCTGGTTGCGTTTTGAGTACGCTATTGGAAAAAGAATCCACTTTAATTTGAAATTATTATCTTATTCATATGTATTAATAGAAATCAAAAAATATTATTCAATAAATACCTCGGTTAATACATCCTTCTTCCCTATTAGAAATTGTGCCCTCCCAATTTTAAAATCAGGCTCAAAAACTTCATTGAATTTCCCACATCAAAAAAATATTCAACAGAAATGTCACTTTAAACAAATGAAAGATAAGTACAATGGTCACCTGAGATAACACATACTAGTATTGCATGTTGTAAAACATGGATATGGTAGAGAAACTAAGTATCATGTTCTGATCCAGAGTGATAAAAAACATGACCAGGAGAAATATTACTACCAGAAAACCATAAACATGTGATAGGTAAAATTGTACTTGATTCCCCACTAGGAAACGAGAATGGAAAATTTTTTAGTTTTATATTTACTTTCATAACGTTGAGGAATTTATTTATGAAATTGACGAATAACATAAGAAAATAGACATACCATTCAAGTAGAGTTTTATCCTTTAAAAACATTTTTACACAAATTTATCTTTTCTCCAAACAATGAGAATTCATGATGACTTAGTCCCACATGAAGTGATTTAATAAAATTCTAGAGAATCCCATAATCCCAAAATATGAACTATATATTTTTCCCCTTTCTTCAGACTTTATCCAAAAAAATGTTTAGTACGAGATTAGATAACCCCCAAAAGGATAATCCTTTATAAAAATAAATAAAACACTTAATCTCTATAATTCGACAAATAGTACCCAATGTTCAACAAAGACCATTCAATACATAATTTTCCTTAAAATTCATCAATATAGTCCAAACTAAGATTGAAACCCAAAACTCAAAATAATTTGATCACATAGTCTTCAAAAATAAATCTTATCATTTATTACAAAACAACATTGACTAATCTTAAATTATAATACATTAAAGTAATTATCCTTATCAGATATTCTCAAAGACAGGATAATCATTTCAATAAATAAACAAAATCGCTATAATTCCACAATAAAAAAAATATATTTTTCCAAAATAAAATTCAACCATTACTCCTAAAATTCAAATCCCAGAGTATTATATTTTCCTTATGCATTTAGTGTTCCAAATATAGTGAACATCTTCCAAAATACCTTTTATAAATTAATCACCAAATAATTTTCCAATTCTATAGATATCTATTTCATATAAAATATGTTCCCAAAATCAACTTATTCTTGATCCATATAATTATTTAATTGAAAATAATTAGTCATACTAACCAGGGACTTCAAGTAGTCAAGTGGTAGGAGAGAAATCCCAGTAGCACTTTTGTTTTGTGTTTGATTCCCATAGCTGCCTCTGACACAACGGGTTGTCACATTGTTTGTGTGTTGTCCTTTTTAAAAAAATGTATAATTATAATAACATTAACAAGATGATATAAAATCCATAAATATATTTGTAACATGTTTTAACCTCAATGGTAATTTCGTACCTCACATTTTACATCCCAAAAACTAATAACCCATATTTTCCTAAAATTTAGGGATCATATAAACACTAATGATTCTTTATAACTATATCCACAAAAGAAAGGATAATTATTCAGCAATTAACATGTTTAAATAACAAACATAATGTTAAAAAATACCAAAAGTATTCTAAATTAATCCCATCATTCATATATTTAAGAATATCATATATCCATCATGACTCTTCAATTCCTAAAATGTTGAAATATTAATCATCAAACATTATTCATGATCCTTTATCCATGTTTTTTCATCTTATTATTTTATACTTATTTCCTACACTAAAATCATTTATAATGTCCTGTGATTCAATAATTTCAAAACAAGACCAATGTAATAATACATGCCTTTCATAGATCATTTTCTGTTTCTTAATCTTCAATTGGTATGTAATTAGGTATTGGTAAACATATATTTGTACAGTCCTGCTGATCCCATTATCGAACCTGCTTCGTAGGACATCAATTTTCATAATGATCATGCACACCACATTTAAATCATTCAATTGGTCACTTAGAAATACCTTCTTTCCCTTTATTAGAGTCAACTGAATGCTAACATTTTTCTATGGTAGATTATTGCTTTATGACCATCATTACCACATCAATAACATCCTCCCATCCCTTTGGAGAATTTTCTTAGGTGTTTCTTTCCACATACCTGACGCATAGTTTTTTAAATATACATACCTTTAGGATTAATACTTTAACATTGATAGGGATTAATTTCTCACATATATTATTCCTTATAAAAATAAACATTGTTCAAGCGGTCAAAAATGATTCCAGATAGTTGGTTAAGAATAACCACAAGTGTTCTCATTAGAGCTCCCATTTCATTCAGTTGAGTATTCTGAAATCCACCATAGTTTCCTTCACATCCACTGTTACTTTGGTGAATTATTGATCCAACCATTTACGGAAACCAAAATTTTAGTGTGAGTATATCTGTAAAATCATCATATACTATCTTATGACAAGCTTAAAAACTAAGATATTATTATTCATTTCATGTTAAACTAATTCAATTTATAAAATATAACTATGAATCATTATATTATGATAGCCATTTTGGTTATATATAACTTTTAACTTATTCTTAAATAACACCATAACAACTAAAAGTATCTAAACATGCCTCTAATACCAATAATAAGGCCCCATCCTTAAAAATTACTTAATCTAGAGATAATTTGATAATTTGAAATTAATTCACATCAAGGATATTTTAAGGATTATAGATTTATATAATTAGGCTTTAAATTGTAAATAACATCTTGAATATTAGAGGTGGAAACTTCTACTCACAATCTTTTTTTATAAAACAAAAACTCTTTCAAACAAAATATGACATCATTTCATGTTTTAATAGCTTAACTTTTCCTTCATATCATCATGGACTCTATTATTCATTATGTCCTGTGAGAAATATTTCAAAACATGGGATGAGCATAAAAATCTCACTAAGGGATATGTAAAGAAAGATAACTGTTAGTCTTGTAAAAACATATAAACCCTAAAAACATTATCATAAAGTAATACTTTTCACATTTAAGAAGTAGAAAAAAACACTTCATTGAATATAAGATCATTTCTTACCCATTTTTTTCCAAAATATTACCATAAATCCAATAGAAAGAAACATATAACATATAATGGTATCATTTTATATAAACATACTTAAATTTAATAACTATATGGTCGACTTCTATAGATATCACTAAATGGAAGATCCATACGACCGAATTCCATACCCAACGCATTGGAGGTTTTAAGATGACCAACCTTACTTGGTTTATCATGGAACCAACCGCAATTTTGTTTATCACATAACCACCAATCATTGGTTTATAATATAACAACCCTTCAAATTTATGAGTTCTATTATTAAATAAAAACACATACAATATTTCTATTATCAACATTCCACTAATAAAATTTCATTTTCAATCAAAAAATAATTTCAAGATATAGAAATACTTAATCTATTTCTAAAACATTTTTCAATACCAAAATAAAAAAAAATTAAATAAGGGATTTAGATTCTTTTTGGAAAAATAGGTCTTATAGATGATGCCAAATATCAAATAATGTTTACAACATGAGAGAGGTTGTTGTAGCCGAATAAGTTAAAAACATTCCTTTTTTCAATTAGTAAAACACTTCATCAAAAAAATATTCCCTTTGAATGAAAGTAAAAGTAAAATGGGTTTATTATACAATGTATAAAAGAAAGATGTGTATATTATCAAAATATACGTCAATGAAAGGAGATTGAGACAAAGTCCCTTACAAAGAAAATTTTGTAACTAAAATATATTGATTATGTGTATTCAACATATTTAAACATAAGTAATGAATAAATACAAGATATGAAAATTAAATGAAATTTCTTACATAATCATAACACATCATATTCAAAAAGTAGAAGATTAATCCAATGAAAGGAAATTGGGCTAAGAAGTTCCCTTTCCATGAGTTGTATTCGTCACGTACATTCCTTGTTCTTCTTGAATAATAATTTTAAGTTAATTTATATATTCTTAAAAACTTTTTTAATGTTTATTATTCCTTTTAGGTCACTTATTACCATGTTATAAAAAATAGAAAATTATATTATTTAATATCAGTTGTTTTGTCGATATTGGGTACATGAGTCAAGAATTATCTTTCCATAATTACAAATTGTCCATGTGGTAAAAATTAAATTATCTAGAAAATATTATTCATGATTTTAATATCATATATATATTGTATATATGTATTTATAATAGTCTATAAAATTTGGAGATATGAAATGAAATGCACTATTCATAGGGAGAGTAAGCCATACGTACTCATGAACGCTACTTTCATTCAATTTTCATGAATAAAAAAAATTAAACTAAATGATACATAGGTATATTAAAAGTAAATTATAATATAAAATGTAAATATGTTATTTAATAAATTATTTTATACATTCCATGTCTTGCATGAATGTGTCATATCACATTGAGGGGGTGGTATTCTGTACTTCCTTGAACTAAATTATCATATTTACAAATCATGAAAAGCATAAAAGAATATTTGTAAAAAAACTGAAGTATCATAGAGAAAATATAAATATAAAATATTTCACATATAAATATAGTTTCATCATAATGGCCACCATTATAGGTCGTAGGGGAAAATCTAATAATCATCGTTTTGTGTGGCCGATGTTTACCATACACAGAAATTGTATGTTCGTATCCATAAGATGGAGCTGTGTGTAAGTGTAGTCATAATCCTTCTCTTAAATACATACTAGTATATTTAGGATAAATTTTTTTTGTTAAATCAAATAATAATAATAGAATAGGTAGTGTTTAAGTAAAATAATGGAAATGAGCTTTTGAGAAGATGTTACCTCGTAAAACGTGTAACACCCTTTTATTTGAGCCAAAAGGAATTCTTGAATTGACTTATGACTAATGAATGTATTCTTGGAGAAAGATAATAATTTTGAAAGATTATTGGGGAATAGGTTGGATGAGGGAAGGTTCTTGATAGGTGTGATTAAATGGGTAGGGGTGAGGCCCTTTTATAAGAAGGAGGATGGTAACTTTTGGAAAGTTTTGAAGTATTATTTTATTAAAAAAACTTTTTCATTTTAAAATTGTCCCAACTTCATTTATATCAAATATATATTGTAGTTGGGAGAAAATATCTCAACCAATTGGTTATAGAAAATTCAAAGTCACAAATGTAACCTTATCTTTTATCATTAACCCTTAGTTATCAAATTTAACTCTTCCAATGTCTTCTTGTATATTTATACTACATGGTTAATATACTTACTATAAAATGCCCATAAAAATCAAGTTGTTCATTAATTAAATTTTCAGCATTATGTTAGTCATTTTGAATTTTTTCTGATTTTTTGTACTATTATATGATTTAATAAAATATTATTTGTTTTTAAAAAATAATTTTTGTCAATTTTTGTACTCTTCATATCATAACTTTATAAAAATCCATGAAACTTGATTATTTCAAAAAAAATCATTAATTCAAAGATAACAATTCATAATTATCCCCAAAATTCGTGTATGTTATAAAAAGTTGCAAAATAAATTTATTCTAAAATATAATCTCATTTATTCATTTCATTTATTAATAAGTTAACCATTACTTCATCATTATGTGACAGATAAATTTATTTATTTGATTTATAAAAATTATAAATAAAAAACCATGATGTAAAAAATCTTTTTAGACATACAATTATTTTTTTATAGTCTATGATATAACTTATATAACCCCATAGAAAAATTGTTTTTGTAAAAGATATATGTTTATGTTATATTTTTATTCACATTAAATTAATTGTTATAAAATGTAATGTTCACATCCTAGTGGCTCTGTGGGGTCCGAAAATATACCCAAGGATACCAATGGTAGGAGATAAATAATTAGATAGTATTAAGACCCATTTTAGGTAAGTTTAAGAAAAACAATTTAACCTCATTTACCTGATTTACCCTTTTTACCATGGTATTTAAAATAATTACTGAAGTTACTATTCTTAATTTCTAAAAATAAAAGGCTTCTATTTAAACAGATTTATCCTTATAATTCCTAATATAGAATCTTTTTTTACATATTCAATATATAGAATTTTTAGTAATTAATATAAAATTAATTCTTGTTGTCAAAACCAAAAAATTGGTTTTTATGAAATAATAACTATCAAAAGATTAACATCTATTTATGTAAAATTTAAAAGTGAAATACTTAAAATGACAATAATTGGATTAAATGATTAAAATATAATCCATTTAAAATTTAAAACCAATTAAATAAATAATATAACTATATAAAAAAATTAGATAAAAAGTCAGTTTTGAATTAAAATGTAGTAGTTTTCACTATTCATAAAAATATTTATTTTATTAGAAAAATACAAAAAAATTTATCAAAAGTAATTGTTATGTTATGAGAATATATAAAGTGATTATTTTTTAAATAGAACATATTAGAGTTAAAAAAATATTTAAAAAAGGGGTTCTCCTTCAAAAGGCATCAAAACAATGTTTTATAAATATTACAGTATTTCATGCATAAAATCAGATTCATTCTTATTTGAAGCCTCTAATATTCATTAGATACACGTAGAAAACATTTCATAAATATTTAAAATAACAATATAGTTAGTTATGTTTATTCCGAGCAATCAAATGTCTATGATTTAACTACCATTTAACATATTAATATTATTATATTATTTTTCTATATAACACAATGTCATGTGCAACGTAAGATTTTGGAGCACGCCATTGTTGTGTTTTGAGTATGCAGTTGAAAAAATCTTACCATTTAATGTAAAATTAATATCTTATTCATAAGTATTAATAGAAATGAAAACTTATTATTCTATAAATACCTGGGTCGTTACGAAATGGTAAGAAAGTTGTAGGGTTAGATGGAGTACCACATTATATAATATCATATCGTGATTTGTTGTTTACCAAAATGTTCTGGTGAACCCTTTATAAATAAATTGATAAAAAATTGAGTGTAAGCAGTACTTATCATTTTCAAACTGATGGTTAGTCTGAAAGAACAATTCAAACCCAACAGGATATATTGAGATCTTGTTCACTAGATTTCAATGGTGGATGGGATCAACACCTTCCTCTAATTGAGATTTCTTATAACAATATATTTCACCAAAGCATTCAGATTTCACCTTAATAATCCATATATGGGAATAAATGCAGTTCTCCAACTTTTTGGGATGATGATAGAAAAAGAAAGCTATTAGGGCCTGAGATCACAGATGAAATGGTCTAGATAGTTATAACCATTCACCATCATATCAAGGTAGATCGAAGACAATAAAACATTTATGATGATAATTGTTGGTGTGATCATGAATTTGAAGTTGGAAAAAGTGTTTTTATGAATCTCACCAGGTAAGAATGTAATGATAATCAAGAAGAAGGGGAAACTAAGTCCTAAGTATATCAACCCCTTTGAAATTACTGTTCTTATGAGGACATAATCCAATTTTGGGAACTTTCTAAAAATCTCTCTCAAGTCTATGATGTGTTCCATGTATTACTCATAGGGAGTGTACAGACCTGACCCTTCACATGTATTGAAATCAGAGGCCATACCGCTGGAGCAGGATCTTTCTTATGAGGATCAACATGTTGAAATTTTATTCTAATCATAGAATGTTCTACGAAACAAGACCACTCACCTGGTTAAGGTTTTTTGGAGAAATAACCAGTTAGAGGAAGATACATGGTAACTTTAGGATATGATGAATCATAAGTATCCTTAATTGTTTTTACATAAGTAATGAATTTCAAGGTCAAGACTCATCTTAAGGGGGGTATAATGTAACACTTCAAGTTTTTATGGACCAATTTTTTCTGAATAAATTTAAATTTTTTATATATTGCAATTCACTATGTCAAATATTATTTTTCAAATGAACTGACTCGGCGTACGTTACATGAAACACCAACATGGCGTATGACACACGCAACACTGAGTTTCTAAAAAATATCTCTATTTTTTATTATTTAAATTAGAAAATTATAACCAAGAGGTTAAAATTAATAATATTAATATTAATAACTACTTTTAAAATATTTTTTAATTTTTTTATATAAATTAAACATAATATTTCTTTTAAACTCCCTTTTATGTTTAAACATTCTGTTTTTAATGAAAAACTTTTTAAAATAAATTTAATTTTAGAAAAATTTATATATTTAATTTTATAAAATAAATATCATTTGGAATTCATAAAATATAAATTATATTAGGGTTAATTTTTTATATTTTCCAAAAAACATAAATTTTTTATGAATACTGAAAAATACTATTTTTTCGTTAGAAATATCTTTTTGTATAATTAATATTTAATGATAAATGATATTTTAAATTATTTTAAGGTCGTATTAGATAAATATTGTAACTAAAAATAAAATTAAATACATTATAATCATTTCCACTTTAATACTCAATATAAAATCTTGACAAATGTTGAACATTTTCCTACTTTAAAACACTGTTATTTCGTCTCGTCTACGGGATTAACACTAATCTTAATTTTTTCTCTTCTACTAAGTGAATTTAAAAGATATTATATACACCATTTTATTCAGTCTAATATTTTGATTCTAATTATACCATGTTAATTTTTTTCCAAAATTATTAGTATAATTGATAAAAATTAATCACAGCGGTTGAGACAAAATTAAACTTAATTACGGACTAAACCATAATAGTAAGGGCCCAAATTTCATAGAAACTTATCCAAAACCTATTTAATTTCAAAATTGCGTCCATTAACTTTCCATTATCATGTTGTTTTTTGTTTTTTAATACTTTATATATGTAATAACATTTGTACACCTAATTCGTTTCTAAAAATTCCATGTGTAACGCCCCAAACCTAGATACCCAGAGTCAGTGCATTATTACATAACATTGGCATGATCACAAGAAAGATCAAATCTTGAAATACCGATTAGTTTTGTAGCCTTGGAAACACTAGATATATTCATAAGTCTTACGTTACATCATAAAATGAAAAACTACTACAACAACATATTTTCTCCATAATCCACACTCATATCCCCACATAATATCCCTGCAGGTCATTCATAATTTACTTCTTCACTTCCTGTGAAAAAATAAAACATAGAAAAGGGGTGAGCTCAAATGCCCAGTAAGGATAATAATATAGCGGAAACATTCAAAAATAAGCATAAACACTTAAGGCAATGTATAATTAAAAAAAAAGCCTTTTAAACTTTGAACTTCAACATAGTATGGAAAAAATAAAATGAAATAATGCCATTTACTTATTCACATGGATATTCTACTAATCAAATAATCACATGCAATATCAATAACCACTTTCATAATGATGGAATGAATAATTCCAGACTATCATAACTACATAGCCAAGGCCTCGTGCCAAGACTACAAATAAGATTTTGCCAAGGCCTTGTGCCAAGACACTAGTTTGTCTCATGAGACCTACCGATTCATCGAGGAGCTATAGCGGGCTCCACCCTTCACATATTAAGTCCAATGCATTCCCATATAAAAAGGATTAAACATGACATAAACATTCGTATTAAAACTAGCATACGAAATGTCAATACATTCACCATAAACCATGAATGGTATAAAAATATCACATCCACAGTAAAACATATCACAAAACCTTCAATACAATATAGAAGTTTTGTATCATAATAAATCAACTTTAAATAAGCGTAAAATCCATCAAAGGATGTTGACATAGATGAAATCAAAATTCTTTTTAAAGAAACATCTCTTTCTATTTTGAAATCATTTAAGAGTAATATATTTATAAAATAAAACATTTTCTTTGAAAATATTCTTATAATCTTGTAAGGGAAGCTTTGAAGATTTTATAAAGGAGGAAAATAGCTGCACCCGCCGTATAAGTTAAAAAAACATTCTTACCTTAATTCTGTCGAAAAGGATAAAAAGGACCATGTTTTGAAAACGACGGAAAGATTCCTTTATAAACCTCTTATAAAAAGTCAAACAAAGGTATAAATGACTTTAACCCATATTCTAGTAAATAGAAAAAATGTTTTGAAATTCATTTTTAAGAAACATGGATGTGGATGATAAAGAGATCCCAGTAGATTATTACGTATAAACAACCTCAGATAATGAAGAGATTGTGAAATAACCCTTACCTTGTACTTTTCCTTGGTTGGGGTAGGTTAACCTCCTATATAATAGTGAAATAATTGTTCTTAAATTATAAAAGAATCATATATAGTAATATGATATCATATATGATCTTTTGACTTTGCTTTGTTAATAATATCTTAGTATTATCGTTGTTTCGGGTGTTAACTTACTCATTTTCATTTATATGTTTTGTTACGTAAGCCATGTTTGTAATGGATAGGTTGTATATTATTAATATCCAGAATGATAACAAGTCCTTAATCATAATTTTTAAATCATTAAATGATAATTATACTTGAATGGATACGATGGAGAATGAATCGCATCGCATTCGTGGAGACGGTAGTCCGTACGTACGCACGAGCGACAATATCATTCTTTTGATATTAAAATAATATATAAGTTGATATTATATCATATATACAGAATCATTATCATGTTATATTTATTATTTACATGAGTTACACATAATTATTATACCCATCCAAATAATAATATATTGAATAACAATTACACCAAGACGTGGAGACGGTAAGCCGTACGTACGCACGTATGGTGACATGTTATTCAAAGGGTGGATAGAATAATGAATATGGTTGTACCATATTTATAATAACATCATAGTATATATATGATACTGGAGTTATTATTTTATAATGGTAATAACAAAGAAATAAGAAGTGGAAGAAGAAAGGAACTTGAAAAGGGGTGGTGAAAACATTACCTCTTCTTCGGGTTCTTCCTTTTGATTTGATCAAAAGTCCTCCTTACGTTGGCTTTTTGATCAAACTAAGGACTCTAGGTTGTAGTGAGGGAAGTTGGGAGAGTATTTGGGTAGAGTTTGGCCGAGCCAAAAGGCTTTGAAGGTGTGAAGAAATAAGGAGGAGGAGTGCCCTTTTATAAGAGGGGTGAGGGGCACCTTTGGAAAAGCTAGAAATATTAATTTATAATAAATTCATATTCGGTTTTTAATGGCTCCAATGTTGATTATTTAAATTTCAAGGTGGGTATAGGTAGAAAACCACTCATAAAATATAATTTAGACAGGTTTGGGTCATTATACTAACCTTATATTTAAGTAATAATTCTAAGTTAATTAGTTTCACTTTTACAATGTCTCTTTGTATTTTTATATTATAAGGTTAATAAACTTACCATATACATCCAATAGACCCCCAAGTGGTCCATTAATGATGAACCTATCATGATATAAGTCTCTTTTCCGAACCTTAGATTTTTAAGAATTTAATATCAATTAATAATATAATATTTGTTTTAAGAACTCTTTTATGTCAAATTTGACACTATTCAATAGTTGATTTTTGTGAAACTCAAAACAGATTGATTACTTCATAAAAAGTAAATTAAATCAATCATAATATATCATATTATCCTATAAAATTATTTTAATTCATTAAACGTTTCATATTATATTTATTTGGGTATTTATAATATCAATTATTTTAATTTTTCACTATTATAGTAATTACTTCATCATCATTGTGTCATAAATAAATTAAATTATTTAATGTCTAAAAATTTTAAATAAACTATAATTATGTATTAAATCATTGTATCTTTCTAATAAATATTTATAATCTAAAATCCAACATATATAACCTTATGTAAAAATTGTTTTTCTAAAAGATATATGCTTGTGTCATTTTTGTATTCATTTTAACTTAATTAAAATAAAGTGTCCCTATCACCTACAAGTGGCACCATGGGGTCCCAAAATCGACCCAAATATCCCTATGGTCGAACATGTATCAACCAATAATTCTAGGACACGTTTTAGGGTAATTTAGTATTATTATAATATTATTTTTTAACCCTTATTTACCGGATTTACCCTTAACCATGGTAAATAAAATATTTACCACAGTAATTATTCAAAATGTCTAAAAATAAAAGATACCTATTTACACAATTTGAACATCCTGATTCCAAATATGGAATCCATTTTTCTAAATTCAAAACACAGAAGTGGCAGAAATTAATTTAAAATTAATTCCCGCTGTCAAAACAAAAAGCATGTTTTTAAGAGATAATAACTATCAAAAGATTGACACTTGTTTATGTTTGGTTTAATTTTAAAATTATGTCCAATGACCAACATTATATTAAATGGTAAAAATATATTATAAATATACTTTAAAACCACTCAAATTAATAATTTATCGCTATTAATTATTTTGATTAAAAAAGTTGTTTTTAATTAAAATTTAGTAATTTTCACTATTCATCAAAATATTAATGTTATCGGAAAAGTACCGAAATTTCACCTTATGCTAAATTTGATATTACGAATCCAAAAATGAAGTCCATTTTGAAATATAATATATATATAATTTCAAAAAGTAGGTATTACTATTCATAACGGCTAGTTTGATTGGTTATGGTGTGTTAGAACTCGGTGTTGCGTACAACACACGCTATAACATTATTCAAAGAGAAGCGTACCGTAGAAGCTTGGGGTGTTAAATTCTCCCCTCCTTCAAATAATTTCATCCTCAAAATTTCTAGAATACTTATCACATGAAAAGACTCGGGTGTTTCTTCATCATAAGTTCCTCGGGTTCCCACGTTGCCCCTTCCATCTTATGGTTTCTCCACAAAACTTTTACCAGACGCGTCGTCCGGTTTCTCAGTACTTGTTCTCTCGTATCAAGAATCCTGACAGGATCTTCGCAATAAGACATATCAGGTTCCAGTTCTAATTCTTCATAGGTGAGTACACACGTTGGGTCTGGCATGTATTTCCTCAATAGAGATACATGGAACACATAGTGATCTTTGGAGAGACTTGGCGGCATTGCCAATCGGTAAGCTACAACCCCAATTTGTTCTAGAATTTCGAAGGGTCCGATGTACCTGGGACTCAATTTACCTTTCTTACCAAAAGGTATGACTCCATTCCATGGAGATACCTTCAGGAAAACATGATCACCGACATAAAATTCCAAATCCTTCCTTCGATTATCGGCATAGCTCTTCTGCCTACTTTGAGCTGCTTTAATGTGATTTTGGATTACCTTCACCTTTTCCACCATTTCCTCCACCAGTTTTGGGCCTACAAGTTATCTTTCACCAACGCCATCCCAACAGGTTGGTGTATGACATCTCTTTCCATATAATGCTTCATATGGTGCCATATGAATACTTGAATGGAAGCTATTGTTATAGGAGAATTCTACCAGAGGTAAATACTGATCCCACATACCTTGAAAGTCAAGTGAGCAAGATCTCAACATGTCTTCTAAGGTTTGAATAGTCCGTTCTGATTGTCCGTCTGTTTGAGGGTGGTAAGCAGTGCTCAAATGAAGTTTAGTATCCAGGGATTTCTAAAGACTTTTCCAGAATCGTGAAGTAAAATGGGGATCACGATCAGAAACAATCGATAGGGGTACACCATGAAGTCTCACAACTTCATTAATATATAGTCTTGCTAGACGTTCCAGGGGTAGATCTTCTCTTACAGCAAGAAAATGTGCTGACTTGGTAAGACGATCAACAATAACCCATATTGCATCGTTCCTTCTAGGAGTCCTTGGTAGCCCCATGACAAAGTCCATCGTAATATTGTCCCATTTCCACTCTGGTATGGGAAGAGGTTGCATGACTCCTCCAGGTTGTTTCCTTCCAGCTTTCACTTGTTGACAAACCATACATCTTGACACAAAATCAGCAATATCCCTCTTCATGTTGTCCCACCAAAAATGTTCCTTCAAATCTCTATACATTTTGGTGCTCCTAGGGTGTATAGAGAAATTGGAACTATGAGCATCATCCAGCAATTCCCTTTTTAGATCAGGTATATCGGGAACACAAAGTCTCTTCCCAAATTTCAAAATTCCATCTTCATACACAAAGTCTCTCAGTCTCCCATCATTCACAGCTTTAATCTTATTTTGAAATTCTTCATCATCGGTCTGAGAACTCTTAATACTTTCTAGAAAATATGGTTTGGCAACTATTTGAAAAAGCATTGATGTTTCACCTTCCCTGGTTATTCCCATGTCGATCTGCACTAGATCCATCAAAATTGTTTCCCTTTCAATTCTCATCACGTTCAAAACTCCATGGTCTTTTCTACTCAAAGCATCTGCCACCTTTTTTTCTTTCCCCGGGTGGTAGTGTATCGTACAATCATAATCCTTGAGTAATTCAAGCCATCTCCTTTGCCTCATGTTGAGTTCTTTTTGTGAGAAAATATACTTCAAACTCTTGTGATCAGTATAAATCTCACATTTTTCACCATAGAGGTAGTGCCTCCATATCATCAAAGCAAAGATCATAGCTGCTAACTCGAGATCATGAGTAGGATAGTTTTGTTCATGAATTTTCATCTGTCGTGATGCATAGGCAATAACTCTATCATTCTGCATAAGGACACAACCAAGTCCTTTCTTCGATGCATCACTATAAATAACGAACCCATCATTCCCCGATGGTAGAGTCAATATAGGATCATTGGCTAATCTTCTCTTCAGTTCTTCAAAACATTCTTCACACTCTTTTTTCCAAACAAATTTAACCCCTTTACGTGTGAGCTTCGTTAATGGGTCATCCAATCGGGCAAAATTCTGGACGAAACGTCGATAATAACCTGCCAAACCAATAAAACTACGTAGCTCAGTTATACTCGTAGGTGCTGGCCATTCATGGATCGCCTTGGTCTTAGAAGGATCAACATAGATTCCATCTTTAGAGACAATATGGCCATGAAAAGAAATCTCATGAAGCCAGAATTCACACTTGCTAAACTTCCCATATAATTCATGCCTCCTTAGAGTCTTCAAGATAATGCGCAAGTGATTTTCATGATCTTTGTAGGTTTTGGAGTATACCAAGATATCATCAATAAATACCAGCACAAATTCATCAAGATACTCCTTGAAAACTCTATTCATCAGATCCATGAATATAGAGGGTGAATTAGTCAATCCAAAAGGCATTACAGTAAACTTGTAATGTCCGTACCTGGTTTGAAATGTTGTCTTCGGAATGTCTTCCTTCTTTACACAAAACTGATGGTATCCAGATCAAAGGTCAATCTTTGAAAAGTATTGAGCTCCATGCAGTTGGTCAAATAAATCATCAATGTGAGGTAGGGGATACTTTTTATTTATCATTATAGCATTGATCTCCCTGTAGTCGATACATAACCTCATAGATCCATCTTTCTTTTTAACAAAAAGAACAGGGGCTCCCCATTCCATTCAAGCAAGTACCGGGGTGTTTCTTCCGATATTTACCAGAGGATAGATATTCAACCTTTCCTTTCTTCCCCTTATTTCCATCCCCAGATTGATCAGCAGGCCTCTTATTCTCTTGCTTTGCTTTAAAGTCATAAGACTTAGAGAATTCTTTTTCGGTCTTGATAGCACATGAGACAATGTCTTCGTATGATCAGAATGATTGTGAGACTAATGCTTGATGGAGAAATGGTTTTAACCCATCAAATAAATGATCAATATTACTTCTTGGGTTACGTATATAATCACCATCATACCTTTCTAACCTTGTAAAGTTAGCCTCATACTTTGTGACATTCTCATCCTCCTTCTATCTTAGACTCAGAAATTGCCTTTCCATATCTGCTCGATGGTCGCGAGGAAAGTTTTTTTCTAAAAACAGATCTTTGAACTCCATCAATTCCATATTTGATACTTCATCATCTTCCTTCGTATTTTGAATCAATTACCACCATTGATCAGCATCTCCAGTGAGGCGGTAAACTGCCATGATAACTTTTTCCCTTTCACTGCTCCCCAAAGCCTGAAATATTTTCTCTAGGGAATTTATCCATTGCTCAACTACTAAGGGATTTGTACTCCCATTGAACATTGTGGGTTGTTGCCTCATGAATCAATCTAACATTGATCCTCCACGCTGTGGATCAGGGTGCTCCATATGGGTAAGGTTATTATTCATAACCTGAGTGAGTTGTCCCAGTATGGTGATTAGCTGATCGGAACCAGTTGCATCACCAGCTCCACTATAATTATCTTGAGCAGGAGGGAAATCCCTACATGGAGCACGTGCATTGATTCGATTTCCATTTCTTCCACTGGGCACCATTTCTAAACAATGGCATAAACTACATCAGTTTATGAATCAAAATACATAATCCCATACTTATAAAACACTTAACATAAATTGAACTATTTATGGATATAATCCATAATGATAAAAATGTTTTATTTGAGGAAGTATATACTCATAATCCCTTTATAATGATTTTTAAAGAAAATTAGAGTTATCCTAAGCATATCCCCCAGGAGTGTCGTAACCAAGAGTGCAGCAAGGCCCATTGTCGTGCACCAGTTCCTGTTCAAGTCTAGCTCAAAGCGGTGTTTTTGGGTTTTACCCCTTGGTACATATGTGCCAAAGCCGCCTCTACCTGCTCGTATTCAGACATGGATGTATTGCTCGGAAAACACACAAAATCTCTACAATACCAAAATTCTAGGAAGTTCTTCTATACTAATCCTCAAAGTTCATCTTAGTTCTACGTGCTCTAATCAGAGTTTATCTAAATCTAGCTTCCAAGGTTTGTACTAAACTTCCTCTGATACCAACTATAACGCCCCAAACCTAGATACCCAGAGTCAGTGCATTATTACATAACATTGGCATGATCACAAGAAAGATCAAATCTCGAAAGACTGATTGGTTTAGTAGCCTTGGAAACACTAGATATATTCATAAGTCTTACATTACATCATAAAATGAAAAACTACTACAACAACATATTGTCTCCATAATCCACACTCATATCCCCACATAATATCCCTGCAGGTCATTCATAGTATACTTCTTGACTTCTAGGGAAAAATAAAACATAGAAAAGGGGTGAGCTCAAATGCCCAGTAAGGATAACAATATAGCGGAAACCTTCAAAAATAAGCATAAACACTTAAGGCAATGTATAATTAAAACAAAACCTTTTAAACTTTGAACTTCAACATAGTATGGAAAAAATAAAATGAAATAATGCCATTTACTTATTCACATGGATATTCTACTAATAAAATAATCACATGCTATATCAATAACCACTTTCATAATGATGGAATGCATAATGCCAGACTATCATAACCTCATAGCCAAGGCCTCGTGCCAAGACTACAAATAAGATTTTTCCAAGGCCTTGTGCCAAGACACTAGTTTGTCTCATGAGACCTACCGATGCATTGAGAAGCTATAGCGGGCTCCACCCGTCACATATTAAGTCTAATGCATTCCCATATGAAACGGTTTAAACATGACATAAACATTCGTATTAAAACTAGCATACGAAATGTCAATACTTTCACCATAATCCATGAATGGTATAAAAATAGTACATCCACAGTAAAACATATCACAAAACCTTCAATACAATATAGAAGTTTTGTATCATAATAAATCAACTTTAAATAAGCGTATAATCCATCAAAGGATGTTGACATAGATGAAATCATAATTCTTTTTAAAGAAATATCTCTTTCTATTTTGAAATCATTTAAGAGTAATATATTTATAAAATAAAACATTTTCTTTGAAAATATTCTTATAATATTGTAAGGGAAGCTTTGAATATTTTATAATGGTGGAAAATAGCCGCACCCTCCGTATAAGTTAAAAAACATTCTTACCTTAATTCTGTCGAAAATGTTAAAAAGGACCTTGTTTTGAAAACGATGGAAGGATTCCATTATCAACCTCTTATAAAAAGTCAAACAAGGGTATAAATAACTTTAACCCATATTCTAGTAAATAGAAAAAATGTTTTGAAATTCATTTTTAAGAAACATGGATGTGGATGATGAAGAGATCCCAGTAGATTATTACGTATAAACAACCTCAGATAATGAAGAGATTGTGAAATAACCCTTACCTAGTACTTTTCCTTGGTTGAGGTAGGTTAACATCCTGTATAATAGTGAAATAATTGTTATTAAATTATACAAGAATCATATATATTAATATGATATCATATATGATCTTTTAACTTTGCTTTGTTAATAATATCTTAGTATTATCGTTGTTTCGGGTGTTAACTTACTCGTTTTCTTTTATATGTTTTGTTATGTAAGCCATGTTTGTAATGGATAGGTTGTATATTATTAATATCCAGAATGATATCAAGTCCTTAAAAATCATTTTTAAATCATCAAATGATAATTATACTTGAATGGATACGATGGAGAATGAATCGCATCGCATTCGTGGAGACGGTAGTCCGTACGTACGCACGAGCGACAATATCATTCTTTTGATATTAAAATAATATATATGTTGATAGTATATCATATATACAGAATAATTATCATTTTATATTTATTATTTACATGAGTTACACATCATTATTATACCCATCCAAATAATAATATATTGAATAACAATTACACCACGATGTGGAGACGGTAAGCCGTACGTACGCACGTATGGTGACATGTTATTCAAAGGGTGGATATAATAATGAATATGGTTGTACCATATTTATAATAACATCACATTATATATAAGATACTGGAGTTATTATTTTATAATGGTAATAACAATGAAAGAAGAAGTGGAAGAAGAAAGGAACTTGAAAAGGGGTGGTGAAAACATTACCTCTTCTTCGGGTTCTTCCTTTTGATTTAATCAAAAGGCCTCCTTAGGTTGGATTTATGATCAAACTAAGGCCTCTAGGTTGTATTGAGGGAAGTTGGGAAAGTATTGGGGCAGATTTTGGCCGAACCAAAAGGCTTTGAAGGTGTGAAGAAATTAGAAGGAGGAGTGCCCTTTTATAAGAGGGGTGAGGGGCACCTTTGGAAAAGCTAGAAATATTAATTTATAATAAATTCATATTCGGTTTCTAATGGCTCCAAAGTTTATCATATAAATTTCAAGGTGGAGATAGGTCGAAAACCACTCAAAAAATAGATTTTAGACAGGTTTGGGTCATTATATTAACTTTATCGTTATGTATTAACTCTAAGTTAATTAGTTTCACTTTTACAATGTCTCTTTGTATTTTTATATTATATGGTTAATAAACTTACTATATACATCCAAGAGACCCACAAGTGGGCCATTAATTATGACCCTATCATGATATAAGTCTCTTGGGCGAGCCTTATATTTTTATGAATTTAATATCAATTAATAATATAATATTTGTTTTAAGAACTCTTTTATGTCAATTTTGACACTATTCAATAGTTGATTTTTGTGAAACTTAAAATAAATTGATTACGTCAAAAAAAGTCAATTAAATCAATACTAAGATATCATATGATCCTATAAAATTAGTTTAATTCATTAAAAGTTTAATATTATATTTATTTGGGTATTTATAATATCAATTATTTTAATTTTGCACTATTATAGTAATTACTTCATCATCATTGTGTCATAAATAAATTAAATTATTTAATGTCTAAAAATTATAAATAAAATATCATTATGTAATAAATCTTTTTATATTTCTAATTAATTTTTATAATCTAAAATCCAACATATATAACACTATGTAAAAATTGTTTTTCTAAAAGATATATGCTTGTGTCATTCTTATATTCATTTTAACTTAATTAAAATAAAGTGTCCCTATCACCTACAAGTGGCACCATGGGGTCTCCAAATCGACCCAAAGATGCATATGGTCGAACATGTATCAACCAATAAGGCTAGGATACGTTTTAGGGTAATTTAGTATTATTATAATATTATTTTTTAACCCTTATTTACCGGATTTACCCTTAACCATGGTAAATAAAATATTTACCGCAGTAATTATTCAAAATGTCTAAAAATAAAAGATACCTATTTACACAATTTGAACATCCTGATTCCAAATATGGAATCCATTTTTCTAAATTCAAAACACAGAAGTGAAAGAAATTAATTTAAAATTAATTCCCACTGTCAAAACAAAAAGCGTGTTTTTAAGAGATAATAACTATCAAAAGATTGACACTTGTTTATGTTCGGTTTAATTGTAAAATTATGTCCAATGACCAAAATTATATTAAATGGTAAAAATATATTCTAAATATACTTTAAAACCACTCAAATTCATAATTTATCACTATTAATTATTTTTATTAAAAAAGTTGTTTTTAATTAAAATTTAGTAATTTTATCTATTCATCAAAATATTAATGTTATCCGAAAAGTACCAAAATTTCACCATAGGCTAAATTCGATATTCCGAATCCAAAAATGAAGTCCATTTTGAAATATAAAATATATATAATTTTAAAAATTAGGTATTACTATTCATAACGGCTAGTTTGATTGGTTATGGTGTGTTAGAACTCGGTGTTGCGTACAACACACGTTATCACATTATTCAAAGAGAAGCGTACCATAGATGATTGGGGTGTTACACCATGTGGGTCATTTTCCAACCCTATAAAAGGCCACCAACTATACCCATTCCTCACACCTCCCATAACATTTTTGATAATCCATCATATACCCAAGTATCATCCCAGAAATCCTCCCTTATACCTTAAATCATCTTTTTAGAGGAAATCCTCTCCTGGAATCCTTTTGGAACAAACAAAATGGAGTTACCAGATTAAGTGGTAACATCTTCTTTCAAGCTCATTTACTTTATTCTTCTTCTCCACCCATCAACTATTTTTATTACCATCTTGTGTGACCACACCGGTATCCTCCATATAAAAATATTTTTTTATGAAAATATTCTTACTTAAAAATACAAACACCTCCATCTAATGGATGTTGAACATACTATTTCTTCGTACGATGAACTACTGCCTCACAAAACTACGATTGCTCATTTATCCCTTACCACCAATCTTAGTGGCCATAATTCTGGACACATTTTTTATTTATATATTATATTATAGTTATTATTTATTTATTTTTCTATATTCCATTTTTTAACACACATCATTTTACATTCCATTTGGTGTTAATACGATCACCTCATTTGAGGATGTGCGGACTATCTCCCCTAAAAGCGATGTGATTCTTTCATGCTCCACATGGAATGTATTAAAGATGAGTTTAATGAACATATATGATATATATTATATATTCATGATAATGTAATAATTATATATATATATATATCCACATATATATACATATATAATTTTTGTACATTCTATAAAAATGACAATAAAAACTGAAAACATAGTTCATACGTATGTTCGACTTACCGTCTCCATGAGCGGTGAATTCCATTTCATAATTAATTATGATATAAAAAATTATAATGAACAAAAAATAAATATACCTGATATTTATATCACATTTTTTCCTTATGTAATTAGGATATAAATATAAGGACCAATGCTATAACATATTAAGACACATGCGAAGAACATAGATAATGATTACCTGAAGTGAGATTTTAAAATAGGATCATTAACCAGAGGGTATTATAAGGTGATACTCAAATCATATATCGTAATAGATATAATAATATAATTATTTAAAATATTTATTTTAAACCTGTATTTATTATATACGTGGGGATATATATATAATTATTACAGAATCTTGACTATATAATATATAAGAATATCATTAATCCTTTTGAGATTCATGTTATAATGACCACTCATTCCTTTTGTGTGGTGTATTTTCTAACCAAGATTTCATTTTATGTATTATATACCAAAATTTATATGTATTCACGTATCTATTCTATAATAATTCTTTCATGTGGTTTATCTTTCAAAATTTACCAAATCATTTACATCATTTTCTCTCAATTTGACTTCTTGGAGACATAGGTTTTGTTATTCACCTAAATTCTTTTTCAAGGTGTGTGTAATTCAATTGTATATGTTATATAATGAATCTAATAATTTTCATGATATATTAAGATTCATGTCATTTCAATTTCTTACATGGAGGGTATGATCCAATGTAACCAAGTTATTAGAGTTTATTGAGAAAATCTTATCCTTTCTTGAGATTATGATCGTTTATACTTCCTTTGATAAAATACCAAAATAGTATTCATTAGTTTCATTATCCTCTATTTATTAAAGACATACACATTTTAGTACTATTGTTTCCACTATCGGAAATCCATTGTATTCCAAAACAATGTTTTGAAAATTGTTTTAAAAAATGTTTACTAAAGATCCTTAAAGATAATTTTATAGGAAGAGGTATTTTAAAAAAATTTCATTTTTTTAAAATATTCCTTAATAAATTTTCAAAGCTATTTTCAAAGAAAAAATTTCAAAATGTTTTATGTTATAAAAATAATTTTCAAAAAATAAGTGGTATTTTCCTAATTGAATGTTTTTAAAAGACAATTTAAAATTATTTATCATCTAAGATAACATCCATTGGTGTTTATAATGACTTTATAGGGAAATTATTCAATTTTTTCATTCATATTATTTCTCTAAAAATAATATGATTTGAGGGCATGATGTTTATGAAACACGTTTCTCCTCCACAGGTTACATTATTTTAAAACTCACTTCATTTCAGGGGTTATTTTTTTGAATAAATGATTATAAAACTTTTTTATTTCCATATCTCATGATATGATTACATGTTTATGATACCAATTTCATTTCATGGGTTATGATATGTTTATTTATGATCATATGTCACATGTTTGTATGATTTCATTATGTGACGGATAGGACCTCTATCTCCCACTAATGCATTGGGTAATCATCAATATCCCATGAGATAATACGGGGCTGGAAAAAGGGTTACATAGTTTAGTAATTTGAGGATGGAATTAAAATTACTCAGTTTAGTAATATAGTGCTGGAATGAGGGACACTTGATTTAGTAATATAGGCCTGAAATAGGGGTTACCCAGTTCAGTAAAGGAACTTTTTTCACAAAGATGGCCTTGGTAAGTAATGCCTTAGATACTATGGAAATCATTATATGATTATGTGTTGCCACAATTCCATGTTGTACTCCTATGTTATGGTTTCAAGTCTTCTTTCACTTACTTACTTTGATTCATGTCTTATGAACTTCTATGATTTATGCAATGATTTATGTATATGATCTCTGATATGCAAGGTATGATCTTCTATTTTCACCATCATGTTGTCATACCCTTATTATCAAGTTTATGCGTACATGTCTCCCTTGTTTACCCTTTCTAAAAATTTTAACATACTACCATTTCTATTTCCTTCCCCTTTTTATGAAGATATGTGTTATGTTTGATGTGTCTAATAAGGGTTCTAGTTGTGAAGATCTTAGTGTGGGATAATGTGGATCACTTATGTACCCATGATTATGTTTCCATGTTTCCAAAGGTACAATAAGAACTATGATAATTGGGTGTCTATTTGTATAATGTTTATGTATTCTATATATGTAATGAAATGTTAATATTTTAAAAGTGAAGGTCTCTATATAGTGCATAAAAAAATGGGGGAAAAAATATATTTTTTTGAAGTTGATATTTTAAATTGCATAGCTGAAGGTTTTAGATCTAGAATTATAGAATATTCGGAATGAAATCACTGAAAAACACCAAGTATGCCTTTGTGTCATTATGGATTATGTGGCTTCTATGTATCACACATTCTGTAACCTTTTGATTCATTTAATGTATCTCTTCCTTTCAACATTGTTCTATTTATGGATATCACATAGGTTGTGACATTAGGTCACCCACTATATTATTCCAAAACACACAACCTAGGGAGTGGAAGAGTATAATCCCAACCACCCTATTAGACATTTTTTTGGTACACATCATATTACACGGGAATAATCACATGCCCCTGAAAATTCTATGATTGGATGAGGACATCTCATGTACTATATTTTCATTAGTATGTATGACATTTTTTGGCCAATATCATTAGGAATTGAATGAGTCTGTTTAAAGGGGATTCATGTTATTATTTCAAGTTACTATTTCCCTACCCTAATTTTTTTAATTACACATTAATTATGATATTATATTTTTAAAAATATTCAAAAAATGAATATCATGGGAAAAATATCCATCGTTCAGGGATAAGATAAGGTGAATTCAAAACGCATTGGTTCTCATTTTTCTCCATCATATTCTTTTTTATATTAATTTTCATTGTGTTTGAATTCCTAATTATTGAAATTTCATAATTTCACATCACTCATTCATTTTATCCCAGTGTTTCATGTAGCTGAATCATTTCATTCCCAATGTTTTCTTTAATGATTCATGAGATTGTAAATTAATGTCTCAAAGACATTCAAATCATGATGTTTTTGAAGAAAATGTCACTTGATGTTTAATACCCCTTTCCATGTTTTATATTATCTCCATGTATAGAAATTTTAATTTTATACCATATAGATTATTTTATTTTCAGGTACATTGTGATCACTGGTGCACACCTCAAAATCGATCTGTTTGACATTTATATACCAACATCATTATAAATTTAATGAATCATTTATTAAGAGGGTATTTGAGTGATTTCTTTAGGTTTCTATGCCCTGAACTTATTTTTTAAGTTACATGTATATTATGAAATTATAATTTAACAAATCTTAAAATAATCAGGATCATGTACGATAATGTCCATCAGTCCAGTTAAAAAAGGTGAGTTCAAAATGCATTGCATTTCCTTCCAACTAATCATGTCACTAAATTTATAATACTTACGGACTTTTTCTTTTATTCTATTTTTTTAAAGTTTTCATTTTATAGCATATATTTTACTGTATTTTCATGAATTTTTTTCCAATGGTTCATGTATCATAATTATCATGTATGATATTTTCTTTCAATGCCACCATGATTTGATTGAATATGTTATTTAGAGGGGATTACATTTATGTTTTCAGGTTATTGTAGCTCCTAAAAAAGTTGAAATAGTTATTGGTGCCTATGTGTTTTATACATATAATTATCAATAATTAATACAAATGAGTTCCTTGGAGGTTAATTTTCTATAAGTATTCTAATAGACATATTTTATTATTCTATTTATGTTGGGAGTTATTTTAGTAGACAAATTGTTAACTAATTGAACATCAAAAAAAGAACCCTTAACCATTATTTTCAAAAATATTAATTTTTTAATGGATGGAGTTGCCCTTTATGCTTGAAAATAACATAAAATTCAAAAAATTCTCTTGATAAAATAATTGATATATCATTTTAAATATTTTATTCCTTCTAATTAATCTATCATTTTAATTTCACAAGATTCACTATATAACAACCATGTCGCCAAATAGAATGTCCAAAAAATGAACAATAACCATGCATTTTTATTAAGGAACATGTAATAAAATAAATTTATATTTATCATATTATTTTTATTTAATTATATTTTTTTCAATTTTCATAGGTGGAATGTAGTGAGGATTAAATTTTTTTAGCAATTTATAAATAAGTTATAATGTTGAGTGTTGCCAGACGTCATGGAAATCATTATGGATGGATCCAAACAAATATTTCTTGATGGATGAATCTGTAGAAATCTTATCTATGCATTGATAAAAGATTCCATGATTTATATTATACATGTTATTTTTGGGGTTTCACATGACCTAATAACATACACATTTGAATACTTATTGTCCTACTGAAATAATACCACTTATAGAAATATGTATACACACATATTAGTGTCTATAAATAGAAAATCAGAGATATATTGAAGCACTATCTCTCAATAATACCCATGGTAATAGATCATACAACATTATAGGGTTCTGTTTGGTTTTGAAAAATATTTAATGTTCATTGAATTCATATTTTTTATGTTAGATTTTCTCACCTTTTACTGAAGAAGATGTTTGAAGACATTGAAATTGAACTTTCCTCCATCTGTTTGGTCTTCCCTCTTAAATATATATATATATATATATATATTTCATTTTCATATTTATTTAATTAATTTGGGGTTTAGATGATATCTATACTACAAGAACCATTAATGTTTATTTTAGAGTTGCAAAGACCACCACATGCTTAGTATACTATGGAATTTATTAGATGAAATGAAATATTATAATTTCATAGCCTATGAATTCAAACAATGATGGGACTTGGGTGTTTACGTTTAACAACAACTTGGGAAAATGTGACACAAATTTTGTTTCCTACATTTCTATAGTAAAAACGAAAATTAATTTTTGTTTTTAAGTGATTTATATGAAAACACAATTATTTATGATTTGTGTTTATTTTTTATGATTAATTTCATATGGAACATCATTCTATTACATGAAAAGTAGGTACACATTCACCTAATATCATTCATCATATCATTTTTCAATGACTAAAATGTTTTCAATTATTCTTTTTGGATGAAAGGATTGGAATTATATACAAAATGGTAATAATTATATTTATATGTAGTTGGTTTTGATAATTTACCTAGAGCCAACTCATGTTAATTCATACTTTTATATAGAAAAAACTATAATGTATTTCATTTTTTAAGAATATTACATGAAAATATAATGATTTATGATTCATGTTGTCCCTTTATGATTAATTTCCATTGGTACATTAATCTATTTCATGAAAATCATATACAAAATAACATGTAACCATTGATCTTATAATTTTTCAATGACTACATTGTTTTCAATTTTTATTCTTGGATGATAGGATTGGAATGATACACAAAATGGTAGTAATTATATTTATATGTTGTTTGTTTTGATAAATTACCAAGAAGAACAATAGGTTTACTCACTATCTAATATTCAGGATAATTTTTTTGAATTACAGACTGATCATTGAAATATAATTCATTCAACCGCTCAATATTACAAACAATACAAAATAAATTATTGATTTTTACAATTCTATAATATAAAAGTAGAATATAACCTCCATAAATATTTAGTCATTTTATGTTAGAGATATACTCAGTTTTTTCTCACTTCTACTTATAAAATATTCAAAAATAATAATAAGTTATTCATTTTGTGATAGAAATAATACATTTAATTTCTTAATCTAGTTATAGATACCCTCAGTTTTGTATCACTTTATATTTATTTTTTCATTATATTCAGAATTTGACATATCTAACTCCACCTGTTTCCTTAGAATTTTTATATTCATCCTTATACTCATCTTTTAAATTGATGGGGTGTTTCATGGACCACTCTCACAGGCTTCGTCAATAGTACCTATAAAGATAAATTCTATAGAATTCTAAATATAGAGGGCTAATTGGTATGTTGAAACCCAGGATAGAATCATCTATTTTAGGGAGTTATGAGCATGTAATGAATATTCCTTAGACCGTATACTAGTAGCATGATCATGAACCATGATTCTTATGTATGGAATACACATTCCAACACTGTAAACATTTATTTTATTATAGAAAGGATACATTTTAAAATCTTGTGAACATATGAAATTTTCAACATTGTTGTAATATTTTGAATAATTTTCAATCTTTTATGAATAATCAATCTAACAAAAGTGCATGTTAATCATCAGGGAGTTCATTATTTAGTGGAGTATGAACTAAATAAGATCTGGGAGACATTTCAAAAAGATAAGGTACATGTTTTTAAAGTTTATTTTCATTAATATTCTCCAATTTACTTATGATTTCAAGATTCTTATGATTTTAATATTCTTCCCCAGTATTAAATCATTCTAATCGATTTGGTTTTCTTCTTACATATCATAGAAAAATCACAAAAACCATGGGAATAGAGATTTCACCTTTCCACATAGCAAGTATTTTCTAATACTATGCACAAAAATAAACAATTTTTCAACTTATTTTGAGTGATGTAGAAGAATCACTGACGTCTTCCGCAAGGAGGTGCGGAGGAGGATATGTTAGCTGAGCATGCTCGGTTTTTAATAAGGAATGATTCCTTATGATATTTTAATGAATTATGATTATGGATGGTAACTCGTTATTCATTCATAAAATTTAATAGGTGTTAAATAAATGTGTAAATTCAATAACATTCCATCATTATGACAATGGGTATCAAAAACATATATTTTTCATCATCTATTACATTTAGTAAATTATTATTAGTTAACAGGTCTATTTCATTTTAAGATCTTCCCTTTATACACAACATGTCATACTTTTTCATTAAATTTATTATATCTAGGTCAAAAACATGAATATTTATATTTTTCTCAAATATATAACATAAAATAGTTAAAAAAATTATATTACATTAAAATGTATATAACAAATTAATTTATTTCTTAATATATTTATATTTAATTAATTAATGAATGATTTATATTCAATCTCTCAATATTATGATTGATAATATGGAATAATACATACCCACCCATAATTTATATTACATCTTTTATATCTATTATATATACTATTAGAAATTTCTCACCCTACATGTCTCTTCCACATTGATCCTCCCATACGTGTCCAATTATCCTTCATGTTGACATCATTCTTCCTTGTCCCCACTATGCCCCACTCATGATTCTTTCTCTAAAAAGATCAAACCCCTTGAGCCCATCCCAATTCCTTCTTCCAACATGTTTCATCATTCGTTCTCTCTATTTTACCCCCCTGAGGTTCATCTACCATGTTTCAGCCCCCCAAATCCCACTCCAAATCCCCTTATGTGTTTTATATTTTGGAATTGTTACCCAATCCTTTGGTATGAATATCTATGTTCCTATCCATGAACCCACACCCGATCCTCTAGTACGTGTCTCCCCATCCTCTTATCTTTATTTCAGCCCCCAGATATTTCCCAAATTCTCTCTTTATATACCATTTTAAATTCTTCGCTCCTTTTTCCTCCTCATATATTGATTATATTTTATTGACACTATATCGAATGTGACTAGGTTACCTTCAATTTGACACCCATGAATCTTCAGCATGCACATCAACTCCATTCAAAATAGAGGATCCTTGAAAATATCTATATCATTCCTTCCATCATTTATCTCAAGATAACCTCTTTCCTCCCCCTCCTCAGCCTCCACTCCACCTTCTATTTCATCATTTTCTTTGATTTATGCCTCTCCCACTCCATCATGTTCCGTCTACATCACCACTAGTATTCACTCTATATCCATGTGTCTCGACCATCCCACTAACATAATATTCTCTTCTAATTTTCTCTCACTCTACCATCAAATGACACTAATTTAATAGATCATCACCATAAATTTTATGGTTTTTATGAAAATTTTAATTAAATGATCATGAAATGAAAATACATGTGTTAGGTTCTATTCAATTATTAAATAAAAAATATTTAATTATAAATCACATGATTTAAGATATTTTATTATTATTTTTGGATTAAAAATAAAAATTAATTATAATGTTTAGATAAATAATTTACCTTTACTTATCATAACTACATCATTTCACGTTTTCATAATATTATTAAAATGATTACATGATTATTACTTCAAATAATTTTATAATCATTAGGTAAAGATAATAGTCATCCAAAAATTTATATTATTGCCACAAATTCTAATAAAATCACCTCATTATAGAGTAAAAATCACTCTACTCAAAAATTATGATTCCTTCCAAAAAATATAATTTCAAGGATTTTACTATTTTTATAAGATACAATGTTCCTCATATCTGTGATGTTTGTTGGGCAGTCTGGGAAATGAATATTTATCCTAGATAGAAAATTATTATTTTTATTTTTATTTTACTTTTCATATTACTAGTTATATTTTATATTTATCTTTAATGTGTTTTATTTCATTAGTATGCAATAATAAGTTTATATTTTATGATTTCATCAATATATTTTTTATTATTAAAAATTTATATTTCAAATATTTTTTGTAATGTGGAGTGGAATAGGATCATCCATATTTCATCCTGAACATTATTCTCATTATATTTTTATTTCTTATTTTGAATGGTATTGAATGTATCTGATATTATTCATTAATTTCTTCCTGATATCACTGAATAATAATAATATTTATTAAGGATTCTAAAATATAAATATGTCTATTAAAAATTATTTTTAAACTGTGATAAATAATATCATCCATTTTTAGAATAGATTTGTATATTAGTAAAATAATTTCAAAAGTAACTATTTTCATTTAATTACTGTCAAATAATTGATCAGTAATAGTAAAATTATTTGGAAAAATAAAAAACATTTCAATTTTCTATTTTTATTGTCTAAAATGATCTGATGGGGGGTATAATATATTTACTATTTTAAATCAATCTTCTAATTTTTATTATTAATTTAACTTCACTTTATCTAAATTTTGAGAAAAAATGGTATATGATAATTTCATAAATTTATTTATTTATTTCCTTTTCAACCCTAATCAATTACAATAGGGTGATATCTTATTATTGATAATTTAGAATCATCTATATTGGATGGATATAAAACTAATATATCACATCAGTTTTGGTACCAACAATTTCCATTAGAAAAAGTAAATGATAATATACTTTAAGATCATTACATTTGACAACTAATATTATTCTAAAGAAAAGTATAAGAATCCCAATGTTCATACTAGTGACTAGAGTGATTATAAAAGAGTTTCATATGATTACAATAACCTATATATTAATTTACTTATTTTATATCTAATTTTACATAATATTAATAAAAAAATTTCATTTTCTACCTCAAATAATATATTTGAATTTTTTAATATATATCATGATGGGGCATATTCTATAAAAGTGATGAATTAATATATATATATATATATATATGACATGAGATTAAATGTCTACAATTAATTATAAACAATTTATTTTTGAAAACCATTGGAGGATCAACAAGAAAATCGACACCTAGATTTCTATATGAAAACAAATGTTATAAATGTATTTGATATGGAGATTGCTAAAAAGGTGAAAAATATGAAGGTATTTGTAC
Source organism: Viscum album (assembly GCA_963277665.1). NCBI lineage: Eukaryota > Viridiplantae > Streptophyta > Magnoliopsida > Santalales > Viscaceae > Viscum > Viscum album. Next base: position 153,366,469 of record OY728163.1, read on the forward strand.
TATAATTTACCAGTTATAAAATATTGGGATGCATATATAGAAAGATATTATTAGGAATTACATGAATTATTAATAATTGATTACATCTAAAGATAAAGATAATGATATGTGAAAAAAATTTAAAACAACATTCATGTTACTTTCAAAATGAATGAATGGTTTAGTTGAATCATGTTCAGAACAAATTAAATTGTAACTTAATTTGGAAGTACCTCAGTTATCTCAATGAATAAATATATTTATTATTTTTTTTAAAAATAAAGTTGTAGATACCATTAAACATCATTATAGAATATTGAAAAATGTTTTAATGTATCATGAACCATTAGGTAAAGTATCCCGATAATTATTGTATGTGGTAAATAAATAATAAATCATAGATATCTAAGAAAAAATAATAAAATATGTGTGCAAAATTTAGATTATGTAATATCACTATAAATTCAATGAAAAATATGGATTTTAGGATGGTTTTATTACGGTGAAATTAATAGTTCTACTATGGACTATGAAAATGATTTTTTTTATTTATGAAGATATCCAGTGGGAATCCTTTTATGAAGAGTTCATTTGATAATGATAGGAATGATGATATTTGGCTAAATGACATGTTATATGAATTTATTTTGGTAATATATAATCAAGTAATGAGTTTATGTATAATCATGTGTGAAATAATAAATTACCAAATACCTCCTATGTATAATAATGGATTGAGTTATTTATATGAAAATTTTGTTTTATCATAATTGTTTTTTCCATGATCTAATTCAAATAGTTTATGTATATACATATTCTATATTCCATGTGTAATTTTTGGACAAGGATCTTTCTATTATTTAATAAACTTATCCAAATTTTACAAAAATAATAAAACATTATTCTCAAAGATATTCCATTATGATTTAGATAATCATGCAAGAATGTTTGGGGTGAAAAATGTTTTGATTAATAAATATTATACACCAAATAAATTTTTCTTAAAAAAATATTTAATACATTAATTTGTTATATTTTAAATTTTTAAATAACCCTGATGATTTTTACTGATAAAATGATTTTTCTCATGTAAATTATTAGTTTATAATCAAGGATAGTTGTGTTATAGAAGGATAGTTGTTGTAATGTGACTTTTTGGGATAATACTAATATCAAGAATATTATCCTTAGATAAGTTGATATGTCCTAGTTAATTTTTTTTCTGAATTTTATTTTTTGATGGATTAAAATATAATTTTGATATATTAAGGGATATATTTTATTAACGTTATTTTTTATTGAACTAAGAATTATGAATTATTTAATGAGAAATAATAATGTATATGTGGTGTGATCATTGGATTGTGTAGTAATACTTAGCGGGGGTGAATCGTTGCCAGACATTTTTACCAACATATTTTTCATGTCATTTTTCCCATATAAATATATTTTGAGATATATCTCAGTAATATTTTTTGGATTTATTTTTGAATTCACAATATACACAAGATCATGTAAGATATAATGTAAAAATAGCACAAAATATGTGGATTTTACAAGGTTTTCTCGTAATTGGATTGACAAAATCCTAATTTTTTCACGTTAACTATGAAAAAAATATACCCAATATATTACTAGTGAATACGATAGACAACCCCCAAAAAACACCTCTATATTTTTATTAGATCAAAATATTTTAACAATTGTCTTTGTGTTAGATCCCACTAATTTATAATATTCCAACTAACATGCTACTAGAATTGATTTTTGAACTACCCTATATGACACTACATCACAATAAATGATATTCTTCCTTATTGATAGACATACAAATCTAGTTAATAATATTCTATAGTTAATCATATGTCGATCACTCCCTGTAAAAATAATTTCTAAAACATATTCATTATTACGATCCTTGGATTTACTCAATTTCTCTTCACACAATCTTTACATTCTAGGAACACAATTTTTGGAAGTCATCTATCTACTAAACTCAACTATGTTCTCTTGTTAAATATATATGCCTGGGAAATTTAACTCTATACATTGAAATATTTCTCATTCCAATATTTCAGCTGTTATAAAGTCATATTTATGATATTATAAAGATATAACTTCCGAATCATCTTAAATTTTTATTTTCCAAACATTTGAACTTTATACCAGATAAAAAATGTTTTCTTTATACAATAACATAATGTTTATTATCCAATAGTGTCTTAAATAATTTAACTATTAGAATATTAACATCTATTGTTTCCTCAAAACAATAATTGAAAATATTACATACCAGTTCCTCATGTTTCTCGACCCAATTTTTATCTTGAACATACAAGTAGATTTCTCAATTTAAAAAAAACCGATAGCTTTTATAGATGTATATATAAAGGGAAATCATTTCATATTCCTTACATGAGAATATAACACATAACAGTATATTCTATCCCCTAAAAAGTTTCATCAATCACTAAATGAATATGTTAATCCTTATTTATATGATAAAATATATCCTACATACAAACCATCATTATATATGAAATCATGGAGCAGCCTATTAAAAAATGACTTCAGGATAACATATCTTGACATCCAGGACCAAATGACATGATCCTGATTATTAAATCCATATATTCTTTTATTAAATACATATTAAAACAATGTTAAACACTTAACTTGTTCTTGAATCAACGTTTCTTACCATCATTGTATTTTTATTACTCAATCTTTCATATCATGAAAATTTTTGATCTGCTCTTTTTATATATTTTGAACTAATCAACTACTACACATCTCAGATAATACCCTTTTTAACTTCATAACATCGAGACTAAGATTTATTATTCTCTTAAAATTCATCAAAACATAAATCAAGAAAACCATATTATTTGACTCTAATTATCCAATAGTAATTCATTGACATCTAGAAATCAGCAGGACATCACACCATCTAATGAAATCCATTAACATCAGGATCATATAATCACTCATCAATCACTCTAAAACATTTATCTTAACATAAACCAATGTTATAAACATTATTTAATGATATAAAATATACAGTTATTCTTCCAAAAATTCTGTATCAACCTTTTATAAGTCTGTATCTCTCTTCCACACCTTCCCCTAGTAAATGATGCAAAGGGAGAGTCCACAATATTCACTTGATGAGCTTCTAATATAGCTCCCACCAATAAACTTCCTAAACATTCATGACATAAATCTTCTCATGATCCCAAAATCTAATTGTATTTATCTTCTAGGATTCTATAATTCCTCATTGTACACTATAATTATCTACATCATTTATATACACTACTATATCAGAATGATTAATTATAGAGTAAAAAAATTTCAAACTCATGATAAATGAGGAATTATTGTAAGTAAACATGCAATTTTTTTAATTAAATGATCACCATTCCATAATATAAATTAATTATAGACTCTACCTCAAGAACTTCTCTCAAAACATCTTCAAATATAAAATATATACACAATTTTCAAGTAAAACTTATTTATCCTTAGGACTCTACAATGTTAAATCATTTTTAATTTTTTATATCATAGGGATTCAAAATAGGTTTCATCTTCAATTCAACTTTTTAATGTTAATATTCCATAAGTATAACTTTTGGAGAACCCACAATAAAACTCCACTTTTCAATTCATAGAGAAAATCCAACATGGTGTTGGGTTGTCTTTATTATCAGTGTATATGAATTATTTTTTCTAAATATGTCATTGTTGAACAAAAATATTGTATAAGTTCTTAGAATTTGTTTTTGTATAACCCATGAATTATAAAGAATTTTTACCCATGTCAAAGAAATTTAAATTGAATACTTTAATCCAGAATGGTGTATTTTTTGAAGTTACATAATCTAATTCATTTGATAAACAGAAAGATGAGAAAGAATTTTTTCCAATAAATGTTCATATAAATTTATTCATACTTATCAAAGGAATATTTTCAGGAAACTAAGGTGTATCATCCTTTTCATGAACAAAGATATATTACTCTAAGAATCTTGAAAAAGGTGGTTTTGGATGTCATATTTGACAATGCATGACTAGATTGTATGAAAATTGGTTCACTGACCGTGTTTGTAAAATACGAGTTCTTTTTTTGTATAAAAATTATATAGAACAATATAGAATATATATGATAAATAAAATTGTGTTTCTTATTAGATAAAAAATGTAATATCTAGGGTGGAAGATCAAGTAAATACTGATTTTCAGAAGAAACATTAAGACCGTGAGACAAATAGAAACAACAATGTTTTTGTAAGATGGATTATATAAAGAATGATAATTTATGTTTTTAATTTCAAACAAGGTATATAGAAAGTATTGGGATTGGTATTTATTAAAATGTGGTCTAACCATGCTAACTTGATATGCTAACTCAACCATGAACTTTTGGTATAATGATCGACCATGAATGAGAGCCATCTATGCCATCAAACATGAAGGTAAATAGATTGGGCATGAGTAGAACCCACTATGGAGTGAAAAAGCTACAAGGTGGATTATACGGGTATATAAAACTAGAAGGGTTCTTGAGTGGACCTCATAGGTGGGGAACAAACTAATAATGTTGTATGTGTACAAGTGTTATATAAGTTAAATCCTATATTTGGCTGAAGCATTTAGTGGGGAACATTTTTATTATAAAGAGGACCTTATCTAAAGAGAACTCTGATATGGGACTCAAAAACCATTATAACAGTACATATGTTAAATGAAACACATAAATAACACATGCCACTCTCATAAAAGAATATATAACTCTTGATCATTTTATGTGGTCCTATTTAACCTCAAGCCAACAAGGTTTCAACATTTTATCTCCCTCTCAGTGTTCTCATATTATATAGTACTGTTTGAACTCATTGAAAGATCCATTGAAGTCAATATTCCCATGTCGCATCTTCTCTACATGGAATCAGGGGTACGAAATCATTATAGACAATGATTTTGATCTACATGGATCTACATTGTGATTCATTAAATTTCACCAAAATAAGAAAACACACATTTACTGGTTCCAGAAAATGGCAGGTGTTGCACTATAGAAGTATCTCTATGCCACATGGGATTCCATGAAACACTTTTGAAGATTTACTATGTGTTAGTAGACTTCATTTCTCTATAATGAACTGAGGGATAAAATCTTGTGTTTTATAAGAGTATACCATGATGCAATATGATAGAATTCATTTTTATTGTGGTGTTTTTCTCACACTAATGATACATGCATTTCACCACTATGATTTTCTTCAATCATGGGATGATATTATCACATTAAGATCAGATCATTAATGGGAAAAACATAGTACATGGTTATTGGTTCCAAGTGATATAAAAAATTTAGGACAAAGACCACATTTCAATTTATGAGTTATATCTAATATTTGTATCCCTATGAATGAGTCTTGATGCAACATCAAATGTGGACCATCTAGCAACAATGTGAAGATAGGTTCAACACAAAATTCTAAAATAATAATATAAAAAACATGAAAATATATATTCAAGAAGTAACATAACATATTAAAATAGGTACGCATATGATGATCAAAATATTTAGGATAATATATAAAACTATTTAATATAATATCTGGGAAAATTGAGAATGATAATGGTATTTCAACAAATTTATACATGAGAGACAATATTATTGTCCCCCATATAATATCTGATATAAAGAATCATCTATTGCATATTTATATATATTGAAGTTATGAAAATATAAGAAACCTTTTTCACATCAAGGATATTTTTTTACACTAAAGATGAATAATTTGGGATCATGTTGATATTTTTCTATTGTCATTTTAATCGAAGAAAATTATTAAGATATATATTTTCTTTCACAATAATATTATTATTACTAAAGAGAATAATATGTAGCCTATTTATTACTAAATATTTGATAAAATTATTCCTTATATTTCTATGAATTAGAGGAAGACTTTTTTTGTATTTTCAGAATAATTTACAGAATAATTTGTGTTCTTTCAAGAAGACTGGATCTATACTAACGATCCAGTCTAGGGGAGAAAGGTATGAATAATTTATTTATTTTAAATTAAATAGATTTAATTATACTATATTAGTTCTTGGAAAAATATTTTTTATTCATCCCCTTTCCCATGTTGTAATTGATAATAAAAGAGAAGTTGAGTGTGTGTCGGATAATATCCATTATACACAGAGGATGTAGAAATCCACACAGGTGGAGAACCATATAAAATATTAGGTGTACATAGAGATATATTATCAAAATTATATTCTTTAAAAATAAATGTGAAGTCAAAAATGGATGCATTTAATTAACTAATTTAAACATTTACAAAAAGGGATAAAAAATTAAAGTGGAAAAATTCATCCCACATTGATTCCTCCCCATATTTTTGTAGTAATCACAAATTGATCTGAACAATTTGTATCAGAGTAGGTCACACCTCTAATTGGATTATCTTATTTGAAGCTTATTTAATATTTTTTATATATATTCTCAATTCAAAATGGAATTAAATATTGGATGAGTTGTATTTATTATAGATCAAAACTTTATCACAAACCTGAAAATGGAACACAAACTGACGAATGATTTAAGGATGATTAAGAATTTATCCCTCCTTTCAAAAGAGAAATAAGTATCAAGTTATCCATAAATGGAAATAACATCTATATTGGAAGGATAATAATTTGTCATTTAGTGTAGAATAATGGATATGAAAAATTTAATTAACTTAGATGGATCTAGTGATTTATGTTATCATGAGGTATTTGCTAATTTTGTATTAAACTATCCTGATGATTATCCAAGAACTAGTATAAGTGATAATGTGACAAGTGATTTTATAATTGATGAATTAATTTATATTATTCATGGATTTTCTAATTATTTGTTATCTACTATATTTTTAAATATAAAATCATATAGAATGAAATACCCTTTATTGAGGATTGATATAAATAAATAGATAAGATTTTAAAAAAAAAGTTAAACACTTTTACGAATCCCTCCATAACCATTGATGTCATTAATGAAGGGTATTTTATGAATAAAAAAAGATCCTCAAAACATGATGATGATTGGAGTAACACAATACAATATAAATAATAGGAAAATACTAAATTGGAGAATAATATTCATGCATTGGCGAAAAATCATAAAAACACTAATATCAATAATGAAATATTTGATATTAAATCCATGTGAATCAAGGATACTGACTCTTTGGTACAATAAAATGACGATATGCACAAAGAGGTTTCTAAATTGATACGGATAAAAAATTAAGAATGAATTTAATTTACTAAAGATCATGTGAATTCCCTCAATATGAGATTCCTTGAATTGGAAATCAAATTTTCCAGCATTACGCATACTCATATTGATACATAAAAGTAAACGAATTAAAAATATACAACCACACAATTTTCTTTCAAGTATTATACTGAATAAAGTCTTTCTTAGTATAGAAATAATATTATTAAATCAATTGATGATCTCTCTCAATAATTTTTCTAGTAATAGGTACCATCCACAACATAATGAAATAATATTGATAAATTTAATTCTACAAATAGTATAGATTTAAATATATTTTTTACCAAAATGTATGATGAAAAATAAATTATATCTTCCAACTATATCTATGGTGAACAGAATAAAATGTGTGGTTATTTATTCCCTAAAATCACACCAACCGATGGTAAAAAATTTACAAAAATATCTTGGTTTTAGATATATAATTTCTTGATTATATGAAATAAAAAATAAACAATCGAGGATTATTTGAAAATTGGGTTGGGCCAATAGATTTGGGCATTGTACATTGTAGTTTGAGTGAAATCTCTTAAATTAAAAATCCCAAATGAATACTATTCCAAGGGATATAATGATGGTAATGATTATTTAATATTTTTATATCAAAAATGTGTCCAGATTAAATGGTGTTGATGCACATAAATGTTAGTATGATTATAATAGATATTCATGTCAAATAACTGAAGCATATACATATCAGCATGTATCATGGAAAAAATGGTAAGATAAAACCAAAGACGAGTGAAGTGTCGTACATTAGTAGAAATCAGAAGAAAGATGAAAAATATATAATAACTAATATGTTCTAGAAAATTTCATCCTTGGATTCAATAAACAATAAAGGTAAAATAGAGAATAATTCCAAGATAATTATCAAGAATAATGGTATATATCAGAATTAATATGTGAACAAGGAAATTCATTTGAATCCATGTCAAAACACTTAAAAATGTCAATATTCCTGAAGAAATATTATTATTTTTTAGATAATTTTTAAAATAAATAAACATTGTATGAATCATAAGAAAAGTCATGTGAAAAAGGGAAAGATAATATTTTATATGAATAAGATGAATTTCACCAGAGATTGTCACCAAATTAAAACTCTTTGGATAAAGTAGTTTTTTTTAGGTGCATCATGGTTGGACACATTCCAAAATATTTTTCTATAACAAATCAAGTAGAATAATTTTTCATAAAATAGTGAAATTTTAACAAGAGTGTTTATGTGATTTCAATGATGTTATAAATAAAATATTTACACATAATGAGATTGAAAAAATACTAACATCCATGCAACAAATGGAAAAAAAATATTTGAGAATTTCTTGAGGAAGAATGAATGATGGAACAAATGGGTAAAGACAAAACTCTCAACCTTCCTACACATAATAAATATAAAATGAGGTTACATATCATTCCTTAAATTAATTATAGTGTATTTATATACTAACCATGTGTGGAATTTAATGTGATGTAAATTAAATAAATTGAGATCTATATAAAATTAAAATAGAAAAAATATTTTCAAATTTATGTTGTCTTATATCATCAAGATTTTTTAGTTGGAATAAAAAAATACTTAAATAAGTATATATTTAAATAATGATTTCATGATAGAGAGCATACCTTAAAGTGGAGTTTGATAAGAAACTTAAAGAATTTATAATTCAGAAAATAAATTTACTTTTGTATAAATTCCGAATGATCTAGTCATAAAAAAGGTGTAATATTCATTATAATATTAAAATAATGAACCGTCCATGTTGGATCTATATATAGATATCTAGAAGATTACTTATTGAAAATATTTTAGTGATCAACCTTGAGGAAGATGACCAACGTACCATAGTGGATCATTAAATTTGAATTCACTGTTGTGGATGGGATCACAAAAATTGGTACTCATAAGAACTAAAATTTGGACGTATGTGTTGGATCGAATATACAGATATGTATGTCTATTAGATGGAACAATACAAGAGGGGGGGTGAATTGTAGGTTTAAAAACCTTTGAGTTTTAGCAACTAAGAGATTAGTTTAAATGATCTTAAACTAATACAAATACAAACACCCACAATTGTATTGAATATTAAAGGTATGATGTATTGTAATAGTAATATAATGTAAAACAATTGTATTCAAGATGAACAAAATAATCAGAGTAATACAAAGATGAATGATTCTACCTTAAAGCGTATATAATCAATCAATACAATATGTAATAGAATTATTGTAATTGAAACAATTACAATTGAATATGTAAAAAAGAAAGGAAACAATATAAATTTCTTTTTAATACAAGTAACGGCGGAAATGTAATTGTATTACAATTCTTTTAACCCAAAGAGAAGGGTTATCCTTTCACCTAGGATAAAAGGTCTGTCTCACCAACACCTTGGTGAGCCCTCGATACGATGATCGGCACGTCTGTCTGCCTATCCCCGGCAACCCTCGATACGATTATTGGTTCGTCTGTCTGCCTATCCCTGGCAGCCCTCGATACGATGATCGGTTCGTCTGTCTGCCTATCCCTGGCAGCTCTCAATACGATGATCGGTTCGTCTGTCTGCCTATCACCGGCAGCCCTCGATTTTATAGGTAATCGACACCTCTATCTTTAAATCACTTGAAAGCCTTCGATATGATAATCGGACGCACAAGGCAGATGAGAGAAGTCACAGTGTCTCTCTCTAGAATCTTGGTAGTTCACGAAGTCTCTTCTTTCATTTCACATTGTACCCTCAGCTTCAAATGGCCTCCTATTTATAGGCCTCAGGTCCCAACTGTCATATTGCCTCCAACGGTCATATTGAAACAGAAATCACGACATCGTTTTGATTAGTTTGTAACTAACTCAATGACATCATTTTGGTTAGGACATAAGATATACAGAAATGAAAAAACATGGGTACGATTCATATGCAATAAGTGTTTTTGAATAATTATTGAAACAAGCATGTAATAAAAGTTATGAGTAACAGTTAAAACAATTTACATATTCAGTATGATCTGCATTGTACGATTGGTATGGTAAGTACAATCAGTATTGTACAATATGATATGGTCAGTACGATCAGCATGATCAGTACGATCAGCATGGTCAGTACGATTAGCATGATTAGTATGATCAACATGATTAGTATGATTAGTTCGATCAGTATCATACGATATGATATGGTCAGTATGATCATCATTGTACGATACGATAAACATGACAGAAGACAATTGTAATTTCCAAAATATGATAGAATAAATTTGTGATTTCCAAAACATGATATAGAAGTCAAAAGAGGACTTTTGACTCAACAATCTCCCCCTTTTTGGAAAACACAAAACACAAAGTAAATGTAACAAGAAATACTTATCTCCCTCTGAGTTATTGGAAACTCTTCTGAAAAAGAAATTGAATACAACTAACTCCCCCTTAGGTATGGAATTTCCTAAGGATTGTATTCGTAGATTTTCCTTAAGAGAGTTTTAAAGCATTCTCCCCCTTGATGAAACAATCTCCTTTTTAAACATTCTCCCCTTTTATAAAATTCTCCCCCTTTGGGGTTTACAAAAAGAATGGGGTTACATTTATTTTCCTGAAAGAGTTAGAGAGAAAAAAAATTGCAGGACAAAAGAAAAGAATCATATCAGTCATTACAAAACAAAGACAAGTTCCAAAGGAAAACAAATACAACAATCATTTGTTTTCTCTTTCCTTCTCCTTCTTTATAAGCTCATTAAGAACAGCTTTCATCTTGTTGATCTCCTTATTGTCATCAGAAATTGATTTACCCTGAGTTCGGAGAAGTTCTTGTTGATCCGCAAAAATATGTTCTTGATTCTTGATAGTCTCTTCCTAGACTCTGATTACTTCTTCAAGAGTATCAATTCTGTTTTGCAGATTCTTGTTATCTTTGGATAACACAGAATTTTGTTTCTTCAACAAAAGCATTTCATCCTTGAAAGATGAAACCTTCGAGAATTCAGATTGGAAAGCATTCATTCTCTCTTGCAAATCTTTCACTAAAGGAACATTGGCTCTTTGAGAAGACAAAAGATTCAACCTTTCAGCCGTTTCTCGGTCAAGCTTATTGAAAGAAACTGCAAGCTCATTTGACAACCTTCTTATATCTTCAATTTCTATCACATGGTCATTGATTGAGCTCTCTTTTTTGTACGACCACTTGGTCATCTTGTTATAGGATTTCTTATGAGCAACCAAACTTTCTGAAAGAACTTTCAAATCGACTTCAACTGATTAAACTTTCTTCCTCAATTATTTTACAGATCCAAAATTTTTCTTTTTATTGTCAGTAATAAAATCAATCTTCCCTTCCAGCCTCGAGAAATAAGGAATGGTCTTCTCAACCCTTCTCAAAACATGAACAACGTAATCACTCTTCTTGAGAGAGATTGTATGTTCTGAATCAGTATCTTCATCATACGATGCCAGTTCATTTGATCGGCTTGAGTCAACAACTGGCTATTTTCCTTTTGCTTTTTCATTCTACTTTCTTTATTCTTCCACTCTGTCACTAATGACAACAACTTTATCTGTGTGAGAGGATTGACCACCTTGCTTTTCTTGAGATGACATTCTGTCCGGAGTTTGTGCTTGATCAGCATGAAGAGTTTGTTGAACACCTTCACTTAGCTTTTGAACGGACTACACCTTACTCTTCTTTGAACTCTGAAGAAATTCTAAAAGAAAATCTCCTTCTTCTTCTTCCACTTATTCTATTTCTTCCATCAATTGTTTTCCTTTACCTTTTTCAGGAAGGCTCTGTACGATGGGCTCTTGATGCCCTTCTGTGGTAAGTTGAGCACTAGCATCCTAAACCATTTTCAAAACTTTAGAGATATCAAAATATTGAGCCTTTCTTTTCAACACAGTTTTCTTTTTCTTCTCAGCCTTAAGAGTTTCTTCTACCCTTATTCTTTCTGCAAAAGCCTTAGTCGGGTCAATTCCGAACTTTGGATCACCTTCTTTTCTCTGTTCCTTATCCTTTCTCCATTTGGCTACAATATCCTTACTGTACCTTGGCTTCTTTTTAGGCTTTGAACTGGTTTGCAGATCAGACTTTTGAGTAGCACCAGTAGATTGAATTTCTTTTCCTGGCATAGGTGCTGATTGATTCTGAGCCAATTCAGCTTCTACATCTCTGACAAAAAGTTTTGAATTTTGATCAAAACAAACATTCAACTTCTTCATAGTACTTTTGCTAATCCATGAGGGCTTCAAATCTATGGGATTTCCTTTCAAAGTAATGTTACAAAACTTCATACTTTAGAGAATGAACTTCGTAAGGATGGATGGATACATAATCATTTGGGACGTAATCCCTCCTATCTTGACATTCTTAATGGTTTGAAAAACATACCCCATGAGATTCACTTTTCACATATTCACAAGATAGTCAAGAATGAAAATATTAGAAACTTTCAGAGTTTCTCTATCCCCTTTCCTTGGAATAAGAAAACCTTGCATCCATAAAGTGACAAACTGATTTTCCAGAGAAAGATGAGACACTTTTCTCTTTTCTTCATTAATAAAAAACAAAGGCTTTTCAGTGCTTTCTCTATTAAACGTACCAACTTCTTCTGGTAGTTTATGATATGGACACGAAGAATCCCCTTCTACTGGGACATTCAGAAAAAGAGCCTCTTATTTCACAGACATGGATATCTTCCTATCGTACACAGCAAAGTTTATAGACATGTCTTTATCAAAAGATATGGTTTTGTAAAACTGACTGACTTCATAAAAAAGAACCGGATCTTGAGAATCAGGCTTGTCAACACACAAATGTTCCCATCCTTGAAACAGAATGATCCTTCTGATTGTTGAATCATACGAATCAAAAAAGTCCCGAGAAACTAACCTTTCTTTGTTAAAGTCTTTCTCTGTAAAGGTCTTTAAAGACATTTCGGCGGGAGTGTTAGTAGAGGATTGAGACATAAAGCTTCTGCCGATGAGAAGATCGTACGATGATTTCTAGCTGGTGGAGTAGAGCTTCGCCTAAAAACCTGAAAAACCAATGTGGGTTTGCGGAAGGGAGGGGGGATATTTATAGGTGATAATGGGGTGACCTTTGATCTTCTACGGTCAAGATTATAGGAAATAAGATCAACGGTTATGATTTAAAGCGAAAAAGAAAAAAAATACCTGCCGGAGATCGTAAGGTGATTGTTGGTTTTAGTAGTCCAAAAGAAAACACAATCGTATGAAATAAAATACAATAGAAATATCAAACGACATGCCGATGGAAAACAATCTCGTTACCATGATCTGACAAGCCGATGGAAAACAAATTCAATACTATCATCGGTCGATACAGTGGAAAAGAAAATCATTACCATCATCATTCGATACGATGGAAAAGAAAATCATTACCATCATTGGTCGATACGATGGAAAAGAAAATCATTACCATCATCGGTCGATTCAATACCATGATTGATTGATACGATGGAAAAGAAATTCAATACCATCATCGGTCGATTCAATACCATGATTGATTGATACGATGGAAAAGAAATTCAATACCATCATAGGTCGATTCAATACCATGATTGATTGATACGATGGAAAAGAAATTCAATACCATCATCGGTCGATTCAATACCATGATTGATTGATACGATGGAAAAGAAAATACGATAAACCGAAAACATAAAACTGTCAATACGATAAACAAGAAAACTAAAACTATCAATACGATAAACAGGAAAACTAAAACTGTCAATACGATAAACAGGAAAACTAAAACTGTCAATACGATAAACAGAAAACACATATCAGGGAAAAGCATAAGATAAAATGAAATAAAGTGAGAAACAAAGAAAGAAATGTTATCCCCCTTTCTACGAGGAGTTTCTTACTATTAGGAGAGATATAAAACAGGAAGTAGATATGAATGATTATTTTAATGTAATCATTCCTAGCTTCTGTTTTATATATTCAAATCTATCGGAAGGTAAAGGTTTTGTAAAAATGTCATCAAGTTGTTCTTGCGTTCTGATAAATTGTAAAATAATATCTCCTTTTTCTGTGTGATCCCTAAGAAAGTGATGCCTAACATCTATGTGTTTTGCACGTGAGTGATGTGCTGGGTTCTTACTAAGAGCTATGACACTTGTATTATCACAAAGAATTAGAGTTTTGGAGAAACTCAATCCATAGTCAGTGATGTTGTGTTGCTTCCACAATAATTGAGCACAACAACTTCCATCTGCTACATATTCAGCTTCAGTAGTGGAGAGTGCTACTGAGTGTTGTTTCTTGAAGGACCAAGAAACCAGAGAATCTCCTAAGAAATGACATTTTCCAGATGTACTTTTTCTATCCATTCTACAACCACCAAAGTCAGCATCTAAATAACTTTTTAAAACAAAATCATTACCAGAAGAGTAAAAAAGACCTAAATCCGTAGTGCCTTTTAAATACCAAAAGATTCTCTTTACGGCTTTTAAATGAGACACTTTTGGATTAGATTGATATCTTCCACATAAGCATACAGAAAACATTAAGTCTAGTTGACTAGCTGTCAAGTATAGAAAACTTCCTATCATACCTCTAAATATTGTTTGATCTACTGGTTTCCCAGTTTCATCAAGATCAAGTGTATTTGAGGTACCAATTGGAGTGCTAATACTTTTAGTCTTGTCATAACCATACATTTTAACTAAATACTTAATATACTTCTGTTGGGATATATAAGTTCCATCTGGTTTTTGAGAAATTTGAAAACCTAAAAAGAATGTTAACTCACCCATCATACTCATTTCAAACTCAGATTTCATTAAATTTGCAAAAGAATCAGTTAAGGATTTCTTGAGTTGATCCAAAAATGATGTCATCAACATAGATTTGAACAATAAAAACATTTTTGTTTTCCATTTTTATAAAAAGGGTTGGATCTGTTGTACCTTTTGTATAATTGTTTTGTAAAAGAAATCATGTAAGTCTATCATACCATGCTCTAGGGGCTTGTTTAAGACCATATAGAGCCTTGGTAAGTTTGAAAACATGATCAGGATGTTTTGGGTCTTGAAAACCAGGAGGTTGTTCGACAAAAACTTCTTGAACAAAACCATTTAGAAAAGAACATTTAACATCCATTTGAAATAGTATGAAATTGAAATATGCTGCAAAGGCCAACAGAACATGAATAAATTCAAGTCTAGCTACAGGAGCATATGTTTCTTCATAGTCTATTCCCTCTTTTTGATTATAGCCTTTAGCAACAAGTCTTGATTTATTTCTTACAATGATTCCATTTTCATCACATTTGTTTCTGAAAGCCCATTTTACACCAATTACAGCTGTTTCTTTAGGTCTATCAACTAAAGTCTAGACTCGATTCCTTTCAAAATCATTTAGTTCATCTTGCATTGCTTTTATCCAGTCATCATCACCTAAGGACTCACTTGGACTTTTAGGTTCAAATTGGGAAAGAAAAGCAAGATGTTCTATTTCATTTCTTAAGGAATTGCTGGTCCTTACAGGTTGATTTACATCACCAATGATGTTATCACTGATATGATTCCTAATAAATAATTGATTTGGGTTTTGTAAAACCTGTTCATCAACGTATGATTGAAATTATTATGTGGTAAATGTTTCAGGAATACTTTCTTGAACATTTTCCTCATCAGAAGGATCTTCTATCAAAGACCGATAATCAGTTTTTGAAAACACATCCGAGGATGTAGGGTTGGATTGGTTGAAAACAAAAGGATCAGTTTCATCGAATTTTACATGT
The DNA here is from genome assembly GCA_963277665.1 of Viscum album. Classification (NCBI taxonomy): domain Eukaryota; kingdom Viridiplantae; phylum Streptophyta; class Magnoliopsida; order Santalales; family Viscaceae; genus Viscum; species Viscum album. The sequence continues at coordinate 153,382,555 of OY728163.1, forward strand.
ACTGTTTCTTCAACAGTACAGGTGTTTTTATTGAAAACTCTATAAGCCTTAGAGGTTGTAGAATATCCTAGAAAGATTCCTTCATCAGATTTTGGTGAAAAGTTGTGTATATTATCTTCTGTATTCAGAATGAATACTTTGCATCCAAAAACATTGTTGTATGAAACTTTTGGTTTTTGGCCAGTCTATAACTCATAAGGGGTTTTATTAAGAAATGGTCTAGTTAAAACACGATTTATAGTATAACAGGCAGTACTAACAGCTTCAGCCCAAAAGTTCATAGAAATTGAGTATTCACTCAACATGGTTTGAGTCATTTCCTAAAGAATACGATTTCTTCTTTCAACAACACCATTTTTCTGAGGAGTTCTTGGAGCTGAGAAATTTTGAGTAATACCTTTATTACTACAAAAAGTTTCAAAATATGAATTTTGAAATTCACCACCATGATCACTATGAATAGTTATCAATGGTAGGTTTTTCTCATTTTTAACTTGGGCTCTAAAAGTCTCGAAATAAGAAAAGGCTTCAGATTTCTTTGTGAGAAAGTAAACCCATGTAAATCTAATAAAGTCATCAACTAAAACAAATAAATAGTATTTGCCTCTAATGCTTCCAGATTGTGAAGGACCAAAAAGATCCATATGTACTAGTTGTAATGCATTATAAGTTGAAACTTCATTAATTGATTTAAAGCTAGTTTTATGTTGCTTGCCAAATTGACAAGGATCGCAGACTTTTGAAGAATCATATCTATGGTCCGGTAGTTTCTTTACAAGTCTTCTCTTTGAGAGTTTACTAAGGTTTCTCAGATTTCAGTGTCCTAGTCTCCTATTCCATAGCCATGATTGGTCTTCTATTACACTTAAGCAGGGTAATTTTTGACTCCTAATTTCTTCAAGGTTAATAGTGTAAACATTCTCTTGCTTATGGGCAGATAGAATGAACTCGTCCTTGTAATTGGGAACAAAACACTTATCATTTCTAAAATTCACAAGGTAACCTTCATCACATAATTGACTTATGCTGATGAGATTGTGCCTAAGACCATTAACAAACAAAACATTTGAGATAAGAACTTTTCCAAGAAAAACAATATTACCTATACCAACAATCTTTCCTTGAGCATTATCTCCAAAGGTATCTTTTCCACCTTTTGTTTTGATAACCTTTTCAAATAGATCTTTGTTTCCAGTCATATGTCGAGAACAACCACTATCCATGTACCAAGTATTCTTATTGGTACACTTCCCATTTTCCTGAAAAAGAAACAATTATTTTTTCGGAATCCAAACTTGTTTGGATCCAGAAGGATTAGATAAAAGAATTTTAGGAATCCACATTTGTTTCGGAAAATGGGCTTTATGAAACCCTAAAGATTGAGTTTTGTTAAGAGAACAATCTCTTCTCCAGTGTCCACCACATTGACACTTAGAACAAAAAATGGTTTTTTGAGGAACAAAATAGTTATTGCTAAAAACAGGTTTGGAATAAGTATAACCAAGACCAGAACGATTTCTCAAAGGTCTAATTTGAGAGTACATCCTGTCAAAGTTTTCTTTTCCATGAGTAAAGTTTGACAAACATTTCTTCAAGGATAAAATCTATGACTTTAGTTTTAAAACCAAATTTTTATTTTCCAAGACATTTGAATTTGAACTAGAGTTAGGATCTAAAATGTTTTTCTTTGAAATTAGAGTTTCATGATCCTTAGAAAGTTTATTCTTATCAGATTTAACTTTCTCAAGGGTTTTTAAAATATTTTCAAAATCATAAGTTTTCCCATCAAGATCTTTAGAAAGATCTGATACTTCTTTAGTCAAGACTGAAATTCTAGAATTTGCTTTCTCAATCCTCTTCTTGAGTTTAGAATTTTCATTTTCAAGTAATTTAGAAAATATAGAGACTTCTTCAAAAGTAGGTAATGTATCATCTTCTGATGGTGAAGATTCATCATTTGAAGATTCATAATATCTATTATTAGTATAATTTGCATTTAAGGAGACATTTGTAATAGCTTCAACATTATGTACCTTAGCCATGAGACAATGATCTTCAATTGGTAATCTGGCTAAGAGTCTGATATTCCTTTGTCCTGATGTCTCATATTCTGAAGAATCATCTAAGGAATCACTATCACTTGCACTCCACGTATCATTTTCTTTCAAGACTTTATTTGTCTTATAAAACCTTTTCTTGTTTCTTTCAAAGTGTTTCTCCTTTCTATCTTTCCTTTTCAGTAAAGGACAATCAGGCCTTATATGTCCTGCTTTCTTACATTCATAACAAGTTACCTCTGAATCTTTCCTATCCTTCCTGTATTTCTTTTTGTATCTATATTGGAAGTCTTTCTTTCCCACAATCTTGTTCATCCTTTGAGCAATATTGGCTAACTCATTATCCGAAATATTACAATCACTTGAATCAGATATAACAAATTTATTGGATTTAGACCTCGTAAGCCTTTCAGGTGTTTTAGCTTTAGATGCAAAGGCTACACTTCCATTCCCATTCTTCTTCTTGTTGCAATCAGCATCTATCTTCATTCTTGTCTCATGCTGTAGAAGAGTTCCAAAGAGTTCATCAAGAGTAATCTGGGAAACTTTTCGATTTTCATCAATAGCTTTCCTTTTTGACTGCCATTCATTTGGCATTATATCTATAATTTTATCAACAATAGCATCATCATCAAGACCATTTTCTCCCATAGATTTTAAGCTGTTGACAATTTTCATAAACCTTTGTTGCACTTTACATACTGGCTCTCCATAAGGAAAAACAAATCCATGATACTCTGCTCGAAGCATTGCTCTCCTTGTTTCTATAACCTTGGATGTGCCAAAATGAGTGACTTATATTTTCTTCCAAATACAATTGGCTGCTTCACATGAATATATTCGACTGTATATATTCCTGGTCATAGAGCATAATAGAGTATTGTATACCTTGTAATTCAGTTGATATTCTTGCTTCTCTTGGTTGGTGAAAGTACTGACTTCTTTATTAGGAATTTTGTAACCTCCAGTAAGCATTATAAAATTGTCCACACCGGTATTGATAACGAAAGTCTTCATATATTCTCTCCAATACTCATAATCATTCCCATAAAAGATTGGTGGTCTAGATGGATTCAGATTGTCTATTGACCCAATATTCATTCCTTCCATCTTATACAACAAAAACTTTTCCACTCCACACGTTAGTGTAGTAAGTATTTAAGATAGTAATATGAAAGAAATAAAGTTAGTAATACAAATCAATGGAAAACCTCCTCTGATACCAATTGTTGGATCGAATATACAGATATGTATGTCTATTAGATGGAACAATACAAGAGGGGGGTGAATTGTAGGTTTAAAAACCTTTGAGTTATAGCAACTAAGAGATTAGTTTAAATGATCTTAAACTAATACAAATACAAACACCCACAATTGTATTGAATATAAAAGTTATGATGTATTGTAATACTAATGTAATTTAAAACAATTGTATTCCAGATGAACACAATAATCAGAGTAATACAAATATGTATGATTCTACCTTAAAGCATATAGAATCAATCAATACAATATGTAATAGAATGATTGTAATTGAAACAATTACAATTGAATATGTAAAAAAGAAAGGAAACAATATAAACTTCTTTCTAATACAAGTAACAGTGGAAATGTAAAAGTATTACAATTATTTTAACTCAAAGAGAAGGGTTGTCCTTTCACCTAGGATAAAAGGTCTGTCTCACCAACACCTTGGTGAGCCCTCGATACGATGATCGGCATGTCTGTCTGCCTATCCCCGGCAGCGCTCGATACGATGATCAGTTCTTCTGTCTGCCTATCCCTAGCAGCCCTCAATACGATGATCGGTTCGTCTGTTTGTCTATCCCTGGCAGCCCTTGATACGATGATCGGTTCGTCTGTCTGCCTATCCACGGCAGCCCTCGATTTTATAGGTAATCGACACCTCTGTCTTTCAATCACTTGAAAGCCCTCGATATGATAATCGGACGCACAAGGCAGATGAGAGAAGTCACAGTTTCTCTCTCTAGAATATTGGTAGTTCACGAAGTCTCTTCATTCATTTCACATTGTACCCTCAGCTTCAAATGGCCTCCTATTTATAGGCCTCTGGTTCCAATGGTCATATTGCCTCCAACGGTCATATTGAAACAGAAAGCACGACATCGTTTTGATTAGTTTGTAACTAACTCAACGACATCGTTTTTGTTAAGACATAAGATATATAGAAATGAAAAAACATGGGTACGATTCATATGCAATAAGTGTTTTTGAATAAGTATTGAAACAAGCATGTAATTAAAGTTATGAGTAACAGTCAAAACAATTTACATATTCAGTATGATCAACATTGTATGATTGGCATGGTAAGTACGATTAGTATTGTATGATACGATATGGTCAGTACGATCAACATGATCAGTATGATCAGCACGGTCAGTACGATCAGCATGATCAGTATGATCAGCATGGTCAGTACGATCAGAATGATCAGTACGATCAGCATGATAAGTACAATTAGTTTGATCAGTATCGTACGATACGATATGGTAAGTACGATCATCATTGTACGATACGATAAACATGATAGAAGACAATTGTAATTTCCAAAATATGATAGAATACATTTGTGATTTCCAAAACATGATATAGAAGTCAAAAGATGACTTTTGACTCAACAGTATGTGTAATGATATGATCCCTATAGGTGGAGGGAAGCTTGGGATAATCCCTTGAGGGGGGATATCAAAATAGTTTCTCAAAGTCTTATATATATTCATAAATTTTACTTCTATGGAATTTACTTGTTGAACAACTCATTTATATGGTATGTGCGTTAACTCTCTCATCACTATTACAAAATGTGGTTAATATTGATCCAAAGGGTGTGAACATTAATAATTAAATGAAATAAACAATAGAATTATGAGGAAGTTCCACGACTGATTTCGTAAACATGAACTACCAAGTATACCTGAACGTACCGGATCAATGTGTTGAGATGAGTGTAGGAATTTCTTTTTAATGGATTCATGAGAATATTTTATCTAAAAGATGTATCAAAAAAACATCTCATGAATTATATCATTTGGTATCAATGAATTAATATCATCCTGGATATAATTAAGAAACCTTTGAGAAAAGAAACATGTTGTTGTATATCTGCTAGTATCATATTTCAAATTGAGAATGGACAGAATTGATTCCAAAATTGCCCCCTCTTCCTTTATGCACTAGGTTATCCAAGGTATGATTATGGTGGCATACATTATAGTACATTTACTATGAAATAAATCATACCATCCTATCTATAGTACTTTTAATTTTAATCAATAAGGTGGAGATAATAAAATGAAAATATTTAGGATCAAGGGTGGTTAAAATAAATATATAATAAGTTACAATTGGATAGAAATATTGACATGGATTTTTCTATTGGTGTTGGAAAAAATAAAAAGTCATAGATTAGATATCCTACTTTGTTTCTTCTATCTTTTAGTTTTAGAAGAAGTATTTTTTGTGAGTATGTTGAAGATGAAACATAATAGTGTAGAAATACGTGGATATTGATTTTGGATAACCCAAGAATTATGAAGAATAATTTCACAATCCATTGAAAAATTAAGTGAATAATTTACTCATGGATGTTTATGGTGTTAAATGTACATTATCTAATTCATGGGTGAAAAGAAATATTGAGAAATATGTTATTTTCTTCCAATGGATGTTCTTGGAAATTGATTTACAATATCTATATATTTATGTTAAGGATTATCCTTCCATGTGATTCACAAAGATGCATTACTAGATTAAGAATACATAAGGTGTTATAGAAGACGTTATTGATAAAATATAAATATCTAGTATTAACATTGTTGTACTAATATTCATTGTTAAAGATATGTGTTATTTTGTGTAAAATCATTGTCATATATAATGAATAATATATATGATCTATCCAACAATTTTTTGATGGGATGAAGAGTTTGAATATATAAGGTGAAATATCATGAAAATGTTTATTTTCATGAAGAACATGAAGATTATGAAAAACTAGAATACACAATTGCATTTTTTCAAGATGAATAATGTGTGATAAGGATCATTTGAGTTGGTAATTTCATACTTGTTATTTACTGATTATTTTGATGGGGTTTTAAAAAAATGGGCCAACAAAGCCTGCAAGCTATTTTAACATGACCATGAACTTGTGGGAGAAATATATACCATGCATGTGATCCATATGGACAATCCATCATAAACAGAGGGTGGTTAAGATGGAATAACACCCACTAGGGAGTGAACTGTCTAGAAGAAGGAACATATGGGTGTTTATTTCATGTAGGGATCATAGGTGGACTATTAAAGTTGGATGTGGCCATGTGAGGGTGACTGTGTGAATGTTTTATGGGTGCGAAACCCTGCATCTGGCTCGAGAAATGAGCAGGTAGCATTTTCCTCATAAAACGTACCATAACTGAAATGTTATCTAATATTGTAATCACAAACCACACAAATATTATAGAATTAAATGTGATATTCAAATAACACATTCCACACAATTATAGGATTCTATAATTCTCGATTATTTTATGTGGTTATCATTAACAGTTGACATATGATGTTTCACCATATTATCTCCATACTGCATTTAGCCTATGTTTTAGAAATGGTTGAAATCACCTTAATCTCCATTGAAGTCAGGATACCCAAATCATATCAACTATCTACATTATGGGTGGGAGGTTGAAATAGATAGAGGAATTTATTTTGAGATATAGGGAGATACGTCACAATTTAATACATTTCAACACAATAAATAACTATGTTTTTATAGTTTTATAAAAATAGAGAGTGATGCACTATGAAATAATGTCAACACCATAAGTGTTTCTTTGATAAATTTTACAGAATTACTACACTATAGTAGATTTTATTACACCACAATGAGAGAAGGTAGAAACTATTACACAATACAAGATCATACCATTACACAATCTATTATATGTCATTTATGTTGTGGGGTTTTGCTCATTTTATAAATACAGGAATTAAATTGTATTGATTTTAGTCATGTATAAGATAATATTACAATGAATTGAAAATTTCATCATTGATCATTAAAATATCTCAATTTGTTATGAAGACTATCTTATTATTTTACACTAGGGAATTACATGGAAATAATATTAAAAAATTATTAACAATTACATGCCATGTTATAATATGGATTACTATGGCTACAAATAGTATAATAATACAAAATCTTTAGATTATTATCCACACAATGGAGTACACCATAACATCAAACACTCCTAGAAATATTAAACCTTCCACAATAATTAGAAAAGGAAAAATAATTTTTTAAAATACAATTGAAATTATCAAAGGAATCAAGTAATAGATTTTGATGAATGATGGATTATATATTGATTATAAAGGGAAAGGTGACCATTGAGATATAACTATTACTCGAAATTTAGCCAATATGATTGTTGGATAATGTTAAAGTTATTTAATATAACCTTTTTTATTTATAACCATTAGATATAATTTTACCGTTATAATTACTATTTATAAATTTAAATGATAACTAATCGTTGATACATAAATGAAATCTGATGTCATAAACCACTAGATTCATGTATTTTTAAGACTGTTTTTACAAATATGGGACAATGGTTGGGTTATGGGTGTTTTCCCTTCACTAATCCCAAGAAGAGATTCAACATTTGACTCATGAAAGAAATCTACTAAAAGAGAAGTTTAATTTAGTAGATATCTCTACTAGGACAATGTTACCTGAACTACACCATGAATCTAAAGCCATGATGCACCTTACAATTAGAGTGTATGTGGGTGTAATAAGGGGTTATGTATCTAGACCCTAGTAGTATGAATTTTTATATTATCCTTAAAAAAAATAAGTATTGTTTTTATCCATTTTTTAATAGTTTATAAATTATTATATAATGAGTTTAATAAATATTATATATTGATATGAAGATAATAAAATTTTATTTTTGGTCATTATATAGTTTCAATTAATACAATAATTTTATATATCATTAATTTTTTAAATAAATTGTATTTGAATAATGTAATACTATTGATAATATCTATTTAAAATAAATTATAATATAAATTTATTAATTAAATTTCAAATTTTAATGGATAATAAATAGTTATAGTCTTGAAACCCATATTTTTCAATAGATGTGAATCTTTCATTTAATAATTATTTTTTATTAATATAATTATTTTGAGCAAATAAATATATGTATTTTCAAATCCCCCTTTTAAAATTAGCCAATGGTGAGTTTTTCATATCTTTCTAGGGTTGTAAAAGTTTTGGGTATAAATTAAATAGATTATAAATATACAATTTATATTATGAATTCATAAAAGACAAAAATAAATGTAAAAATACTATAATGATTATCCATGAAAAAAATTAAGTTCATAGTTAAAAATAATATTTTTTATGGTTAGTTTATTTGTTTAATAGACTCATAATGGATCCTTCAAAACATATACTATATTTTAATATTTTAGAAATCAATTCGTTATTAACTTGGAAACCATATATACCATAAATTGTATTATTTTAATAAATTAGGTTATTATCATCCTAAAATAATAAAAACCAATCCTATGTGGAATAAACCAAAGTAAAAAATCCATGGGAAAGATTATTGTTTGGATTTCTTCATCACATACAATCCAAAACCCAAAATAAAAAATTAATATATAATTTCACCTATTTTACAATAAATATTAACCCATCACACATTTTTCTACAATATAAATCAATAATAAATGATGTTATTTTCATTTGACCTCCCAAATAGTCCCTCTAGTTTGTCTTTAAGTCCTTAAGGTTCCATCCTCATGTTTTTGGAAGAAAAGCTTCAATGTAATTCAATTTTATTCTTCTATTCTATTCATGTACCCATTTTGTGTATGTTTTTAGATTGAAAATTTATATTATTTAACCACACTCTCTATCTTACTAGTACTTCCAAAATAATGTTTTGCCAATGGAAAACCTTCTTCCCATCTCATTTTACCCTTTATTTAATCAACATTTTATACCTGTTATACTACCAAATCCATTTCTAAATTCCTATCCTTTTTATGATAAATTAACAAACTATGAATAATAACCTATTATTATCCATATTAAATAAAAATCATTTAAAAATACCTTTTTATTATTGATTTAATTGTTTTAAAAGATATTCTCTTCTCTGGGGTATCAAAATGTTGAAACATTCATGTTTTTATAACTTAAATACTAAAACTATTTTATATGGAACTTATTCTATCTCCTCTATATGTTATTGATTAAGTGATTTATTTTGTTATAGGTTGAAAAAATGAATTAATACATATGAATTGTGTTCCATGATAGAAATACAATGTATTGGGTAATGAATTAATCTAGAGATTTGAAATGTTTTTCTATACCCTCGTGAAGTACTTGGTATTATTTTTTTCCCCACCTTTGTGATAAACCATATTGATATGCTTATGAATGTCTCATTTTTATGTTTTATCCACATTTTTTATTTCATGAATTATTTTATTATGACGATTATCCCATTTTTTATTGCATGTATTATCCATGATCACAGTTCAAGTCCAATTTCTTTGTTTATCACTTATTAGGATTTATGCCCACCTTATTATATTGATGTGTGTCCACAAGAATTTAATTGTAGTGAGTTAAGCATGGAAGGATAAAAAAGTGTCTTTAAAATTATTGAATGGGGCTAATTTAAATGTTTTCGTTATGAAATTCATGTATTATGAACCAAAATTCCATGAAAATAGACATCCAAATATTCTTCTATGTTATTAATGCTGTATTTTATTAAGAAATAATTTAATGAGTCTTGAATCAAAAAAAGAAGTATTTTGTAGTTGGATTGAAATGTATAGATGAGTTATTAGTGAAATTAGGGTTAGAAAACACTAGTATTAAGACAAGGGATATATATAAATATAGGACAACATTCTGGAATTTTACTGAAGTATTAAGTGAGTGGTTTCCAAGAAATTAAATTCCTGTTTATATAATACAAGTGTATGTGGCTCTGGTATAGTTGTACCGAGAGGTAATAACCTGAAAAAGGGTATAATGGGCATTTTCTCAATCATTATATAGAAAAAATGGGTCATTCATTACCTCTATATTGACACTCCTAGTGGATATGTTTGGTTAATCAAACACTTTCTATAAACCATTAGGAATGATATATAGAAAATGTAATTGTTATTAAAAATTATTAACTAAATAATGTCTTTAAATAAGGTATTTTAAGTCATAAAATATATTTTGAATTACTGGACTCCTAACATTAGCTTTCTTGCCACTTTGGATTTCTTATATTATAAATATGGTGAGAAATATGATGAACCATATAAAATATGTGTGCAATGAATGATGCACTAACAACCTTCCTAACTTGATGGATTTTGGAATGGAAGACTTTATATGGGTGTTGAATTGACTATATTGGGTTATGAATAATTACCGGAATCAAGTTAAGGGTCCAAATTTACCATCAAGGGAACAATAGGTACTCCAGTCCTTCATGAATCAATGACCACCTTCTTTTATTGGATCCGTTGATCCATTCATTTGAAAAAAATAGATTACCAATATAAAATATATATTTTCAATACTCAATTGATCAAATAAAGAGATACTCACCTTGGATATATACCTCTTAGGAGGAGAATCTGATCACTGGTGGAGACTAATTAAGAACATGAATCCCAGAGGGGATATTAATGTGATTATGTGATAAGATTTTAAGAAAAAAAAATTAATAAATATTTTTCTTCATTAAACGAGAAAAAAATGGAGAACTAATTCTCCAAGATAATGAAAAATTAAACTTAATTAGGGGAAGATATTAAAAGAAAATTACAATACATTCTTGATGAACCAATATCTTTATTACGGATCTTAAGGAAAATTTTGATAGGTTCATCATAGGACTAAACCTCAATATTTATGGGACTGTAGAAATTTAAAACAATGAAAGCTATGAGGAAATAATACAGAGTTATATAATGGTCTAAATGGAGTTTTGGGAAACATAGTGGTAACATTGGGATAATGAAAATGAGAAATAAATTGATACAAACTCAAAGAAGAGTTTTGATCATCGAAGAGGAATAAATGAACTGAAGCTAACCAAATGCAATAAATGGGGGATGAAACAATTGTGTAACTTCATAACTGTTAGTGTAAAGTGATTCAAGTGAGGAAAATATGTACATAATTCTTGTAAATATTGTAGTGATTTAAAGCCTAAACATCCCAATAAAAATGAAAAGTAATGACGGTAGAAGCCCAAACTGATGTTCAATGCATCATGTGTGGACATACTAAGAACATTGAAAAAACATTTCAAAATCATAAAGTAAGGGAGGGAAACGACCAACCCGGAAATATATAAAGGGATGAGGGTAAGAATTTGAAAATCATTATAGATGATGTATAGGCACGAAATTATGTGGTGGTAGGTACACCCTTTATTCTATCAAAGGTACCAAGTACTATGATTGACTCTGGTTCTATATATTCATTTATTAAGACCATGTTCTCAATATATTTATAATAAAAAAATTACTTGTAGATGTATAGTTATCAATTAAAACACTTGAAATAATTATCCATGAATAAATGGTGTTTAGAAAGTATAGTGTGAACTTTGGAGTCTCCAATATCATCACAAATCAAATATACATTATATGGTGTAATTCAAATTTTTATTAGCAATAGACATAAACTCAATGAATAATTCTAATATAAACTAAAAAATAATGGAAATTTTAGTAGTCTTGAATGGAAAACCTATAGTTATTTTCAATTGAGATACATCCTAACACATTCATTCTCTAGAAACTCCTTCTATATCCTTCATTATGGATATGGTCATTGAAGAGGGAATAAAAAGGGAAGTATAATGATAAAAAATGTCCCCACTCTTTTGGAAGACATTTATGTTTTTTAAAAGAGTTACCTATACCTCACTATGAAATAATGGTAGTAATATTCATTAAAATCATACCATAATCCAATCCAACACCAAATAACCAATATATAATGGAATATGTGGATTTAGAGGAATTAAAGAAGAAACATAATGATATTTTGGATAAGGTTTTCATTCAACAAAGTGTGCCTAATTGATGAGAACTTATCTTCATGACATATAAAAAGTATGTATTGATGAGGATAAAAATTTATTATATATAAATTTATTGAATTATAGTGAAGAAAAAATACCCTCTTTCAAGGATTGACAATTTTTTCAACCAGCTTCTTGGGGATCATTTATTTTCTATTATTGATCTCTGATCGGGGTATCATCATTTGAAAATAAAGATAGTAGATATCACAAAGGCTTCCTTATTAATAAGATCTGGTCATTATGAGTTTGTTTCTATTCCCTTTGTATTAACTGTTACTCCTAATATATTTACTTGTTTTATGAATAGATTCATTAAAATATTAACTTCGAAAATATATTGGTGGCCTTTATTGATTATATTATAATTTATTTCAATATTTGGATGCAACATGGGGATCATATAAGGATTATTTACAAACCCTAATGAAGGATAAGTTATTTTGTAAATTTAGTAAATGTTAGTTCTAGTAATAAAAAGGTGCATTATTGGGGCACATCATGACCAGTGATAGAATCTTAGTTGATCCAGTCATGATAAAGGTTGTAGAGGAATGACCATATCCTACTACTGTAATTGATATTCATAGTTTCCTTCATCTAGAAGAATATTGTAGAATGTTCCAAAAAAATCCATATTTTTCTAATATACTAATAATGTTAATTAAAAAGGGTGTTATGTTTATTTAAGAAAAATATTTTGAAGAAAGATTCCAAGAACTAAATAATTGGTTGGTTAGTGGAATTTTCCTATCTGTACCATCTATTAGAGAAGGATTATTTATCTATAGTGGTGAATATATAAAAAGGAATGGGTGTGTCCTCATGAAAAATGATAAGGTGGTTGCATATAAATCTCAACAGTCAATTTCCCATAAGAATAACTTTGTGACTCATAAGGTGTACTTAGTAATATTCATTTATTTTAGGAAGATATAAAACCAATCTCTTTATATTGAAAAGTGTGAATTATAAACAAACCATCATTTCATTAAGTATATATTCACACAAAATTTTACACTAGTCTCTCCCACTTGAGAGCGTTCTCTCATAGGGTTTCCTAGGTTTTGAGTTTTCTTGGCAGTTCGGTTCATGGCGGCTCCTCCCCCTCTCTGCCCCCACATCAGTTCTGTGGGTCAACATTCTTGCTTCAGTTTAGGCATGAGTGGATCGATCTCCCCTTCTCTGTGCTGCTCCACAAACCCTCCATGGCGGGGAAAATTTGTTTATCTTGGCCACTTTGCCTCTCCGCCAGTTCCCGGAAAGGATCCGGGCTTCATCTTCTGCCTAATTCTCTCCGTAAGGTGCAGCTCCTACATTCCACAATGCCTGCCCGTAACCATCATCCTTTATTGGTTCCAGATCTGGGATAGGGAGGGCGGTTCCAGATCTCAAATTTTCAAGCTCCATAAGCATTACAGATCCGAGAGTTCTCAGTATTGATACTTTCACCAGATTCTGAGGAAAGAATAACCCTAATCGCAAATCTCCTTTAGGTTTTGACCCGAGCGTTCATAGTCCGGAGTCATTAACCAGTGATCGAGGAAATCCTTTGCCTAATCACATTTTTTACCTGTTCCGTGAAGGTTGGCGGTGGCTCGTGGGCGGTTTTCTGGTTCCACGTTTTTGTGAAGCTTCTGCTGCATGGTGGATTGATTTGCACAGCCCCTCCAGTAGGGATTCACCGTGCTGAGAGGTCGTGAAGTGGCCGCCACGACATGTCTGATCTGCAAAGTTCTGCCGCGAAGCCTCTACTACGTTGTGTAGCAGTGATTTTATGATGTGGGGTGGTGCTCTGCGATGAATCGGCGGGAACAGTGAAGGACGGCGGTGACCTGTGGCAGGTAGGCCATACTCACAGTTTGTGTTGTTCCTCCATGACTTGGGTGATTCACGAAGTACCTTGCGTAATGTTTTGAGGCATTGTGTGTTCACGTTGTGGTCATCGTATCATGTATGTTTCTGGTTGTGCCATCGTGAAGCCTCCACCATGTTGTGTAGCCGCGATTTTCTATCATGTGGTATTGCTCCGCGATGACTCGGTGGGAAATGTGAAGGCTAGCGGTGACCTATGGCCGGTAAGCCATACTCACGGTTTGCGTTGTTCCACTGTGAAGTGGGTAATTCAAGAAGTACATTCTGTGATGTTTTAAGGCGTTGTGTGTTCGCGAAGTGATTGTCGTATCGTGTTTGTTTCTGGTTGTGCCTTCACATTGCATCAGCCATGTTGTAAAGCCGTGAAGGTTCTGCTCTGGGGTTTTGATCCACGAAAGGGGGCTGCGAAGAGGTTTCCGGTCTAGGGACTTCATTGTTGGACTACGCCTTGACTCAAGTGAGACTGTACTGATTCGGCATTGCGCTCAGGGTATTTCCAGAGCCTTTAACTAGTTCCCAGGTTAAGTGTTCCAGGGCCATGGGGATTTCCAGGACGTTGGTCCTTAAGGAGGTCAGCAAATTCAACTTTTGGTTTTCTCTATGGATGCTGACTTAGTTAATCAATGGAAGAGGTAGTCCCTGACAGACAAAGAAAAGGCGGTGATCGAGGCACTGGGAAATGAAGACACGCTCTTGAAAAAATGCATGTCTCTGCTCATTGTGGGAATGTTCATTGAAAACATATTAATAAATCAGGGGGCTCCCAAAAATACTCTACACAACATCTGGAAGCTTGATGCAAAAGTGGCTATCCGGGAAGTGGGGATCAATCGCCTCATCTTTGAGTTCTTCACTGAGAAATATAGAGACAAAATCGTGCATGGAAGACCATGGCCCTTCGATAATCAACTCCTCTTCATGGATGAATACAAAGGGGGGGACGATTTCCAGCGAGTGAATTTAACCCCCTCCCCCTTCTGGATACAAATTAAAGAAATCCCCTTCCATTCATGAATAGAATGAATCATGATGGAAATTGGGGGACGTTTATGTCACTTTCTTGACTGGGATTGCTCAGACCCAATACAATGGGGCCACGAGGTTCAGATCATGGAGGAAATCAAAGTGTCAGAGCCCCTGATGGGGGGAATGTTCCTGAAAATCGAGGAAGCCAACAGTTGGAAATCATTCGAGTTTGAGAAACACCCAATCTTTTGCTTCTTTGGTGGTCTCCTTGTCCATCTGGAATGAACGTGCACCACAAAACATAAGAGTGCATTAGGTAACATCATCCTCCAATATGTCCCTTGGCTCTGTGCTAAAACGAATAAATATGATTTCATCCTTGAGACGGAAAAAACAAAAGGACAATGACCATCTTATGTTGTGACATTCCAGTCATGCAGAACCAATACCTGAAAAAGCCCTTATTCTTGGACCATTGGATTTCCCTAATGCTGACTATCCCAATCAAAGAGAAGCTGGATTTCATCCTAACCCCCTGCAGGACAATACTCAAACACCCCCAAGGTTGGCGTAGAAGGAAAAAGAACCACCAAGAAAGTGGGAAAAGCCAATGGCAATGCACATCGAACCACCAGATCTGGACCCTGACCCACAATCGGCCGCAACATGCATTACAATAATGGAGGCCCATGGAATGAAGGGAACTCCAATACTGAGCCCAATTACCCGTTGAACGTGGAGAAGAGTGAAACGAGGAGAAAGTGATGGTAAAGCAGACGACCCTAAACCCGTGGTCAGGAAAGACAAAATGAAACATGCCAATCAGATAGAAATCCCACCAAAATATATAAAACAACAATTGGAGAAACAAGTCCGGAGGAACCAAATGCGGCGGTGGGCGAGACTCAGCCCCGCCTAGAGAAATGATTGTGTTATGCTGGAACTGTCATCGGCTTGGAAACCCATGAACTGTTCACATCCTACATTGAAATTACACCCAAAGTCACCCCAATATGGTTTTCCTATATGAAACCATACTGGAAAACAATGACACCCATAGTATTGCTCTGAAGTGTGGCTTCCAAGGCTGCTTCCCAGTGCCTAGACAAAGACATTCTAGGGGCCTTTGTCTCCTTTGGAAGGACAATATCAACGTCAATATTTTGTCATTCTCCTTGCCCCATGAGGAAATGACTATTCAAACAAACTTTCACCCACCCTGGACATTCATGGGATTCTACGGCTGGCCATCCCATAATGATAAGGTGAAGACATGGTATCTTCTTCCCATGATGCGACATGACTTACCTAGCCCTATTCTCTTCAGAGGTGATTTCAATGAGATTATGTTCGGTTAGAAAAAGTGGGGTGGAAGCATCTGACCCTCGGTTTCGATGTCAAACATTAAGGATACTGTCTTTAGGGAGAACCTGGTCGATATGGGGTACCCAGGTAATCCATTTACATGGTTCTGCGACATTACTAAAGGTACCCGCATCGATGAGCATCTTGATAGATTCTTGGGTTCTACAGATTGGATCAACCAGTTCAACATGTTTGATATCGGTCACATGGCCCTTAAATGTTCGGACCACGGCCCAATATTCATTGATTTCATGCAAGGCGAACGAAATAGACAACTCAGTAGACCCTTCAGATTTCAGAGCTTCTGGTTAAAAGACCAAGAATGCGAAGAGGTGGTCCAATCAAGCTGGAAGAGTTCTCATGTTGATGTTGGCCTCAATATCCAATAGGTTTCATCCTATCAATGATCTTGGAGTTACGAGAAATTCCACCTCCATATTAGGAATTGTGAAGTCCTTGAAAAGAAATTGCACAACCTACTTAGGGAACCCCCATCAAATAGGAATCTCTCCAAGATTGGGGCACTTCAAAGAGAGCTAGACGGGGCCTTGCTCTTTAAGGAAAGCATCTGGGGTATGTGGGTGTGGACATCCACATAAAAGAAGGAGACACTAATACAATGTATTTCTACCAGAAAGCTTTATCTAGGCATTAGAAAAATTCTATCATGTGTATATCACAACCTGATGGAAGAAAAGTTTCTGACACCAGTGGTATTCACGATGCTCTGACTTGCTACTTCCAGAACCTTTTCGCTACAGGAACTCCTTTCATGTCTGCTGAAGTGGAAGAATGCATAAGAACTATGATTACTGAAGAGATCAATCGGAAACTTACCAAAGATGTGAAGAATGATGAGATACGCCTGGCTTTGAAACATATCAATCCCTCTAAGGCCCCAGGACCGGATGGATTCCACGCCCTAATTTTTAAACAATATAGGCACATCATTGGTCCCAACATCGGGAAAATGATAAAAAAAATATCTGGGCGGGGAATACAAGAATTGCTGCCATCAACGAAACTGTCCTCGTCCTCATTCCCAAAATCAAGAAACCTATGGCAATCCCTGATTTTAGACCTATCGACCACTGCAATGTCTCTTATAAGATCTTCTAAAAAATCGTTGTCAATCAGTTGCACCCTTGGATTCCTTATATTATATCTGGAAACCAGAGACCTTCGTAGCCAAGAGACTAATTACAGATAATGCAATTGTTTCCCATGAAGTGTTCCACTCTATGAAATCACGCTTCATAGCAAAAAGAGGAACCATGGCCTGGAATATAGATATTATAAAAGCCTATGATAAAGTGGAATGGCAGTTACTTAGAGCTGTGATGCTGAAAATGGGTTTTTTCACTAAATGGATAGATCTTGTCATGCACTACATCTTGACCATCTCTTTTAGAATCAAGGTCAATGGGGAGCTCACCAGAGGACTCACCCCAACCCGAGGCATGCACCAGGGAGACCCCCTCTCCCCATTTATCTTCATCTTGGTGGCTGATGTTTTTTGTAACCTTATTTCCAGGGCTACATCCTCTTGCTCTATTCATGGGGAAAATGTCTGCCATGAAAGCACACCAGTGTCACATCTCTTTTTCGCCGAAGACTGCCTCCTTTTTTCCAGAGAAACTATAAATGAATGCCGGGTGATCAACCATGTGATCCAGTAGTATGAGAGGGTGTCTAGAAAGATTATCAATCATGGAAAGTCAGAAATCTCCTTCAGTGCAGGGGTGCCTCTTTCCAAGAGAGATGAACATTGTGCATCAGCAGGCATCCATATGGTCGATAAACACTATATGTATCTCAGGTTACCCATGGTGATTGGCTGGCCCAAAAAATAAGTCTTTGCATCTCAGGTGGATAGGGTCGAGATAAAAAGTCAAGTCTGGACCCAAAATATCATCTCCAAATCTGGAAAATAAACCCTCATTAAGGATTTTATTCAGTCTATACCTAGCTATTTTATCTCACTATTTAAGATCCTGGTGGCCATCGTCAATCAGATCCATTCACATACTACCTACTTCTATTGGGGGGAAAATGATTGAAGGAAAAGGCCCCACTGGATGGCCTAGGAGAAACTCTGGAAACCCAAGTCGGAGGGAGGGATGGGATTCTGTAATCTTCTTCACATCAATGATGCACTATTAGCCAAGCAAGAATGGTACCTTATTAATAGTCCATCATCTCTCTGTGCGTGGGTACTCTGAGCTAAGTACATTCCCCACATGGACTTCCATGTTTCCTCTCTTGGCCCTCGTCCTAGCTTTCTCTAGAGAAGAATTTGGGGGCCCAAAATCTCCAGGAAAAAGGGTTGGGATAGAGGATTAGGAATGGCTCATCTGTCAACATTTGGACCGCCCCCTGGCTTGTTGATAAAGATGGTATACGGGCTACATCCCTCGCCCAACCAGGTCTTGATGATGCCACTGTCTGGTGCCTCATTTCGGACCATGGCTCAAGGTGGTGTTCAGAAATATCCCTGAATGGTTTAATGAAAGAGACCAAAGATTTATCCTGAGCATCCCCCGAGTCCCAAATGCAGGCACCGACCATCTTTTCTATACCAATGACATTTCAGGTGACTACACGGTGAGATCTGATTATAGACCTGCCCTAGGAATCCACTCTGTAAACAGTGAAGAGGGACCATGGAAATTGCTTTGGAAACTCAACGTCCCTGCAAAAAATCGCCAATTTTGGTGGATGGTGTGCACGGGCACCCTCCCTTCCCTGAGACTTCTCGTTTTCCGACATATGGCATGTTCTGAGTCCTACCCTTTCTTCCTGAATGTTCTAGAAACTTATTTGCATGCCATCATTCAATGCCCGGGAGCTAAGGAAATTTGGAATAAATGGGGCCTGGCTTCAGATGCTTCACTGGAAATTTCCTCTGACCTCCCTGGTCATCTGATGCGTTGTTGTTCCTCTCTCCCATCGATTAATACAGGTTCTCTATGCACCCTGGCCTGGATCATTTTGGTTTGGCGTAACTATGCTATTTTTAACCACATTCATAAACCTTTTGAGTTATGGATTAAACATGAAATTTAATGGACTGAGAGCTGGATGGACCACAAAGGACACTTTATGCCAGGGGTAACCCCCTCCTACCCCCTCACTAGAACCCCCAATTGGAAGGGATTCTTAAGCTTAACGTGGATGCGTCTCTCCCCATAGAAGGGCTTGTTGCTCTCGGTATCCTGGCTTGAAATCGTCTGGGGAAAATCATTGCAGCAAAATTTGAATCACACCATGCCTTCCGGGAACCTGTCATAGCTGAGGCCTCTGCCATCCTTGCAGGTATGATGCTCGCAGTGGAATGGGGACGTGTTGATATCATCATTCAGTCTGACTGCCCTACCATTATCAATGCTATTAAACACAATGACGCCGGACTCCATCCATTTGGCTCCATCATTAGGAGGATTCACTCGCTTCTCCAAGGCTTCTCTTATTGCACCTTCTCCTTTACAAAAATGTAAGGAAATAATGCATCCCACCAGATGGAGGCGTCAGGCCCCTTCTATGACAACCATCTATGTATGGACAATTTCCCTTCATGGCTATGCATTTGTATGGTTGCTGATCTTCATCATTAATGTTATCTGGTCTTCTTTTCAAAAAAACTGTATTCAAACAAAATGAATTGAACATGAGAAAAAGGATATGGTTGGTTCTCATTAACGACTATGATTATTCAATTCATCATCACCCTAGAAGAGAAAACAATGCTTCAAATTCTATGAGTAGGAATGATTTTTTTGTTCTTTCAATGAGAAGGATTTAATGAGATCCATATTTTAAGGACCTAGAAATGTTATGCAATAGGAATTATAAGGGAATGGGTATCATTAATCATATACAAAATTATTTATCAATCATAACTATAAGATAATATTAATAAAGATCAATGAAATTATCCTTTTATGTGAATGTATATAAAGGCTTTCAAAGATGGAAAGTGTTCTCAATTCAATATTGATTGATAAGGTGCACTAAAATTTCATACAAGTATTTTTATTCTATCGATTTGGGTGATAAATAGGTATTTGATTAATTAAACTCGTAGATCTAAATTTATTATATATTATGAAATCATTAAGATGTGTTGGGACCTTTGTGATCCCTATTAGTGGTAAAATATGAAAATAGAAGATTTTTTATTATTCTACAAGGAGATTGGTGTGTAAATAAGTAAATTTGGAGTGAAAACTTCTTAATGATGTATTATTACTACCACTCATACCTATATAGAAGTTAGATAACCTCAATATGTAATTTTTCACAAGATTTTTAAATAATTACAAGGGTAACAATTCTATATGAGTAATAGTCGATAGATTTAATATTTATTCCCATTTCATTTCTATATGAGATGATTTCCCCTTGGAATTCCCATATCATGTATATATTCATGATATAGTGAGATGTTATGGAGTACAATTTTCAATCATTTCTAACCAAGATCCAATATTTACTACCCTTAAAAAGGATATGAATATTGAAATACAACTAAGCATAAAATATCATTAATAAACTGATGGTAAATCTGATTGGACCATTCAGACATTGGAAGATTTGTTATGAGCTAGATCACATAATTTTAAAGGGAATTTGGGCTGAAATCCTCTACATGGTTAATTATTCTATGCCAATAGTTTATACTCATGAATTAAAATGAATCCTTTTGAATCTTTATATAAAAATGGTGTTATACTTCAAAAAGTTGCGATGAAGTTGGAAAAAGAAACTGTAGGGACTAGATATTATGAAGGAGACCATATAAAATATAAAATTTAATCAGAAACACATCAAGGATACAAGAGTTGGAATAAATATTAAGATAAAAAAATGATGAAATGACATAGAATTTTACATTATGGATCATATATTTCTATATATATAACCATGGAAAAGGGTTTAGAAGGCTTAGAAAATAAGGAAATTGATTATATGGTTTATTGGAACATTATTTATTCCCAAACATGTTGCAGTAGTATCTTACGGATTAGAACTACCTCCAAATTGTACCAAAGTCCACAATGGCTTCCATGTATCCAAATAGATAAAGTATTTGTCGGAACCATAACATATACTTGAAATTATGGTGTAGAGTTGAAAGATGACTTATCATATAATGATGAACCAATCTGGATACATGACATAAGGGACGAAGTGTTGAAGAAATGAAAAATGTAACTTGTGAATGTACTATAGAAAAAATCACTAGTTGAAGTGGTAACTTGGGAAACTGAAGAATTATTAATGTTCAAACAACAATTATTTGTCTAAATAAATTAAATTTTGATGATGAATTTTTTTAATTAGAGGAAATGTAATGACCTGAAAATTTAAAATATGTTTAATAAAATATGTTTTTTTATAATTACTATCTAGTAATTTTTCAAAATGGATGTATATAGGAATACTATTACCGAAAAATGAAAAAATATTACATGTCATTTAATAAAAAAAATTACTATATCTGTGAATAATATAGGTATACAAAACTAAAACAATATCATCCATGAAATGGTGTATCCTATATGATCAATCTCTACAAAGAGTATTAATCCTTCCATGAAAATTATTTTAAGAAAAATGATTGTTATGAATATAATTTACAGTATAAAATTAATAAAGTACTAAACGTTGATGAAAGGTAAAGTATAAAGAGATTATAAAGGGAAAAGTAATAGTTGGTATCTGAATATTGTCTAATTGTTGGCCCATAAAACTGAAGGCATGTATTCTCATTTGTTAATATGACTATTCGTAATTTTAATCATTTGTAACAATATTACTATTATAATTAGTGTTTATAAAGTGTAATGACTACCAAAATTTTATGTAGAATTGAGAAACAATGGCAGAAAATAGTAGTTTTATTCCTTTTGAATCCCATTTATTTTAGAGTCGTAGTTAGTCTGAATCACATGGATTTACCCAGGACCATGAAAGATAAGGGCTTCAATAAGTGAGGCAAGAATTTAATCAACTACGGGAGAAGTTCATGTTAATAGAGATTGTAATAAGGTGAATGTTTGCTAAACCACCCCATGCATCTACCACCACCACACACCTTACCCTTAAGTAATATGACTGTGTAATAAGGGATTATGTATCTAGAACCTAACAGTATAAATATGTATATTAACATTTTTAATAAAATAATGTTTATATTTATCACTTTTCTATTACATTAGAAATTATTATATAAATAATTCGATAAAAAATTGACTTTTAGATGAAGAAATCAAGATTTTATTTTTTGGAATTCAATATTTTAAATTGAAGAACTCTTTTAAAATAATTATATTTTTTAAAATAACTGTTTTTTAAATACAATAATCATATTAAATAAAATATATTTAAATATAAATGATAATATAATATTATGAGGTCCAATGATATTTTTAAAGGGCTATAAATATTTATTATAAAAAACAATATTTATCAATAAAAAGGGATTTTTAAATCTAAATAGAAAATTTTCATATTTAGATAATTATTTTTATAAAATAAATATTATTTTTGAAATTATCACCTCAAAATATGAAAATGGTGGATTCTTCAAAATTTTCTGAGACTATCAAATAGTTTTAGTAGAAACTAAATATTATATTAATATACAGTTTGTACTATGACATCATAAAATCAAAAAAATGATGTAATAAATAATATAAAGGGTAACCATGGAAAAATTATGTTTATATTTTAAATAATTGTGATTTTAGGTTATTTTATTAATTTTATAAACACTTAATGATTCCTCAAATCCTATATTATGTTTTAATATTTTAAAATTAATTCATTATAAATATGACTCACTTTAAAATAACAAAGGTAATTATTTTAATGTGTTATATTATTAATTCTTAAAATATTCAAAGTTTATTCTATTTTGAAAAAAACTCATTTTAAAATACCATCAATTGGTTTCTGGTTTGATTAATTTATCACATTCAGTCCAAAATCAAATATAACAAATTTAAAAAATAATTTCACCTATTTTATTATCACTACCAACCAATATCCCATTCCTATATACTCTAAATATATAATCTATGAATAGTTTTTCCATTGTTACTCCCTAATATTTACTCCAATGTGTCATTAATTTCTCAAGGTTTCATCCCCGTGTTTATGAAATAACTCTCCAATGTTAGGGAATTTCCTTCTTCTCGTCTTCCATTAAAGTGACACTTTTTATATATTCCTTATAAATGTTAGGTTACCTTTTTATTACAATTTGTATCTTACCATTAATACTGAAATAAATTTTTTTCAATGGAAAATCCCCTATCATTTTACCCTTTCCTTAATCCACATTTTATCCCCATCATGTTGTCAAATTAAAATCATGAATTTATCATTTTCTTCATGATAATTTATTATATTATGAATATCAAAACCTATATTTCTCCATGGGTAATATCCTAGAAGTAAACAGAATTTATTTATTGTGGACTAACTTTTACTAAAACCATATTACCTCCTTTTGAGTATAATATTAATGAATTGATCATTTCTGAGCACTTGTCTGCTAATCGAATTTATATGAATCCTATTAATTATTAACCATGGGTTATTAAATAAGTAATTTATTGTGATTCATATTGATAGAATGAATTAATAAATATTATGTGTGTTTCATAATGAAAACTCAATTAATTTTAAAAATAATTAATCTCTATAGTGGATACATTTTACGATACCTAGGTGAATAACCTCAGTAATTATGGTTTACAACACCATAGTGATAAACCTTGGTGATATTCTTATCAATGTCTCATTTTTATGTTCTAGGAACATTTACATTTAGTAGATCTTTTAATTATTAATATTCTCTCATTTTATGTATCATGTATTATTCATGATAATGGTACATGTTTCATTTCCTTTTTTATCCCGTACTGGGTTATATTCCCACCTTCCTCTATTGAAATATGTCCTATGAAAATTAATTTAATTGAGGTTAACTATAAATAATTTATGATTTTTTCTTTAAAAAGGATTAAATAATTTGTATTTTCATGATTTAAGTATGTAATTCATTTATTATGTACCATGTATCCTCGACACTAGGCCCTGATAGATCCTTTAATGTTATTAATGGAATATTTTTTATGAAATTTTTTAAAAAGACTTGTATTAAAAAGTTATTTTTCCATATATATGTTAACATGCATGTGAGGTTTAACATATGATATATTAAGACTTGTAGAATCCATGATTCTCAACAGCATATGATTTTGAAAATTAAGGAGGAAAATCACTTTTGATGGTATGAGTTATAGACATGATCTTCAAATCTTTGAATGATTGTTGACACAACATGAAATGTGAATCTATGAAAAAATGTGGAGATAGGTTCCCCCCACAATAATATAAAAAAATATAAATCAAGTACCACTATATATCTATTATGTTTTATAATAAATCCAAATATTTGGGATAATAGTCAAAAAAATTTTAATATAAATATAGGGAATAATGAGAAAAAAAATTTATGTTTTGCATAGTTATTCATGAGTGAAAAAATTATTTTTTCAAGAAGAAGATGTTATATATAAAATAATCTATAATATATTCTTATATATCAATGTTCTGGAAATTTAATAACCAATTTTATACATTTGTATATTTATTATTCGTTGAATAATTAGACTTTGTGTCCATGTTTATATATTATTGTTATCATTTATATGAAGAAAAAGTATTTATTTATACACCCTTACAAGTTCATATTATTTTAAAAGAATAATTTGAAGTTGAATCCAACATATTTCTATACATTTTAGATATACCTTCATTTTATTAATATGAATTAGCGATATACTTTTGATGGTTGCATTTCAAGGAAGCTGATTAGAATAAATTTTTCCTTTCAACAATAATTTTCTACATAATTGATCAGTTCAGGTAGAGTAGGACTAGAATCCTACATTTTTTGAATATTGAATTACTTGAATTATACTTGGTGGGATCTAAGAAAATGAGTTAATGGACATCCCCTTGCTCATTATTTTCATGCTAAGAAAATAGAGTTTATGTGTGAGTGGGATGACAACACCATACATAAAGGACACAATATTCTATAATAAAGTAAAAACATATAAAAATAAAGGTGTTCATTGTTATTCATTAACATTTTTATGCTTTCGAATTATAAGTTGAGACAACAAGATATTCTTTTCTCTAGATAAGTGATAAAGGTAAAAAATGGATAATTTATTTAAAGTTATAAAAAGTTATCCAATGCTAATTTACCCCCTCATTGTGCGGTCATCCCAATGTTATCATAAAATAAAGTACCATGTCAACCTATAACATACAATTATTCTTGAATAACCTTCAATATATGATAGTAACTCTTAATAAAAATTACATTGTCAATTTTTTTGTAATTTCTACATTCCTCTTAAGGATACACATTATCATAGTATCTTTAACACATCAAATAAATTTTGGATAAAAGATTACTATTGAAGAACTTTATAAACATTGGTATATGTTATAGAATCATTTAAAACACCTCTTTGTTTCCTTTATATCTATCTAATTCTTCCAGATTTAATCTTTTTAAATACCCAACCTTCTAAATATCCTGATCTTCTAATCTTATAGATTATATTCAATGTAATATTCTTCTGGAAATTGTGATTCTGGATATTTTTTCTAGGGAATGGGTAAATTCAAAATACACATATGCACATTATTCAAAATTCATCAATGTATCTTCCAAAATATTATTCCCTGGAACATAACTCCTCCAACATCAACATGTTTTAGAAAATGATTCTATCTACCATTTTCACTTTTAATAAATAAGCAATAATTTTATCTCAAAAATAAAATACACTTTTTTCTACCTATGATCGCAATTAATTACCAATAGTAGCATTAACCCCATTATTGTTGGAATCATGGTGTTTGACTCAAACATTGTCTTATAGATGAAGAATTTAAAAGTATATGTATCCGAAGAGTTAACTTCTGAAAAAAATATATTATAATTTCACCTCACAATTCATCCATTAATGCTAGATTCTGAAACAATATCTTTTAGAGTATGGAAAATTCAATTCATATACTATGTATTTAGCTCCAATTATTTTCTCCACCCAATTGTGACTTTCATTCCATGATTTTTTTCATACCAATATTCAAAAAGTTAAACTTCTTCCAAAACTAAACATTACATAAAAAACTTATTTATTTTACTCCTCAATGACATTTATTAACATTGGAAAAAATACCAAAATCATCATCATAATTCATTTGGGTTATTTAATCTCCCACTACAGATTTGGTGTAAATACCCATATCAATTACAAATACAATAACATTGTCCAATATTTTCATTGTTTCTATACTTATTATGGATAATAAATCACACTCATATCATTCTCTAATTATTAATTGATATTTCATCTTCCCTCCCTTTGTAAATATTATAGTCATAGGAGAAGGATTCTATCACATTTATCTATAAAATTATCTATAAATGATTAAAATCTAAGTATATGTGACCTAGATTCGTGTTAAAAAAAGTGAGATTAATTTAAACATTAAATATGTCTATAAATTTGTTAAACATGATATATAATCTCAAAAATCTATTTTTAAGTTTTATTAAAGATATTTATGAAATAAACACTAACATTCATCTTAAAAAACACATAAAAAATATTCAATTGAAAGATTGAATCTCCAGAATTTTAAGATATCTATCAACTTTACTAACTATATCCTCGATAATCATATTTTATTCTACCAAAACAATTATAAGAAATTATTTTTGACAAATAAACCTTTATTTTACTAAGAGTTTTCTAGATATATATATTCATAAGAATTAATATCATATTATTGAGTTCTCATTTCAGATACCCCATAAGAGATTAACTCAATCATACTCTATCATGGATAGTTTTCATCAAAAATAAACTCTAAAAATTTCCTTTTGATATCAAATTAATGTTTTCATAGAGTTGACATGTTTCGAGTTAAATGAATCAATGAAAGATATATTTTCTAGATATAATTTATTAATAGACATCATAATTTGTTTCCCTATATGAATCCTAGTTAATTTCATATATTAAAATGTTTGAACAACATAATAGATGGGAATAAGGTAAATTCCCGATCAAACCATCAATTCATGTTATAGGGTTGGGATTTTATTTTAATATGAGATATTATTTTCTTTTCAACAATTTTTTTGTCAGAAATATCTATGGTAGCTCTTCCATTAAAATTTCAGACATGATTTTTCTTGGGTAAAAATAACTTGATACTTATATCATATTTATTAATATATGGAATGATATTTATCAAATAAACATTAGAATAAAATTTATTCTTCTGATATTGCTCCATTTTTATATCCTTCTACAAATTTACTGTGATATGATCAAACAATCCTTAGGAATATTCAAATATTTCTCCTTATGTAGAACCTCATTATCCATAACAAAATTCTTGGAGCATGGAATAATTTTTGATTTATCATTATTTATTAATAATTACTTCTTTAATAGTTTCTATGTCGTTCATTTTCCAAGAGACAATCAAGTCTGTTTTCACCTTCCACGTCCTTTTTCTACAATCTTTGACTTTCAACTATTTTCAAAAATTCCAAGTTCCTCTAGGTTAATGTCTTCTACAAAACCAATACATTTTTCTCATTCATAGATTCAATCTTTCATTTAATCCATATTTATTCCTTCATATTTAATATTCATGATTAGTTCTTTATGGTCAATGATGTGGTATTTTATTCCATAAAAGAAACATATTTTCTATAGTTAAATTTCCATCAAATAATTCATCTTGGTTTCAATATGATTATTATTTTTCATCTTTTAATCCCCATGGAAAATTCATCATTTTTCCTTCTATTTTACTTCAACGTTTATGGTATTCCTAAATTTAATACATGTGAAACATGCATGGTTGATGTATTCCATCTCACTGAATCACAATGAAAAAATTATATTCAAATATCTAAAAGTATGTTAGGCATAAAAATCAGTTATTCAAGGGGTGATTAACTTCTATCTTATTATGTGAGTTTTAATTTACCCAATAGGTTTTCCCTCAATAACATATATACTACCCCTTGATATAGGTCTTTGAAAATTTGAATAAATTGAAATATCATACAAATATTAAATTTTCCATTACCCATAATTCCAATAACTCCATTAATAGCCAATAAGACTTGTTTTTTCCCATTTGTTAAGATTTGAAAATCATGTACATTATGGTTTTTCAATTCCAAACAATTATTCTTTTGAGTGAAAAAAGGGATTAAAATTATCCTGATCTTTCTCATGTGTAACCTTGATAAGTGGTGGGTTTTTCAAAATTTATATTCACCTATATTAATCGATAATTTTATGTAGAACCTATAGAAGTAAGTAAAAACATTAGTATTTATAACATTGTCCTAGAAATGATTTACCTTATTCTATGGTCATAGTGTGTATTATTTTTTGATTGATTTCAATATCCACTCTCCACTTACTTGAGTCTCTTTTAAATAAACATTATTTCAGGAAACATTCATTGTAGTAGATTTTATTTAAAATTTAGGTGATGTTCCAACATGAACCACCACTATATGATCCAATTTAACAACAAGATCAAGCTATTTCATGTTGTGGTTATTGTTCTCATTATCTAAAAATTTAATTATATCTTCCCATTCATTCATTATCATCACTATATGACCTCCATTCATTTTTTCACATCTTTTAAGGAACTACCATTTTCTTTTACCATTTTATCATTGGTTTTTAACTGAGAATATTTTTTTCCTTCATTGAGTGCATGATAAATTTCCTAAAAACATTTCAAAATCCCAAATTTATTAGAATATTTTCTCTTAAATTCATCCTTAAAAGAAGAAAAAATTTCCATATAAATATCTGCATCATGTTTTTTAGCTTTAACATGTTTTACGAGTGTTGTGAATTTTATAACTTTAATTAACCATTTTTCTTAACTTCTCTATCTATTTATAAGAATTATTTATCATTACACAGTTCCTCTATATATATTAATATATGAGTGAATACTTGAATATGAATATTCTTCTTGCACTCCATAAACTGGGAGTAGAAGTCTTCAATTGACTCCTAATATTCATTACCTAGGCTAGATTCTTCATTTAGACAAGCCATACTAAATTTTTAGGAAAGCATGTAACATAATAATGGAAGTAGATCATCCTGTTCATTAAACACCCAATCATGCTATAAAATAGTAATGACCAATAATTACATAAAATGGACCAAAACTAAGCATGTCATGGAATTCAAGGAACACAATCATACTCAATAAGAAAACTGATAATGCCATTACATGGAATGACATATGCATGTAATGTGAAGTATTATGTTCCTATAATAAGATTCATGAGAATTTACTTCCTTGAAATACCAGTCCAAGTAAAAAATTACCATAAATCCCATTAATTAATATGTACTGTAAAATACACCAATCACTCAATGTAAAAATAATATCAAATGTGACATCAAACAATAATCTTATCCCTAGACACTTGTTCATTTTCCCATCGGTGGGATAAATAGTCCCAGACTGAAAAATGAACCAAGCACCAACTCATTCCTAGTCTCCTAACTACAAGTCCAAAAATGTAAAACGAAGGAAAACTAAGGTTGTGACAACACTTTGTAACATCCTAGACCTGAATTCCACTCAATAGTTATCTGATCCCGTTTTCTACATAACCACATGCATGTCTCCCTATACACCAGTGGTTGAAGACTAGGTATGAGGGTCTATAGAGGTGATAGTGGGAAAATATACCCTTATGTCAGAGTAGCACAATGATTAATAAGATTGTAATTATCATGCAGTAACAGATTTAGTATAAACTGAGGATATAGAAGTAGAATATAAATGTAATATAAAATGAATATAAAAGATGTCCAATGCTATTTTATACAAATCATGTATGACTAGTGGATGATATATAATTAAAATAATAGATATACAACATGATATAATATTAAAATTAGTTAATAAATAAATAAAAGAAATAATATCCCAATAATTAACTCCATGATCATTCAAATATCCATCTCGATACAATGATCCTTACTCCCTTATAAAAGTAAAATAAAACAAGAAAAGGGCCATATACATGTAAACAAGAAGTTCTACTCAGGTACCAATGGTACCCGAGTAGTGTGTGAGATAAAATCATAGAATGTAAACACCAATTGTGTTTAGACAAATCCATTTCATTAAATATAAATTAATTTAGTGTTTAAGTAAAAAAATGTAGTAAATTAAAGAAAATATTCCCATGGCATGTAAACATCTAAAGCAGTTACACCGAAACATCCCCTCAAGTATCTCTTCATAAGATAGTCAAGATCCTATAAAAAGGTAGATACAGATAATGTACTAATAAATAAAAAATCCTTTACATTTATCCAAACATTTCATACCACCATGGACTTTACATATATCCCAAGTGTTATGTTAATCAAAACCTTGTCGTACAACCATAAGAGTAATAACATTCACGGTCGAGCCTTATGATCACACATGTCATCATTTACCATGGCCATGCCATATAACCAAAAGTATCATATACCTCATAGTCATGTCACATGTTAATGAGTCAGACCATGAAGGTCCAGATCCAAGGTGTTGAAGACCAATTCATCCTCATTGAGTCCAAGGAGCATCTCAATGGATACCTAGTTAGTAACTGGTTGTAGTCTTAGAATCATGTCATACTATTAATTTCCTACAAAACTCCTAGTAATTCATATACAAAGGTAATCATGGTCCACAGAATCCAATAGAATCTAGAACCATGGATCATCTATATCCAAGGTGTCCATTTCCGCATTCCCAATCTAAGGAACACTACCCATGAATCTACTCAAACATTTATCATTTTATGACATTTATCATTTCAAAGAATGAGTCAACCCACTTATGTAATCATTTCACATTCAATTCCATATCATGAGTATACCCACTCATATATCACAATTCAAATTTAAAAACACAAAATTATAAAACCCATTCATTGTTCAAAAATCATATTTAAACATAACACCTGAGTTTACCCACTCATTTCTACATTTTTCAAATAACCAATTGTGCAATTCATGATCTGTATAACAATTTATCACAGGTGAATAAATATTCAAGGGAGTAAATACTGCTCTTAAATAATTAAACTAATTAAATTTAGTTATAATTATGATTCCTATAACTGTGAAGGAATAGGAACACTCACCTTGGGAGGATCATTCATGGGAAATTAAAAGTGATTAAATGGAATTTAGAAGGAGTAATGGTTACATAAATGTTTATAAAGAAAATTACATTTTCTAATTCCATTAGATACCATTTACTAAACATTTATTATATCAAGATATGTCATCAAATCATAGGGAAAACTATAAATTGTTTATACAAGAATGTATTAAACAACTAATCAATTCATTTCAGTTTATAAGAATGTGCACCTCATCTGAGAGTTTTTATAAAAAAATCAAGAAATTTTTTTATGAAAAATTAATTTTACACATTAAACATTTAATTCATAAATTTCTAACTAAATTTATCAAATAAGAACTTAACAAATTATTAAATTTAATGAGAAAAAGGAAATTGATCCTACATAAAAAGGAAGGGAACCAAGATGAACACTCTTGCACAAGACATTTTCAGTGGTTACCACTCAAAGTTGTTTTCTCTCTCTTCCAAGCATATTCACCATCATATATACATTAGGATACCTAGACCCTATGTTCACATTCACATGAAAAGGAATTATTACAAGGGGATCCTTACATATGGATTATATGAATATATCTGCATCCAATTACACCCATATACATTTTTCATATTATACATAAGCACACCTTTCCCCATATATATATATATATTCAAATCATTTTTAATATATATATATATATATATATATATATATAATGGGAACACATACATATTAATATACATTCATATTATATGGACCCAACCTAAAACATTTCACAATCTTGAATTAAATGAATAATTCACATTGAGGATATTTTCAAGTTTATAGTATTAGAGAATTATGCCATAACTATTAAATTTCATCTAAAAATTACAAGGAAGAAACTTCTACTCAGTTTCCATTTTTTTCATAAAATAAAAACTCTTGAACAAAAGAGTCATGTCTAGTTTCATGTTTTAGACAGCATGACATTTCCATGATCCCAACGTTGACCCTATTAAACTTTATGTCCTGTGAAAAACATTTCAAGAACTTGGTATGAGCATAAAAAGCTTATTAAGGGATACAAAAAAAGGAAAACTATAAGTTTTTTTAAACAACAGGTAAACCATGAATACTTTATCATAAGTTATATATTTCGCCTTTATGAAGTAGTAAATACTCTTCACTAAATAAAATTTCATTTATTACCATTTTGTAACCAAAATATTAATATAAAACCCATATAATGAACACATAACATATAAAGGTAACATGAGACATAAACATACTTAAATGGAATAACCATATGGCTGACTTCCACACATATCACAAAATGGAATAGTCATACAGCCAACTTCCATAACCAATGCATTGGAGGTTATAATGTAACCATCCATCCTAGATTATCACGGCACCACCCATCATTGCTTTTTCATGTAATCACCCTTCAAATTTTTGAGTACCATTATAAATTCATAACCCATAAAAGATAGCAAATATAAACATTTCACTAATAACATTTAATTTTCAATCACAAGAAATAATTTCAAGATATTGAAATAATCAATCCCTATCAAACACCATTTTTAATATCAAAACACCCAAAAATAGAATATGTGATTTCCTTTTCATTTTATAAAACATTAAGTCTTATATAGGAAGCCAAATAACGATTACGATGATGGATATGTCATTGCCGCCACAAAAGTTAAAAACATTCTACTTGTCGTTTAATAAAATGCTTTATAGAAAAAATATTCCCTTTGAATGTAAGTAAAAGTACAAGGGTTTTATTATACACCGTGTAAAATACGAAGGTCTATATTATCGAAATATGCCTCAATGAAATGAGATTGAGATAAAGTCCCTTAGCTCGTGTCTGACTTGACCCGTTCGTTCTTTAATCTCTTGAATAATAAACTAAAGTTAATTTTTACTTGCATAAAAACCTTTTTCAAGTTTATTATTCCTTTTATATGTAACATAAAAAGTAAGTAACGGATTATGGATTTTAAAATCTATTTCTATTTATGAATTAGATAGTTTTTTAAAAGATTAAAATGAGAATAAATCCAATCTTAAGCATTGAATTCTTTAATATTTTTAAAAGATTGTTTTACCGCCTTTTGACAGAGAACCATTTTTAAATATAATTTTTGACAATTTTATAAGATTTAATTGTAAATATAAGCTTATTATTTAGAAATGGTATATTGAAAATTACTTTGGATAACTTTTTGGTATTTTTCTAACAATGTTCATTTTTTAATGAATAATGAAAAATACTGCAAAATGGATTTTTCATCTAATTAATTATATGGATATATTATCGTTTTAATTGGGTTTAAAGTGTAGATAAAATATATGTTTACCATTTAATACAATGGTGGTCATTAGAATTAATTTCACTTTGAAATTGGACATAAACAATTGTAAAACTTTTGATAAATATTGTTACAAAAACCCGCTAGTTGTTTTCAAAATGGG
The DNA here is from genome assembly GCA_963277665.1 of Viscum album. Classification (NCBI taxonomy): domain Eukaryota; kingdom Viridiplantae; phylum Streptophyta; class Magnoliopsida; order Santalales; family Viscaceae; genus Viscum; species Viscum album. Next base: position 153,416,754 of record OY728163.1, read on the forward strand.
AATTATTTTTAAATTAATTACTACAATTTCTGTGTTTTGAATTTGGTAAAATGGATTCCATATTTGAAATAATAAGGTCTAAATTATTTAATTAAGACTCTCTTTTTTGGACATTATGAATAGTAACGACGGTAATTATCTTTAATTATCGCGATTAATTAGTAATCGGGTAGTTAAGGGTAATAAAATAATATCATAATAATAAACAATGACCCAAACATGTGTTCTAATGCTACTGTTTGTGTCATAGCCGACCATGGGATGCCTTGTGCCAACTTAGGGACCCCATGGAATCACTTTTTGGTTATAGTGACACTTGATCATTTTATGTTTTTTAAAAGGAAAGTATAACCAAATTATGTATCACCCAAGAAAAAAAAAATTTAGTTTTGTCTGTGTAAAGGATATCATAGACTATAAATAGTCAATCGAAAGATAAAAATATTTCCTACATAATTATATTTTTGTTATAGTTTTTAGACATTAAATAAATTAAATTTTTTATGACACAATGATGATGCGACGATTACCTCATTAATGAACGATTTAAATAAAATGAAAAGATAATGTAAAATATAAGACATAAACTTGTCAAAGACATATTTTATTGGATTATTGCGATCCCTTATAACCTTATCCTTGATATATATAGTTTTTGGACCTTTAAAATCCGAAACTCATTATATAATAAAGTAACATTTCTTTACATTCAAAGAGTGCCCCTCTTCCCTCTTATAAAAGGCCCCCCACCTCTACCACCTTACCCACACCTCTCAAGCCATTGGATCTGCCAAACTCTACTCATTTTATCTCTCCACATCTGACTCTTCATCATAGAAGCATTAACATAAGAATAAATCTATTCAAAAAATTCTTTTGGTTTAAACCAAGAGGAGTTACCCGATTTTAAGGTTATGTCTTCACTTGTACTCTTTTGTACTATTTTTCTTCTCCACCCCCTAAACACTTTTTATTATTTTATTTTGTAACAACACCAATATATCCAATATAATAGGATGTTGTTATGAGATGTAGTGGATTTACACTTACACACATCTCCATCTAATGGTTAGAGAACATACTGTTTCTGTGGTTGGTGAATTTCTGCCTCACGAAATGATGATTATTCAATCTTCTTTTAACACCTTTCATGGTGGACATTAAGATGTCACTATATTTATATATGATATATATTATGTTTATGTTTTCCTTATGTTTCTGTATTTTTTCATTTATGGCATACCTTATGGTTTCCATTATGGGTAAACGTGATATCTTCATTTTAGGATGTGCGGACAACCGCCCCCTCAAAGTGATTTCATTCGTGAATACCATATGTGGGACATATAAAGGACGGATTTTATGATGTTATATATGATATTATACTGGAATTATAATATACCTTTATATCATTATGATTTCATCCCATTGAATACGAAGTAGAAATGAAAGTAGCGTTCATACATACGTACGGCTTAACATCTCCATGAATGGTGCATTTCATTTATTACCTCTAAATGTTATGTAATATTATAAATGAATGTATATACTGTATATATATGATATATATGATATCTAAATCATGAACATAATTTTGGATATAATGGATATTTTACCACATGATCAACTTGTAATTATAAGATGTTTATTTTTGGCTCTTGTACCTAAGATCAACAAAACAAAATTTATTAACTTAATTACATAATGTTCATAACATGGTAATAAGTGATATAAAAGGAATAATGAACATGAAAAAGGTTCTTTAAGAATGTATAAATTAACTCTAGTTTATTATTATGGAGATTAAAGAATGATTGAGTCAAGTCGGACATGAGGTATGGGACTTCGTCTCAATCTCCTTTCATTGAGGAAAATTTTGTTATATACAAGACTTTCTTTTATACGGTTTATAAACCCCCTTGAAATTTAATTTCATTCAAAAGGAATATTTTTTATATGAATCGTTTTACTAAATTACAAAAGGGAATGTTTTTGTCGTACGTATGCGGTGACAACGACTTCTACGCCGTCGTGACCATTATTTGAGTTTCAACTTCCTCTACAAGCCATAACTTTTTTTTAAAATGAAAAATAAATACCATGTTTTAATTTTCATTTATTTTGGTATTGAAAATTCTATTTATAATGTTTTGATTATATCAATGTCTTCAATTGATATCCTGTTTTTGAAATGTGGAAATGTTATGTTTCCTTTATGCATGTTATATGTGAAACAATTATGTTATGTTTCTTGGTAATTGTTTAAGAAGATGGGTGGTTCCCTGATAAAATAAGGTCAGGTCAGCCCGTAATAGCTCTCCAATGCATTGGGTAATGTGAAGGAGTTAAACACTAATGTTTCTTCGATGAGATTTAGGGAATATACTGTGATGGGTATTCCAAATGTAACCATGAGGGTTACTCCCTACATAAAAATGTTATGAATGCCTCAAGTTACCTTTATGTCTTATGTTTTCTATGAGTTATTCATAAATATTATGATTTCATGTGGTATAATAAAGTGCTTATGTTTTATGAGTAATGTATGGTTTCATTAATTCTTATGTAGACATGGACTAATGTCTTCATTCCGTACTTTTATATCCCTTATTGAGATTTTTATGCTCATTCCATGTTCTTGAAATGTTTTTTATAGGTCACGAGAAAGGTACATGATGTGCTGATAGTGTCAAGAAAGTTTCAAGAAAGAATCCATGTTTTATTTTAAATATGTGTCCTTTGATGGGAAAAAATAATAATGAATTTTATGTAACCACCTTGTTGAAATGTGGAATGTAATGAATGATTTCTGATCAAATTCTCAAAAACTCTAATACTGAAAAGATCATCAATGTGTATTCTTGAAATAACTCAAGATTCAGTAATGTTTAAGCCTGGGGCCTTATATTTGGTATCAAAGGTCAATTTAGATATCTTTAGGAGTTAGAATTCTATTAAATTATTATCCAAAAATACTTTTTTATGGTCAAATTGAAATGATATAGCATTTGAAGATTACCATGTTTCTTCATCTAAGAGATGTTTGTTCAGAATGGTTTTCTGTAGAGGAAACAGGGAAGCAGTGCTAGGAAGGCATACAAAAAGAAATGACCTTCCGAATCATCATCCTGAGATGGTTAGAATTGGAAATGAACAATGTTTTGCAGTAATGGCGCTGTTGACTCAAGCGATAAATGGTGGTGGTATCCATGCTCGAGATCAGCCAGATCAACCGCAGAGGAACATGTCACTGGTGGAACATTTCATGAGGCAACATCTCCCATCCTTCAGAGGATCATCTGACCTTGGGCTAGATAAAGGGTGGATTAAAGAACTGTAGAAGATTTTGATTTTCATGGGGTGTTCAAACAATCAAAAGGTTAGTCTTGCTGTTTACCGTTTGGAGGGTAAAGAAGATCAGTCGTGTTCGATGGTTAAAAATATTAGGGATGCTGATGTGATTGATTCTCTTGACTGTGTTGAATTCAAAGGTATTTTTCTTGAGAAATATTTTCCTATGGCTATTCAACATAGTATGGAAAAACAATTCTTGGAATTGAGGAAAGAGGACGACTCAGTGGCTGCTTATGAAGAAAGGTTCACTCGATTGGAAAGGTATGCTCCAAATTTTATCCAAGACCTTGATAGTAAAATCAATCATTTTTACTCATGATTAATGCCAAAATATCGAAGGGATTTATCTTATTGTGAGTTCAAAAGTTATTAAAAGCTTGTTGGATTTGCTGAGAAGGTAGAAATAGAGTATGTCGATGATCATGTGTTCTATAACAACCAACAGAAGAAGAGACCAAGGTGGCAGGGGAAAGGGAAGAATCCTTCAAAAAGGTCTGATGGTAAGAAAAAAAAGTTTTCAGTTTGTGATAAAGGTGGTAAAAATCTTATAGGGGAATGTCTTTTGAATTCTGGAAAGTGCTACTGATGTGGTAAGATGGGACATAAGGCTCGTCATTGCACTGGAAAATATCAGGGTGATGGTAAGAACAAATTTGATTTACAGTTAATGAAATGTTTCAAGTGTAATGAGATGGGTCATTATGCAAATGAGTTTTTGAAAAAGAGCTCAAATGATGGGAAGCAGTCAGACTACCATCAAAAAGGTGTGGTGAAATCCTTTGCTACTACTTAGGCAGATGATGGGCCATCAAATGAAGTGGTATCAGGTACTTTGTTTTTTCAAATTATGCCAGTGTGTTATTTGATTCAGGGTCTACACATTCTATCATCTCTGAAAAATTTTCTAGTAAATTGGGAATACCATCTCAGGAAATGACTCCATAACTTGTGGTAAAAACACCTTGTGGAAATTTTGAGGAAAAAATAATTTATAATAATATTACTATCCTTATCCGTGCAAAGAACCTACTTGAAAACCTTATTGTTTTACCTCTAGTAGAGTTTGATGTTATCCTGGGTATGTATTGGCTCTCTGTTTACCATGCTAAGATTTATTATAGAGCTAAAGAAGTTTCTTTTCAGAAATACTTTTAGTTTGTGTACAAGAATGAACCCTTACTGTTGATCCTACAAAAACAAAGGTTGTTGAAGAATGGCCAAGACCCACAAATGTAACTGAGATTCGTAGTTTTCTTGGTTTGGCAGGCTATTACCAAAGGATTGTTAAAAAAATTCACAGTTATCTATTCCAATGACTAAGCTGACTCGGAAGGGTGTTATGTTTATCTGGACAAAGGAATGTGATGATTGTTTTCAAGAGTTGAAAAAAAGATTGGTGAATGCTCCAGTTTTGTCACTACATTCCCGGAATGGTGAGTTTGTTATCTACAGTGATTCTTCATTGAAAGGACTTTGTTGAGTCCTAATGTAGAATGATTAGGTAATTTCTTATGCTTCACGTCAGTTGAAAACTCATGAGGTAAATTACCCTATACATGATTTGGAATTAGCTGTAGTTGTTTTCGCATTAAAAATTTGGAGGCATCATTTGTATGGTGTAAAGTTTGAAATATATACTGATCACAAAAGTTTAAAGTATGTATTCACTCAGAAATAATTAAACATGAGACAGAGGAGATGGCTAGAATTAATCAAGTATTATGATTGTACAATTCATTACCATCCCGAAAAAGAAAATAAAGTGGCTGATGCTTTGAGTCGAAAACGTAATGCTTCATTAACCATGTTACGTTTGGAACATGATCCTTTGGTTAAGGATTCTTTGAATCTTGGAATATAATTTGTTGGTTCTGGAAGTTCTTCTTCTTTTTTTAGGTATCAGTGAAATATTTTCTATCAGACAGAATTAAGCAAGCTTAGAATCAAGACAGTGAGTTGAAAAAAAGGTAAAACTGGTTTAGAAGGGTATATTACCTGAATTCAACATTGATAATGATTTTTTTTTTTGAGATTTGGGAAGAGATTGTGTGTGCCTTGTGATTCACAGTTGAAGAGAGAGTTGTTATGTGGAGCTCATAGTTCTCCGTTTTCAGTTCATCCGGAAAGTACTAAGATGTATAGAGATCTTCGTGGGAATTATTGGTGGGATGGAATGAAAAGAGATATTGATGATTTTACTATGAAGTGTTTGACTTGTGAATAGGTTAAAGTAGAGTGGCAGTACCTAAATGGATGCTTTAAAATTTACCAGTACGAGAATGGAAATTGAAGAATATATCCATGGACTTCGTTGTGGGATTGCTGAAGAAACCTCTAGGTAATAATGCGATCTGGGTTATTATTGATCGATTGACTAAATCTGCTCATTTCCTTTCTATACGAGAAACTTTTTCCCTAGATCAACTTTCTCATTTGTATATTAAAGAGATAGTCAGGTTACATGGATTTCCCCTCTCCATTGTATCTGATCGTGATCCCAGTTTTACTTCTAACTTTTGGAAAGGCCTTTGAGTGTCGTTGGGTATTGAATTAAATTTTAGTACAGATTTTCATCCTCAATCAGATGGGCAGTCAGAACGAAAAATTCAGACATTGGAGGACAGGATACGTGCTTGTTCGATGGATTATCAGGGAAGTTGGGACCAACATATTTCTTTGTTTGATTTTTCTTATAATAATAGTTTTCATTTGAGTATACGGATAGCACCATTTGAGGAATTATATGGGAAGCAGTGTCGAACTCAAGATTTCTGGGATAAAGTGGATGAAAGGAAGTTGATGGGACCAGAATTGGTAGAAGAGTTGGCAGAAAAAGTTCAGGTGATACAGAAAGACATGAGAACGGTTCAGAGTAAGTAGAAAATTTATGCGGACAATAGGAGGAAGGGTCTCTCTTTTGAGGTTGGTGATCATGTTTTTCTCAAAGTTTCACGATGGAAAAGTGTGATGTGATTTGGTAGGAAAGGAAAGCTGAGTCCAAGGTTCATTGGACCTTATGAAATTCTAGAGAGAGTTGGATCAGTTTCTTACCGAGTGGATTTACCTCCGAGTTTATCTCAGGTACACAATGATTTTCTTGTTTCAATGTGAAGGAAGTACATGCCGGATCCATGCCATGTTTTGAGTCCAGAGGTAGTTCAGATGGAAGAGAACCTATCTTATGAGGAACAACAGGTCTAGTTTCTTAACCACAGGGAGCAATAATTGCAGAATAAGGTGATTCATCCCGTAAAGGTTTTGTGGAAAACCCACATGATTGATGAGGAAACATTGGAATCTGAAATGCAATGAGGGATAAATATCCCCACTTATTCGATAAGTAAATAAATTGCGGGGATGCAATTTTCTAAAGGGGGTAAGGATGTAACATCCCAAGTATGTAAATAATTATGGATTTTCATATCTATGTCTATTTATGAATTAGAAGGTGTTTTAAAAGCTTAAAATGAGAATAAATCCAATCTTAAGCATTGAATTCTCTAATATTTTTAAAAGATTATTTTACCACATTTTGATGGAAAAACATTTCTATATCTATATTTTTACAACATTATAAGCTTTATTTGTCAAAATAAACTTATTGTTTAGAAATGGGAAATTGAAATTTACTTTGGATAAATTTTTGGTATTTTTCTGACAACGTTCATTTTTTAATGAATTGTGAAAAATACTGCAAAAGGGATTTTCATCTAATTTAATTATATGGATAGATTATATTTTTAATTGTTTTTAAAGTGTAAATAGAATATATTTTTACTATTTAATCCAACGGTGGTTATTTGAATTAATTACACTTTGAAATTGGACATAAAGAATTGTCAATATTTTGATAGATATTGTTTCAAAAAAACCCGCTATTTGTTTTGACAATGAGAATTATTTTTAAATTAATTATTACAATTTATGTGTTTGAAATTTGGTAAAATGGATTCCATATTTGGAATCATAAGTTACAAATTATTTAATTAAGACTCTTTTTTTTGACATTATGAAAAGTAAAGACGGTAATTATCTTTAATTATCGCGATTAATTAGTAATCGGGTAGTTAATGGTAATAAAATAATATCATAATAACAACAAATCACCCCAACATGTGTTTTAATCCAACTTTTTGTGTCATGGCTGACCAGGGGATGCCTTTTTCCAACTTAGGGACCCCATTATATAACTTTTGGGTGATAGTGACACATTATCATTTTATGTTTTATAAAAGGAAACTATAACCATAGTATGTATCACCCAAGTAAGACAATTTTATTTTATCCTGTGTAAATGATATCTTAGACTATAAATAGTCATTGTAAATATAAAACTATTTAATAAATCATGGTATTTTTTTTATAATTTTTATACATTAAATATATTAAATTTTTTATGACCCCATGATGATGCAGAGATTACCTCATTAATGAATGATTTAAATAAAATGAAAAGATGATGTAAAATCTAATACTTACACATGTCAAAGAACTATTTTATGGGTTTATTTAGAACCCTTATCACCTTATCCTCGAAATATATAATTTTGGGACCTTTAAAATCTGAAAATCATTATATAATAAAGTAACATTTCTTGACTTTCCAAGAGTGCCCTTCCCCCCTCTTATAAAAGGCCCCCACCTCTACAACCTTACCCACACATCTCAAGCCACTGGATCGGCAAAAATCATCTCATTTTATCTCTCCACATCCCTATCTTCATCATTGATGCCTTAAATTAGGCAGAAATCTCTTCAAGATAACCTTTTGGTTCAAACCAAGAGAAGTTACCTGATTTAAAGGTAATGTCTTCACTTGTGTTCTTTTGTTTTATTTTTCTTCTCCAACCCCTGAAAATCTTTTTATTATTTTCTTTTGTAAAAAAACCAGTATCTCCAATATACTAGGATTTTTTTATGAGAATTATTTGATTTACACATACACACACTTCCGTCTAATGGTTAAATAACATACTGTTGCTATGGTTGGCGAATTTCTGCCTCACGAAACTATGATTGTTCAATCTCATTTTAACACCATTCATGGAGGCCATTAATATTTCACTCTATTTATATATGATATATATATTATTATTTTGTTTTCCTTATTCTTCTGTATTTTTATCATTTATGGCATACCTTATGGTTTCCATTATGGGTAAACGTGATATATTCATTTTAGGAAGTGCAGACTACCGCCCCCCCCCAAAGTTATTTGATTCGTTAATACCATATGTGGGATGTATAATGGTTGGATTTTATGATGTTATATATGATATTATAATGGAATTATAATATACCTTTATATCATTATGATTTAATCACATTAAATATGAAATGGAAATGAAAGTAGCATTCATGCGTACGTACGGCTTACCGTCTCCATGAATGGTGCATTTCATTTCTTACCTATAAATGTTATGTAATATTATAAATGCATGTATATACTGGATATATATTATATATATGATATCTAAATCATGAATATAATTATGGATATAATGGATATTTTACCACATGAACAGCTTATAATTATAAGAAGTTTATTTTTGGCTCACGTACCAAAGATCGACAAAAAGACCGTTATTAAGTTCAGTAATTACCTAATGTTCATAACATGGTAATAAGTGATATAAAAGTAATAATGAACTTTTAAAAGATTCTTAAGAAATTATAAATTAACTAGAGTTTATTATTCAGGAGATTAAAGAACGATCGAGTCAATTCGGACACGAGGTATGGGACTTTGTTGGGAAAAAATCGCTCAAGGTATCATTGAAGCATTTTTGAGGTGATTTTGTTTGTTGAAAAAGTGGACAACTGTGTTGTGATTGTTGACAAAGAAAACCATGACATATGAATTTGTTGACAAAGGGAGCTTCATTGTGGCATGCTGAGTTCAAGAGCTATGGTTAACGATCAATATTTGATTCAAGAACTTCGACAAAGGAATGGATGATCTGGAGGCGGTACAAAAAGAACAGATACAAGTTGGTGCCATTTTCTAGTGTTTGCCAAATTTATGGGCCTGAAAAGTGACAAATAATGAAAAGTGGTTTTTGGAAAAGGGACTTTCACGCCTTGTACTTGATGGATTGAAAACATGTGCAACATACACTTTTTAAGATCAGATCTTCAAAATATGGAAAAGGGATAAGGGTCACACAAGTATTGAGTTGGTCGCGCAAGTGACTTGCGCGCCAGGAGAAAGGACTTGCGCACCGGTGCCTAAGAGGATTTGAAACTTGCTCGCCTAGAGTTTTTCAAGATTAGAACATCAATATATGGAAAAGGAAAGAGGTTCACGCAAGTTTGGAAGTGGGTCGTGCAAGTGACTTGCAGGGGAAGAGACCTGCACGCCGAGACTTGTGCACTGTCACACAGGGTGGTAACATTTCCTATAAATACTAGACCACCCCTCCTCATTTATCAATGGAGATAAACACTTTGAGAAATCTGATCTCCCATTGTGCAGGTGTGGAAGTCGCGCAAGTGGTGGTGAGTTGTGCAAGTGGGACTTGCCCGCCAAATTTGAAGAAGGGAGGTTGTTGTTAGTTGTGTGCCAATATTGGTATGGGTGTAAAGGGAAGTGAGTCGTGAAAGTTTGGAGTTGCAGAAGCTTGTGTTGTGCAAGTGTCTAAGGTAGACTTGTGCGCCGGTTGTGACTTGAGCGCCGATAATTGCGTGCCGGATTAGACTTGCGTGCCATGTAAGGTTGATTTTTTCAGCAGTGGTTTCAAGCTGCGTGGAAGCCAAAAGTTTTCCTGATACCTTCGGTGCAAAGAGAGATTCATCTACAGTTGAATGTTGGACTTCAATGGAGCATATACATACATAAGAAGATGCATTATATCATGAAAATGAAGAGACCTATAGGTCTATAAATAGTGAGTGGATCCTTTCCAGAGCAGAGAGTAAAGGAAGAGGAAGAAGGTGATCCTCTCCACCGAAAGTGAGCCAGAGAGAGAGAAACAGGGAGTGACCCTTGGGAAAGCAGTGAGCTGACCCTGAACCTTGAAAAGGTAGTGAGCCTGGGACAGAGTGACTATGCCCGAACCTTGTAATCCACAGCTAGTGAAGTTTAGTGGAATTTGTAATGACCGACAACCTGTCGGCGTATGATCCTTGAACGTAGCACTTAGTGGTGAACCAAGTAAAATTTTTTGTGCCTTGTGCTTGCTTTAATTTCTGTTTATATGTGCAACAGGAAAGAGAATGAAGGGTTTTTTGATTAACAGCGAAACAAGATTAGAACGGCCGTTAATTTTAAATTAGTCATACCCTGATTCACCCCCCCCCCCTCTCAGGGTATTCAGCCTTGTGGACCTAGTAGACTTCGTCTCAATATCCTTCATTGAGGCATATTTTTATTTATACATGACTTTCTTTTATAGGGTGTATAAACCCCTTTTACTTTTACTTTTATTCAAAAGTAATATTTTTTATACTAAGTGTTTTACTAAACGACAAAAGGGAATGTTTCATTCCTACGTATACGGCGACAACGACTTCTCCACCGTCGTGATCATTATTAGAGTTTCGGATTCCCCTACAAGACATAACTTTTTTTAAATGAAAAATAAATACCATGTTTTAATTTTCTTTTATTTTGGTATTGAAAATGGTTTTGATAATGTTTTGGTTATATCAATGTGTTGTATTGATATCTTTTGATTGAAATGTGGAAATGCCATGTTTTTTTTATGCATGTTTTATGTGATATTATTATGTTATGGTTCTTGGGAATTGTTTAAGAAGACAGGTGGTTCCGTGATAAACTAAGGGTGGGTGAGCCTATAATAGCTCTCTAATTCATTGGGTAATGCAACAGAATTTAGCACTTTTGTTTCTCCGAAGAGATTTAGGGAATATACTGTGATGGGTATTCCAAACATAACTATGAGGGTTACTCCCTACGTAAGAATGTTATGAATGCCTGAAGTTACCATTATGTCTTCTATTTTCTATGAGTTATTCATAAATATTATGATTTCATGAGGTATAATAAAGTTATTATGTTTTATGAGTAATGTATGATTTCATTAATTCTTACGTATACATGGACTAATGTTTTCATTCCGTACTTTTATATCCTTTACTGAGCTTTTTAGTCTCATCCCAATTTTTGGAAATATTTTTCACATGTCAGGGGAAAGTTACATGATGTGATGATAGTGTCGAGGAAGTTTCAAGAAAGAATCCATGTTTTATTTTAAATATATCTCCTTTGATGGGAAAAAAGAATATTGCCTTTTATGTAACCCCCTTGTTGGAATGTGAAATGTAATGCATGTTTTATGATCTAATTCTCTAAAACTCTAAACCTAAAAAGATCCTCAATGTATATTATTGAAATAACACAAGATTAAGTAATGTTTAAGGTTGGGGCATTCTATTATATCACTTATTACCATGTTATAAATATTATGTATTCTTTTAAGTTAATAACGTTCGTTTTGTCGATATTTGGTACTTGAGTCAAAAATTGACTTCTTATAATTACAAGTTGTTCACATGGTCAAAATTTCATTATATCCAGAATGATATTCATGATTTAGATATCATATATATCAAATATATCTAGTATATACATGTATTTATAATAGTACATAACATTTGGAGGTAAGAAATGAAATGCACCGTTCATGGAGAGGGTAAGTCGTACGTATTCAGGAACACTCCTTTCATTTCTATTTCTTCATTTAATGGAATTAAAAAATAATGATACATCAGTATATTATTATTCCAGTATAATATCATATATAATATCGTAAACTACGTCCTCTATACGTCCCACATATGGCATTAACGAGTCATATCACTTTGAGGTGACGGTTGTCCACACTTCCTCAAATGAAATTACCATGTTTACCCAAAATAGAAACCATAAAGGTATGATATAAAAGAAAAATACCAAATCCTAAATAAAACATAAACATAGTATATATCATATATAATTATAGTTTCATATTAATGGCCACCATTAGTGGCAGTAAGAGATAATCGAACAATCTTCGTATTGTGAGGCCTTAGTTTTCCATCAAAAGAATCAATATCTTCTTCACCCATTAGATGGAGGTGTGTGTAAGTATTGTAAAATACATCTAATAAAAACATCCTAGAATATTTATTATACTGTTTTTATTATAAATTAAAGTAATAAAAAGAGTTTAGGGGTTGGATAAGTAAAATAAAAGAAAAGATGTTAAGAGGAATCATTTCCTTTAATTTGGGTAACTCGCTTTGGTTTGAACCAAAAGGACATCTTGAAGTACCTTATTCTTATGTTAAAGATTGTAAGAGGAGGATAGAGATATAGGTAGATTAATTGGGTAGAGGTTTGATGATATAAGGGTCTTTAGAGGTGTGAGGAATTGGTTTGAAGTGAGGGATTTTTATAAGGGGGAGGATGGGCTCTTTATGAAAGTGTGAAAATATTATTTTATTATATAATGATATTAGGAATATAAAGGTCCAAAAATAATTAAAGTAATAGATAATATGACTAATGGTCTAAATAAAATCATCCAATAAAAATTGGACAGGTTCTAGATATAGTTTTAATACTTATAATCTTATTTATTTAAATCTTTTATTAATGAGGTAAATAATGCATCATTATTGTGTCATATATAATTTAATTTATTTGATGTCTAAAAATTATAAAACAAATACCATGATTTAAGAAATATATTTAGCTTTTTAATTAATATTTATAGTTAAAAAGTTAATTTATACAACCCCTTGTAAAAATTAATTAACTAAAAGATATCTATTTTTGTCATTTTTTCCTTTACATAAATTAATTAATCTAAAGTGTCATTATCACTCCCAAGTGGCTCCAAGGTGTCCCAAAATCTACCCAAAGATTAAAATGATATTAAATTACTCAATAAATATGTTTATGTTACGTTTTATGTTAATTTGGTATTATTATATAATTCTTTTTACATTGAATTATCCTATTTACCTTTAACCGCAGTAAATAAAAGTCAAAAGATTCTATCCACCAAAAATTTGTTTCATCTTATTGAACCATGTTTTACATAATAATAATGACTATTTATGTAGTATTTTAAAAATTCAATTAACATAAGTGGTAAAATTTCATTTAAATGAAAATGTCAGTTTTTAACTAAAACTTAGTGGTTTCACTATTCATCAAAAATTGATGTTTTTCAGAAAACTACCAAAAATTAAGCCTAAGATATATTTGATATTCCAAATTAAAAATTTATGTCTATTTAACCAAATTAAAAACATATAATTAAGATTAGTTAATTTAAAATTAATTCCCTTTTTCAAAACAAATAATGTGTTTTTAAGAAATAATAACTATCAAAATATTGACACTTGTTTATGTCCAATTTAATGTGAAATTAATTACAATAACCATCATTTGTTTAATTGGTAAAAATATAATCTAGTTACACTTGAAAAACAATCAAAAAAGTAATATAACCATATAAATAAGTTAGACTAAAGGGCACTTTTGAAAAAAAAATACAATATTTTTTACTATTCATAAAAAATGAACTGACCAGAAAAATACCAAAAATTTAACCAAAGTAAATTTTGATGTCCCAAATCTAAATAATAATTTTATTTTGTCAAATAGAAAATATAAAAGTGACCAAAACTAGATTTAATGAGGGTTCTCCTTTGAAAGTAGGTAAATCAAACCTTTAAAGTAAATTATGCTAAAAATTAGATTCATTCACATTTTAAGCCTCTAGCATTTATTAGATAAATGTAAATACTTTCACAAATGTATATAATCATATTGTAGTTCATTCTATTCATTATCTCCAATACAACAGTAATGAGTTATCTACATTTAAAATAATAATATTATATTATTAGTGTGCGACGTAAGATTTCAATGAAACCCGTTGTTGCGTATCGGGTACGCCATCGAACATAGAAATCCCTTCAAAGAAAAATTAATATTTAATTCCCAAAAAAATTAATAAAAAAGATAATTTATTATTTCTTTATTTACTCGGGATGTTACACTTATCCATACGTGATAAGTCATCATTAACTCTAGAGGCTTGAACCTGACTCATGGATGGCCAAAACTCACTACAATGACTACTAGGAACCCTAAAACACCCAAAGTATTCATAAATAAGGTGTGAAAAAAGTGGACGAAAATTTACCTCATGTGGCATTGTCACAAACAAAACAGATATGAAAATCGTCAACTTTTATATAAAACACTGAAACATGTACTAAGGGTTCTTGAGAGATATACCGCATGAGCTAACATAAGTATAATAATCAAAAAAAAAGTTATCCAAAACCCTATGGTTCTTCTATGCTACATCATTCGATGGGTAGAAGTAAAACCATCAATAAAAAGGAGGGGGAGGAAACTAGAGTCCATAACATGATGGATTAGAGATAAATCATGAAGAAATATAATGGAAATAAAGATCAGAGTGGAGGATGTGGATAGGGGTGTGTTGCATGTCAAGAGGGAGAGTGGGATGGGTGTGCATCAGGATTCTAGAGGGGGAGGGGTAGATATGGTATAGTTTTATTAAATTTTAAATTAAATTTAATTTTTTTAACAATTTAAAAAGAACACAATGTATGGTTTGGTTGAATGATTATCCAAACCGTGCACCAACCATGTAGCAACCCCTACCCATGAAACCACCTGCATGGTTTTTCCACCACTATTATCCATGTAGTGTTAAAACCATGTGTTGAATAGTGTCTAGGTACTAATTTAGTGGTAGTAACCATTCAGGCTAAGACCCTGGTTTTGAAAACCATGCCCATACTATGTGCACCACCTTTTTCCACTTGTTGTAGGTCACACAGTTTACTGCTAAGGGCCACACCATTTTAGTCAGACCATGCTCCCTGTTAAGAGCACACAAACCATCAATTGTCTGAACCCAAAACTCCAGAAACTCAACAAGACATCCAAGGTGCCTATCAATCATTCACCAGAGTTCATGAACAATACGTTGAAGTGTCCCAACTATCTGAGTTGTTTTCTGAAGCTATGTATATAAAACTACACCTCCAGTAAATTAAAAAATAATCAAATTCCCTTGGGATTCCATCCAGTTAAAAAACACATGATTCTACTACATGAATACCAATAACACATTGTGTAAGTGTTGAAGAAGAATCCATATAAATAAGTACTCAACATGAACCAATTACACATCGTGTAGCTTTCAGGATCTATAAATATTTCTTCTCCCTCAACATGTAAGAGATCTCTCAGAGTTCAGACATCTTTTCTATTTTATTTTGGTTCTCCATTTTAATACCAATTTCAATTATTTAAGTCCAGAATTCATTCTTTTTTTATTTTACATATTTATCTGTTTTTCCATTAAATTCCAAGAATCATTTGTTATAAATTATTGTTTAAATGTTCTATTCCCAAAAATGAATCTCATGTGACTTCTATTACCATTGTGTTCTTCATTGTCTCTTCATTCAAGTTAATATTTAATTAATTGTTTATTATTTTAATTATAGATTTATTAGTTTTAAATTGTTTATTTTTCTGGTCCATCATGCTTGAATATATTTAATAAATTTCATTTCAATCTTGCATTCATAACTAATATTTATATGTTTAGGGGTCATAATTTATGATGGATTAAACAAAATTAATCTATAAAATTAAAACATGGTAACCCTATAGTTATTTACAGGGATTTTTAAAATTTTCAATACCATTATTTTTCTTTATCCTATACAATCAAAGGTGAAAATTTAATGACAATGACCTTGTTGTAGAAGATAAGGGTAGGGCCAATAACTTTCAATTCATTCTTTATAAACAACACGCTTCATGCAGTTCGATTCTTAATTACACTACATTGTTGAATATTTTATTGATTATGATGATCCTTCTATATAGATCCTGATCAATTGGTTTATATCTCACCACTTTACATCCTACACCATAGGTCTAACCCAAGTAATATTTAGGATTTACCTTTTTCCATTACCATAAAATTGAATATAAACCCTTCCATTAATCTATTTTAATACTTAATTTACATTTTGTTATTCAATACAAACCAATGAGTGTAAATGTGAGGAGTCCCCAAAATGGTTTTGACTATAAGGTTGTGTAATTATCTTGCTACCTTTGTGGGATTGACCTTTTATAACCACGTACTATTCTTTAGTAGCTAATTTTAGTTTGGTAAAGTAAAAAATTTAATTTTATCAATGCTAGGAGGAATCATCGATGTCTTCTTTGTGTATAATGGATTTGGGTTAATGTCTAATAAGTGGATATGTACTATATTAAAAAGTTAATACATCTGTTTATCTCTTAAAAACTAATTTATCACTCTAGATACAGTCAAAATTTCCCAATTGGATTATTTAAATTACACCCCCCCGTGCATGTTTAGAATGTTTCTTCCTATAAATATGTAAACTATATTTATAATCTTCTACAAATTTTTTTGCATCACAATTCTATATCTTATTCATTAATTAGATTCCTTAACAACAAGTTAATAATATATAATAGGTTTAAACACAACATTATCTTCATGTAACTAATATTTCCGAAACTTTTTACAGATCCTGGTTTTTAGCCATACTCACCTTTTCAACTTATTGAACTTTATAATATGGAATATCAATTTAAAGAACTAATATTTATAGTAAATTCAACTCTTATATCTTTCATAACATCATTTAGAAATTAACATAAATCTATATCTGATGAACCTTATCTATAAAATATCATAACCTTTGGAACTTATAAAATATGATATTTATAATATGTCGCATTCAAATCCGTTGAACTATTCCAATGAGTCCTAAATTTCAAATCTTACATAGGATAAAAAAAATTTCCTTGGTAATAAACTTATACATTATTAACATATGGTGTCTAAATTGTTTTAACTTCTAATTTGCTATCTTTTAGAGTCTCATCAACACAAATCATCAAAATCATATATTATTTTTCCTCAAATTAATTGATATAAATACTATCTAAAACATACTCGTTAACTTCTCAAATTTTACAAAACTGTTAGATCAAATAAATTTCAAAAATAAAAGGAATAATTTCACACAAGATATATATTATTATAGATAACTTAATATGATATTATTTTTATCACATCAATATTATAATCAATCACATAATGATGATGTTATACCCTATTTATTGTGAAAATGAATCCTACAAACAATCCTTTACAATTATGAAAGTCAATGCATCTATCATTCCAAAATGACATTGGGTTCATGTATCTTTACATATATGATCTCCCGAACATCATGGTATTCTTACTATCTTGATTTATTTTCCATATATCTTGGTGGAATCTTTTTAAATTCCTGACATATTCATAACACAACATCTAGTACATCCATTTTCTTTGAACTCCTAAATTATTTGGACCATGAAAATTCCAATCAATTAATATTCATAACATTTGATATTCCTAGATATTGTACACATCATATTACGCCCCTCATAACATGTTATCATATGGACATAAAAAAATTATTATCTTCAATCACATTCCATGATAACTCAAGAAATCCATCTTTTATTACATTGAGGTTATCCACATTATCGATCGATCCTAGTTATGAATCTTTTTTCCAAAACATTAATTTTATTAATTTCAATTATCACTTAATATTTTATAATTCCATTCAGTTCATAATTATCTAAGATAATCCTCAACATCCATTTCATCATCTTTGAATATAAATTTTTTCCATCACACTTCTAAAAAACTCAAGACATTCAACTTTTAGTATCATCAAATTCTAAACTTCTAAACTACTTTAGAATCCACTAACATTAACTTCATCCTTATACTATTCAACTAGATTTTCATAAAAATTTCAAAAATTTAAAACATTAAATCTTCATGTAAATTAAAAATATAATTATGTAATCATGTTGTTTTCTAATTTTCATGATTATCAAAGAATAATGTTTCTATAATTATAAAATATCCTTCTAGAAAATATCTCAAAAATTATTCAAATAGAAAAACATTATATAAGTGTAATGTTAAAATTATACTTCATTTGAGAACTTTTTTATTTTAACTTCATTACGGTATAATAACTTCTTGATAAACAATAATTTAAATGTACAACTTGTATTTTGGATGTCTTTTATACAATATTATTACTTCTCTATTCATAACTTCACATCCTTTATATATTCATTAAAAATAAAACTCAAACTATAACTCAGAATGACTCTTATATATTAAAGAAACCTGAGAAGTTTGGAGATATATATTTTTCAAATTAATTTAATTTTTTATACATTTTTCATTAAATTTAACAATGAGTTTAGTTTATTGTTATATGAAACTCAGCATTTTTCTCAAATTACATAAAACACAATGTAGTGTTTTTTCAACATAAAATACTATGTTTAGCTTGTGTTACAAAAAATACATAGTGTAACTTAAGATACATGCAATTCTATGTTTAAATAGAATATCACATACTATAAAAATATTTTTATTTAATATAATAGTTATCAACATGTCATTGGAGTGGTGAGTATTAACAGGATTAACTAAATTATTAAAATATATGGTCTACAAATTCATATAAATTGAATTATATAAGGACAAATTAAATAAAAAAATTAAAATAAAAAAGATTTGATAATAATTGAAATCTTTTCTAAAAAAATTATTTTTATAAACACAAACATGTGTAACCTCAAGAAATTTAAGAAATAACATTTCATGAATTATTTTATTTAAATCTTTATATTGTATTTACAACCTATTTTTTTTTATAATTCATCTTATTTATTTCTAAGAAGAGATAAAAAGTTCCTATTTTTGGATTCAAAACTATATTTTATTAAAATGTTTTTTTGGTTCCTTTAGTGCACATATTTTATTTTTTTTTCAATTTATGAAATTTAATTTGAAAAAATAAACCAAAATTTTTAAATCAGTATTTTATTATTATCTTGGATTGAATTGTTTAGAATTTTCTGAAAATATAAATACTTCAATGAAATGTGAAAATATTTCTTATTATTAGGAAAAATCATTTATTTTATAAAATTAAAGAAAATTAAAATGTGTTTAAAAGTAAAATTAGTTCCATAATATATCTTTTTATCCTATTTATGTATTTGAAATCATTTTTATATTTATTTTTTATATAATAGTTGTTTAAAAATATGTAAATTTTTTATTTGCAAAATGTTTTTCTCGTCGCGTTTGTGGGATTAATTAAAAATTTAAATTTTCAACATATGTTAGTTGAGTTCAAAAAAAAATATTCCATTTTTTTAGAATAATTTAAAATATAATATAATTAAAATATTTTATAACCATAATTAATAGAAAAAATATTAAAAAATATTTATCATGGTTAAGGTAAAAATGGGTTTTTTGAGGGTTAGAAAAATATGTTTTGGGTTATAATTTACCAAAAACATGTCCAAAATAGTTTATATGGCCATATTTGAACCATATAATGTATAATAAAATATTATAATCCCTTTTGGAGCCTTTTTTAATGGGAATCTGTTGGGTCCAACTTTTTCTTTATATAACATACAAGTATACCACTCACCAAACATATAAAAGGACACCCCTTATCCTCACCTCTTCGCCCTTCCAAAAACCATTTGTTCTTTAAATAACTTCCATTATCTAATCCTTAATTCCCTAATATCATCATATAGTCTTTAATTCAATTATAAATATGACCTTGGAAGGCGTTTTTTGTAAACATAAGGAGGTTTCTTCAAGAATAGGTAACGTTTTTAAATGAGCATTTTCTTTCCACCTATACCTCCACTAATTATCACTAAAACATGATGATTTAACCCAATCAGTAACATCCAATTTAAAATATACCATTATGATAATTTAGTGACCTAAAATAATATCCACTTCCATTAAATGGTATATTAAATAATCATTTGGGTGTATGGAGGACTACCTCCTCATGAACTGATATTATTCATTTTATAATAGCACTTCTCCTGACTGGATATAATAATTTAATAAATTTTTATATATTTTATTTGAGATATTACTAAACTTTCGGAATTATTATATAACATATAACACATTTTTTCCTCTCTATGTGAATATCATAATCTCGCTCATGTGTACGATGGACTACCACCTCGCGAAGTGATGTGATTCGTACACAATTTATATGGAAGGTAATAATGATGGGTATAAATAAATTATGTGATAAATATGAAATAATAGTTATTATTTAAAGGATATATGATATTTACATTGGTTTTTTTCTATCCATTTAGAAAACGGAAACAATATTCATGCATATGTACGGCCTATCATCGCCATGAACAGTGTATTTCATTTTGTACCTTAAAATTTTACAGATTTCTCTAAATAATTATATAAATAATATATATTACTTTTATATAATAGTTGATTTTATTTATATTTTTGTATCATGATCATATTTTTAGTACTAAAAAAATAACACATAAAAACATTCATAAAAAAACAAATTAGTTATTGCTTGAAACTTAAATTAACATGGAATTGTCAATAAATGGTTAATAAAAGGTTATAAGTAAATAATATGTTGTGTAAAATATGTATATATGAAAGGTTATTTAATATATGTAACAAAATATATTTATATTAAATTATGTTTGAATTTTTATGAAGGAATTTGAGAATTAATGTAAGAGATTATTTTCTCAATTTCCATTCTTGATGTCATGATATGAATATTTATTCTTTTCTGAGGTGTATATACAACCCAAATAAAATTTAACATCATGAATTTATCTATTCTAATAATATTATAAGTTTTATTTATCATTTTCCTTTCATGGGTCTTATGATTCTATGTATTGAATTTGTTATGAGTTTTATGTTATGGTCTTATGATTTATCAGGATTGCTCATGATTATGCTTAAATAATGAAATCCTATGATATATCTCTAATGAAAATATTTTATTTTATTCTCAAATGGTTATTTCAAGAGAATACATTTTTCCATTCATTTTCTCTACATTATGTTCTCAGTATTTAAAAATATTTTTTTAAAGAAAACCAACTATATCACTCTCCTCAGTCAAAATTGATTCTTCTTTAAAAAAACATTTTTTCTAAATATATTTTAAAACATGTTCCCAAAAATTACCAATAATATTTATTATAGATATTTTTAACCATGTATTATATTTTACATATAATTTCAAATTAATCTTGATATTTTTTATAAACAATTAACATTTTTATTTTACCAAAAAATTGAAAAAAAATTTATTTAAGGTGTCATACATGAATAGAATTTCCAATGTCATGACCACTCAATGTATTAAATAGTCCATTATATGTTTAAAATATTCTTTCCAAATTTAATTATTTCCAAAATATTATAAGAATATTAATATATAAAATATTTTTTAAAAGTGGAAAGGATGTTTTTCTCATGATAAATTTTCAATGATTTTAAGAATTCTTTATATGTTTAAATTGTTATATTCCAGGAAAATTATTTTAATAGTGACTTATGTTTTATAAAGTGGAAGTTTTATTTCCTTGAAGAAATGATTCAAGTGATCTATCAAAATAATTTACCATATGATATGAAACCATTTGATGTAACTTAATATTTTCTAAGGATATGATATAATGAGACCCACATTATTATTTCTCAAGATGATTTATAATTATGATAATAAGATGTTTATGAAACCCATTTTCCTTCCATGGGTAATACTATGAATTATTTTTATGAAATCTGTTACTCTTCAAAGGGATATTCCATGAAATGATTTTATGAAACTTGTATCTTTTTTCATGGGGTATATTATGATAAAATGATTATGAAACTCAATTGTAATTCCAAGGGATACTCTATGATCAAATGATGAAATTATTATTAAATCTATTTATTTTCAACATGTCATGCAATATTGAAATTTTTATGAAACCCATTTCCTTTATGGGTTTTGATATTATGAATTATTTTTTATCTTATATCACATGTATGTATGATTTTCATTATCTTATTAGTGGGACCTATATCCCTCTCCATTTAATTGGTCAATTATTGAAATATAAAGGGATAAAAAGTACTATAATGGGGAGTGATCCCATTTCAGTTAGGGGATTTATCCATTATGATAGTCTCGGTAGTGAACCATGACTTCTAAGATAGTTTTTGGAGTCAACCCATTACATTATGATAGTTTTTAAAATAAACCTTGACTTCTAATGAAATGACTTTTTATACTTATGTGTACGCCAAAAATTTTCTTCATTTCCAATGTTATTCCATCATGGTTATTGTTCATTGATTATATTATGATTCATGAATTTTGTACTACGATGATTTATTCCATGACTCAAGTTTATAATCCATGATTTGTGGAGTATGGTTTTGAAATTTTTTTCTCATGTAATCATACTTCTATACTCATCATATGCAGATATCCCTCTTTTTTATCTATATTGAGAATCTAATCTAACCCTTTATTATGTTTCTTTTCCACAGGTTATGATGAAACATATTATGTATGATATGAATAATATGGGTTCTAGATTGGAAAAAAATATTAGGAGATGATGAAGCTCACATATGGATAACTTTTTTGTGTATCCATGATTATAAAGGCAATATACCTTTAGTATCCTTAGACTTGGGATTGTGTACACTACGGGAAAAATGGTTAATTGCGACGGGGTATTTGCGACGGGAATTATTCCCGTCGCAAATACCTTTCGCAAAGGAGTATTTGCGACGGGCAACTATTCCCATCGCAAACAATCTGTTATTTGCGACGGGTTTTTTACCCGTCGCAAATAACTGGCGGCAGTTAAAGACTATTTGCGACAGGACTGCTGTCTCGTCGCAAATACCCAAGCGGCAGGAATTATTTGCGACGGGACCCGTCGCAAATAACCGTTTTAATGCCGCCCATAATTAAATGCGGTCAGAGTTATTTGCGACGGGGTTCTATCCCCGTCGCAACTAACCAGCGGCGGTTAAAGCCTATTTGCGACGGGCCTGTAGGCCCGTCGCAAATACCCCGATGGCAGGGGATATTTGCAACGGGCCCCGTCGCAAATAACCGTTTTAATGCCGCCAATAATTAAATGCGGTCAGGGTTATTTGTGATGGGCCCCGTCGCAAAAATCGTTATTTGCGATGGAAAACCCGTCGCAATTAATCCAACCTATAAATACTGCCAACCATTACAATTTCCCCACTCTCAACTCTCAACTGTTCCAATTTTTTCACTCTGAATCTTTTACGACATTCAGTTGTAAATTTTTTTTTCCGACTTTGAGGATTCAGTTGGTGGTGTTCTACAATTACAACGGCTCGACATTGACATCAAGTTTATGGTTTTTATCTGAATTTTAATTTAATATTTATTTTATTTATTATATTTATTTAGTTTAAATTTTTAGATTTTTTTTTGATTTCTAATTAGAAATAATTATGAATAAGTATTAATAATTAATAGTAATTAGAGACAATTAAACACTAATTAATTTAAAATAGTTAGCTGTAATTACAATTAATTAGCAGTAATTATGAAAAATTAATATTAATTTGAATTAATTAATAATTATTAGAAATAATTAACATTAATTTGTGATAATTTATAATAATTTCCAATAATTAGTAATAATTTCTAATAATTAGTAATAATTAATAATAATTCCCAATATTCAATAATTGCTAATATTTGTCAATATGTTTTCCAATAATTACCAATATTTACCAATAATTGCAAATAATTGTCAATATTACCAATAATTAGGAATAATTACCACTAAGTAAGAATAATTACCAATAATTAGGAATAATTACCAATAATTAGGAATAATTACCAATAATTAGGAATAATTATCAATAATTAGTAATAATTACCAATAATTAGTAATAATTACCAATAATTACCAATAATTACCAATAATTAGTAATGATTCGTAATGATTACCAATAATTGGGAATAATTACCAATAATTAGCAATAATTAACAATAATTAGAAATAATTACAAATAATTAGGAATAATTACCAATAATTAGGAATAATTACCAATAATTAGGAATAATTACCAATAATTACCAATAATTACCAATAATTACCAATAATTACCAATAATTACCAATAATTACCAATAATTACAAATAATTACCAATAATTACCAATAATTGGTAATAATTTCTAATAATTAGTAATAATTACAAATAATTAGTAATAATTTCCAATAATTAGTAATAAATAGTAATAATTAGGAATAATTACCAAGAATTAGGGATAATTAGTAATAATTAGTAATAATTTGTAATAATTATCACTAATTACCAATAATTAGTAATAATTACAAATAATTATTCATAATTAGAAATAATTACCAATAATTACCAATAATTAGTAATAATTAGTAATAATTACCAATAATTCGTAATAATTAGTAACAATTACCAATAATTACTAATAATTAGTAATAATTACTAATAATTATCAATAATTAGTAATAATTACCAATAATTAGTAATAATTACCAATAATTAGTAATAATTACCAATAATTAGTAATAATTAGTAATAATTACAAATAAATACCAATAATTACTAATAATTAGTAATAATTACCAATAATTACCAATAATTACCAGTAATTAGTAATAATTATCAATAATTAGTAATAATTACTAATAATTACCAGTAATTTCCAATAATTATTAATAATTACCATTAATTAGTAATAATTACCAATAATTACCAATAATTACTAATAATTGGTAATAATTACCAATAATTACCAATAATTACCAGTAATTAGTAATAATTATCAATAATTAGTAATAATTACTAATAATTACCAGTAATTACCAATAATTATTAATAATTAGTAATAATTAGTAATAATTAGTAATAATTCATCATAATTAGTAATAATTACCAATAATTATCAATAATTAGTAATAATTAGTAATAATTAGTAATAATTAGTAATAATTAGTAATAATTCGTCATAATTAGTAATAATTTATAATAATTAGTAGTAATTAGTAATAATTAGTAATAATTAGTAAGAATTAGTAATAATTAGTAATAATTAGTAATAATTAGTAATAATTAGTAATAATTAGTAATAATTAGTAATAATTAGTAATAATTAGTAATAATTAGTAATAATTAGTAGTAATTAGTAATAATTAGTAATAATTACCAATAACTATCAATAATTACCAATAACTACCAATAATTACCAATAACTAGTAATAATTAGTAATAATTACCAATAATTAGTTATAATTACCAATAACTAGTAATAATTACTAATAATTACCAATAATTACCAATAATTACCAATAATTATGAATAATTACCAATAATTAGGAATAATTACCAATAATTACAAATAATTAGGAATAATTACCAATAATTAGGAATAACTACCAATAATTAGGAATAATTACCAATAATTAGGAATAATTACCAATAATTAGGAATAATAACATTATTACATTATTATTATATTTTATTATTAATATTAAGATAATATAATTTTCTATATTATATACAATTCTCCTTTCATCTGTGTGTTTTCTATCTCCACATGTAATATTTGCATTCTTTTTCAAAATTATCAACCTACTCACCAATAGAGATGTGAAAGTGAAAGCAAATATTACATGTGGGGACAGAATGTTAAACACACAGATGAAAGAAGAATTGTATATAATATAGAAAAATATATTATTTTAATATTAATAATAAAATATACTAATAATGTAATAATGTTATTATTATATAATTAATATTTATGAAATAATAATATTAGTATTATTAAAATAATAAAAAATTTATATAATATTAAAATTATCAATATTTGTAACAGGTTTTGATTTATTCTCAACATAGAAATCCAAAGGGTTCTGGTTTAAATCGAATATATATAGAGGGTGTGGAGACTTTTTTATCATTTGCGGCATCAAATCCAGAATTTGTTTCAGAAGGCAAAATAAAATGCCCTTGTAGAAAATGTGCATTGAGAACTTTTGACATGTTTGACAAAGTGGGGGGACATTCTTGCATTTTGGTTTTCAACTAGATTATGTTTTTTGGTATCAACATGGTGAACGCAGTTCTAGAGTAGGTGATACCAACTTGATTCTGGATCCATCCCGGTTTCAAGATTTAGTATATGATGTTGCAGAATCATCTGTTCAACATACAGAAACTCTGGCTGATATAGCTTCAAAATCGGAGTTGGAACCATCTGAATTTTATGAGTTGTTGAGGTCTGCTAAGGATGCATTATATCCTGGCTACAAGATGAGAAAATTAGAAGCAGTTGAAAAATCTATGGCTATCAAATCAGATAAAGGAATGTCAAACACCTGTTTTGACCAGATATTTTCTTTGCTTAAAACACTGTTACCCAAAGGAAATGTTTTTCCTGCAAATTACTATGAGAGTAAGAGGCTGGTTCGAAATTTGGGACTTACTTGTCATGAGATTCATGCATGTTTAAATGACTGCATGTTATATTTTGGGGAAAATGAGTCATTGGATAGTTTTCCCACATGTGGGCAACTGAGATATAAAGAAGGGCAACATGGGAAGTCTGGTTTGATTCCTGTAAAACAGTTGAGATATTTTCCGATTACATCGAGACTTCAGCGTTTATTCATGTACAAGAATACAGTGACAATGATGTCATGGCCTAAAGCGAATATTTCAACCGATAAAAGCTTGAATCATCCAGCCATTGGTGATTCATGGAAATTTTTTGATAGAGTGCATCAATCCTTTTCTTTAGAAACTATAAATGTTCGGCTGGGCCTTTCCACTGATGGTTTTTATCCGTTCGGATCTTATGGTAGTCAATATTCATGTTGGCCTGTTTTTTTAACTACGTACAATTTACCTCCATGAATGTTGATGAAGGAGCCATATATATTTTTGACTTTACTAATTCCAGGACATCCGAAGAAGAATATTGATGTTTATTTGAAACCATTGATTGATAAATTAAGTTTATTGTGGAGTACTAGTGTCAGTACATATGATGTTGCTACGAAAAAGAATTTCATACTGAGAGCAGCATTGATGTGGACAATTAGTGACTTCCTGGATTATGGGATGTTATCTGGCTGGAGTACACATGGTTAGAAATCATGTCCTTACTGTATGGGAGAGAACAAAGCATTTATGCTCATTCATGGAAAGAAACCTTGTTATTTTGACTGTCATCACAGATTTCTTCCAGCTGATCATCCTTTTCGCAGAAACTGATCTCATTTCCGAAAAAGAACAGTTGAAAGGGATGGACCTCCAAAAATGCTATCAGGTTCGGAGTTAAAATCAGTTGTATTTTCATTACCTCCCATAAATTTTGGTCCCACAATAAACCAACAGAAAATTTCTGGTTTTGGGAAAGAACACAATTGGATTAAACGTAGCATATTTTGGGATTTGTCATATTGGTCTGATTTGTTGGTATGTCACATGTTGGATGCCATGCATATTGAGAAGAACTGTTTTGATAATTTGTTTCATACAGTTTTGGATACGCCAGGAAAGTGCAAAGACAATGTAAATGCACGTTTAGATCTTGCCCAAATTTATAGGCGTCCAGAACTAGAACTTTTTGAGAATGTCAGAACAAAATGGTTACTGAAACCAAAAGTAGCTTATACACTGTCTAAAGAAAACCATTTATTATTTTGTCAGTGGATTGCAGATTTGAGACGTCCATATGGCTATGCTTCCAATTTGGGTATATGTGTAAATGATGGTCATATTACTGGATTAAAAAGTTTTGATTGTTATGTTATAATGGAAATACATCTACCCATTGGATTAAGAGGTCTTTTGAATTCTGTGATTTGGGATTCCATAACAGACATGTCCCATTTTTTCGGGAAATTTGTGGGGCTACAGTAGATTATGATGCTCTATGAAAACTTGAAGAAGATGTTGTTGTAATTATATGTAAACTGGAAAAAATATTTCCTCCATCTTTCTTTGACTCAATTGAACATTTGATGTTACATTTTCCATATGAAGCCAAATATGGAGGTCCAGTACAGTTTTGATGGATGTACCCATTTGAAAGATGAATGCAAAAATTGAAAAGAAAAGTACGTAACAAAGCATCTGTTGAAGGATCTATTGCACAAGCTTATTTGCAAGAGGAAATATCTTTTTTCTACTCCCATTATTTTTAATCTGAGTATCTTTCAAAAAACAACCAAATGGGACAGAATGAGAGGAATATTGATGAAATCGACAATCAATTATCTGTTTTCAGCCATCCAGAGCATGGTTTTGGTGGAGTTTATGAACGCTGGCTTTCAGATGATGAACATCACAGAGCTCATACGTATGTTCTGCTCAACTGTGAAGAGATGACATCAGTTGTAATGTAAGTGTTTATATCACTTATTCTATCATTTATGTTACAGTAAATAACTTTGTTTTTTATAGGTTGTATGATAATCATATCAAGAAACAAATTCCACAAATTACAGCACCTTCTCTCGAAGAACGCCGACAGAAAAATTTCTCTCAGTGGTTTCAAAAACAGGTAACATAAATTCTTTATCTTTTAGAAACTCATTCAATGTATAGTTTACTATATTGATAATTATTTCACAAATTTTCAGGTGTCTCGACATGCTGATAAAATTGACAAACGACTGTGTATATTGAGTAACCCACCTTCCAAACATGTTAAAACTTATAATGCATATGTGGTGAATGGATTTCGATTTCACACACATGCATATGGGGAATAAAAAAACAATGAACAGTGGAGTTAGCTTGAGAGGATCTCATCATCGAGAAAATGAAGTTGACTTTTATGGCATACTTGATGAAATCATTGAACTCTGTTATCTTGGACAACATTACATAACCATGTTCAAATGTCGGTGGTTGGATACAGAGAGAGGCGTGTGTGTTCATCCGACTCATGGAATCATCGATATTAAATGTAAAAGTGTTCTTGCTATAAATGAACCATTCTTATTGGCTCAACAGGCACATCATGTTTATTATGCAAAGTACTGTGCTACATCAAGAGACTTGACTGATTGATGGAGTATAATAAAAATCAAAATTCGAGATAATCAGTTTAGTCAAAGTGAATGTGCTTTCACTGATGTGCAAAGAATTGATGTTTTTCAAGAGAGTACTCAGAATAAATCTTTTTTACAAAGAGACATGAGTATCAATGACGACACCCCATATTTAATAGTCAGTGATGACGATGATGTTAATGATGTCACATATGAATTTGAAATGGTCAGAGATGAAGCAACTGGAACTCGAATGGATAACGATGATGTTGAGGAGGAATATGAAGATGACATTGACATATATGAAGATGATGATGAGGATGAACACTGATAGAATTCCATGGTAGTTATATATAATCAAAACTAATATATATGTATATATAATAGTAATTATCAATTATTTTCTAACAACATTAACATTTTCTATTTCAGATGGACGACGACACATTTCGTGAGTTGGCTGATGATGACCTGCCTTTCGATGCGAATGAGTTGCTGGAAGATGACCCTCAGCCTGCAGGCGCTCCAGGGAGTACGTGGAGGGGGCGCGGTCTTGCATGATTGATGATTCCTGACCCTGTCCCTGAGCGACGTCAACGTCTTGGGTTTGATCCACGCACACAGAGGTGTAATAACCTGTGTGATTACCTGTGGATTTGACTAATATTTCATTAATCTATTCACATAATAAATGTTTATTATTTTTACAGTTTTCCGCATATAGCAGTCGGACAGGGCATCGCTATTTTGCGCAACTATTTTTCTCAGCCTTGGACCACATGGGAGCAGATTCCCATTGATGTGCACCAGGCCATGTTCGGCCATTGGTTGGTACGTACGTAAATAAATAATTTATATTTTGAAAATTATTTCATTTCTAACTTGATATTTTGATTTATTTGTAGGGTTTATGGTATCCGATCGAGGATACCATGCGTGACGCCATCCACGAGGAATGTGAGGTGGCCATGCGTGATCTCTTTTATCAGTTTTTGCACAATTTATGAAAAGCTGCCACGAAGAAAGCAGGTGTGTCAGTTTTTGACGAGTCATGTAGAGAACACCAACCAGAGTACATTTCATACCATGTATGGGATGGATTATGTGCGCACAGGTTGAGTGATGCCTTTCAGAGGAGATAATCGGTGGGGAGGCAGAATCGGGGGAGACATGAGGTGACTCATCGAGCTGGGAGTCGTACTTTCAGTACTCATAGACAACATCTGGTACGTACATTATTTATAAATATTTTATATAACTATAAATATTAAGAGTTTATTTTTTATTCTTATAGGCTGTCGAGAACCCCGATATTACGGAGTACGACGTATATCAGAGGATGTATAGTGATCCTGCTACTGAGGAGCTCAGAGGTGATTGTCGGCGTCACATCGTGGTCAGTATTATTTTTTTACAAGTTTAAAAATTAAATGCATATAATATATTCATAATTTTAATTTTAAATTGCAACTACAAAAGTCATATGAGGCCGTAGCGTCACAGACCCAGCCTGAGAGTCAAATCGAGTCATCAGATCAGACCACTGGCCATCAGTTTGATGAGCCGGTATGGATGTAGGCCACCCAGTATGCCTTCGAGAAGGGCCGGGTAGTTGGTATCAGCTCTCGACTGACTCCCGGAGAGTATTATGGCAGTGTTGCGATGTCAGCTTCCAGTTCGAGAGGAGCTCGTGCATCTTCTTCAGCTACACAGTATGAGGATCAGTTGCGATCTCAGACTGCACTGATAGAGAGTCTTCGACAGGAGCAGGAGCAGATGCGTCAGCAGCAGCAGCAGCATGAGGAGGAGCGTCGACGCCAGCAACAGCTGTACGAGGAGCAGATGAGTCGGTGGCAGTAGCAGTATCAGGAGTAGATGAAGTACATGCGCTGACTCACTCATGCTTTAGGGATGGAGTTTCCTCCACCCGCATCTACAGATCCCCCTCCCCCCTCCCCCCTCTTTCAGAATAGAGTTTGTTTTTATGTTATAAAGTTTGTTAAATCAAAATATGATTTTTTTTTCTATTCGTAGTTTCTGTCTCATTATAAAATATTAATAATATTATATTTTGAAATAACAATATTAATATGAATAATAATATTATTTATATTTTATAATATTAAATTTTATATATATATTAAAATTTTATAATATTATAATTTAATTATATTTTTTTGTAATATTAGAATTATTTTAATATTTGAATGTAAAATAATTCTATTATTTTTATATTAATTAAAATAACTTATTAATATTTTTTTATTTATGAATTATAATTCTAATATTATTATACTAATTAAAATCATTTATTAATATTCTATTATTTTTTATTTTTGAATTATAATTATATTATAATTATATTAATTAAAATAATTTATTAATAATTTATTATTTTTTTTTGTGAATTATAATTCTATTATTATATTAATTAAAATCATTTATTAATATTTTATTATTTTTTATTTTTGAATTATAATTCTATTATTATTATTATATTAATTAAAATAATTTATTAATAATTTATTATTTTTATTTGTGAATTATAATTCTATTATTATATTAATTAAAATCATTTATTAATAATTTTTTATTTTTCAATTATAATTGGATTATTATTATATTAATAAAAATAATTTATTAATAATTTATTTTTTTTATTTTTTTATTGTATTTGCGACGGGATACTATGCTCGTCGCAAATAGTATTATTAATATATTCATCAAAATAATATATTAATATTTTTTAAGTTTTTTTAAAAAAAATACTAATTGCGACGGGCCCGTCGCAAATACGATTTTAAAAAGTTTTCACAAATATACGGACTAATATTTGCGACGGGAAGGATCGCCATCGCAAATAATACCATTCGCGACGGGCCCGTCCCAAATAATTGTTGTTGCGATGCCGTTTTCCGCAACGGGCTATTTGTGACGGGCCCCCGTCACAAAAGCCTATTAGCGACGGGATCCCGACGCAAATGCCCCGTCGCAAATGCCATTATTTCCAGTAGTGGTACTATAATGAATATTCATATAAATATTTATAATTTCTTTGTATGAGATGTTTGGGTCTTTTAATATATCTATCAACCATTTTTGTTAAATATTATATAATGTTTATTTTATAAAATCTATATTCACTACTACATTCATCTCCTTGATTCACTTCAGCTCAGAATATATAACTCATCTGATATCTTCTAGATAATAGATTTTTTATTTTAACACATGGGTATCGTACTGATATAGATTAATGTTAGATACAATACCTAATAATATCATTCATATTCATTTACTTAATTCAGTTTATTTATTTGGGAACATCTATGATTATAAACTTGTTAATCATCTAATCACCTATATTATCATGAATATAAGATTATTTTGGAAATGTTTATAAACAAATCTTTTTGAATTATTCTCCAAAGCATTTTTATATACTATAAATTCATATGCTAAGTATTTATACTTCAACTTTATTACTTTGAGAGACATAATTTCGTCAACATCAACATGTTTTGGAAATTGATTCATCAACCATTATCACATTTCATGGATTCCCAATTATTTTAATTCAATTATTTCATTATATACAAGATACTCCTTGAGATATCATTCTTTAACCAATAATAAAATTATCCCAATTACTTATATAATCATTATCTCCTCCTAAATTATAATCTTCCAAGAGTATAATCGGACAGTACATGCATTCATAGAGTTAGATTATGAAACTCTTAATGTAGAATAATTTCAACATACTTCTAGAATATTAAAATCTAAAACTATATCATCTAGATAACTCATCTTTAAAAAAATTATTTTACATTCATATTATCTTATTTTATTCCTTTAAGTGATACTATAATTCTATGAATATCTATTCTTCCTAATTACCAAAATAAAATAATTATAATATATTTCATCTTCAACATCATAAAATATTGAATTTACACCATATTTAAATTTTTTCAAATTCCAAACAAAAAAGGCCATTTATCCCAATACATCTATGTTCTTAATTATTCTGTTCATTTGAATGATATACTATCAGAAATTTTTTCCTTGTTTATTTATCACCACAAGAATTTTTTTCTCTTGAATAATAGATATTAAAATAATAATGTGCAGTCCATTTGGAAGATAGTGAAGAAAAAATTGGTCCCTGTTTTATAATGATATATTTATTAAAAAATAAAATTTTCAACCTATATGTACATAACATAATGTTTCTTTTAAATAAAACATTGTTGTTCCAACATCTTAACCTCTAGAATCAGTTCACATAGAAATGTTAACACATTTTATAATTTATTTTTTATGTATAAAGAATAATACATATAAAAATATTATGTAATTTATGATATAACTATATTTATTTAATTACATTAAAAGTGTATCATGTGAATATTTTTCAAAATTTGAAAAGATAGTAGATAACCTTCATAGAAATAAAAAATAAAATAAAATTTTCAACGTGTTTGTGAGTTTGAATTTCAAGGGTTTGATTATGTATGATCAAAAAATTCATAAAATCTAAACTTCTCTAACAAAAGAATACCCGAAAAAATAGATTATTGAAAAGAAAAATAAGACTCCCTAGATGATAATTAGGAATATCATCATTGAGTATGAGTTACCTATTTGTTTTTTGGGTTGTCTCTATAATAATAAATTGAAATATAATTTGAGTGATTTAATTGCATTTTATTTTAATAGGAACTCTATAAAAATTAATGTATGGTAGAAAGGATAAGATAAATAAATTTAGAATTTTGTGCATAATTTTAATTCTCAATACCAAAGTGAATTAAGAAAAGTTTAACCTAAAATAAGATTAATGTATAACCATTTTTTATTTTACCTCTATAAATTCATGGAGATACTTTTTTAATTATATAATATACATTTTAAAACAGAATATTTACACCACATTTGAAGATAAAAATCACTATGGTACAAAATATTTATGTCAAAATATGAAAATTACCTGTTTAACATGAATATTAATTAATCATTTTAAAAAAATAATTATAATATCTAACAACCCTGGTATTAATTACTAATTTAAAAATTATTTATTACATAGACATGGACATAATACAACTCCGAGATTCGAGAGGTCTAGTGTCTTTGGAAATTAAGAACATTATAAAACAACTTAATACATAAAATATTACATCTTTATTGAAAACTTCTTTTACAAGACCACAACATTCCATTGTACTTAGCATTTCATGGGATATACTAAGGACATAAATAAGAAAAAGGTGAGATATAAAGCCCAATAATGGATTAAACAAGGGATAACATAAAGAATGAAATAAATGTTAGGCAATAGGCATATTAATGGACCACAAGAGAGACATTAAAATAAAGGCATTATATATCCTGATAATCATAACATGGAAAATTTAAAACTATATACAATATGATATTAGCATGAGACAAGGATCATTGAAAATGGGTTATCATGAGTAAACCCTCATTTCACAAAAATTATCATGAGTAAACCCTCATTGCACGTGAATTATGAAGAGTGACCCATCATTTCACATGAATTAACATGAGTAGATCCTTATTTCACATGGTGTATCATGATACTAAATATTACCCAATTCATTGGAGTGATATTAGGGCACACCCTTTGTTAACATTTCTTTTCATGCATAAGTGTGTCACATGAATCATATAACATGGAACATTCAACATCTTACGTTATTCCACGACTATAGAATGTCGAATACATATATGTAAATAAAATTAAATAAGTATATGTAACACCCTAAAATTTTATGGGATATATTCTTTCAATTAATTTTATTACTTGTTTGGAACTCCACACCAAGATTATCTTTCACCATACACAACACCGTATTAGCTTGTATTATGTGCAACACAATTCTTGGATTGTGTTACACACAATTTCACGTTCTTTTGATAGAATTCATTTCACGAATCATTGACTATAGATTTGTTTCAATATATTAATTAACTATGTTTTGATTATTTTATACACAATACCATTTTATGATTTCAGTACACACAACACTGACTTGGCTTACGTGACATGCAAGAGTGACCATCCTCGATAGCTTACGTTGTACTCAATGCAAAGTTTCACTTAACAAATATAGTATTAAAATATTATATAACAAGTGGTATTGAATATTACTAACCACATTTTGACTTTTATAAAACATTTCAATTCATATTACAGATTATCTAGAACATCATATAAGAAGAAAATCAATTTTTTGGATAAAAGATGTATTTTTCAATAAAATGTTGTTTTATCATCTTTTAAAGGAACACAAATTTTAAAACTATTTTTTGAATATTTATAATTTAAATTAAAAAAATAAACTTCTTAATTTTAATTGGGATATAAAAATTTACTTTGGTTGAAAAATTGGTATTTTTCAAATAAAATTAATATTTTAATGAATACTGAAAATACTGTATTTTGACTCAAAACAACCTTTTTTAATTTATTTATGTAGTTAGATTATATTTTTAATTGGTTTTAATGAATAATAATATTAAATTTTAAACATTTAATCAAATTATGTTCATTGGAAGTAATTTCA
Organism: Viscum album; assembly: GCA_963277665.1. Lineage (NCBI taxonomy): Eukaryota > Viridiplantae > Streptophyta > Magnoliopsida > Santalales > Viscaceae > Viscum > Viscum album. The sequence continues at coordinate 153,452,761 of OY728163.1, forward strand.
CTTTTAAATGAGACATAGACACATGTCAATCTTTTGATATTTATTACTTCTTGAAAAACCGCCTTTTGGTTTTGACAACGCGAATTAATTTTAAATAAATTAATACAAATTATGTGTTTTAAATATGGAAAAATTGATTCCATATTTGGAATGAGATGTTCCAAATGGGGTAAATAAGAACATTTTAATTTTATACATTATGAATATTATCTTTAGTAATTATTTTATTTACCAAGGTCAAAAGGGTAAATATGGTAAATAAAGGAAATAAAATAACATTATAATAATTTACTCTACCTAAAAACCTACCCTATTCCTATTTTATGAGATATTTCCGACCATGGGTTTAGATGGGTATATTTTAGGACCCCTTGGATTCACATGGATTTGAAAATGACATTTTATATCAATTAATTTAATGAAAAATTAATTATAACCTAAACATATCTCTTTTACTAAATCAATTATAAAATATTGGTATATAACTGATTACTACGTATATATATAATAATTATAAATATAAAAATATTTCATACATAATGGTATTTTATTTATTACTTTTATACATTAGATAAATATATTAATTTATGACACAATTATGATGAAGTGATTACCTCATTAATGAAATACTAAATTAATGAATTAATAAATATTAAAATAAATTTAATTTGATCATTTTATGCCATCCATGAATTGTTTTGAAGACATTGACATATTATGGATGAGGTAATTCCTTGTTTTCGATGGAATAAGGTTTTTATGATTTTTTAAAAAAAAATCAAGTATGAATAGTGTCTAAAATTGACAAATTTAATAAGTTAACACATAAAATAGTTGATTAAATTATATTAAATTAATAAAATTCTAATATTCATAAATATTATTAATATAAGTCCAAATATGTTATAAATAAGTTTTTTTGGGTCGTTTTACATGATATGATAATTACATTAACCCACAATTTTTAAAAAACATGATATCATGATACGATTGAAAAGGATAAAATAAGGGTTAACCCAAAAAGATAAGGATAATAAATATTCCAATATTGTATAAAAATTATTGGATGATTGGTATTCAAGAAAAAATCATCTTATATTCAAATGAAAAATGTTTTGGACCATTTTTAATCGAAATTTATTTTACAATAAGTTAATAGTTTAGAACTTCCCTAAAGTGTCCCTCTGCTCTTTTATAAAAGACCACCTCATCCGTCTCGTCTTCATTGCATTTTGAGCATTAAAACATGAAAACCCCCTAAAATTTTTCTATTTTAAACTTCAAAAGTAAAATTATAGTGGTTATGGTGTTATCAAAATCCCAACTCTAGTTCCCTAATAAGATATTTAAAGGAGGCACGTCGAGGAAGAGTTAATATCTTATACCGATTTATTCAAATTTCTTTCTTAATCTACTTCCTCTTATTTAGTTGTTTCAATAAAATGTAATAAAATCAGTATCACTAATATACTTATATTTTATTATAAATATTAAACAACCCTATTTAACCTTCTATCCATCCTATGAAAAACGAATTTGCCGCTCGTTCGTACGTATGACTTACTGTCTCCACTCTGTGGAGCAATCTGTTTTTCACCACCACATTACATGGATGGGTATAATGGATAAAATAATAACTATATATGATTATTATGACATGATACTAATTATGAGATATTATACACCATCCAATTCAATACTATTCAACAACTATGGGAATGATATCGTCAGTCGTGCGTACGTACGACTTACCATATCCACAACATGACGAGATTCATTCTCCATGTTAAAAATTCAAAAATGTTTATAAAGTATGTATAATAAATAATCCTAAAATATATGACATAATAATACTATGGGATATATATATATATATATATATATATATGCCATTTACTTCCATTCAATTTAATAAGGAAATGAAACAATGTTCATGTGTTTGTACAACCTACTGTGTCCATGAACAGTGTATTACATTAAATTTACCTATCTTAAATATATATATATATATATATATATGTATATACTAAATATATATGATATATAAACCATGATTTACACTCTATAAGTAGGTAAATCAGGATGTAAGTAATGATATCAAAAATTACAATTCAAAACACGTATGATAAATAAAAAAATTATTTCAAAAGGCGTTGGATTAAAATCGAATTGAATAATGAATGGGTAACATAAAGTCTTATATAAATCATATAATTAATATTATTATTGTTCTGTAACAAGTTATAATATGTTTCAAACCACTATAGAGTAGTTTTAGATACATACGGAAGAAATTAGACCAAAGGTGAGGGATTATTTTGTCTCACTACTAGAAATATGATCTATACCAACGATTTTGGGAAAAAAGATGGTATAGTTCACTAATTTGGAACTATAACAACGGTTTGGCCAATACCTGCTGGTATAGGTCAAAAATTTTGAGCTATACCAATAGTTTTGTGAAAACCGTTGGTATAGTTCACAAATTTGGACCAATACCAATGGTTTTGGGAAAACCATTGGTATAAGTCCACCGTTTCTATGGGTCCCCCCTATACCAATGGATTGTCCAAATCTGTTAGAATAGGTCCCAAAATCAAAGAGCCTATACCAAAGGTTCTAAAAACCATTGGTAAAGTTCTATACCAATAGTTCTGAGAACCATTTTTATTGGTACATGTATTTTTGAAAGAATCTTCTTACAGAGGACATTAAATAAATCCAAACTTAAAATACTTATGATAATTAATCTATATATATATTTTGGAAATTATGTTTACAAAAGTGAGTTAGGTTAGTGGTTAGGTCGTTCAATCATAAACGGGAGGTACTAGGATCCAAACCAACCAAATGATTGTTTTTTAAATTACATATACCAACGGTTTTATGGAACCATAGATATAGATTTTCATATTAATTATACCAACGGTTTTTAAAACCATTGGTATAGATCTATACCAAAACCGTTGGTATAGACCTATCCCCACATCTTATATAGAAATGGTTCTCCAAACCGTTGGTATAAGGTATTTTTCCAATAGTGTATCAATTTTATTTCCATGGGACATATGCCTTATATACCACCTGTTATATTTGTATGATTTTTATGATTCAAATTAATTTTTTCATGATTATTATCACAAAGGATATCATATTTACATATTAATAAAAAACAATTATTATGTTATTCATATGATGCAACTGATTATAAAATTTTAAATGATAATTTTGATATCTCATTTTTATCTGAGATTGTTTATATGTAAGTATATACTGGGGATATATTTATCATCCACGTTAATGTTTTATAAAAATTTTATCATAAAATTTATATTATTATTATATGTATTTTCATGTCATATTTACCCATTTTTTTACTTTTTCTACTTGGTATGGTAGGAATCATTCTTTTGTTTTCTATATGGGGTACTTTTCTGACTTTTCTAGTAAAATAATGAAGAGAATGTTTTTTATTAACATATATGACAGGAATGGATTTTTACAATTTAATGACACCTTATTTCCATGAAGCTTACTATAAAATATTCTAAGGTTATTTTCAACTAAATTATTTTAATTATAAATTGGGCATCATTTTGAGAAAATAAAATGTTTATGAAGAATAAAGAATATTTTATTGAAAAATTAAGTTAATGTGTTTTATCAAAAATATTTTCCATCTAAGATGACGCTTTCAAATAGGGTTATGTTTATATCCCTATTATTACTATGATTTGATTTCATTAATTTTGGAATTATATTTTATATGGATTATGTTATGGTGAAATGATATTTAAGAACCCCATTTTATTTTGTGGGTTATGCTATGATGATGATTTAAGTTTTGTGAAACAATTAAGAATGATTTCATTATGATATTAGTGAGACCTATTTATTCCTCCAATGTACTGGGTAATGATTAATATCCCATTAGATAGACATGAATAGAATGGATAGTAAATCAGTTCAATAAGACAAGGTTGTAATGTCCTGTAAGTCTGGTTCAGTAATACCTGGCTAGAAGGGAAAGTAAACTTAGTTTAATAATGGACTATGTCCACTATGATGGTCTTGGAAGAAACTCTTGGCTACTATGTAAATCATATTATGTACTTATTAGTTTTCCATAGTTACATGTTTTATTACTTAGTTATTCTATCATGGTTAATGTTCTTTTATAATCTATTTCATACATACAGCCAAGATTTATTTCATGACTTAATATTTTGATCCTTAAACTTTATGTTCATGTTTTTTAAGTTCAAATGTTTATGGTTTGTTTTATATTCTCCATTTTTACCATTACCAAGAATTTGAGCTCACACTTTCTTTGTTTTCTTTTCCCTAGTATATAAAGAAAGTTTTTTTGTTGGAAAACAAGTGGGATATCATTATGGGAGATGTCGATGATCATTCACCATGATTAGAATATTTTTTTCTTGAGTTTCTGAAGACACTAAACTAATATAATATTTGGGCGTTAGTTTGGGTCATGTATTAATTATTCTGCAAAAAAAAATGTAATTTTCATGTACATCATGCTTGAGTCTCTATATTTGGTTTCATAGATAAGTTATAATCAACCTTTGGAAACTATGTTGAAATAACATTAATGAGATCCGTAGAGATATTTCCAAGGTATGTCTAAGGATTTCCCTAAGGGTATGTCTAACTATATATTACAGTCCTAGAATTATGGTAACTATCATGAATAACCTATGATTAAAACTATGATCTTCGATATTGAAATTACTCCCCCTTGATTATGTGGTTTTCTTAGTAGGTTTTTTTTCCTCTTACAATTTTGTTTTTTGTTTTTAGGAAATGGATGGAACCCAAAAGAACCACGTTAATGCTGGATGAGAGGGTAAATGCAATGATTTTCCTCTTGAACAACAAAACATTATGGGGGATCAAATGAAGAATCTTGTTTTAATGACCACAAATCCAACTAGGCTTACAAATGACCAATGGTGGGAACAACATTCTATTGAATCTATCTTAAGGCAACATTAACCTTAGTTTAGTAGAATGAATGGTCCACTAGTTTCAAAGAAATGGATTTGTACTGCTGAATATATTTTTTTCATTCATCATTGTATAGAATGTGAAAAGGTTATGTTGGGAACTTATTGCCTGTAAGGTAAAGAGAATAAGTGGTGGAAAATTATCATGAATACGAGGCAGCATGATATAATTGACTCTATGAATTGGGTTGAGTTCAAGTACTTATTTTTTAGTAATTACTTTTTTGTATTCTTCTCAAGAAATGGGAGATTTCAATTTCTCATCTAACTCATGGTTATGATAAGAAAAGATGTATGAAATTCAAAGGAAACTATAAAATATATGGATAATATATAATTATATTATTTATGCTCAAATTTATGAAGGAATCAAGGATGAAATTGTCTTAAGGTGACTAATAAATTTTTTCAGTGTGGGAAAATAGGTCATCAAACATTTTACTGCTGAAGTTATAGGAATAAATAGAAATCTATAATGAGTGTACCTTCCACAAATCAGGGATACAAGTGAAAGGAAACAAGGCTTTATGCTAACCAATTCCCAAATCCAAGGGTTATGGATTATTATCGATGCCAACGACCACTTAATTCTAATTAAAATGGAAAATCACATGCGATCACTTTTAGTGATGTTGAGTATGACAACGATGTGGTGGATTGATTAAGTGCTTATGTAATGGGATTCCAAAAAAATATTGTGGAATCTCATTTATAGTATTATGGAATATTAGAATATTTATGTATTGGTTTATTGTGGTTTTCTATAAGTATATGGTACAGGTAACCATGAAAAGTGTATGAAATATTATTTGGAAAGTACATGATATGCACATAATCAAGGTATAAGGAGTTATTGAGATGTTTAATAGTACGAATTATATCATGTCTGACATAATAACTAAGTGATATCGTGGTTTGAGTAAATATTTTTTTGTGTGGAAAGTGCTAATTATTATAGAATGCAGGTTTTCACTAAGGTTATATGGTAATTCATGTTATTATCATGTTTAAATATTATACATGATTAATGTATTAAAATGTTTGGAATGTGAAAACCATGATCTTTTAAATGAGAAAAGGGAGAAAAATGTTAAGTCGATTTAGTTCAACACTTTCTAACGTTTTATATTTTTAGTTTTTGGAAGGATTATAATTTTATCCATTAGTATAAGTAATATTCTGGTTTATGTTTGTTAGATTAATGTATTATCTCACTATAGGGGTGTAACACCCCAAGATTTTATGAGAATTATTATTTTTAATTTTTTTGTTGTCTTTTGTTGTAAGCTTCACCAATAATAGATTGATCTATATGCAACACCGTATTAGCTTGCAGTATACACAACACTATTCTCGTCTTGTGATGCACACAATTTCAAGTTCTTTTGAATAAAAGTCATTTTACACAACACCAAGTACAGATTTTGATCAAGGTGTAATTGAACTATATTTTGAGTAAGTTATACGCAACACCAAAGAAAGCTTTCCCTATACGCAAACCTGACTTGGCTTGAATTACATGCAAGAGCGACCTTCTTCATTAGAGTGTGTTGTACGCAATACCGAGTTTCACTAAACAAAAATGTATTGTTATAATTTTATTATGAACTAGCCTTTATTAATATTATTAACTATATTTTGAATTTTATTACAAAATAATTCATTTTACACATATTCTAGAACATGGTATGATAACAAAATAAATTTTTCGAGTAAAATAAGTATTTTAAAAAAAATGGAGTTTTTCCACCTTTTGAAGGTGCACCCATTTTAAATATAATTTTTAAAAAGTTTATAAGTTCATTTTTATAAAAGAAACTTCTTCTTGTGAATCGGGATATAAAAATTTACGTTGGATAAAGTTTTCTTATTTTCTGATAATGTTCATATTTTGATGAATATTAAAAACATACTAAATTTTCTTTAGAAACAAATTTTTTACATAAAGATAATTTATATGGTTAAATTATAATATTTAATCGTTTTAAAGTATAAATAGAATATATTTTTACCAATTAATATAATTTATGTCATTATAATTTATTTTTTATTTAATTTATAGGTAAAACCATTTCAATCTTTTGCAATGTTTTAAATAAAAACCCTTTTTTCGACAACAGGATTACATTTAAATTAATTATTGAATATTTTTTGTCTTGAATTTGGAAAAATGGATTTCATATTTGGAATAAATAGATCCAAATTATGTTAATTAGATACTTTTTATTTTTGGGCATTATGAACAGTAACAACGGTAAATTTTATTTACCACAGTTAAAGGTAAATTAGGTAATTAAGGGTAAAAATAATATTATAAAATTACCCTAACACTTGTCTTAATATAATTTGATGATTATATTTAATCCTAAAATATACTTGGGTTTAAATTATATTTATTATAACTCACTTGTATTTGATTAAGACCTTTAATTTAATTTTTTAAAAGAAATTGAAATATGTCTCACTCAAACTATAATAATTAAATGGTTTTTAATATAAGGTTATATAGAATATAAATTCAGTTATAATTACTCATTTGAAAGATAATTTTTTTTGCTTATCATGGTAATTTATTTGTAATTTTTATGAAATATATAATTACATTAATAGCTTATACATTAATGATGCAGAAATTATTATGTAGTGAAAAATCAATAATATAGTTTTTATTAAACAAATAATACCCATTAAAGGCCAAAAAACCTTACCAAAACTTATTAGTCATGTACATGTAATCCGTAAGCATCCAATGGTTGAATATTTGACCATTTGGAGCCTTAAAAATGTGATTATGTCACTAATATTATTTTATTTTAAATGATGTCAAAGTTGTCACCTCCATAATTTAATAAATATAAAAATTTAAATGTTCAGATTTTTAGATGACAAATTCGAGTAAAAGTATTCTTATGGAAGATATTAGATTTATCTGGATCATAGTATTTTATTTTTAATTTTTATGCATCAAATACGTATGTTAAATAATTATACGAAAATGTTGTAGTAATTATTTTATCAAGGGAAATATCAAATAAATGGTTTTAAAAATATTAAAATAAATGTATATGAACAAATTAATATTATCCATGATTTTTTAAATAAATATTAAAATTTATGAATCTATTAAATATTTTTGTTCGAATATGTACTCTGTGTGGATTTTATTTAAATTCAAATAAATGAATAGTGTCAAAATTGACACTACTGTTATTTTATAAACATAACATATTATTAAATTGTTGACAAATCAAAAAAATATTCAAAAATTATAAATTAAAATTTATATGGTCTAAAATGTCATAATTTACCCAATTATGTACAATTAACAACACATAAGTAATTATTTATAACAATTTAAAATTTAGAATATTATTACCACAAATAAAATTAAATGGATTAAATAAGGATAAACCCAATTGATAATGTTTAAAATAAATTACCAAATTATCTAAATATTATTTGTTGATAATATTACAACCCTATCTCATCTAATATTCTTATTTGAGTAATTGTTGGAGGTTTCTATGTGGGGTTTGATTTTATTATAAATTAATATTTTAGAGGTTTCCAAAAGTGCCCCTGTCCTCTCTTATAAAAGGGCACCTCCTCCCTCTCCTCCTCACACCACATTGATCCTTCAATCTCGGCCAAACACTGCCCATTTCGCTTCTCCACTTCACTAGAAACATACTATAAGTCATGGTCTTCTTCAAAGAGAAACTTTAGTGCCCTAAGAGGAGGTTTAGAAGAGGCGCGTTGAAGAAGAGGTAATATCCTTTACTGATTCTTTCAAATTCATTTCTTATTATACTTCCTCTTATTTTGTTGTTTCAAAGGAAAGTAATAACATAAGTATTACTCATATAATGATATGTTATTATAAATATTAACCAACCCTATTTCACCTTCTATCCATCCTATGGAAAATAAAATCACCGCGCGTGCATACGTACGGAATACTGTCTCCATGCCATGGTGTAATCTGTTTTTCCACAACCACCTTACTTGGATGGGTATAATTTTTTAAATAATAACTATATATAGTTATAATAAAATTATACTAATTCTGAGATATTATATCATCAACACTAATTCAATTGAATAATTATGGGAATGATATCATCACTTGGGCATACGTATGGATTACCGTCTCCACGACACGATGAGATTCATTCTCCAAGATAACCATTCAATAATGATTATAAAGAATATATATTAAATAATCATGAAATATATGACATATTAATGATACTGTATTTATTTATATGTTATTCACTTACTTCCATTCAATTTAATAATGAAACGAAAATAGCGTTAATGCGTACGTACGACCTACCATCTCCATGAACAATTTATTTATTTCCATTTATCAATCTATTATATATATGTATATTCTGAATATATATTATATATAAATAATTTTTTACATTCTAGAAGTAAGTAATCATGATCTAAGTAATCATATGATTAATTAAAGTCAAAACACGGACGATAAATGAAACGATTTTACCCTAAACGCTACTTCAACATGGAATTGACAAATGAACGGGTTTTATAATGTCATAAGTGAATCATATATGATAACATAAATATTATTATGGTTCTATTACAAGTTAATAATATTTTTAAAACCACTATACAGGATTCTCAGACACATATAGACGAAATTGGACATAAGGTAAATGATAATTATTCCAATCTCATTCTTATCCAAGATTATTTATTCGTAAGTATTTACTAGGGTTATATTTTTCATCATTTTCCATAAAAAGGTTTTTCATAAAGTGTTTAATATTCTTCCATGTATGTTTAAAGTCATGTTTACCCATCTTTTACTTTTACTTTGTATTATGGAATGAATCTTTATTTTGTTTACCATATGAGTTACTTTTTGACATTTTTCGGTAAAAGTACGAGGAGAATGTTTTTTTAACATATACAACAAGAATGAATTTTTACGGTTTTCTAATTCCTTATTTCCATGAATCTTCTTCTACACAATATCATGATAAATTTCAAAAAAAATATTTTTGTTTTAAAATATCAGTTAATTTTCATAAAATAAAATGATTTTGAAGAAGAAAGGATATTTTCTTCAAGAATTTAATTTAAGTGTTTTGTCAAAACTATTTTCCATCTTAGGTGACATTATTTAATATGCTTATTTTTCAATTATAATGTCTCTATGATTTGAATGGTTTCATTTTTTTATGATTAAATTATATCCATTTATTCTATATAGATTATGTTATGATGGGATGATGTTTATGAAACCCATATTATTCTTTGGGTTATGTTGAATTATTTATGTTTATTTTTTGGAACATTAAAGAATTATTTCATTATGAGATGGGTGGGACCTATATCTCCTTCCAATGCATTGGGTAAAGATTTATATCTCATGGGATAAACATGGATAGAATGGCAAGTAAAATCTAGTTCAGTAATTCAAGGTTGGAAAGACATGTAAACTCGGTTCAGTAATGGACTTTTTCAACTATGATGGTCTTGGAAGCAATGCCTTGGCTACTATGGAAATCATAACATGTGCTTAATGGTTTTCCACAATTCCATGTTTTGTTCCCATGTTATTTATGATGATAAATGTTCCTTTATGATCTATCCCTTGTGTACTGCCATGTTTTATGTCATTGCCATTGATTTTGATGTTTAGATTTTATGTTCATGTCTTTACGTTCAAATATTTAGGGATTGTTTTATGTTCTCCATGTTTAACCTTACTGAGAATTTGAGCTCATCCTTTTTATGTTTTCTTTTCCCTAGGATATAATGGAAGGTTTTAGGTAAGAAAATCAAAGGTGAAGATCTTTATGGGAGATGTTGAAGATCTTTCACCATGATTAGAAGATTATGTTCTGAGTTTCTAAAGACACTAAACTAATACGGTATTTCGGAATATATTTTTGTCATGTATTAATTATTCTGACAATTTAATGTAATGCCTATGTACGTCAAGATTTGGGTCTCTACAATTGGTATAAGAGAGAAGGGTTAGTTAACCATTGGAAACTAGGATGCAAAAACATTAGTGAGATCACTAGAGATATTTCTAAGGTATTTCTAGGGATGTATCTAAGGTTTAGGATAACTATAGGTTACAGTCCTACAATTATGTTGACGATCATGAACAACCTAGGGTGAACCTATGCTATCACAAGTTAAATAAGGTGTCATAAGTTATACATCTTATAAGTGACCTTTTATGATTATGTGGTTCCTCATTATTTTTACTGTTTCTTACAAAATGGTTTATGGTTTTTGTTAATAGAGCGAACCAAAAGGAATTGGTTTAACATTGAATCCGATGGAAAAATTGGTGACTATGAGTAGAATAATTTCATAATTCCTAGAGAGAAAGATATTATGATTATTCCAAATCAGACATCACGATATATGATTAATAAGGTGAACTTTAGTGGTATTCCTAATTCATCAAATAAAAGGAAGATGGCCTTTTATGCATGTTTGAATGGTAAGGAGAATAGAGAAATAAAGATTGAGATTTCTAAATAAGGTAAGAAGAACCTTGAGGGATACCTCAAATGGAGGGGAAGATGTTATTTATGTGGGGAAAAGGGTCATAGAGGGACAGAATATTATGGAGTTCAATGACTTATCTATGGAGAACATGGGAATTACCCAACTCAATTCCATGACCTAAGTGGTTACTTCTAAATCAAGGAAGGACCTATTCTATGCCAATCATTTAATAGGATGGATTGAATGGTCTATGTATTGGAATTAATGAATAATGTTGTTGAGATAATTTTATGGTATATTAAATTATCTATGTATTGGTCCATTGTGGTTTTTCATAAGAATATGGTACCGGTAACCATGAAAAGTTATTGAAATATTTTTGGAAAGTAGATGATATGTGCATAATGAAGGTATAAGGAGAAAATAATTAGTTTGATATTATTAATGAGCTCATGACTGATATAAGGAGAAAGTGATTTCATGGTTTGAGTATGTAGAAATTTTGGGATTTTGGTATGTGGAAAGAGTTAACTTTTGAATGCATTCATGTTTTCACTAAGGTTCTATGGTAATTAATGTTTCAAAAGAGTACATGATTAAGGTATTCACATGTTTGTAATGTGACCATCAAGATATATATTATGATATCCCGAGGATAAATGATGGTATTCAAATGCTTGGTTGATGACATGTCTAGTAATCGTTTTCTTTATACTATGAGCATGGATAGAAGTATTTTGAATAAGCCTAAATATTTGAAATAGATTATGTTGGACATAAGATAATTTTGTTTAAGGATAGAACCTTTTTTGGATGTTATTTTTGGAATGTTATAATAGTGTAGTTTGAGAAAAAGGACAACCAGCAAGATGGGCGAAAACACATCACGTCGGACATAGTTTCCAGAATCGAACACCCAACCGAAGTGTGACATGCATTTATCACCTACCACTAGCCTATAGGATGTCCCCGATTAGAAGAAACTAGATTTATTTTATTAATCAGTATGATAGATGAAGTATAAGTCCATTTTTGGAACCATATATGATTAATCTCACCATAAGATGGAATTATGTATATAAATTTGGCTAATATTATGTTTGAGAGAGATGGAATGACCTATCGTTCTATCACTTGATTTTATAACACTTCATGGAAGACAAATTCAACTTCATTTCTATAAGTGATGAAGTAGAAATTGTTCAAGGCACAAACTATAGTGATATTGAACCAAAATCAAGTAATTATTTATTTTAATTCAAAATTTCTTCAAAATTAGGGAAATGATCTTGGAATCCAAAAAAAAATCCTAGTACCATCATATCTGATTAATCAGATGGTACCTTAGATCATCACAAATTTATGGCTTTGTGATTTTTGGATTTTTCATAGCCATGTTCACTACCACTCTTCATCCAAATATGATGGTTATATTTCTCTTCCATATCCATATTTTTCACCTATATTCTCCTATGTGGAAATCTAGTTATAAGTTACTTTGGGTATCCATTATGTTTCTAACATCCTTTTTTAAAATTATGTTTTAGTATTTCTTTTTATGATCTTGGGTCCTATGAAGGAAACATTCAAGTAGAAAACCATTTATAACCCCAAAAAATTTCAAGGGCAAAATTCATTTTAAGGGGGTAGAATGTAACACCCCGTGATTTTATTAAAATTATTATTTTTAATTTCTTTGTTTTCTTTTGTTTTACGCTTCACCAATATTAGATTGCGCTATATGCAACACTATATTAGCTTGCAGTATACATAGCACTATTCTTGACTTGTGATGCACACAATTTGAAGTTCATTCGAATAAATTTTATTTTACACAACACCAAGTATAGATTTTGATCATGTTATAACTGAACTATATTTTGAGGATGTTATACGCAACACCAAAAGAATATTTCCCTATACTCAACCCTGACTTGACCTGCATTACACGCAATAGTGACCTTCCTCAATAGCGTCTGTTGTATGCAATACCGAGTTTTACTAAACAATGATATATTGTTATAATGTTATTATGAATTTTCCATTATTAATATTGTTAACTACATTTTTAATTTTATTATATAATAATTCATCTTACACATATTCTAGAACATGGTATGAGAACAAAATAAACTTTCCAGGTAAAATAAGTATTTTTCAAAAAGGGACGTTTTCCCACCTTTTGAAGGCGTACCCATTTTAAATATAATTTTTAACAAGTTTATAAGTTCTATTTTACAAAATAAACTTCTTCTTGTGAATCATAATATAAAAATTTATGTTGGATAAATTTGTGTTATTTTTTTTGACAACGTTCATATTTTAGTGAATAGTTAAAACACGATAAATTATATTTAAAAAAAACTTTTTTTCGTTAAGATAATTTATATGGTTAAAATATAATATTGAATGGTTTTAAAGTATAAATAGATATATTTTTACCATTTAACATAACTTATGTCATTATCATTAATTTTACATTGAATTCATTGGTAAAATCATTTCAATCTTTTGCAATGTTTTATATAAAAACCTTTTTTTTCAACAACAGGATTACTTTTAAATTAATTACAGCATATTATGTGTCTTGACATTGGAAAATTGGATTCCATATTTGGAATCAGTAGGTCCAAATTATGTTAAGATGCTACTTTTTTATTTTAGGGCATTATAAACAGTAACTATGGTAAATTTTATTTACCACAGTTAAAGGTAAATTTGGTAATTAAGGGTAAAAATAATATTATAAAATTACTCTAAGACTTTTCTTAATATAACTGTATGATTATATTTCATCCTAAAATATACTTGGGTCTAAATTATATTTATTATAACCCATTTGTATGTGATTAAGACCTTTAATTTATTTTATTTAAATGAAACTGAAATATGTCTCACTCAAACATTAATAATTAAATTATTTTTAATATAAGGTTATACAAAATATAAATTCGTTTATAAATAATCATTTTAAAGATAAATTTTTTTTATCATTGTAATTTATTTTTAATTTTTAAGAATTATATAATTACTTTAATGACTTATACATTAATGATGCAGAAATTAATTATTTAGTGAAAAATCAATAATATAGTTTTTATTAAACTAATAATACAGATTAAAGGCCCAAACACCTGACCAAAACTTATTGGTCATGTACATTTAATCCATAATCATACAATGGTCTAATATTTGACCATTTGGATCCTTATAAATGTGATTATGACACTTATATTATTTTATTTTAATTTATGTCAAAGTTGTCACCTTCATAATTTAATAAAGATAACAATTTAAATTTTGGGATTTTTAGATGATAAATTCAAGTAAAAGTATTCTTACAGAATATATTAGATTTATATGGATCATAGTAGTTTATTTTTAATTTTTATAAAACAAATAAGTATGTTAAATAATTATACAAAAATGTTATAGTAATTATTTTATTAAGGGAAATATAAAATAAATGGTTTTAAAATTATTAAAATAAATGTTCTATGAACAAATTAATATTCTATATGAATTTTTTAGATGAATATTAAATTTTATAGAATCTATTAAATATTTTTGTTCGAATATATCATATTTTTGGATTTTATTTAAATTCAAATAATTGAATAGTGTCAAAATTGACACTATTTTTATTTTATAAACATAACATATTATTAAATTATTTAAAAATCACAAAAATATTTAAAATTTATAAATTTAAATTTTTATGGTCTTAAATTTCATAAAGTATCCAATTATGGAAAATTCACAACACATAAATAATTATTTATCATAATTTAAAATTTACAATATTATTACCACAAATAAAATTAAATATATTAAATTAGGATAAATCAAGTTGATAAGGTTTAAATAAATTACCAACATCTCTAAATCTTTTGTTGTACTGCTATTACTACCCTATATCATCTAATATTCGTATTTGAGTAATTTTTAGGGGTTTTTAAGTGGGTTTTGAGTTTTTTATAAATTAATATTTTAGAGGTTTCTAAAAGTGTCCATATCCTCTCTTATAAAAGGGTAGCTCCTCCTTCTCCTCCTCACACCACTTTGAGCATTCATGTTCGGACAAAACCTACCCATTTCTTTTCTAAACTTCTCTATAAAAATACTAGAGGTCCTGGTCTTTTTCAAAGTCCAACTTTAGGGCCTTAAGAAGAGGTTTAGAAGAGGTGTGCCGAAGAAGAGGTAATATCCTTTACCGATTCTTTAAAATTCATTTCTTCTTCTACTTAATCATCTTTTGTTGTTTCACAATAAAGTAATAACATCAGTATCACTCATATACTGATATGTTATTATAAATATTAACTAACCTTATTTCACCTTCATTCCATCCTACAAAAAACAAAATCAACGTGCATGCGTACATATAGAATATAGTCTCCATGCCGTGGTTTTCTATGTTTTTTCACCACCACCTTACTTGGATTGGTATAATGGTCTAAATAATAACTATATATGGATATTATAACATGATACTAATTCTGATATATTATATCATCCACAATAATTAAATTCAATAATAATGGGAATGACATCATCGTTCGTGCGTACGTATGGATACCATCCCCACGACGCGATGAGATTCATTCTCCATGTTAACCATTCAAGAATGATTATAAAATATATATAATAAATAATCCTGAAATATATGACATATTAATGATATTTTATTTATTTATATGTAATTTACTTACTTCCATTCAATTTATTAAGGAAATGAAAACAGCGTTACAACGTACGTATGACCTACAGTCTCCAAGAACAGTGTATTTATTTCGATTTATCGATCTACTATATTTATGTATATTCTGAATATATATTATATATAAATCATGTTTTATATTTTGGAAGTATGAAATCATGATATAAGTAATAATATTAATAATTATAACTCAAAACACCGACGATAAATGCAATGATTTTACCAAAAACGCTACTTTAACATGGAATTGTCAAATGAACGGGTAATATAAAGTCGTAAGTGAATCATATATGATAACATAAATATTATTATGGTTCTGTTATAAGTTAATAATATGTTTGAGCCCACTATACAAGAGTCTCAGACCCATATAGAATAAATTGGACATAAGGTAAGAGATAATTATTCCAATCTTGTTTTTATCCGAGATTATTTGTTCGTAAGTATTTACTGGGGTTATATTTTTAATCGTTGTCCATAAAATTGTTTTTTATAAAGTGTTTAATATTCTTCTATGTATTTCTAAAGTCGTGTTTACCCCTCTATGACTTTTACTTTTTATTATGGAAGTAATATTTCTTTTCTTTACTATACGAGTTACTTTTTAACTTTTTTCGGTAAAAGTACGAGGAAAATGTTTTTTTAACTTATACAGCATGAATATATTTTTAAGATTTCATAAATACTTATTTCCATGAAGCTTCCTATACACAATTTCATGATTATTTTCGAAGAAATCCTTTTATTTTAAAATTTCATGGAATTTTTGGAAAAGAAAATGATTTTGAATAAGAAAGGATATTTTCCTGAAGAATTCATTTCAAGTGCTTTATCAAAACTATTTTCCATCTAAGGTAACATTATTTAATATGTTTATATTTCAAGTATAATGTCTCTATGATTTACATGGTTTCATTTTTTTGATGAAATGACATCTATTTATTCTATATAGATTATGTTATGAAGGGATGATGTTTATGAAACCCATATTATTCTTTGGGTTATAATGAATGATTTAGGTTTATTTTGTGTCACATGAAAGAATGATTTCATTATGAGATCGGTGGGACCTATATCTCCCTCCAATTCATTGGGTAAATATTTAAATCTCATGAGATAAACATGGCTGGAATGGAAAGTAAAATATGGTCCAGTAATATAGGGCTGGAATGGCATGTAAACCCGGTTCAGTAATGAACTTTGTCCTTTATGATGGTCTTAATAGCAATGCCTTGGCTAATATGAAAACCATAACATGTGCTTAATGTTTTTACACAATTCCATATTTTGTTCCCATTTTATTTATCATGATTAATGTTCCTTTATGATCTGTGCCTTGTGTACTGTCTTCTTTTATGTCATTTCCCATGATTTTGATGTTTATATTTTAAGTTCATGTTTTTATGTTCAAATGTTTTGGGATTGTTTTATGTTCTTCATGTTTACCCTTACTGAGCATTTGAGATAACCCTTTTTATGATATCTTTTCCCCGGGATATAAATAAAGTTTTTATGTAATAAACCCAAAGGGGAAAAACTTTATGTGGGATGTTGAAGATCTTTCACCATGATTAGAAGATTATGTTCCGAGTTTCCAAAGACACTAAACTAAAACGGTATTTGGGCATCTATTTTTTTCATGTATTAATTATTCCAAAAAATTAATGTAATGCCTATATACGTCAAGATTTGGGTCTCTACAAGGTGTGTTTCCGACGCTTTCAGCGGGGCGCACACGTCTGTCTGCTTGAGGACAGAAGGCGCGGTTTTGTCGCCCCGCATTTCCGATTTCCAAAGGAGGGTGGCATACAATCCTTTATCAGGGATGTTTTCTCCATGATCGAAATGGGATGATGGGATGTTGCTTCTTCTTTCCTTGGATTCCTCCTCAGAACTCATCACCCAGTTCGGGTCTCCCTTATAGATTTAAGACTTTGTTCGTGAAAATAGTCCTGGTGCCATATCTTCATAGACACCAATTAATTACACTGATTTTTTTGGCACATTCCAAGGGGTCCAATCAGGGCAGAAACCTTCAGTCAGGGGAGTAGTCACATTGGGCATCACTGGTGTGTCTGGGCACTAGAACACTGGCGTGTATGACTTTTGTCCCTTATTATAGGTCTTCTCGAGGGCGGGAAAGCATGGTGTATCCCACTTTGAATGCGGGGAATCATATTCCATGGGCATGTATATGAGGCTTTCCTCAGCTTCCCATATTTTACAAAGGGTATGTCGCAAGTTTAACGTGCATCACAGATGGATCAGAATAACCAGATCACTGACTATAGTGAATCAGTTGGGTTCAACCCATGGAGGGATCACCGATGTTGGGGCCAATGTGTGGATGATTTCCTGATTGATGTTAAATGGAAAGGGGAATGGGGTGGCATAATCCCATCGATATGTGGAAGCCTGGGTAAGAATCAGAATACATGATTGAAGGTTCCATGAAGTGGATGGTGAATAATATGGAACCATCATGAGGATGACGATGGTTTTGGTCTTTAGCCTTGAAGATGCATCCTACATAACCCCCTGGTTGTAAATCAAAGTCCACGTATTTCATCTGACAACGACTTACCACCGATTTGGGTTTTCACCAGCTTATCACTGGATGAGGTCAAAATGGCTTACCTCTTGTTAAGGATGTCAACGACATACCGGTGAATAGGGATGCCAATTTCTTACCAATGAATAGAGTCACAATGGCTTACCACTGATCAAGGTCACAACGGCTTACCGCTGGATGGGGTCGAACCAATGTGAATATTGTGAGGAATACTAGTGGGTAGTGGGATTGATCCTCATGGAGGGTTCCTATGTCCATTTCATTAATAAGGATAAAACACAACGTAGTTCATGTGCGTTTTTTTAAACAGCTTACCGCTGACTGGGGAAACAATAGCTTACTGCTGATTGGGGCCTACAGTTTAACATTGTGCAGGACGGGGGCGAACCAACGTGAAGGGGGTCAGAACTGCTGGGTGTTGAGATTGACCCTAAGGGAGGCCTCCTATGAACCTTTCCTTGGTAGGGATCAAATACCTCATAGTTTATGTGGTGGGAACCGACGTGTAGGTGGTTAGAAAAAACTGGGTATTGGGCTTGAACCTCAGGGAGGCTTCCAACATACCTCGTCGTGGTAAGGATAAAAGACATTTTAGTTCATAGATATGGGGGAATTTGGGGGTTACACTCTGAGGATGCCCAATTTGTTGGTTAACTGACGTGAAGGGGTTCATATTGACCAATGGGTGGTGGGATGGATCCTCATGGAGCCTACCTACGTACCTTGCCTTGACAAGGATCAATGTCCTCATAGTTTAGGGATATGTTGGCGAATCGACATGATGAGGACTCGTAACGACCAATGGATGGTGGGATTGAACCTCAGGGAGGCTTTCTACGTACCTTGACTTGGAAATGATCAAATTCCACATAGTTCATGGTTATGGGTTTGTGGATTACACTCTAGGCCGCCCATGTTTTTTGGTCATGGTTGGTTCTTGCTCTAAGCCCACATGAGTCATGTTCATTGTGAGAAACAAGAGGTAGCAGAGACCTAATGATCACGTCGCGAAAGGTGTGTCCATGGGAAGCGGAGTGGGGATTATGTGTGGTCCACAACCCAGATAGTAAATAGGGTCTTACGTGTAGTCTGCATCCTAGAGAGGAAATTGGGGCTTACGCTTGGTTAGCAGCCTACGAATGGAGATTTGGACTTACTCCAGGATGGTGACCCGAATGATGACAAAGCCCAGGGGGAGAGGGACATGGCATCCATGAAGTGAGGAGGAGCAGGGATGCAACCTCATGCATGGAAAGCTAGGGGCTTACACCAGGGTGGTTTCCCTTTCCCCAAGGACTAACACTGCTCCAATAAAGAGGATCTCATTCCATGTGGGGTACCCTCTGAACTTTAGTGAATATAAGGGACGATCAATGTCGTGGTTGAGGGGTGTCATGAGGTTATCCCATTTGGGGTCAACGTTAGCATGGATATGCGAAGAAGAAATAGTCGTTAGTGTGATAATGCGAAGAAGCATGAGGTGAAGCAATGCAATGTCCAGTATTGTCCAAGGGATTTTGAAGTTAATTCACACAAACCTAGAGGGTCGCATTATAAAAGTGTATATGGAGAAGGTGCTTGGGGCACAGGAGGTGCCTGAAAATGATGCCTAGAAGAGAGACATCACGAGGTCACAATAAGGTATGTTTGTGCGCAAAAGGGTCTGTGGCGTGAAAAATGGTGGGGTTTCGCACAATTGACCGGCATGCGCGAAAAAATACGGGTCGGGTGCGCAATTAGTCGGTGTGTGAAAAAATAGCCGGGGTGGCTTGAAATTTTCTGGTGGGTGCGAAAAATGGTGGGGCTGGCGTTCAATGGGGATACGTGCACAAAAAAGTCTAGGCCGACACGCAATAGAGGATGTTTGTGATAAAGGCTGGGCCAGAACACAATAGTCGGCCCGCAATTTGGAAGTAATTGCACATAGAAGAAAGTATATTGCGCAATTGGATGGAATAGCGCACCGGGATGGGAATCGATGGGATTTGGATGAGGATTGAGCCCTAGTGGTATCCTACAAAAGCGGACCCCCGAGAAACCCAGCGTGAAAAATTAAGTACCTAAGAGCCATATTTTTCATGCATGAGAGGTTAATTTTCCACTGGAGAGACGGTTCAGATTCTTCTGCCCGTAAGTTGAAGGGGTGACCTTCTATTTATAGGCTCCTGGGGTCGGGAATCTGTAAGGAAAATAGGCCTGTGCGAAATATTGCATGCCAGCATCGACAATGTGAAATTTCAACCACGTGAGGCGGTGGCGCATATATTTACTTTCCCATGTGCAAAAAATCTTGCGAATGCCAAAGTTTTTTGTGTGGAACATATTTTTCACGGGCCACTGAATTTTTTTTACTTGGCCCCTCCAGGCCCATCGGAATAGATCGTGGGTTCCAAATATGGATTTTTTTGTCACACCCAAACCTTCTTCAGCCCTTGAGCGTTTTTTGGCGTCTACAAATGCCCCCCCTCGAATTGGATCAGCGAGGGGCCACAAAGGGCAAATTCTGACGGAAACACCAAGATGTAAAACTCCCTGGGCCTGCGCACGCTCAAAACTAGAGTGGAATATAAACCTGATACGGATCACACAATATGGATTTCACGTGCACATAGAAACCCATCTCTGGGCCTATAAAAGACCAGCAGGTCCCTTATTCCATAGTGATTTTCTCAGGTGATATTCTAGGAGCTCTTGCGCATGAACAATTTCCTCCACCCTCCACAAAAAAATGCTTCGGTTGTGCGTAAATCACCGAGGTCAACCATCCATTTATGTGAAAACCTGGTATTTTTCACACCAACTTCCGATATTTCGTGCAATCCACTGATTTGTTGCACCAGCCACTGATTTTTTATGCCAACCTTTTAAGACTTTGCCGGCAGGTAATGATCTGCAATCATGCTGATGTTGAGGGAGAAGCTGCATTTGCTACTTGAAGGGGTATGATGGTCACCAACCCTGAGTTTTATGGCGCCTGAAGGATCATATCCAGCAACCACACTCTTTTCAACGTGTTAACCCCATCCGAGAAAGATTATCCACTATCTTTTAACCTACCAATATGGGACTTCAGTATCTTGGAGGTGGTACCCGTGCTAAGACTTGAAATTGACACACTGCGGTCATGAGTGACCCGTAAGGATGAACTACCTTAGTATAATATCAACTAAAATGGCCATCTTTCTAGAGAAACTAGACATATATAGGTTTACATAATTAATCCCAAGACTAGGACAATTTCGGGGAGTGACTATATCGTGGAGAATTCTCTGGACCTTAACGCAAGCACCTTCTGTCAGAGTGTTACTAATGAGAGTAAGGGCTAGCTACAGGTTTGGGACCTACGATCTGGAGGTAGTTTCATGAGTGAATGCACTTGGGCGTATTGGGTTTGCCTGAAATGTGACCAGTTGGGGGCTGAACTGCGGCACATCGGTTTTTTCGAGGTAGTTTGGACGTCGCAGATTCATTTCTATCACCAGCATGAGCTCGGGCCAGAGCTGTTTACAAAATGGTCCCCTGATACCAATACCTTACATCTTCACCATAGATAAGTTGGCATCAGCCTATAGGACATTCATTGCATTGGGGGTATCCCTTTGGGTGGGCACTAATATGATGAATTCCATACGACGAGGAACATCTGGGGAGATGGATCATGAATTCATATGCTTACATGGCACCTATTAGAGATGGCTATAGATATGTTGGGTGTCAGGGATTTTTTGAAGGACATCACATAAAAGAAATGGATTATCTTGTTCCTATAAAGAGATCTAGACGTCAAGATGCCAGGGTGAGGGAGACAGTGTCCTACCGCGACACAGGGGAGAAAAAGCAGATCGTACTGAAGGACCCTGGAGGGAGGGGACTATCAGTCATGGGGTTTCAGCATAAATGAAATTCAGGAACCTAATGTTTAGTACACCATATTTCCTGCCACATTTCAGAGTGGGTGGATCTTGCCGGTGGGGGATGCAAGGACGGGAGTTCGTCCACCATCCCTGATGATGGCTGGCCTCATGGCTGCTAATCAAAGGTTCAATCAGGGAGTCCCCATGTTGGCCCGTATGTACACCATTTGGGATACATTTCAAGAGGGGGTCACCGAGTATGATCTGTGGTCCATTATAGATCTTTTATGGCTGGGTAATAGCTCATTACAGTGGATATACCTTTCTGAATGCCATTCAGAGTCCAGGTAATGGCCTGCGACCTTCCTTACAGAATAACTCTAGGGTCAAGCAATTGATGCTCAATGAGGAGGGAGCAATGATCAGAATATGAAATCATGCCAAATTCACTTTCAGCCCATTCCCCACCCTAACTAGCTAGATGATAGATAACAGGTAAGGATAACTGAAGCGAAGGGAATATTTCTAGAGCATCATTGGTGGGGTACTTGTGGCCCATGTTGATGGGAATATCTTTTGTGATCCCCAAGTGTCATTGTGATTTTCCAGGCAGTTCAGATGCCTCTAGCGGATACTGAATATGTTGTATATAGGTTTCCTGGATGAGAGGCACCCCCGCTTTCTTCGCCATATGTGGATTATGTTCACGGCCCAGGGCTCTGGTGATTTCATTACCTTTCCCCCCACTGTAGTTGACACTGGCCTTTCAATAGAATATGCCAAACATTGGGATATAGAGTACCTCAAGGGACATTTGTGGAAGCGAGTTCGGCAACTCAAGGTAGCCAGTGTAGAACCAGGGTGGCGAGAGAGAATATAGGGTGTTGTTGGGGGGGGGGGTGGGGAGGTCGGAAGCATGTCGGGAAACTGGGCCCGCATAGGCTGGGACTTCAGTAGTAGGAACGTCACGTGGCATGGTCGTGCCCTCATTTCCTAGGGGGAGAAATGCTTACAAAGCAGTCAGGGAGCTTTCTGGGAAGCATATAAGGTATCTTCTTCAACCTTCCAATGACATAATATTCCCGGCTATGTGGTCATCCTGGATAACCCTGCGACAGTCGATGGGTACTGAAGCTCTTTAGAAAAAGATAGTGTGAAAAGGTATCCAGCTTCCAGAGGTCATACTCATTCGGATTACTGACAGGGTGAACTTTCATCATCAGTATGCATATCTGATGTCCATGGAAGTGTATGCACACCAACGAGGTCACCATGAGGAGACATAATTCTTGGTTAAAGTAATGCTCGGCCAGGCGTATGATCTAGAAAAGATGTCGTCAAAGGATGACAACAATGACGATGAGATGTATGGCGCTAAGATAGAAGAGGAGGAATAAGGATAAGGCAATGGAGGGGGGGAAGAAGAATAGGATCCTGAAGGTGGAGGGTCTCAGGGGGCATCCCACCAAGGGAGTCTCCAGGAGAGTGGCGAGATCGTTGCCTATGATGTAGATAAACCTGAGCGACTTGAGGTACGTCTCAGCCCTTGTGTATCCTTTACAGCCATCAAGTTTTGTATCCCTCAATAAGATCTCCTTATCATGTTCAGGAGCATATTGGCATCGACCAAGAGTCTCCATCTGAAGGGGAGGAGGAGGTGCCGATAGAATAAGGTGGGGAGCAGACACCCATTAATGAGTTGATGAGCACTGAGGGATCCCCTAAAATGAAATATCTTTTAGTAGCTAGAACACCGGAGGCTGATTCTTGGGGCTCTTGTAAGTTCATTAATTTAATACCGGTTAATTACGATCAGAGATCTCAGTTGATCAAGGTGTTCATTTTTTATGCAGTAATCACAGCCCTGGAGGCTCATCGGGCAACCGAACCTAGGTCATCCACCATTGATTCTTCTACAAATGTTCCATCCCATTCAGGGAACACTTCTAAAACCTAGTTAGCCCTAACACTCAGTGAGAAAAGGATTGTGGATATCCGCGGTACCGATGTCGGGGCATGGATGGATGTTGATGAAGAAACTACCAGGACCGGGGCTAGAGAGGAAGGTCACCTAGGAGTTGAAGAGCCTAACCCCTTGGGAGGAACACTTGAAGAGGACCCTACTTCTATCCTATTGGCTGCTTTCCCCACCTATCAGCCCACAGATCCTGAGGAGATTGATAATTCTAACTTAGAGGTGGCCGAGGAGAGTCGGATGACATAGTCAAAGGGTGTAAGTGTATCAAGCGCTTTCTTGGTATTCCACAAATAGAATGGCTAAAAAGGATGGGATCAATCCAAACCTAGGTGTGCTTTCTCTATTGCGGAGGGGTGGATGCTCATCATCTCCATTTGATAGTCCATCAATACATGTCTGAGAAGCTGAGTCAGAGCAGCCAACACTCCGATCTTTCCCAGTGTCAGAAATAGTCAGGGAGTGCTCAAGCATCCTTGAAGGCAGAACAAGATTCTCGACTCCATGAAGAAAATTTAGAACAAAAGGAGGTATTCATTTCCAACTATTCTGAGCTTGTGGTGAAATTTAGGGCCCAGTTGGCGGATGACCAAGAGAAGCTAGTGGAAGCAGGTCACCAAATGACCAATCTTCAAACTGAATAGGCACAAGCACAGGCTAGAGAAATTACACTACGCACTGTGGCCACTAATGAAGAGAGGGTCCTCAGTGGGTGGGGTGCAATCCTAGTGGCCACATGCCAAAAGGTAGTGGTTCTTGAATGATCTATCCAAGAATATGATCCTTAAGGGACCTGTTTTTGATGAACTTATAAACTCATTTCTCATTACAGATTCTTATTATGAACTGTAAGTATGGATAAATTTATTTACATGTTCATTTGGTTTTAATGCATTCAACCACAATCTTGAAATAAATATCCATCCATTCCTAAACTCACATGTGTCACACCTAATGTGAGAAACAAGGGATGTTCGTACTATTACATCATTTGAATGTAGGAGTTTCAAACAAGCTTCAGGAACCCGAGGTTCAAATGAACAATTCGGATTCCCAGAAAGAGAATAGGGAGACCTGACTGGAGAATGATCTCTCAGAATAGTTGAATTACCGCTATCCCGATATGCTCTTATGCACTAATGGAGTAATGCCAGGGGCACTTGAATAAATCCGAACATGGGTAATGAAAGGTGTGAATCAATATACCCAGGATTTAGAACACTGTGGTGACATCATGACAATTAAGAATGGCTATTGACCGTATTCGAAACATTGTATCCTTATTGAATTAGCCTGAAATGGGGATAACAAATGAGGGCTGACCACTGACCATGTTTGAAACACATGGTCTGACTCAAAATGCCATTGATTAGTCTTTCGAAATTTTAGCCCAGGACAGTAGGTGAGTCATAGGCCATGCATCCATACTATTAGGGGGTTCTTCTAGATGTGGAAGAGGGTGAT
Source organism: Viscum album (assembly GCA_963277665.1). Lineage (NCBI taxonomy): Eukaryota > Viridiplantae > Streptophyta > Magnoliopsida > Santalales > Viscaceae > Viscum > Viscum album. The sequence goes on from OY728163.1 coordinate 153,478,874, forward strand.
GATCTGAATAAAGGTCACACAAAGCATGGAGAGTGGATATATGGGTTATTCGAATGGAGTCCAACATTCTTAAAATTAAACCACCATGGTAGAAACACATTAGGTGGGTACCTCGGTCTGATCATGGATAAAAAATTCTTCTAAACAGGACCTCTCTGATGAAGAGACTGTCACCTCCCGATGATGTCGTGGGGAATTTTGAACTCGTTCAGGGAAAAGATGCAATTTTGTGGTTGCCCAATGGAGCTCAGGTCAAGGGACCACAAAAGGAGGGAGAACAGAAATTTTGATTCCTAGAGCTAGACCTGGAGACAGGATGCTTGGGCATTCATACGTATCCCAGGAGTATGAGAATTAATCCATACCTATTTCCGAGAGATGTCGTGCATTTAAACATCTTGAGACATGGGCGTATAGTTGTCTTAGTTTATGGTCATAGAGATCGGACCATGGATTGTAGGAAACATGGGAGACATATGGTGGGGTAATTATAAAACCCGACGTGAATGGGAACGTTGGGTTCTGACCACCATGTGTTCCCAGGGAAGGTTTTAGGTCAAGGGACTGAAAACGAGATTTAAGTTAGGCCCGAGGCAAAGTGTGAATGCATTCCTAGGTAGCCCATGAAGATGAGGATCAATCCACATGTAATTCTTAATATGGCATGTTGGTATACTCGTACAAATTATAATAAGGTTGTGCAGGTCTAGCCCATACACAAAAAGAAGTGGTATTTGATAGACCTTGTTTGTCCTTTAGGATGAATGAGTGTTTTTTAAGCGATGGACCTAGGATAGAGGGTTTGGCTGTCACCGCTGGAATCAAGCCATATGTAGGAAATGAAAAATGGCATGGTGTATAATTGATACCAAACATGACGTTGCATTAGATGAGAACATCACATTGTAGTGCTATTTTTTATCGTGTGGCTAGGATGAAATTGTCTCATTTTAGGGTCATGTGACAGGACAAACAATGAAATTTAATGTCATGCAGTAAAGATGTAGTAGAGACGAATCTGAAGGGAGAATGTGCATGGTGAAATAAACGTACTCGATGTGAATGAGGAGATAATCCCATACCACATTGTGTGCGATTCCGAGAAATAAATCTCGGGACAAGGGGCCAAAAAGAGGTAAGAGGGCAGGAAATAGGAGATACTAGCTCTCAACTAAGCTGGACCTAAAGAATGGATGCCTGGGTGTTCCTACATATCCCATGAGGATGCGAATCAAGTTACACGTAGTTCTTGAAGGAACCTTTTAACTTAATGCAGGGAAAAATACAGTTTAATGTCATGCAAGACAATAGGTAGGAGGGACTAGCTCCTAAGAGGGGGATTATGTGGTGTGGCTATTGGAAATCAGATGTGGATGATGGAAAAAGACGATACACACCACACCACATGGCCCTATAAGGGTGGGTGCCTAAATTTCATAGTAGAAGAGAGAAATTAGTGGAACTGAGCTGTGCCCAAAGACGAGATGTCTGGCCATTCATATGTATCCTATATGGATGGGAATCAAGATGTACATAGTTCTCAGAATGGGGAAATATGAAAAGATATTAGTTTATGTTCTTAGAGCTCGGACCATTGAGAAGCATGACTATTCCATATAAAGGCGGACCTTAACCCAATACCTAAGCATATGTGAGTCGAACTCAGTCTAGGAAACAAGGGTGGATAAGCTATTTTCAATACGTGAAATACATGAAAAGGGGAAATCGGTGGATCCCCGAATGATTGCCTTATTAAAAAAATTTCTTCCGAACAGGTGGATGCACATAGAGGAATAATACCAAGTGTCATTAAGTTCTACCTGGACATGATGAGGTGGAGAAGGATGTGAATCATGTAACCAAAATTTTGGTCTTAATTGGTTTTCCATAAAGATGGAGGATAACCATTGACCATGTTCAAAAAAAGAATCCATAACACGTTAGCCAGTAATGGGGACAAAAAAATGAGTGTCGACCGCTAACCATATTCTCAACATGGGACTTGTATCGATTTTTCATTTGAAACCCTAGTGGATGGTGGTCCATAATGTTAGGATAGACCATAGGCCAAGAATCCATGCCATTTGGGGGTCCCTTTGGGTGTGAATGGTTATGGAAGAACTAATGAAGGGGAACACAAATCCTGAGAAATGGTTGAAAGTATGTCCAAGTAGAATCTGACATTTTAGGTGCTAAATCAGAGTACCCTTGGGCACATTAGTGACTCACCAAAGAGGACCGAGGGGCTCATCTTGAGATCGACAGATTTGAAAATACGAATATATCACAGGGGGGTGGAAAAATATCAGGAGAAGGAGCTAAATGGTGTGGTTGTTACAAAACCCGATGCGAGTGGGGACATAATTCCATACCACACCATATATTCCTCTCTTTGGGGGAATTCATGCCAAGGGTCCAAGATGAGAGAAATATTTCTAAGATATGGGGCTAGACCTGAAGTCTAGACATTTGGGAAGTTCTATGTATCCATTGAGAATGGGAATCAAGACACACGTAGTTCTTGAAGGGAATAATGTGGTGTTTATCATCATGTAGTAAAGATGGAAATGGGTGAGATTCACCACATACTGGAGGTGTATGACGCTGCGAGTAACCCGACATGAATAGGGACCTAATCCCATACCACAACATACAACCCTAAGTGAGAACCTGGGAAGGGGGCCTGAAAAGGCCACGGGGCCTGAGGATGGGCCTCGGATGGAAAGTCCCGACCTATCTGTAGTTTAACGTCTTTCAATGGAGACGATTAAGGATAAGGTATCTCATATAGGGATGCATACAGAAAGGTGATTAATACGACGTGAATGAGGATATATTCCTATACCACACCGTAGAATCCTGTACGCCTTAAGACTTGGGATGGGGCCCGAGATTGGGCATGTGAAGCATAGAAAAACCTGTGCCCACGGTATGGATGATAAGTGACATGAGGGCTGTATCAAGGGGATATGCGTGTCATTGAGAAATAGTCTGATGTGAATGAGTACATAAGTCCGCTCCACACCACACAACCCTAAATGAGAACTTGGGCCAAGGGCCGGAAAAGGCCAAGGGGCCGGAAAAGGAAAAGGGGCCTAAGGCTGGGCGTCCTGACCAAGGGTAGCCATATGTCCTCTTGTTTAGTTACCGCCTCATCACAGCTCCTAAGAACATGTGACCAGTGATCGGTGTGGAAAACAAGGAGTCAGACTTGGATATCCCTGTCATATAGGGGTCTAATAGCCAGCATCACCCGAAGGGAGTTTGTCGCTCTGAAATACAATGGGGCAGAATGAACAACTACACTCAATGTTTGGATCATCTTGGGGTGGTTCTAATGACAAAGGATTGTTGTTGAAAATGTTTGAAACACAACGTCCCAATAGTGACCTAGAATGGGAACAAAAAATGATCATAAACCACTGACCATATTCACAACGTGGGACTTGTATTGGCTGTTTCTCAACATCTTTGAGGGTGTTGGCCCAATGTGGTAGGAGTGCCCTTAGGCCTAGCATTCATGCCTTTCTGGAGCCCCTCTATATGGGAAGGGTGATGGAGTCCCAATAAAATGAGAGGGTGAGGCATGGATGTACCCATTTGTGAAAGAGGAAAACACCTCCAGGGAGTGGGACATATGGAAGGATCGAGATGAGCTTGACATGAATTGTAGAAAAAGTCTGCACCACACCATATATTTTGACCCAAGAGAAGATTCTGGAATTTGGGCTAAGCCAAAAGATGAATTGTCCGGGCGTTCCTATGTATCCCATGAGAATGGGAATCAAGCCATACCTAGTTGTTGAAGGCCATGAATTTTAGCATCGTACGGTGAGGATGCAGGAGGATAGAAGAACGGGGGAGGGGGCACATGGTTTGACCGCCATAATCCTAACATGAGTGGGGCTAATGACGCCTACACTACACCATACAGGGACCCTCTAAGATAACTATGCCCAGGAGGGGATAATTGAAGAGAAGATCCTAGGGGATGGACTCATGAAGAGGCGTCTGAGTGTTCCTACATATCCCGTAAAGACAGAAATCAATCCATACGTAGTTCTTAAAGGCCATACAGTTTAGCATCATATGGTGAGGACGTGGGAGGATAGAAGAATGAGGGAGGGAGAACATGGTGCGACCCCTGTAATCCAAACAGGAATGGGGCTAAAGAAGCCTACACTACACCATGAAAAGACCCATTAAGAGAACTATTCCCAGAGGGGATAGTTGAAGAGAAGAGTATGGGGCTAGACTCAAGATGAGGCATCTGAGCATTCCTACATATCCAAAAAGGACGGGAATCAAGACATACATTGTAATTAAGATGCAGTAAAACTTCATCCAGGATGATGCAAAATTTAAATTCATGTGAGACTATACAGTTTAAGCTCTTGCAGGACCGTCATGCAGTTCAAGGTCGTACAGGACCATACAGTTTAAGGTCATGCAAGACCATCATTCTTAGGAAATGTATTGTGAGGAACTTGGAATTAGTGGGAGGAGTGATATGCTCGCCATACATTGTCACAAGGGAGTATGCATCATTGGGGTAAACCATGTTAATTATGTAAGGTCTTTCCCATTTGGGCTCAAACATGGGTGGTTTCTTGCTAGGGATTATTGGTGTCTGGAGAGACAATGCCATGTCACCTTGTAAGAAGGAACAGAGATGAACTCTCTTATGGAATGCCCTAGATATCTTGTTCTGGTGTCCTTCCAAATTGTGTAGGACATGAAGCCTGTTTTCATCGAGTGCTTCATATTCAGCCAGATGAATTTTAGCTACTTTATCTAGTTCCTGCTGGTCATAGACTGATGTGCATAACGATGGCAGCTAGATCTCGATGGGCAAGACGACCTCATCTTCATACACCAGGGAATACGGGGTCACCTGGGTGGAATTACAAGCTATCATCCGATAATCCCAGAGGCCATTGGGGAGCTTGTCTGGCTGTAACACCCTAATATTTCATAGTACATTATTTCTGCAAGGTAATGCAATAAGTTGCACTACACGCAACAAAGAGTTCAAGCGCATAACGAATTACCAAACTAGTTTTTCAATAGCAGTAATAAATAGTATTAACTGAATTTTTAACATTATATAATCCATATTATGATTTTCTTAGACATAATGTAAGAACAAATTCATTTTTTTCAGATAAGAGAATTATTTTTCAAAAAATGAAATTTTACCACCTTTTAATGGAGAACCATTTTTAAATATAATATTTGAAACTTTTATATATTCAATTTTACTAAATAAACTTCTCCTTTTAAAATCGGGACATAAGAATTTAGTTTTAATAATTTTTTTGTGTTTTTCTGATAACTTTCATACTTGGGTGAATAGTGAAAAATACTATATTTTAACTAAAAATAACTTTTTTAACCAAATAATTTATGGTGTTAAATTATACTTTTTAATGTTTTGGAAATATAAATAGATTATATTCATTCCATTTAATCCAATGCTGGTCATTTTAAGTAATTTCACTTTAAAATTGGACATAAACACGGGTCAAACTTTTCATAGTTATTATTTCTTAAAAATACGCCTTTTGGTTTTGACAGCGGAAATTAATTTTAAATTAATAAATGCAACATTTATGTTTCTAATTTGGTAAAATAGTCTTCATTATTAAATTATTAATATCAAAATTAGCTTAGGGTTAATTTTTGGTATTTTTTTGAAAACTTTTAATTTTTGATGAACAGTAAAAAATACTAAGTTATAGTTTAAAACCATGTTTTTATTTAAATAATTATTTATTTTATTAATGTTTATTTTAGGTCAAATAGATACATAATTCCATTATATGTTCAATGTAATTCATTGGAGTCAATTTTTATTAATTTTAGATATATAATTTTTTTTGAATGTTTCACCGTCTTTTACCCACCTCCTAGAAGCATTTGCAAATTTACATAAAACATACGTTTTCTACTTATATGAATTGAATTTAGAAAATCTGAGAGAAACGGTTAATATCAAGCAGTAAAATGTGGTTCAATAATATAAAAATAATATTTGTTGAATAGTAACTTTTTTACTTTTATTTACCACGGTTAAATGTAAATAGGGAAATTAATGGTAAAAATGATATAATTATTACCCTAACACATGTCCTAATTATGTTGGATAAGTATAATTTGACCAAAAAAACCATAGGAATATAATATGACCATTTAGGTCCACTTGGATTAGATTAAGACATTTATTATTATTTAGTTTAATGAAGAGTTAAAAGTGTTAAATTCAATGTTTATTAACTAAACCATTTTTAGTATACGGTTGTACATAAGATAAATTCAACTATAAATATTTATTATAAATATAAATATATTTTCTACATCATGGTATTTTATTTATAATTTTTAGACATTATTTAATTAAATTTATTTCTGAAACAAGGATGATGCAGTAATTACCTTATTAATGAAATAATCAAATAAATGGTATTATAAATATTAAAATAAATAAAATTTCAACGTTTTTATAAAATCCACGAATTTTATAGGTGGCTATGACATGTTAGGGATGATTAAATTTATCGTTTTCAAAGTAATCAAGTTGTGATTATTTTCACAAAAACAAAATACCAAATAGTGTCAAAATTGACATAAATTGATATTTAAAACAAATACTATATTATTGGTTGATATAATATTCCTAAAAATTTAATGCTCATACAAATGGATTAAATAATATTATATATGCCATTAATGAGCCACTTGAGGTTCTCTTGGAAGTTTAGAGTATGTTTATTAACAATATTGAATAAGAATACAAGAAGAAAAGATAAAAGTTAAACTATTTAACTAAGAGTTAAATCTCAAATATAAGGTTAAAATGGTAACTTAAACTTGTCTAAAACCTATTTTTTGAGAGGATTTAGACCCATAACCACCTAAGTCTCGATATAAATCCATTTGGAACAATTTTAAACAGAATATGATTGTATAATAAATTAGTTTTTTAATCTTTTCCTAAAGTGTCCCTCAACCCTCTTATAAAAGGGAACTTTCCCTTCTCTCAAATTAACACCTCCAATTCCATTTGGATCAGAAAAACCCTACCCAAATATCAAACCAACTTCCCTCACTTGATCCTAGAGGACTCATTTTGAACATAGAGACAACTTAAGGATCCCTTTTGAACAGATCAAAAGGAAGAACCATAAGAAGAGGTAATGATTTCACCACCCTCTTTCAAGTTCTCTTTTTCTTCCACTTACTCATTATTTGATGTTTCCATTATAAAATAATAACTCCAGTGTCTTATATACACTGTGATGTTATTATAAATATGGAACCACTATATTCATTATTCTATCCATCTTCTGAATGATAATGTCACCATGCATGCGTACGTACGAATTACCATCTCCAAGCCGTGACGTAATTTGTTATTCAACACTATGTTATTTGGATGGATATAATGATGAGTAATATGTATATAAATAATGAAAATAACATGATAATCTCTCTGTAAAATGAATATACCATCCAATTCTACACATTTAAGGAAATGATATTGTCCCTCGTGCTTACGTACGGATTACCATCTCCACGACGTGATGAGATTCGTTTCCACATACATCATTCATCGACGATTATAAAAATATATATTACAAATAATTATGTAATATATGACATAATAAGGCTAATGGAGATATATATATTTTTACTTACATATATATTATTCACTTCGTTCCGTTCAATACAATATGAAAACATAAATGGTGTTTATGCGTACGTACGAACCACCGTCTACATAAACGGTGTTTTTCATTTTATATACATGTCTATTATACATATTTATCTTCTAAATATATATGATATATAAATCATTTTATATATTCTGGTTGTATTTAAATATTGATCTACGTGATACAATCAAGATTAAAAATTTAAAACACGTACAATAAAGAAAATAATTATTACCCAAAATGTTAATTTAACATGGAAATTATTATTAAACGGGTAGTATAAAGTAATAAATGAATCATGTATGATATAATAAATTTGAATATGGTTTTGGTATAATTTAATAACATACCACGGTCTTCATACAGGAGGTTAGACGTACCCTCGACTAAAGGAAAGTGCAAGGTAAGGGGTTTTCATCTCACTCCTTATTCCCATGAGATTCATGCCATATGGCCACTATTACCTTTTGTGTGGTGTATGTACTTACCATAATTTTATTCTTTGTGTAATTCACTTTAATTTATGATTAATTACATATTTATTGTATGATATATTTTTCATGGGGTGTATGTTTTGTATGTTACCAAATTGGTAAGGGTTAATTTCACAATCTCATTATTATCCGAGGTTGTTTTTACGTAAGTATCTACTGGTACATATTTATTATCAATTTACATGTTTCATAAAAGAGTTTTCAAAGGGAATATTATAAAGTTACTTTTTACTAAAACATCATTTTAAATTTTTTAAATATTTATTCTTCTAAATAATTCTCATTAATTTCCATGTTTTCAAAATGGGTTTTAAGGATTTATTTATATGGACATGAATGTTTTTAAAATGTTAATTCCTTTGAAAAGTTTCAAAGTGTTATGAGACACTTTGATTCAAAAATGTCTTTAAATGCCTTCATTTTAAAATTTTGTGACTTTAAATGTTTTCATGAAAAAGTGATATTTCTCTCAAAAGTTTTACAAATGATTTTTATCTTTGTCAACGTCCATTGATGGATATTAAACATGTTTGATGTTGATTTATTATGATAAAAATCATCAATATTGTATTGAAGGTTTTGTGATATGTTTGAATTTGGATGTGTTATTTTTATACCATTCATGGTTTATGGTTAAAGTATTGACATTTTGTATCCTAGTTCCTATATAATTGTTTATGTTATGTTTCAAACATTTCATATGAGGAATGTGTTGGACATAGTAATTGACGGGTGGAGCCCGCTATAGCTCCTCGATGCATCGGTAGGTCTCATGAGAAAACTATATATGGAATTGGCGGAGGCCCTTTCCCAATTTGATATATGGTTTTGGCCGAGGCCTTAATCATTTTTAGACATCATGGTCTAGGCCTTGACAAAATGTTTCAGAATTTCTGGAATTATACATTCCCTCATTATGAAAATAATATTGATGGTTCATATGGTCATTTGACTAGTAGAATATCCATGATTATGTTTTATTATGGCATTATTTACTTAGCTCATATTCCTTTCATAAAATTATTCATGTTTATTATTGGTAAAGGTATGTGGTTTCAATTATTCACCATGCTTAGTATTTATGTTATCTTCTACTTTATTGCTTACCCTTACTAAGAATTTGAGCTCACCCCTTTCTATGTTTTATTTTTATAGGATTCCAAGATGTGTATTGTGATTGATAAGAAGGGTTAAGCTAAGGTAAGAATAGCATTATCAAATAACTATTTATGTTGTGTTTTATGTTTGAAATTGTAATGTAATGTTAATGTATGTAATCTATCTTTCAAGACTGCTAAAATGATCGGTCCTTCGGGACTTTCTTCCTTATAATCAAGACAATGTATTAAAATAATGCACCGACTCTGGGTAACTGGGGTCAGAGTGTTACAGTTCGTATCATAAGTATTTTAGCAATAACCTTGGATGCCTGATTTAAATAAACTATGAATAATGCACATAGACCTAAGATGGACTTTGGGGATTAGTATATAAGAACTTCCTAGAATTTTGGTATTGTGTATATTTTTTGAGTTTTCCAAGCAATACATCCCTATCTGGATATGAGCGGGCAGAGGTGGCTCTCACATAGATGTACCTAGAGGTAAAACCCAAAAAAACCGCTTTGATCTAGACTTGAATGGGAACTGGTGAATGATAATGGGCCTTGCTGCACTCCTGGTTACGACACTACTAGGGGATATGCTAAAGATAATTCTCATTTTCATTACAAACCATTTTGAATGGTTTCTGGGTATATAATTCCTAAAAGAAATTTTTTTATGATTATGGATTATATCCATAAACTGTTCAATTTACGTTGGTTATTTTTCAAGTTTGGATTTATGTATTGCAATTAATAAACTAATCTAGTGTATTCCATTGTATAGAAATGGCACCCAGTAGAAGGAATGTGATCTCCAGTAATATATATGATCCAAAGAGTAATAAGGATCATATCTTTCATAGTATTAATCCAACCTTTTGAAGGGAAATAGTCTCCCATGTATTCTCAACATTTTAAGAAATAATATCTTGTGTTAATAGTATATTTAAATAATTCTTTGAGTCTTATGTATTTGAAGGGAAGAAATATAAGAAAAGGATGGAAGAGAGAACGATTGATAAATGGAAGAGGGAAAAGATGATTTTTTCCATATGTGATAACTGTGGGAAGAAATACCCTAGAACGTTCCTGAAGGGAATGTGAGTTTTTTATGAGTGAGGAGAAAAATGACACCAAGTACGTGACTGCAAGGGTAAGAAAAAGGTTTCAAATGTACACTGCTTCATCTGCAAGGAGTTGGGACACTACACAAAACAATGTAAAAATCATTAGAGTATACCCCCAAATGATTATATTGGATAGTAATCATGTTATGATACTACCACATATGAGGATGAGTGATTAGTGTTCTAATGTTGTTATAAATGAATTATGTCATTTGAGTGTTGTATCAACAATATACTATTTATATGAATTATGGAGATAAATATGGACTGTACTATATTACTATTTTAATGAGGATTTGAGATTATATGGTTCTATTAAAAGTGACTTAACAGTAAGCTACACTTTTTGTAAAATACAATGTTTATATAAAGTTAATCCTTAATATGGTCCCGATAATGAGGTATTCATTTTGGAATAAGAGATGGTTGATTTTAATTAATTATATTGGATATTCTTGACTACCTTGAAACTGATTAATGATTTTTATATTCCATCATTGTTGTAGCTTACAAAATATTTGGATATAAGGAGTATATCCATTATTCTATAAGGAATAAAGGATCATGAATGTAATCAATAAGGTTTTGTGGTAATTCAGGATGTTGCGGTGTTTTAAAAGAATATATGATAAAGGCGTTCACATGTTATTACCTGGAAAAAAGGATCTTCATTGTTTTTAACGTCCTTATAAATTTTGGACAGAGAGTTTGGATATAAGTATTTTGGATAATTCTAAAGGTTGGAATGGATTAAGTTTGAAATCAGATGATATTGTTAAGGTTATTCTAGGATTGTTATAAAAAGGACAACCTAGAGGTTGAGAGACTACTAGTCGCACCCGGCAAGGTCGCGAGACTTGAACCAGCAACCAAAGAGCGAAAAAGGTGCATCGCCTATGACAAGACTACGTGATGTAATGGATTGTATAATTTAGTTTTTTTTAAAATAGTATGAAAAATGAATTATAAATTCATCATTTTTGGATCCTTATACGATTTAGGTAAATAGAAGTTTTTTTGAAATCATTAGAATTGAAAGATGAGTTTGTGGTATGAATTAGTTGAAGGGTGAAACTCTACTTGTCAAGTATATATATATATATATATATATATATATATATATATATATATTTCTTCCCTTATTCTAAGAAGAAATAAATTCTTAAACATTAGGTAAGGAATCTTGAAACTAAAGATGTGCTATCCTAATACCTTATGTTTTGTTGAACTGATCATATTTTAAATCATCATAGATTATTGGCTTTAAGCCCCTCAATTCTACAATTGTTTCTGAATGATGACCTCAATCACTCCCTATAAATATTTACGTTTTTCATCCAATTATTTGTCTCTAATTTCCACCAATTTTATCTTAATCTTGATCATAATTTTGTGGTGAATTTTTCATTCCCCTTTTCCTATTATTAAGACTAAATTTTATTAACCCAATTTCCGATGTGGGTTTTCCCACAATGGTATTTTTATTTTCAACCTTTTATTTTTGAAGAACAATTTCAAATTGCGAGGAAGCAATTTATTGAAGGAGGGAAGAATTTAACACCCCAATATTTCATAGTATGTTATTTCTTCAAAGTAATGCAATAACTTTCACTACACTCAACACTGAGTTCAAGTGCATCACGACTTACCAAACTAGTCGTTCAATAGCAGTTATGAATAATATTAACTGAATTTTGAACATTATATAATATTTATAATTTTATAATCCATATTATGAGTTTTTTAGACATAATTTAAGAACAAATTCATTTTTTTAGATAAAAGAATTATTTTTCAAAAAATGTAATTTTACCTCCTTTTAATGGAGAACCTTTTTTAAATCCAATATTTGAAACTTTTATATATTCAACATGAAAAAATAAACTTTTTCTTTAGAACCGGGACATAATAATTTATTTTCAATAAATTTTTTATGTTTTTCTAATAACTTTCATATTTGGGTGAATAGTTAAAAATACTACATTTTAACTGAAAACAACTTTTTTAATCAAAATAATTTATGGTGTTAAATTATACATTTTAATGGTTTGGAAGTATAAATAGATTATATTTTTACAATTTAATCTAATTCTGGTCATTTTTTGTAATATCACTTTGAAATTTGACATAAACAAGTGTCAAACTTTTGATAGTTATTATTTCATAAAAATATGCCTTTTGGTTTTGACAGCGGGAATTAATTTTAAATTTATATATGCAACTTCTATTTTTTTAATTTGGTAAAATAGTATTCATTATTTAATTATTTGTATCAAAATTATCTTAGGGTGAATTTTTTTTATTTTTCAGAAAACTTTTAATTTTTGATGAATAGTGAAAAACACTAATTTATAATTTAATACCGAGTTTTTATTTAAATAAATATTTATTTTATTTAAATTTATTTTAGGTAAAAATAGATACATAATACCTATATAAGTTCAATGTTATTCATTGGATTCAGTTTATAATAATTATATATATAAAAAAATTTTATTGAACTTTTCACCGTCTTTTACCCACCTCCTAGGAGAATTTGCAAATTTACATAAAACATAATTTTACTGCTTCTGTGAAATGAATTTCAAAAATTTTAGAGACATGGGTAATATTAAGGTGAAAAATTTTGTTCAATAAGATAAAATTAGTTTTTGATAAATAGTAATGTTTTACTTTTATTTACCACAGTTAAAAGTAAATTGGGTAATTGAGGGTAAAAATGATATTATTATTACCCTAAAACATGTCTTTATTCTATTGGATAAGAGTAATTCGACCAAAAAAACATTAGGAATATAATATGACCATTTAGGTCCACTTGGATTAGATTAGGACATTTATTATTATTTAATTTAAATAAGAGATAAAAGTGTTAAATTCAAATTTTATTAACTAAACCATTTTTAGTATAGGGTTATACATAAGATAGATTTATCTATAAATATTTATTAGAAATATAAAACGATTTGATACATCATGGTATTTTATTTATATTTTTTAGACATTATATAATTAAATTTATTTATGACACATTGATGATACAATAATTACCTTATCAATGAAAAAATAAAATAAATGGTATTATATATATTAAAAAAAAATTCAGAGTTTTTATGAAATCCATGAATTTTATAGGTGAATATTAAATTTTGGTACTGATTCAATGTATCTTGTTCAAATTAGTCACGTTTTGATGACTTTCACAGAAACAAAATACCAAATAGTGTGAAAATTGACATAAATTAAAATTAAAAAAATACTATATTATTGGTTGATATAATATTCATAAAAATGTAAGGTATGGCCAAAGGGATTAAATAATAATATATATGTCATTAATGAGTCACTTAAGGTTCTCTAGGAAGTTTATCGTATGTCTATTAACCATATAGAGTAAGAATACAAGAAGACATGGTAAAAGTTAAACCATTTAACTAAGAGTTAAATCTAAAAGATATGGTTAAAATGGTAACCTAAACTTGCCTAAAACCTTTTGGTTGAAATTATTGAGACCCATAACCACCTAAGTCTCTAAATAAATTCATTTGTAACCATTATAAAGAAAATATTATTGTATAACTAATTAATACTTTAATATTTTCCTAAAGTGACCCTCACCCCTCTTATAAAAGGGGACTTCCCCTTCTCTCAAATTCACGCATCCAAAGCCATTTGTCCTGGCTAAAACCTACCCAAATAACCTACCAAAATCCCTCAATTGATCCTAGAGGCCTTAGTTTGATCAGAAAACCAACATAAGGAGCCCTTTTGATCAATTCAGAAGGATGAACCCGAAGAAGAGGTAATGATTTCACCACCATCTTTCAAGTTCTCTTATTAATCCACTTACTCTTTATTTGCTATTTCCATTATAAGATAATTACTCCAGTATCTTATATATATTGTGATGTTATTATAAATATGGATCAAATATATTCATTATTTCATCCATCTAATTAATAATAATGTCACCATGCGTGCATGCATATAGCTTACCGTCTCCACGCCGTGGTGTAATTTGTTATTCAACACTATGTTATTTGGATAGATATAGTGATGAGTAATATGTATATAAATAATGAAAATAACTTGATAATGTCTCTATAAAATTAATATATCATCCAATTACACACCTATAAGAAAATTATATTGTCGCTCGTGCGTACGTATGGATTACCGTCTCCACGACGAGATGATATTGATTTCCACATTCACCATTCATTGACGATTATAAAAATATATATTACTAATAAGTATTTATTATATGACATAATAATGATACTAGAGATATATATTTATATATATACTTAAATATATCTTATTCACTTAGTTCCGTTCAATACGATATGAAAATAGAAACATCGTTTTTGCGTGCGTACAGACTACCATCTCCATAAACGGTGTTTTTCATTTCATATATATGACTATTATACATATTTATATGAAAAATATATATGATATAAAAATTGTTTTTTATATTCTGGAATTATTTAAATCTTGATCTATGTGATACAGTCAAGAGTAACAAGTGAAAACACGTACAATAAAGAAAATAATTATTACGCAAAATGATAATTTAACAAGGAAATTATTATTAAATGGGTAGTATAAAGTCATAAATGAATCATGTATGATATAATAAATATGAATATGGTTCTGGTATAATTTAATAACATACTACGATCTTCATATAGGAGGTTAAACGTACCCTGGACTAAAGGAAAGTGTAAGGTAAGGGGTTTTCATCTCACTCTTTATTCTTGTGAGATTAATTCCATATTGTCACTATTACCTTTTGTGTCGTGTATGTAATTACCATAATTGTATTCTTTGTGTAATACAATTTACTTTATCTATATTTACATATTCATTGTATGATACTTCTTTCATGGGGTGTATGTTTCGTAAGTTACCAAATTGGTAAGGGTTAATTTTATAATCTCATTATTATCCAAGGTTGTTTTTACGTAAGTATATACTAGGACATATTTATTATCCATGTCCATGTTTCACAAAATAGTTTTCAAAGGGATTATTTTAAATGTAATTTTTACTAAAACATCATTTTAAATGTTTTAAATATTTATTCTGCGAAATCATTCTCATTAATGTCCATGTTTTCAAAATTTTTTTTATGGATTTATTAATATGGACATGAATTTTTTTAAAATGTTAATTACTTTGAAAAGTTTCAAAGTGATATGGGACAATTTGATCCAAAAATTTCATTAAATGTCTTCCTTTTTAAATTTTTTGACTTTTAAATGTTTTCATGAAAAAGTGATATTTCTCTCAAAAGTTTTAAAAATCATTTTTATCTATGTCAACATCCATTGATGGATTTTAAACTTGTTTGAAGTTGATTTATTAGGATACAAATCTTCACTATTATATTGAAGGTTTTGTGATCTCTTTGACTGTGGATGTGTTATTTTTATACCATTCATGGTTTATGGTTAAAGTATTGACATTTCGTATCCTAATAATTATAAGAATGTTTATATTATGTTTCATCCTTTTCATATGAGGAATGTATTGTACATAGTAAGTGACGGGTGGAGCCCACTATAGCTCCTCGATGCATCGGTTGGTCTAATGAGACAACTAGACGTGGAATTGGCCAAGGCCCTTTACCAATTTGATATATGGTTTTGGCTGAGGCCTTAATCATTTTTATATATCCTGGCCAAGGCCTTGAAAAAATGTTTCAGAATGTCCGGCATTATACATTACCTCATTATGAAAATAATATTGATGGATCATGTGCTCAGTCGACTAGTAGAATACCCATGATTATGTTTTATTATGGATTTATTTACTTAACTCATATTCCTGCCATAAAAGTATTCATGTTTATTATTGGTAAAGGCATGTGGTTTCAATTATTCACCATGATTAATATTTATGTTATCTTCCACTATATTGCTTACCATAACTAAGCATTTGAGCTCACCCCTTTCTATGTTTTATTTTTCCTAGGATTCCAAGAAGTGTATTGTGATTGATAAGAAGGGATAAGCTAAGGGAATAATGGCATTCTCAAAGAACTATTTTTTCTGTGTTTTATGTTTAAAGTTATAATGTAATGTTAATTTATGTAATATATTTTCCAAGACTGCTAAACTGATCAGTTCTTCAGGAAGTGATTCCTTATAATCATGCCAATGTATTAATATAATGCATAGACTCTGGGTCACTGGGGTCGAGGTGTTACACCGGCCAAATATTCGTGTTCTGACAAATAATTTTCTACAAAATGTCAGAGATGGTTTTTGTTGAATGCCTCGATCTGTCCAGTTTTCCGTGCGTGATAGTGGTAGGTATAGTCTAAACGGATGGTGTACATGGCATACAATTTCTTCAGCTCACTAGCTCAAGAGTTGGTGAAATTATCGGTGAGTATTACATGATGTAATCCAACCCAGTAGATGATATTGGAGATCACAAAGTCAATAATAGAATTCTAATTCACCTCCTTTAGTTGAACCGCCTCTTCCCACTTGGAAAAGAAATTCATAGCAGTCTGGATGAACCTGCACTGGCGAGCTGTCGCCAGTGGATATGGTCCCACAGTATCAAGTCCCCATACCGCAAATGACTAAGAGTATGTGGTGGTTTGGAGAGGTTCTAGAATCCTATTCATGAAGTTGGCATGAATTTTTCATGTGTGACAACTCTAGGAGAACTTGATGCATTCATGTATCATAGCGGGCCAGAAGTACCCTAGTCTCTGGATCTGATGAGATAGCTTTAGCCCAGTCTGGTGGGCACTACAGGAACCACCATGAACCTCCTACAGGACCTAATAAATCTATACTCCTTGGATTCAATGGAGGAGAACACCATCAAACCCACTCTGGTATAGGACCTACTCAAGACCGGGACCATTCTAGAGGGTAAACTGCACCGTGTGACATCATATTCGCTCGTTCTTAGACCAATTAGCCGCGAGGTAACCATTTTGGAGATACTCGACAAATGGTGCTCTCCATTTGGGGGTCACTTCAACCACTGCATCTAAGGAACCAGGGTATCCTGACTTAGAGGCTCCGAAAGTAAGATGGATTACCCACATTCCGTCGTCATCATCTAGGGTGATGGGAGAAATGACTTTATGATCTGCCACGTGTATAATCAGGTCATCCTTCTTGAGTTCTGCAAGTGATGAATCCAGGCTGGCCAATGCATCATCTCGATCATTCTGAGATCTTGGTACATGAGTAACTTCCAGCCCAGATGGGAACTAGGCCATTAGCTGGATAGTGTGTTCCAATAATGTTAAAAGTTCCGGATTTCAGATGACATAGTCACCGTTGATTTACTTGATGACTAATTCAGAATCCAATTTCACATGAAAATTGGGCACATCGACCTCAAGGGCCAGCTCGAGGCCAATGATATGTTCCTGATACTCTACTTCATTATTGGTGCAGCCTTTTGATAGCAGGAATGAATGTGGTGGAATGGACTGATCCAGGGTAATAAAGATAGTACCCAGGGCTACTCTGTTGAGTCTGGGATCATTGAGCCTCCTGCTGGTGGGACTCTAGGAGGTTCCATCAAAGTTTAGTTGCCAACACAAGATGTCCTGATCTACCAAGAGGATTGCCTCGTCGTGAAAATCAAGGTCCTGGGACTTGTTCGTGGGGGTGGATGGGAAGAAATAAAATCTGCCAATGCTTGTTCCTTGATAGACTTATGAGGAACAAACCTAATGTCAAACTGCTGGAGGAATATTTCCCACCATGCCAGTTGGCCTGTCATCATTGGATGGATTAGTATATACTTCAGCAGGTCTACCCGAGACACCATCTATACCTCGTAGTGCTGTAAGTAGTTTCGCAACTTCCGCACGGCAAATACGAGTGCAAAGAAGAGTTTCTCAATATAAAATTATCCTGTCTCTGTATCGATGAGCATACGAATGTGGTACTAGAGGATACTATTCATCCCCTCATTGTTCTTCAGGGTGAGAGTGGTGCCGAGAGATCCTTCCACGACAATTACATAAAGGAACAATGGATTTCTAGAGATGGGTGGCATCAGGACTAGAGGACAGAGCAGATAATGCATGATTTCCTCGAACGCGGTCTGGAATTCTTTGTCCCATTCATAGGTAGTTCCTTTCCACATTAGCTGGGAAAAGGGATTACACGTTCAAGCCATATTCGCAATGAATCAGCATATGTAGGCTAAGTGGCCTTGGAAACCTCGAAGGTTCCAAATATTGCTCGGGGATGGAATCTGGTAGATTTCCTTAATCTTCTCTCGGTCGATCTCGATGCCCCGATACCCGAAAACAAGCCAAGGATCTTCCCAGAGGTGTCCCTGAAGGCACATTTCTACGAATTCATATTCAGGTCATGGGAATGGAGGAAGCTAAACACTTTCTTGAGGTCCTTGAGATGGTCCTAGCACTGGTGGTATTTGATAACCAGATCAACCAAATAGAATTCCACCAATGTCTTGAGGATTGTCTTGAGTATGCGATTCATGTCCCACTGATAGGTGGAACCTGCAATCTTTAAGCCGAAGGTAATGAACTGGTAACAAAACAAAACATCTGGTGCCCTAAAAGTTGTGGAATCCTCATTCTCAGGGGCCATTCAGATCTGGTTGTATCCACAGTAATAATCCATGATGGATAGGGCTTTGAACCCAACCATAGCATCGATCAAGAATTCTGTCACAGGAAGGAGAAAATCATCCTTTAGACAATGGCGGTTGATATTGCAGAAGTTGATGCAGACTCTGATCTATATGTTCTTCTTCCTGACTGGCACAATGTTGGCTAGCCATTTGGGTTACTGGACCTCCTTAATGAATTTTTCCCTAATGATCTTTTCAACTTCATCCTCGACCATGTCACCGTGAGAATGGTGAAACTTTCTAGGAGGCTGCTTGAACCCATGATAATTTTCCAGGAGACCGAGGTAGTGGATGGATACCTGATGATCTAATCTAGGCATCTCATCATAACTACAAGAAAACACATCATGGTGTTGTTTAAGGAATTCCACATACAACTATTGCTCCTTGGGTGGAATTGTGGCACTGATCAATGGGGGTCTTGGATTTTCGTCCTTACCTAAGTTTACCTATACCCGTTCATCGACCATGGCGGAGACACCCTCTTCAATGGATGGAAAAGCATCCTTCAAATCCTCTTTTTCGCTTGTGGAGGAGGGATATCTAGTGGGGGAAGCCTCCTCTAGGTCGGCAGATCCCAAAGAGAGGCTAGTACCAACCTGGGTGGCAGTGGACAACATACCGGGAGGTTCACGTGGTGCCGAAACCATATCAATGAAGGATGTCGACCCGATCCCATATGATCTTAGACCTAAAGGGCCACGCTTGATGATATCAAAGCAGTGGTGGTGCGTCGGCTTGTCATAATTAATTCCAGACTAGAGAAATAGGAAATTATAACATACTGTCATTACCATGGGGTGCATATCCTGATACCTTATGGGGGCTGGAGGCTCCAGGATCACCTGGGCCTGATTTATATAGGAGTACAAGGTGATTTTCTATCGTTGCTTGGACTTGGGAATATGATTCTCCCATGTACTAGAGACAAAAAAATATTTCCCATGTCAGGGGTCGTGGACTCCAATCTATGGATCATGAAGATGTAGGATTCATCTAGACTTGGCCAGGGGTCAGCTGCAAAGGCGACGGGTTCAACCTCCCTGGCTTGAATCTTCTAGTCATTTCTCTTGTAATAGTCGGCGTTGAGGTAGCGGGCTTCAAAAGAGGAAAAAGGAGACACATAACCTTGGAGTACGCCAACTCTACCATTGAGGGAGTACATTAGGAACTGTTGATATGACTAGGGAACCACTGCGTGCAGGTGGAGCCAGGGTCTGCCCATCAATGCGTTGTACACGGTGTCCAGGGAGACAACTATAGACATGGTTCTGGAAATTAGGCCACCGAACTAGGTCTTTAGACAGATCTTGTCGATTAGGGTCTTCTATATCATGTTGAATCATTGGATTTTTAGGTCGAAGGGAGTCCAGTCATATTCGGATAACCCTAGCATCCACAATGTTCATGTAGGGATAAGGTTAATACTGGAGCCGGTGTCAACAAGACAGCAGCGAATCACTATGTCGTTAAATTGGCCGGTTATATACAATGTGCAGTTGTTCCCAAGTATTAGAGTGCCTTTATATTCTCCCGATAAAGAATTGATGGTGTGACATTTAGCGTTCATGATCACTTCAGGAAGAAAGGATTGTACAGCTGCAACCTCAGTCTAAAACTAGAGGGTGTTTCTTAATGACTCAGCAAGGGCCTCACGCATGTCTAAAGATAGGAAAAGGGCCTTGATGATAGAAATCCTCACTGGGATGATGACATGGTTCTTGAGAAAATCATACTTCCATTCCAGGCTTGAACTTCTTCTTGAATGATGCCACTCTATGATAGGAGGCATGGAGGGCCCTACCAGCTGGACCAGTGACTGACTGGTGCTCGACATATCCTGCTGCTCACTAGTCGAAGCCTATAGAGTAGCTACTGGATGAAGGATGGATGGTTGAGACTGGCATATAGCAGTGCGAGGTTGGTCGTGGCATGGTCGAAGTGGCTCTACTTGATCCAATAGCAGAAACGGCGGGGGGGGGGGGGGGACTACACCAGATGAAGAGGTTGCATGTGTTGAGTTCTAGGCAGGGCATGTTGTCTGGTCTCAGAGTTCTGCACGACCTAATTGCAGATTCCAACTAATGTGCCTCGATGACCCGTATAGTTGAGGCTCCGCCGTCACTGGCGTCGGCTAGGGACATTGGGGAGGTTCGTCTGGTGCTCCCCGTCGTCGGGAGTCATATAAGGACTTACCAACTCCATGGTATTAACCGAAGTATACCCTTGACTATCACATGAAGAGTCATCCCTCCTGAGGTAGATTCTAGGAGGAATCCCCATATCTAGAGGCATGAAGTCACCGAGAGTGCAGGACACAAATGGCATTTGGAGGGCGCGTTGCTTTCCCTTGCATCACTGATGCTTGCTCTTCTAGGAAAGGTCGGCTGAGATGATGATGCAAAAGTAGCGGCTGCATCTTATGAAGGCTATAGCTGATTCATGCATGCAATAATGATACCATGGTCATGAGAAACCATTTTTTGAGCCATCCAATCATTTTACTTCCATGACTCGTGGATAGAAACCTTTTGCCACTCACCTTCACTGTTGTTGCTACTATCTGGCCTTACGACAATGCATGCCACTTGTCCAAGGGTCGGGCCTAACTGGAATCTGTTGTTATCGACCTGGTCTTGAATCAATTCTTTTAACACATAGCACTGCTTGATGGTGTTCCCCAGGATACTATGATAGGGGAAATAATTGGGGCGATCAGATGGTTCACCTCTTCCAGGCTTCTGCACTCAGGAAAACGAACAATCCCCGATTCCAAGGCACTTTGTAAGTATCCGAGGACCTGATTCTCATTAAAAGAGTAGGTCTAGTTTCTTCTATCTAAAAAAGGTGACCTTGGGGCTTGGTCATGACGAGGAGCTGGAGGATCCTGTCGAGGAGGTGGAGCTTGATTGTACCACCTAGTTGCTGGCGGTGCATTTCGTGAGGCACCTGCTGATTTTGAGGAGGCCGCTGCTAGGTCGGTGGTTATGCCTGTGGTGGTGGGCCTCTACGAGGTTGCAGAGGCGACTCCCATGGTAATAAATCTAGATTTCTGGGGGCCTCTATTTGGTCCATCACAACGGGCTCGGCTCTGATATCCCGCCTTGTTAGAATTATAGGAGGCAATGGGCATGCCTGCCTAGCCTGTTCTAGTGCTTCTTCCAGGCTTTGGGCCTTATTAGAGAGGTCTCAGAATCCTTGGGGGTAGTTTTAGATTATCAGAGAGGGAACTAGCTTCATTCTGACATTTCCTACACAAATCGTCGGTAATTTCCCTTGAGTCAGTGGCATGTCAAGGGAATATTTTATCCCTTTCCATCAGGCGATAAAGTCTGTGAAATCCCCAGCAGGCCTTTGTTTTCACTTGAATAGGTATGTGCTCGAGTCCTTAAAATGGGCCCAAACCTTGAGTTGAAGTGGGTCTGGTCCTGTGGCGGGTCCTCTATCCCATTAAAGGTGGAGAAGGCGGGATTGTCAAAACCCGGAGATACTGGCATTTCATCCACCCATGACGGATATGGCTTTCCATCAAGCAGGATTTACATATGTCGCATTTCCAATGCCTTGAGGAGGAAAATGAGTGCTGTTATTGGGTCATATGGATGGGGGTCCCTGTCTTGACGGAGATCCCTATCCACGAGTGCATTGGAAGGTTCCTAAACATGGTATGTAGGTCCAGCGGCTTGTGGAGTGGCTGGCGGCATGACCATTGGGGCGACCATGGGAGCCCGAGCTGGGTCCCATGGATTGTCACACCATTTAGGGGGATTGGGTGATACATACCATCCCTTATGATATATGTTCCAGCCTCAACCCTGTCTACATGGGCAGAACGGTCAAGGTCATGTAGAGGCAGCTCACTGAGGGGAAGTTGTTCCTGACCTGGCTGCCCTGGCCTTGGATCACCGTAGTATAGCTGTCTCTCTATAACGCATTCATCAAAGAGGTTATCAACCAAATTCTTATTCTCGGAAACTTTTTGGAACAATGGGGCCTTTTTGGGGTCTTCCTCCTTCTTCTCCAAAGAGGCATATGCGTCAGAGTGTTTGGCTGCTCCAACGTGCTCTTTACCCATACCGGAATTTTGGTTGAGTACTAATACCTCTGTGGGAGCAATGAGACCTAGTAGATTCCTATTCTGGCGATTAATCCTCCCTGATGGGGCCAATAGTGGTGTCATGCACTCAGGAGGTAAGTCCCAATCATGAAGCTCTAACTCATCCTCCTCATCCACTATGTCGGCCATGTTGACTATGACCCTTATTGAAAGAATGTCCTCGATTTCACCAGGCAAGTCGGGCTGCCACCGGATAGGACTGAAGAGGAGGGATGCATACTGCCCCTAGCCATGAAGTTGTGCGTGGGGGGATGCCTCATTGATGATCTTGCAGACTATCTTGAAACTTTGAACACATTTCCCATAGAGGACCTTATGACGGCCTGTTGACTCAGGGTGTTGGGCCACAGGAAGCGTAGCCTAATCGACTAGAAGACATTGCTCGCTAGTGTCTTCAAAATTTTCATGGATCCTAGGATAAACCACTTGCTGATGATGATGGAGAAAGTGCGTCTCCCTGAGGGTTTGGAGAAAACATTCAATCTTCTCTAGGGTGAGGTATTCTAGCGCGTAAAAATTCGGTGCTTCCATAGGCCAGAACATCTCAGGAAAGTAGTTCTCTGTGAGGATGTTCCATAAGCTCCTCGAGACAGATTCAGGGGTTTCTCCTTGATTTCCCCATTTTCCCACTAGAGGTGGCTGAGGAACTGGCAGCGGTACTGAGGTAGACAGCTGGGATGGTAGGCTGGTCGGTGGAGAGTACGGCGAGCAGGCTCACTGGCCAACGAATCTCAGGCTGTCATCCGAAGAGTGTAGTGACTTGGCCGCTACATTGCGGTAAGACGGGCTGACACCCATAGTCTTTGGCTCAGGGGATAGGGCCACTGTCGATAGATCACATTACTTATCACCTGCCATTGGTCCCAGAATAGTTCTTCGTGATCCCTGGTTGAGGTAGAGAGTGCTTCTGGTGACGACGTTGGTGATTGCACGACTGTGACCTGCAGGGTCAAAAAAATTTCATCCTCCTGGATATACCGATAGAGGGATTTGGGAATCAAATTGACCTTGCATTCTGGGAGTAATAGGATGATGCGCCTCATTCCTGCCTCATCCCATGACTCAGATGAGAGAGTGGAGGGTTCCTGTGCAGAGTCATACTCTGCTTCGGAGACTGAGAAATGGACTGGTTTAATCTCTATCTGTACCTTCCCAGAATTCTTCATATGGTAGAGAAGGCCCGCATTTATGCCCCTGGGTGGCTCTTCGGGACAGGGCTGATTTCTGACACGGGGTCCTTTGGTTGCCCTAGTGTTGAGGTGGAGAGGGTTTCCACCGAAGTAAGCTGTGGTGTGGGGAGGACTGTGATAGATGTCAAAGGGCACAAGGGGAGGACCTCCATGGATAGCGTTGGAGTGGGAAATACTTCCTCAAGAACTGGTAGGATCATGGGGAGGACCTTCATGGATGTTTACCCTGGTGACCTAAGTATTAGGAGGGTCCCTGAACCGGTCTAGCTGAACACGGGTAGGATATTTGTCTTGGGTGCTAGTGAGGCAAGGCTATCCTTCACCCCTCTGGTCACCTAGGTGAGAAGGACCTTCATCTAATACTAATAGGCAATGTGGAAGATCCCCATGTCGAAGAGAGACCAGATGTGCAATGTCCATACACTAGTGGTCGAGGGCCGGAGGAATGACTCCATACCCAGTATAATGGGCATGAGAGAGACATTCACTAAGTATATTCATCCACTATCAGTAAATTTTTATTTAAAAAATCCGTAGGATTTATAGGTAATAGAATAACCTATTTATATTCTTTTATAAGAATTTAGATCAAAAAATTTCAAGATTTCTTTGGTGTTAAAGAAATAATCCTTACATAAAAAACATTAATGTATCTAACCATTGGTCTTCTAAACTTCCATATCTCAATTTTTGTTTTCTTCAAAATAGGCCTTAGTATAATTTTATTGAGGAAATTTCATGTTTTCTTAAAAAATTCATCACAAACATGAGTTGGAATTCTATATTCACACAATAATGTTTTAGGAATTTGTTTCGAGGTACAATTTTTTATTTCAGTAACATAATTTTTTGGATGTGTTTAATGGGGAGATAATATATGTTTAATTACATGATTGGAGAAAAATAAATTAAATTCATGGTTTTCAATGTCTCCCCCATGGTGAAATATCAATGTAAACAATTTAATGACTTTTTTAATTTGAATATTCTTAAAACAGTCAAAAATAACAACACCATATTAACATTTTAGTCATGATTAATATTTCTAGGTAAATATTGTAGAATCATCATCCAAAAAATAAAAAAATTATTTAATATCTTGGACAACATTTATAGATGTTCGAAACATATTAATATGAATAATTTCAAATTGTTTTTATGATGTAACTTCTTTAATTGGTTTAAAATTTTATTTCTGTTACATTATCATTAGGAATAAACCACATAAATTGTTTATTTCAAATTTTATTTGAGGTAAATTAGATGTCAGATTTTTCATAGTCAATTGGATCATTCAATAAATGTTTCAATGCCCTGGCCACCTATTCCACACCCAAGATTAATCACATTTATCATTAAAAACATTCATATTTTTTAAACAAATAATGAAAAGGTATGTTGCCAATATTTTCAGTTATTATTAACTGAATTGAAGAAATTTATTAATAAGAATTGGAAATGAATTATTATAATAATCAACTATATATCAATCATAACATAATAGATAAATAAGTATTAGCTTATTCTTTGATCCTTCAACATACAGTACATTACTGATTAATATTGAATTTGTATATCTTATAGATACAATAACAATAATTTTTCTTTTTGAATTTTCACCACATGTGAAATATCACCCATCAATTTTAGACAGTTTTTGAATGTTGCAAAAATATTTACATATATGAATTGAGTATCCATTTTCCATAAACAATTTGGAATTATTATTTTTTAGGATTCTTATCTAATGAAAAAAATAAGAAAAGAAGTAATTTTGGAACCCAAATGATCTTCGGTCCAACAGTGTTAGCTGAATAAAATTGGGAAACCCAAATCTATTTACATTAATTCTTATAATTTGAATTAGTTAAAATAATAGTAATAATCATTATTTATATAACATATATAAATATTTTTTAAGTATAAATAATTTTCAAAATAACTTTTTGTGACATTTTGAATACTTATGATATCAAACAAAATATTTTTGGAACTAGGTATAAAATAATTTTTATACAAATTTGTTTTTTACACTTCACTTCATCAACCATATTTTTAGTTATTTTATTTTTTATTAACAATGATTTTATTTAAATTCTACTCTACCTTAAAAAATACCAGTAAAATCTGATTCATTTTCAAAATCAATAATTAATTTTTTATTGAGATTTAATAGAAAAAAAATAAATAAAATACACATCTAGTTTAACTTTTAGTTTAAATATATGTTAATTTATGCATTTCAATTAATTAAAAACAACATCTTATCATTTATTGAGCGTATTTTTATTTTTATAAAAAACTCGCAGTGGCCTTAAAATATTTAACACTATTCATTTTATTTTACCGAAGAGTAATTTTAATATTCCAATTAAAAAAATATAAATAATTTGCTTTATTTTTTTGTGTTATAAAACACATGTTTTCTTTTTTGATTATATACATTAGCTTTAAAATCATAATTGGAGTCATTTTTAGAGTCTTATGATTCACTTCATATATCCTTCATATCATTCCCATCATTCTCATAATCTAATTTTATTGTTCTTATTTTAATACATCTTATTTTATTTAATTAGGGGGAAGTAAATCTAGATATTCCCAATCATCTTTCACTCATTACATCTTATTTTTATGTTACATCCATAAAAAAATTATTATTAAATTTATTTCTTAAATGAAATAATTTTATACTAGAACTTTTTAAACATCTTGGTAAATTCTGAAATCTCATCACATCACTCTAAATTTATTAAATTCTATTTATCATATGAGAATAAAAATTATGTATCATTGTTTTATTTTAATCTTGTGAAGATGATGTCTATAATGTAGTATTTTTTTTCTATTTATCATCTTGTTCTATCTTTCCTCGGACTCCATATTATCTTTGAAAATAACGAGTGTTCTAATAAGATATTTTTTAAATATTTGTCTTCATTAGATTACATAATGGAAGCTAAATTTATACTTCATTTGAATGAAATGACTCAAAAAATATTAAGAGATTGATCATGTTTATGAATGAGAACTCATAAATTAGCCACATTATTTATGATTTCATTTCTTCATCCATTCATTTGTGTGATTCTCCAACCATAAATAATTGTAAAAGTATAAATAATTATTAAAGTACTATTTCACCAGAGATATCTTACTTTGTTAGTAATTTCAAAAGTTACCAATATAGTTTCCATAATTTAATTTTCTTCTCACATTGACAAACTATATTGAATTAATTTATTCTAAAACAACATATAATGAATTTTTAGATTTATAATATATATCATATTTGTCTTTAATAGTAGTATCTCATTTATCTGGATTGTCTGTCATGACCCATCCCCCAGGGCTCGTGTCGTAACTACCCCAATCCCGCCTTCCAAAGGCCAGGGGCTGGCGACTAGCACCAAAGGCGTAAATCCCTATAATTGGGAAGGTGTTGCCTTTATAAACGTAAAAAAACACAACCAGAGTACAAGCATAAGATAACACTAAGTAGAGTAGTAAGAAAAGTGCTCAAAGTACAATGGGGCCGGAAATACAAGCCCAACAGATAGGTACAGCTACAACTGAAAGTAAAGTACAACAGAAAAGATAAGCATCTAGAAGATGACACGCAACTCCTGGATCGTCCACCACGGATCCTACCTTAAGGGTAGGTATAGATGTCCTCCTCAGCACTCCACGTCCGATCGCCCGTCCGTCTGTCTCCTCCAGGTACCGACTCGTTGTGAGATCTGCCTCTGGGTATCGTCCAGTCCTCGAACGTTCGTCCTCGGTCAGCACTGTCCGTCGTCTGCATCCAACACAATGAGGTGTAGGAATAGCTCGTGCAGGGGTGAGTATACGATACTCAGTGGGGACCCTGAGACCCTCAAGGTCTCACTAAATCCACCAAGTATATCTACAATGAAGGATCTCAACATATAATCCTTACTTAGGTATAAGCCCATACTTATACCTAAGGTATCAAATAACCCATCTCAATCATGAGGAAACACAAAGGTTATGAAATCAACGGATAACCAATACCTAGGTATATTCCCATACATATACTTAAGTTATCAAGTGACCCATATCATTCATGAGGTAAACACAAAGGTCATAGACTCAGCTCAAACCAGGATTTTCATTATCGAAACCGTAACTGCTGAAGAGCTCCATCTCTGACAAGTACAGTGATCCTGTTACGACACTGAGGTACTGCTCACTAACCTAAGACTGCTGAGGTACTCCTCCTGTCGAGTACCACGGGTCTTCTACCAAATACCGGGCGCTCCGTCCACGATGGGTCTATCGCCAAATACCGGGCGCTCCCCCTAATAGCCTACAGAGGTAATCCTCCTGTCGATTACCACGGGTCTACGACAAACTACTGGGCGCTCCATCTGCCATGGGTTTTTTTCCAAATACTGAGTGCTCCGTCCACTGGGCTAGTCCACTCTCTCCAAGTTGAGTGAGTCAAAAAGTCGTCAGGTCTCAGACGACTACACGGTCTCCGTACTCCGTACACTCGTCTTAGGGAGGGTCCGCTCCACAAGCTACAGGTCGATAATCCAAGAATCTCAAATCCCACAAATAAGTATCTCAAAAGACCGCCTCGTCATAGGGGTCTCAATGCAACAGACAGCATGTCAATCGGACGTCCGGTCTGTGAGTTATTAGCCTTTTCATCCCAGGGACCCGGTTGGTTTCGTGTGCGAACCAAACAGGCCATATCTCAACTGTACCCCAAACTGTCATAGGGTATACTCATAGGGACTGTTTCTCAACATGATCACCAACACCACTGACGGTTCGTCAAACAGACGTCCGGTCTGGAAGTTAACGGCCTTTCCGTTCCAGGGGCCCGGTTGGATTTCGGGCACAATCCAACCCAGCCTTACTCCAACTGCGTCCAAACCTTAGGTGAAGTATTCCAAATGTTCCGTCTCATCAAGAGAAATCCAACAAAGTTGACGACACATCAATCGGATGTCCGGATCTCAAGTTATAAGCGTTTACGCTCCAAGGGCATGGTTGGTTTCGTGTTCGAACCAACCCGGTCGTACCCAATGTTCTCCGAAACCTTGATTGTAATATATCAAAATGACTTTCTCCTTCCAAGAATCACTACGCAACTGACATTGCATCGATCAGAGGACTGTAGCCAAAGATATGGGCAAATGAACAAACCTATCCGGTTTTAGGGGGTTTTGGGCCTAGACCGAGACCCCCTGGGTCGGACCGAACCAGATCGACCCGACCCGGGTCCCACCCACTAGGGCGCGGCCTGGCCTGGACGGCGGGTCTGGCCTGGGCAGCCAGCTGGCGTGGAAATTTAGTCGTGCCCCATCAGTTTCTGGAATGGCTTGGCTGTTCCGGTTTGGTCCATCGCCGCAGCTCAGCCGCGGCGCCGCCGCCCATGTGTGGCGTGCCGCCGCTGCTTTCCGTGGACCACCAGACGCGCTTTGGTGGTCCGTTTTGATCAATGCCTTTTCCAGTGGCCCTCTCGGGACACGACCTTCACTGTGGAGGCTTCAAATTGACTTTTCGGTCATGTTTCTTTGTCGCCGTCGATCCGCATATCAATAAACAAACTGCAGAGGGTTGTCAGGCCATGTTTGTTCGGCCGGCGCCCTCCACGTTAGGTGTTATCAAATGAAAAACATTTATTCACATGCTTTTAGACATCTAGGAGGATATAATTTATTCAAGTATAAATTATACGAATACCCTGCAATTTAATACCCACGCATGAGGGTATAATTCACATAAACATTATATATGAAATCCCCCTACCTCGATAACGAGTTGACGATCGAAGAGCATCGCGGAAACGGAGTCACGAGGTAATGCTCTGTATGCGCTTGACGGAGATCGTTCGAGGTGGAGCAGCGTCTCACAGCAGCTACAGAGAGGAGAAGACGACGTTCTTCGTCGGGATCTTGACGTTCTTCGCGTTCTCCAACGAATAAGATGAAGATTCCTCTAGATTTTGAGTATTCTCTCCCAAAATTTAACACCACAAAACTAACCCAATAATAAAATAAGCTCCACTTAGTTTATTAAGTCATGATAAGAGTTTAAAATTTAAAAACTCAATTCAATTAATTGAATTAAGGAGTTGGATTAATTAAAAGAGAGGAGAGGGAAAGTCCAAATATTAATTACAAGGAAGATATTAAGAGGAGTTTCAAGGGGTTATGGGGAATGTGAAAAGGTGGGGGCTCTTGTGGGCCCCACCTCTCCTTTATTCTCCCATGGTATGTTAGCAACCCAAATTCCACACAAAGGATAAAACTACTTAGAATAAAAATAAAATTGGAATACAATTTTATTTTATTCTTCACATAAACATCAAATTTTAAACAACTCCTCTCGAGAAAACGCACCTTCGGAAAAGGTCTTCTTAAGAAATTACCGGTGCTGGGGTTCCATAAGTGCCCTTAGATTTCGATTCCGAGCACTAGCTCAAAATTTAGAAAAACCCACTCGTTCGTTCACTGAACGTACTCGAGCTAAACATTGAAAATTGATTCCAGGCACACCGGACCTCGGAATCTGGCACCGTTAAGAACCGCATACTCGTAAAATTCCAAAGAAATTAAGAAAAAAATTTCCTTGAAATTTACGGGACATTTCATTACTTCCAACTCAGGGATTTACGTCCTCGTAAAGCTATAACAAAAACTTGGGACACAAAAGTGGTACTAAGCACGCATCTGTGTCTTCCGATCCCATGTGCTCACCTCGAGGTTCCCATGATGCCAACAAAAGCGCACAAGAGGAATCGACCGTCCTCATAGGACCCACTCCTGTCGATCCTTAACCTCTACTGGAACCCCGAAAAAGTCACCCATCACCAATGTCCAGCTCCACATGGTCGATGATATGCGTCGGGTCAAGCACGTATCTACCCAGGTGAGATACGTGGAAGTCGTCGTGCACCTGGTGCAACTAAGGTGGAAGGGTCAAACGGTAAGCCACCATGCCTACCCTGCAGAGGACATGAAAAGGTCCACTGAAAGTCAGAGATTACTAGCCGCCTCAGCCACATCTCTATAGACCTCGTCGAAGTGAGACCCGTAAGAAAACGTGGTCGACATCCTTAAATTCCAGTGGTCCTATCTCCTATCAACATATGATTTCTGCCTGCTCTGTACAGTCTTCATCCGCTCCTGAATGATCTGCACCTTCTCCGTCATGTCTTGGACCATCTTTGGTCCCACAAGAGAGGCTAAGATTTCTTCATTATCGAGAAGATAAATCCGGTCTCATCCCCTGGATGAACCATGTTCTTTGCATAATACAGTCAATCCTGTCATGAATGGTACTAATCCATGCCATGGATGACATCTTAAGGTCTTGAAGCTACTACCAAGATATCAAACCATTACTCTCGCCTCTAAGGGTTGAGTCACACTGTCGGCATCAGTGTGTGGTCACTGGGTATCCTACAGTAATAATCTCAAAAGTGAGGGTCAAGTAAATAGTTTTAACTGGAACCACTTAGTACACAAAAAGAGAAAAAGCAAACGTCACAAGAAAAACTGTCTTTTATTACTGCATCTCAAGTACAAAGACTCACAACAACCACAAAAAACAACAAGGAAACTAGAAGCACTAAGATCAATGGTCCCATTCCTGCAACTGGTCCCGCTCTTGTCCGCCAGCTTCCAGAGCTCTACTGCCTTGTCCACCGCTCGGCTATCGCTCAAGCACTCGCCGCTGCTTCTGTCTCGGTGGCTCCTCCAATGCATGCAGATCAACTATGTAGGGAGTTGGACAGTCACGTGCCATTTGACCCTTCCTGCCAAAGGAGAAACACTATTCGTTTCTAGCATGCCTGGATCTGACTCCACCCCGGGTGCCCCGCACTACCGATCCTAAAACCCAGGATCTCCCATATGTTGGTCTGGTCCTCTTGGACCCCTGCATCATCTGTCTACTGCCAACAGATGACTTGGCTACTGATCGAAAATCCTGCGGCCAGCGGCTCCTGAACACGCTCGGGGTGTAGAGTCACTGTTATAAACTCATTCCTGAAGAAGGTCTCGAAGTCTACCCAGGTGAAGGTCATCCCGTCGCAAAACTGGAACAAGTGGCTCCACCATCTCTTAGCTACTGCCTGAAGGAGTCTGGTAGCAAAGATCACCATGAAGTCTGCTGGCATACCTACTAGCATGAAGACTCTCACTACAACCTCCAGCCAATCCTCATCCACCTACGGGTCTGTATCTCCCCTGAACCTGGGTGGCCTATGGCGCTGGAAGTCATGGAGTGCGCTCAAGCGACGTACAATCTCTGCTGCTGGGGTTGGTGGCATCGGTGGCCAAACGGGTGGTAGTACCGCTGGTGCCTCTGTTGGTGCCTCATCTGGAACAGGGACCTGTACTGAGGCCTCGTCGCTCGATGGGCTATCAGTACGTACAACTCTCGGGGCTCTAACTGGTCATCCACGAGGAGGCATCCAGAAAGAAACAAAAGTGAAACGGTCAAATGATTAATACCTGGTGAGCTCACCTAGTTTGAGCTGACTTTTAAAAACTTTTGGAAACACACAAGCCATCAGTGTTTTTGTGCACAAAGTCTGAAATCAGTTGTTAGGGTCCTGGTGTATGGATTTGCCGGCAGCCCACACCAACGCTGGACTCCCTGAACTAAAAACCACACTAGGTACCCTTAACACTATTGCTTCACAGAAAAAAAAAATATCAGAGTTATATGTTCTGCGGTAGAACCGACTCCTCTGATACCAATTTTTCATGACCCGTCCCCCGGGGCCCTTGTCATAACTACCCCAAGCCCACCTTCCAAAGGCCATGAGCTGGCGACTAGCACCAAAGGCGTAAATCCCTATAATTGGGAAGGAGTTGAATTTATAAACGTAAACAAAAACACAACTAGATTACAAGAGGATGAAAACACTAAGTACAGTAGTAACAAAAGTGCTGAATGTACAAAGGGCCCGGAAATACAAGCCCAACAGATAGGTACAACTACAATTGAAAGTAAAGTACAACAGAAAAGAAAAGTAGCTGGAAGATTACATGCTACTCATAGATCGTCCACCATGGATCCTACCTGAAGGGTAGGTATATATGTCCTCCACGGAACTCCACGTCCGATCGTCCGATCGTCTATCTCCTCCGGGCACCGACTCGTCGTGAGATCCACCTCTGGGTACCATCCAGTCCTCGAACGTTCGGCCTCCATCAGCGCTATCCATCGTCTGCATCCAACAGAACAAGGTGCGGGCATAGACCGTGCAGGGGTGAGTATACGATACTCAGTAGGGACTCCAAGACCCTAAATGTCTCACTAAATCCAATAAGGATAACCACAAAGAAGGATCTCAACAGATAAACCTTACTTAGGTATAATCCCATACTTATACCTAAGTTATCAAGTAACCCATCTCAATCATGAGGAAACACAAAGGTTATGAAATCAACAGATAACCACTACCTAGGTATATTCCCATTCATATACCTATGTTATCAAGTGACCCATCTCAATCATGAGGTAAACACAAAGGTCATAGACTTAGCTCAAACCAAGATTTACATTATCAAAAGTGTAAATGCTGAAGAGATCTGTCTCTGTCGAGTACAATGACCTTGTCACGACTCCGAGGTACTGCTCACTAACCTAAGACTGCTGAGGTACTCCTCCTGTCGAGTACCACGGGTCTGCTACCAAATACAGGGAGCTCCGTCCGCTGTGGGTCTGTCGCCAAATACCGGGTGATCCCCCTAATAGCCTACAGAGTTACTCCACCTGTCAAGTACCGCGGGCCTGTGACCAACTACCGGGTGCTCTTCCGCCATGGGTTTGTCTCCAAATACAGGGCGCTCCATCCACTGGGCCAGTCGACTCACTCCAAGTTGAGTCGGTCAAGCAGTCGTTAGGTCTCAGTCGTCTACACAGTCTCCATACTCCGTACGCTCATCTCTGGGAGGGTCTGATCCATGAGCTACAGGTCGATACTCCAAGTATCAAAAAGTCCCACGAAGAAATATCTCAATATACCTCCTCGTTATAGGGGTCTCAAAGCAACAGACGGCGCGTCAATCAGACGCCCGATCTGTGAGTTATTAGCATTTTCGTCTTAGTGGACCGGTTGGTTTCATGTGCGAACCAATCCGGCCGTATCTCAACTGTATGCTGAACTCTCATAGGGTATACTCATAGGTACTGTTTCTCAACGTGATCACCAATGCCACTGACATTTCTTCAAACGAATGTCCGGTCTGGAAGTTAACGACCTTTCCGTTCCAGGGTCCTGGTTGGATTTCGAGTACAATCCAACCAAACCTTACTCCAACTGTGTCCAAACCCTATATGAAGTATTCCAAAAGTTATGTCTCATCAAGAGGAATCCAATAAAGTCAACGACACGTCAATCAGACGTCCGAAGCTCATGTTATAAGCGTTTCTGCTCCGAGGGCCTGGTTGGTTTCGTTTTCGATCCATCCTGGATGTACCCAAAGTTCTACGAAACCTTTATTTTAATATACCAAAACTACTGTCTCGATACAAGGATCGCTACGCAACTAACGGTGCCCCAATCGGAGGTCCGTAGCCCATGATATGGGCAAATGAACGAACCTGTCTGGTTTTATGTGGGTTTTGGGCCCGAACCAACCCGGCCCGAGACCCCCTGGGTCGGCCCGAACCGGGTTGACCTGACCCCGATCCGGGTCTGGCCCAACGCGGGCGTCCCGGGCCAGTGCGGGCGGCCGGTCTGGCCCTAGCGGCATGCTGGCACGAGAATTAAGCTGTGCCCCCTCAGTTTCCAGAACGGCTTGGCCGTTCCGGTTTCGTCCACCACCACAGCTCAGCCGCGACGGTTCTGTTCCGGCGGCACGCCGTCGCGCCTCTGCGGCGCACTGCCGCCGCTTTTTTCGGACCACCACACGCTCTCTGGTGGTCTGTTTTGCTCGCCACCTTCGCTAACGGTCCTCCCGGGACCTGACCTTCACTGCGGAGCCTTCAAATTGACTTTGCGGTCCTGTTTCTTGTTCGCCGTCAATCCGCATATCAATTTACAAACTACAGAGGGTTTTCGGGCCGTGTTTGTTCGGTCCACGACCTCCGTGTTAGGTGTTATCAAATGAAAAACATTTAATCACATTCTTTTAAACATGGACAATGATATAATTTATTCATGTATAAATTATACGAATACCCTGCAATTTATACCCACGCACGAGGGTATAAATCACATAAAAATTATATATGAAAACCCCATACCTCGATAATGAGTTGATGATCGAAGAGCATCGCGGAAACGACGTCGTGAGGTAATTCTCTGTATTCACTTGATGAAGATCGTCCGAGGTGGAGCGACGTCTCATACCGGCTGCGGAGAGGAGAAGAAAGGCACGACAATCACTCCTTGCGGTGACGACGTTCTTCGTCAGGGTCTTGACATTCTTCGCATTCTCCAACGAAGAAGATGAAGATTTCTCTAGATTTTGAGTATTCTCTCCCAAACCTTAACACCACAAAACTTACCCAATAATAAAATAAGCTCCACTTATTTTATTAAGTCATGCCCAGACATTAAAATTTAAAAACTCAATTAAATTAATTGAATTAAGGAGTTGGCTTAATTAAAAGATAGGAGAGTGAAAGTCCCAACATTAATTACAAGGAAGATATCAAGAGGAGTTTCAAGGGGTTATGGGGAATGTGAAAAGGTGGGGGCTCGTGCGGGCCCCACCTCTCTTTTATTCTCCCAAGGGAAGTTAGTAACCCAATTGCCACACAAAGGATAAAACTACTTAGAAGAAAAATAAAATTGGAATACAATTTTATTTTATTCTTCACTTAAACCTAAAATTTTAAACAAATCATCCCGAGAAAATGAACCTTCAGAAAAGGTATTCTTAAGAAATTATCGGCGATGCGGTTTCATCGGTGCCCTCAGATTTCGATTCCGAGCACCAGTTCAAAAGTTAGAAAACCCCGCTCGTTCGTTCACTGAACATAGCCGACCTAATCTTCAGAAATTGATTCCGGGCACACCAAACCTCAGAATCAGGCACTGTCAGAAACCGCATACTCGTAAAATTTCCAAAAATTATGAAAAAAAATTCCTTGAAATTTCTGGGTCTTTACATTGTATTTTTTAATTTGGTAAGGATTTATGCATTTTAAATAAATATTTAGGTCAATATTTTTATATAGATTATCATATGAGCCTAGAAACACCTATAGTTTTATACAATTAAATATGGAGACATGATTATATAAATTCCATATTTATTTTCATTGATTACATTAATTTTAAAATGATCATAATCAATTTTACCTTTTATAGTTTCAAACATATGATTCTTAGCCTTTGATAGCAATTGTCGATCCATATGGAGTTATGAAATGAGTAAATATTTTCGATGAATTTATTTCTTGAAATTTTATCATTAAATAAACTCTTTACATAAACTATTATTAAATATTTTAACAAAATGTTTGAGAAATAAAAATATTAAATGTTGGAAAAAAACACATAGGATTTTAAGTGGTTAAGGGAATAAGAATCACATTTTCATCTCCACCAACACACTCTCTGTGGGTGTGGTGCATTTTACTATGTGGGTCTATCTCATAGGGACATAGAAATTTGAGTGAAAGAAACATTAACTCATCAAAAATTGGTAACAATATATCTATTACGGATATTCCTTTTTTATAATACATGTTCAATATCTTTGTAGAAGATAAAGGATTGTAATACCAATATTGATTCATATCACACATTCAATATTCAACTTAAAAAGTAAAGGTTCTTCTAGTGAAATAATAAGACATTAAAGATCATATTTTTAATGTCACTTGACAATATAATTTATGATCATTAAATAATAGCAACAAAAAAATCTTCATGAAAGAAAATAATGATTATCCTCTATGTACACAGAATAAAATAATCATGTTCTTTCTTTAAAGAATAATCTATTTAAACAATTTTATCTCCTCATTTTCTATCATTTTTAAGTTCAATTTTGAGTTTAAAACTCCATATATACTATAATACAAATGTGAAAATATAATATTCTAAAATGAGAAAAATTGTTATTGTACGTAACCATTGATTCCAAAAAAATAAAACTAGTAGTATCTTTTCTAACGAAAATAATAGTATTAATGGAAATTACATGCATTTTCATGAATATAAGTATTATTTAATTCATCATTACATATCCTGCCACCACATTTTAAATAAAAATAAAATTAGGCATGGACATTATCCAATTTCCTATAATGGTAATAAATACTAATAAATATTGAATAAACTCTCTTTAAATACCTAAATCAAATGAATTCAGTATTGAATGTCATTTTATCCTTTGTATCTTATTTCCAACATCATATCATAAACAGACATAGTTAAATTATTGAATTGTAACATCCAATAAAACTTTTACTTTGCGATAAATTTTTGAAATTCGTAAGACAATCAATTCCTTTTTAATTTTAATAATTTCATCAGATATTTATTTATAGGGATTATCTAACTATAAATATTATTCTATGTAATAAACTATATCAGAATATGATGTTTTTTGATCTATTTATAAATTATACTCAGTTTCAATGATAATTTACTTTTACAAATATCAGTATTATGAATTTCTAATATTACAGAACAATTTGTAAATATTAATGATAATTTGATCTTCATATGATAATTTCCTTTTCCAAAATCATGAATCAAATCCATAATTCTATCTCATACAGTAAATATAATAAGCAAGGTGGTCATAGAAAAATTTACTTTGTCTATAATATTAAATCATTCATGAAGATATTTATCATATCAAATGATGGTTTCCTAAGAAAAAATCATATTTCATAGTAGTGAATGATATATCATATCCCATGTAACCTCTTGTGATAATTTATTCGCTCATATAATTTTTTCCATCGAAAAATTATTTATACAATAACAACACAAATTTAACCAAAATATTTTAAAATTAAGTATTATATAATAAAAACTATAATAACCAAAAAAATTAATATTTTTTTATCAATAAAACAAATTGTGATTTTGGGAGCCTCTAAATATATAAAATATTTACATATTTTGGAACAAAAATTATATATACAACACAGCACTCTATTAGTTGTGTAGAGAACCAACACCTTGTAGAGGTTAGGGGGTTGGGAATATTCTCAACATAAAATAATCAGTTTTTGGATATGTAGAGTAGTACCAAACCCTAGAAAATACATGGAGGGAACACACCCTTTTATTTTCCCATTTAAAATGGTGCACATAACTCTATTTATAATCCAACCATATGGGTTAAGCCAAGTCATCACTTCTATAGATATAAAATCCAAGAACTTCCCAAGATTACTATAAAATATATTTGATGCCAAAGAGGATCATACCAACTCATTTTACATGAAAAAACACCTCTAATGGTCTATTTAATTATTTAAATCTAATACCAATGTGGTATACTACACAAAACAGAGTGATTAAAGTGGGTTTAGGTGGTGCCATACCAACGCCCACTAAATTCATTTTTTGTATAAAAAAGAGGTTCTATGAATATCACATTATAATCATCTAATTTTTAAGTGGTTCAAAACCCCCTCTAAAATTTTGGGCAGTTTGTTTTTAATATTTTGACAGATTTACATGCGGTTCTCTAAAAACCGCTACTAATTTAATAACTAGTGGTTCTCTATGTTCTGTTTGATTTTAGATGTGCTATATATATATATATTATTTCTGATTTTAGAATATATATATATATATATATATATAATACTAATTTACATTTTAGAGGATCTAAATATACAATGGGATTTTTTAAAAAGAAATAGTGTGGGTACACAACCCCCAACAATCACATAAATTCGAGGGATTTTTAATCCCCATATAATTTAATACATTATAGGTGGTTTATAAAACAATGCTAATCCCTTAGATCATATGGGGTTTTGAAGCACGTCTAATTTACGACATTATATGGGGTTGTTAACCGCCTCTAAAAAATAAATTAGATGAGGTTCATGAACCACCATTAATCCTTTTGTTTAGAGTGGGGGTTTGAATCGCCTTTAATTTATGACATTGTAGGTTTTCCCCAACCCAAAATAATTTTCAAAAAAAAAATATTAATATATATTTATAATTAAAACACAATATATAAATTTATTTAAATACATTATATTAATATAATATGGAAATCTATTTATAAAAAAATTATATGATTTTATTTAATAAAATTTATATGTACGCATAAATATAATTGTATAATGTGTATTGTAAAATATATATTTAGGTCTTTAAAATGATATATCATAAAATATTAATTATAATATGAAAGAAAAAATCTATTATATAATTATATTTGTATTATTTAGTTAAAAAATATATTATATAAAAAATTGTATTTTATGAAATTTTTATAATAATAATAATGGATTATACAGATATTTACACACAGATGAATATAAATAAACATGTATATATTATATAAATAATATATTTTATTAACTATATATTATATATATTTTTATGCATAATATATATGATAAATTAATTTAATAATATAAATAATATGCAAAATATTTCATATATAAATTTACATACAAATAAATATATAAATACATTATGTATATATATATACATAAAATATAAAAATATAAATATAAATAAATATTTTCAAATAAATAAATAAATTTATATTAATATACAGATAAATATATAAATTAATGTATTAAATATATATTTTCATAAATAATATAACAATATAAATATAAATATAAATATAAATATAAATATAAATATAAATATAAATATAATCATATTTAATATGTAAAATATATTTATATATACATAAAAATAAAATTTGAATTATATTGAAATATTATATTATATTATATGAATATATATTATATTATATTATATTATATGTATATATAATAATTAATTTAAAAAGATATAATATTTTTAATGGAATGATCTGCACATTCCCAAAGGAACATGACTCCTTTATTAACAAAATAACTATTAGATCAACATTAGACTAAAAGTAGTAACATTGCATATGTCCCTATGAGTAAGGGAAATCAAATCCAAAAGAATATACTCAAACCATTTTTGTATGTATATACATATTATTCATTAAAAAATGTGTATATATATTTATTTATTTGAATATATTTTGTGATATATATATTGATGCATGAGATTTATATATATTATAAAATAAATATATAATATATACATGAATAGATTATTTTATATAAATGTATATATATGTTATATTTTTAAATTTATTTAAAATAATTTATTGGAATAAAATTTATTTATATTAATAAAAAATGTATATATAAATTTTTTCATTGGTGTATTATAAGAATCAAACAATTCTAGCATAGTGGGTGAGGTTTTGGTAGAGGGGGTGCTCATGGTTAGGGATTTGAATCACAATAACATGAATTTTACACTTTGAGATAGTTCACAGTTCTAGATGTGAGGGGTGTGAAATAGAGGTGTTGTGTGGAATGGAAAGAACTGTAGGGGTGAGGTTTGATGTTGGAGGGGGTTGTGGGGACCAGACCGGACTGACGTGGGCACTGTAAGAGTTTTCCTGGAGGGATTGTGTGGGAACCAGATATGTACAGGAGGGTGGGGAAGGAATTGGAGCGATTGTGTGGGAACCAGATGGGTACATAATGCTGTGTAATTTCTCGAATAGTGGATTGTTTTATTTTCTAAAGAATTAAATGAAAGAAAAAATTAATAGTTGTTCATATCGAATTCCCCAATAACTTTTCTAATTTAGTGTCCATTTTCACCTAAATAACTATTTGTGGAAACTTTTATCTCCAATTTAATGGGGTTTAAACAACTCATAACTTAACACACACATTTGAATATGTTTAAACCACTTTTAATAGATCTATTTATGGAATTTTCTCAAAATTAATGAGTGTTTAAACCCCCTATAAAATAAACACAACTAAAATTAAACATTCCTTTCTAGTGGTTTATTAAAAGATCCTCTAAAAATATTGGGGGAACATTAGTGGTGGTTATTGAAATCCGCCACTAATGACTTTCGAGAGGGTTATAACCGAATATATTCTTAAAAAAATAACCCCTTCTCAAAAACAACTTTTTTGTTGTGAGAAAATATGAAAACACAAAAGGATGGATAAAACATGACATGTACATTCTTATATATATCATGTAGTACCTATGGGAATATACTATCACTGATATTCCAGGTGGTTTCGAACTACACAGTATATACTTTTCTGTACATGTCATATAGGTATCACAAAATTCTAAGGCGTGTACTCTAGTATACTATGTTAAATAATATATGGGGTATACAAACAAACCATGTAGTAGTTGGGTGTGTACTCTAGTAAAAAACATATAATGTGGTTAATCCCTATACAACATGTACATTATGATAAAAAATGGATAGATTTTTAATCTTTCATATCTACCATAAACTACTATACATAACATGTGAATCTCAGTTACACATTGTTTCGTAATTTTCTTCTATCTAAAATATGGAAACCCAAAAACTACATGGATACATATAGTATCACACTACGTAAATATTCAATTAATCACATAATTAATGACAACCTAGAATCTAATAGTTTAGTTTCCATAGATATTACATACATAATATCTTTTTCATAATTTTAATCATATCACACAAATAGTTTTATCATATTAAAACCATTACGTCACATCATTAATAATACACTTATTATATTTTTCACCTAAAAATCTCCAATTTAGAAAAATTATCCTATATGGTAATGTGAGTTTCTACAAGTTTTTATAATTCTAAAAATATGAAATGTTTATTTAATGTTTGAAATTTTAATTTGATGAATGTTTATTTTAAATATTTTTCAAAAATAATTTTTCTAAAAACATTCATTAATTATTTAGATGATATGAAAATATAATTTATATTTTTTTAGGAAGAATACAATGAGATCAGTAAGAAAACATCTGTTCTTGGATATTCCGGCTAAAAACATGGATCTTTATATATTCAAATTCAAACTGGTTGAATATAAAGGTTTATTCTCCAATATTTTTATAGAGTGTCTAAATATTATTTATATCAATTATCAAGAAATTGCTTATTTAGTATTAAGTTTCAATCAATTTTCACTGTAAAATTTTCTTTACATAATATCACGAAAGAACTCACATGGATATTAATTCTCACTCTTTTATTAGAAGAACATGAAATATTTAAATTAGAAATAATAATTACCAGTATAAATTTTTATAAGACAAAATTTCAAAATAAAAATATCTTATAATATAAAAATTTAGTTATTCATGACTTATGGGAGTGTTCCATAGAATTTATTATACATCATTTATCAATGTATTTACTACTTAATTAGTTATTTATTTATTATTATATTGATTTTTTTATATATCATTTTTTTTCTGTCATTATATATAATATATAATTAAAATTTAATTTACATGATGATTTTATTATTAGAATTTGTGATGTATAATCATGGATTTTTACATGATGAAAATAAAAATTACTATTTTGTTATATAAAATGACTAAGGCATGTATTAAAGATATAAATACGATTCAAATTTGGAATTACGTTCTATGTAATTCAGAATAGAGTCCTAGAGATTCATCATTAAACAACTTGATGAAGTAAATTATTGGTAACCAAAGATTCAGTAGTTTAATGTCTTGATGGGCCTAAACACTATCAAATTGAAACATAGACATCTTCATTGATAAGAATTGTCTTTGTTGAACTGTTTTATCATTTCTTTGTGTTGTAACTATTTGTACTAAATAGACAAACTTAGTTCCCCTAGATTAGGGTTATACTAGCCATAAAATGGTACATATTGATTTATTCGATCCTCTTATAACACAAGGATTATTCTATATCCCTAAAACATCATGTTCTTCCTAACTCGTA
This sequence comes from Viscum album, assembly GCA_963277665.1. NCBI lineage: Eukaryota > Viridiplantae > Streptophyta > Magnoliopsida > Santalales > Viscaceae > Viscum > Viscum album. The sequence goes on from OY728163.1 coordinate 153,522,236, forward strand.
AAACAATAGAGGAAATAATCACTTATATTAGAGTTAGAGTTTAATATATCCCTATAAAATACTAGGATCTATTAACATGTGACATAGAATATGTTATGACATATTCTTGGAAACTCTAGGGTGGTTCTGAACCTATAAAAGACTAATATAGTTTTTCAATAATATAATACAAGATTCCATTTATAACTGAATAAAATAGTGCTAAAATTACGCCTATAAAAGTCTAGGATGGGTATTATAGATTAAAAGGTTGGGTTTTTTAAAGAACCAATAAAAGATAAGGGAATTCAGTATAGAATCTATGTTTTAAAAATGAGTATGTAATGATTTTTCACTCTCCTTAAAATATGATACACCATAAGTGCAACCAATCATGTGGTTGGTGTGTGAAGAGTCGATATAAGATCATTTATATCTGAACATCTACAAAATTATTGTGTAAATATTCTTATTTTAGACATTTTATTTCTATTTCATTTTTCATATTGATGTGGTAAAACTTTCTAATGTTTGAATTCTTCTCTCTACAATAATAATGTTTGGACTCTGATCAATTATTTAAATAAATAAAATTCACCTCCCCACTCTTCTCCATTTCCAACACCCCTACGAGATATAAAAATTTTCATAAGTTATTTAAAATTTAAAGATTAATTAGAACATCAATTTTTTTATACGTCACAATTGTAATTTTTTTATATTTTAGGATATATTGTGATTTATTTTAATATTATATTTATTTTTTCTAACATTTTATACTATTCATTAAAGAGTCTAAGGGAAACATATTTTATAGTGATTTCTGAGTTAAGGAATACTAATATTTTGAATAAAACATTTCCACAACATTTTAATGGTAGTTTGTATACTAAGTGGAATATATGGATGAAATATTATCTATAGTGTATTGATATAATATTTTTTGTATATTGATATTAAATATTATGTTGGACTTAAATCTCATCTGGTTGATTTGAAATGAGAAGATGTTGTCAGATATGAACTTAATTATAAGGTCATAAATATTATTTATTATTCTTTTTTCTAGAATTATTTTTAATAAAATTTGTATCTATAACAAAGCACATGAAATTTGTAAATATCATGAAAATAATTTCATTTAAATATGTATATTTCAAAAAAAAACTATTATTTTCAATTTTATGAATTCCAGAACCATGAAAATATAGTATAAATCCAATAAAAATAAAAAACCCATTTTTTATGTAATATATATCACTCAGTGTAACTCACATTTGAATTTAGACACTTCAAATATTATTTTTTATGGATATAAAAATAAATTAGAAATTAAACCCAATTATCTGAAGATCAAAAATATTCGGAAAGTCAAAAAAGAAAAAAAATCGATGACTATGCGGAGTGATTATTAAAGATCATGCAATATGTTTTAAAGTCTAAAAGAAACCAGTAACAGTGATTTTATTAAATGAATTTTATAAAGTAACACATTCACCTCAAAATTATTTTTTATTTGATATTGGTACAGAAACTATAAAATCAAGAAATATTTGTTTGACAAGATTAATTAAATATATTGATTTTGGTTTTGATGCTCATGATTTTATCAATTTGCAAAATTATAATCCACATATTGAAGATATAAAGGGGTTTCAGATTAAAGTAAGGATAAAATAAATGTACTGACTTATATACCATTGTCAATAAATTTAAAATATAAAAAGGTTCTTAAAATGTGAAATAATTTATCTCTTAAATTATTTAATATTAATTTAGATATTTTAAATATTAAGGTTGAAAATGATATTTTAAATGAAAAGTTTAAAAACATAGTATATTCCGCATGAGAAATGGTTTATGATAATTTCAATTTTCTTTCAAATAGATAATGAATGGTTGAAGAGTGAATTAGATGATGTTAAAATGAGAATATTTTTTAAAGAAGGATAATCTATAGTTATTGTGTTAAAATTTGAATATTAAAAAGACATATTATTTCATGAAATGTGATTTAAAATTTAATGAACTTAGAGGTGGTTATTTTTTTCATACTATTTATAAAATACAAATTTGTGAGATTATTGTTTTAAATAATTTATTTAGTCAATTACATTATATTTGTATCTTATAGACATTTTTCTTGTTATTTTCCATTGATGTTGACTCAATCTTTTGGTAACAAGGGGAATTATTTATCTAAATATGATATCAAGTAAAAATTGTCTATAAAATCTACTTCATGGGTATCTTATGGAATGTATACATATTAATGTTAAATTAAAATATTCATTATACATATATAATATATTTTTTAATATTAAATTCAATATTAATATCATTATAGTTTAATTCCTAGCATGTTAGTACGTGCATTATAAGATTAAGTATTTAATTTTGGATAAGTTTGAATACCTTCTATCATTTTTCATATCAACCATTTACATTAATATTTCTATTTTTTAAGTTAGTAAAAATTACGAAACATTTATTTATTTTTCATACTCTTGAATTCCCAATTTCCTATTAATAGTGAATCATTTTTTTAATTCTTATTTACTTGTATGATATTAATTTAGTTAATTTCAATGTCCTTCCAATATATTTTATCATTTTTTGCGGATCATTGTAATATTAATGTATGTTTTTGGAGGTGTTTTTTCTAATAGAAATAAATTTCTTTCTTGAACATATATTTTTTTTACATTTTTAAAAGAAAAATTTATCTAAATTATTTTTATATTTTATTTTTTTTATTTTTAATGAATACTAAATAGAACTATTTTATGGAAAGGATGAAACTAAATTTTTTGGGTATGAAAATGCTTTTTACTATTTTAAAATTTATTGCCTACTTATATTTAATGATTTCTAATTCATTTATAAAAAATATGTTTAGTTTAATTGTGAAGAATTATAATGTATAGAATCCATTTTATATATTAATATTTTTGTTTGTATGATTTTTTAAATTTGAATATGATTTATCAAGTTATATGTGTGATTAAAACATGTTTTCACAATTTTTTTATGTCGGAAATCAATTTCTATATAAAATACACATTTTATTCAAGATATGGTAGCTAGAAATGAGGTGGATATTTTCATTTTAAATTTATATTTTTTAAATTTATATATTTAATGAATCAATTTTGTGGTATAAAATATTTTTAAAAATTGAATTTTTTAATAAAAAGGTCATCTGGTTTTATGTCTATTTATAGAACATTTGAATATAAAAGGGTATGGAAATATAAATAATATATACATTAGTGAATAGTGTGATAAATAATGAATAATTTTATGTGTTTTATTATCAAATATAATCTATTATGAAAAAATAACATGTTTAGTTTTAAATTTATAAAATCCATTTTGGTTTACACATGATCTGTCAATGTTTTAAAATACCCATTGATTTCATTTTTATAGGATTGAAACATTTTGATTCTGTTATACTCAAGGAGAATCATATTTAATTCTAAAATTAAAAGGGAGTTATAAGGTATTTCTATGTTAAAACATTAAAATTTTCATGAAATAAATAGTAATATGGAATACGTGATTCAATTTACTATATTTTACTTCGTTATAAATTTTTTTATATAACTTTTTATGCTTTCTCATAAAATATATTTCATTTATACTTACTATTTAAAATACATATTTTCATAAATTGTTTTTATATGAATCATTTCTCATTATTTTTCATACATATATATTAAATTCAACTCACTATATTCAACTCAACTTTTACCAAATAATGTATGTATTTTTTATCACTGACACATTTTTTAAATATAAACGTTTTGGAATGTTTTACCCAATATTTATATTTATTTTTATATCAATTTATCTTGAAAAATAATCTTATAAAATAATACTTGTTTCCATATTTTTTAAATTCTTTAATTTTGGGGAGCTAATTTATTATTATCAACCTTAGAAAATTTAACACTCTGTTAAAATATTTAAAACACGTTTTTTTCGAAGAGATAATTTTAATATTTAAATATATGATTTTAGCAATTTCAAAATGGGTAAAATTTTCAAAATTCTACTTGGTTATTTAGTTATAAAAAGGGGGATAATTTGGAGTTTCTCCTTTAAAAACATAATGTTTTATAATTAAAATGAATTACTTCTTTTATTTACATTTACATAAGTATTTAGAATTATAAATAACTAGAATTATGTAACTAGAATTCTTATCTTAATTATTGCTAATATTGGTATTAAAATTTTTATATCTTTTTTACTCTTCATTTAATTTATCTTTATATTTAATGTTTAGATTATTCATAAGATGATCTATATGTTTCCTAAATTGTTAATAGAAAAGATCAGACCTTCTAGACCTGAAAACAAGTTTTATACATGTTTTTTCTATTCCCAAATTGCCAGTGTGTGGTCCCCGTGTAGGAAAATGAACAATAAACATATCTAACTAAAAATCCATATATTAAAATATCAAAAAAATTACCATATGTATTTCTGTCGTAAAATGGTCTATATAACTCCAAATTGAGTGATTCTTAGTAAGTTGAAAATATAATTAAATTAACTACATCTAGTTAGAAGACATCAAATTTTGAAAATATATTTATCATTTATAGAATTATGTTATAATTTCTTGAATGATTTCAATATGAATTTTGATATTTTTTAGAACTATTTTTCAATTATATGTTAATAATAACTTGATCTATAAAGATCTAATTATAAAGATTCATTATTTTTACTAAGATAATGAAATTGTATAAATATAATTAAACTAAATCAAATGATAAATATGTAATCTAGAAGGCATTATTTTGGAGATAAATTTGATAACTTCATGTAGTTTGTAGAATTTATAATTTTAGATACGTGAATTTGCCTCTATGAATTAGCCTACAAGAATTTGTTAATGTGAATTTTACTACACGAAATAACATTTGAGAAATCGCCTAAATGAATTAAATTATGTGATTAATATTATTACAAGACTTTAGCGACATCGAATATTGGATACATGAATTCAGTTACATAATTATCTAACTTACATGAATTAAGCTATCAAAAATATCCATTATGTAAACAGATTCTCTTACATGATAAAAATCACACAAGTGGTACATGAAACTATATTTATTTTCATTACATAGTTATTTTGGTTAAATGGATATTTTTAATATGTGATCAAATAACATAATTGAAATAACCTCTGTAGTAAAATTCACTTATGTGTTAATTTGAGTTTGGATATTTCATTCCAAATCTGGAAATATGCTTGTTTAATGTAATGTTTGACAATTCAATTTGATGTATGTTTATTTTAAATATTTTAAATATTTTATTTTTTTAAAAATTAGTCATTAATTATTTATAAGACACTATAATAAGTTTGAGGTTGTCTTAAAAATAAATAAATTACATTCTTTTGGGACTAAACACATATGGTAATTAATACTAAAATTTTGGAACTTGAGATATTCAAACTCAATATGGTTGAAATACGAAGAGATAGTCTCAAATATTTCTAGGGATGTTTCCCATAACATTAATATTCATTACTATGAAATAATTTACTACATCATTAAATATATAGAAATTTTGAATTTATTTTTATTTTTATATTATATGGAGAGAGAACCAATGTAAACTTTAATTATCTTTATTTTTCAAAAAATAGATATGGAAATTTAATTTAAAAAATAATCATGTGAAATACGAATACATATTAGAGAAACGCCCAAATTATAATTATATTAGAATATAAAGAGTTATTCATCCATGAGATATGATATCATTATATTAAATTTATTATCATCTTTAAGTATCATATTTAAAAATTAATTAATTAATTAATTATTATTAAAATGATATTTGTCCTATATCATTATTTTCATTTTCTCTATATAGAGAATCTAATTAAAATTAAATTCCACATGAATATTTCAATATTTTAATTTTTGAAGTAGAATCGTTTTTTAAATGAGAAAATAAGCATTGTTATTTTGGTATTAAAAAACTCATGTATATTGTATTGATATAGGCAATATTAATCATTACTATTATGTGATGCAGAGTTCTCAATATAGTATTGCAAGTTCATCGTTCACATTCTTGCTAAAGAACACTATTGGTTTCCTAATATTCATTATTTTAACATACTAAAGGCTTAAATCCAAACCTAATACAAATTAAAAAATAATTATCTACTATAATTCAATGGGTTAAATTATTCAATCCTTTATTTTTTGATAAATATTTGGGTGGTATGTTCAAACTTTCTGTTTCTTGTACGGGGTTATACTAATATTAAAAAAGTAACACCTGGTTTTATTCATTTCTATTACAATACTAGGTTTATTATATCCCCTTAGAATACAATGTTTTTATTAACTTGTAAAATGGAAGGGGAAATGACCACTCCTGTAAGAGTCGTGATTTAGTTTGTCCCCATAAAATAATGGGTTCATTATTTATGATAACAAAGAAGGGGTTAGAATATAGTCAGTAAAAGTCTGGGATGGCTTTTATCCTCTAAAATGATGGGGCATGTTTCTACCAATAAAATATTAGGTTCCTTCTAACCCCAAAAATATAAGAGGTTATGAGTGATCCAATCAAAGTCTAGGTTGGGTCTTCTCTTGTAAAAGGCTAGGTTTTTCTGAACCCTTAAATTTCAAGCAAATTGAGTTAGCCTCTATATTTAGAAAATGTTAATATAATTATTTGTTACTCTCCTTAAAAATTTATTTACCTTATTAGGTTTTATACACCATTTTGGTGTGTGAATAGTATAAGTAGAATCATTTAGATCTGAATTACTATAACATTACTTTGTTTATATATTTTTTCATTCTTGCATTTATTTTTAATATATTTTTCTAAAATTAATGATGGTTAATTGTTTAATATTTGGACTATTCTATTTCAACTCTTAAATTTTAAACTCTAATTAAATTTTTAATGAAATAAAATCCTCCGATGTCTATTACCATCATCCCTTCATGTCTTAGCAAAAATAACATTTTTTTGATAAAAACTATTTTAAAATGTAAAATTTAGAAAAACAAATAAGAATATAAATACTTTATAAAAATGTTAAAACAATGAAATGGATATTTATGATGAATAATGAAAGTCATGTTGATAATTTAGTTTATATGGAAACTATTAAAGATTGATTTTTTTCATTATTTTGTTATAAAAAATTAATAATGACCCAGGTAAAAAAATTAAGAATATTACTTTTTAAACATTTGTAAATAATATAAAAGTATATATAAAATGACCTTAATAAATTATTTATTAATATATAATTAAATTTATAGAAAAAAAATTTGGACATGGAAGATAGATATTCCTTATTGAAAATTTGTAGTAAGACCAGTATCAATTATTAGTATCACTTCAAGTGAATTATGAAATTAAGGGATGAAAAATTTTAAGAACATGTCTACTCCTAACGAATAAACGATGCATACTAAAATAAATTTGGATTAATAAGGTAATAATATAAATTTTTTCCATATATTTATTCATTAATAAACAATCTCAATTTGAAACTGATATTGGAAATGATACCCTTACCTAGAGTCCTAACTTGGCATATTGCGTCTGTCTAACCTCATTATTAATAAAAATAATTTTTTTAAATACTTGATGAAAACCCATAATCAAAATTATGTAATTTATTATTATTGTTTTATGTTCAATTAGGACCATTCATTTTAATATTTGTTCTACATTCCTTTATCGTGGGGATGTTTTTTTGTGATTCTATAGTCACGTTAATTCATTAATAATGAAGGAAGTTCTAATAATATCGTTGAAAAGCTTCTTAATGGTAATGGTATTGAGTTAAAAAATATATATTTATTTATAATTATCTAGATATAAAATATTTTAAAAAATAATGATGGTTTATAAAATATAAATGTTATTTTATAATGGTTAGCTAATTTTGGAAATATTTCATACCATAATGAACATAATTCATTAAATTTTGTTTTTCTTCATATATATCTATTCTAGAATATGAATCATATTCTATAATAATTAATATGATCATATTAATATATATATATATATAATTTTCTCTTATAATCATATATAGAATAGGTAATAAGTTTTTAAAACAAAATTTTAATAAGTTGTTATACCAGCCATGAACTGATGTGTGTTTATAAAAAAGATATTATATCGTTATATTTTTTATATATTATTATTAAATAATATTAATAATGTTTTAATTTATATTTTTATACAATTATAATATAATAATATCATACTAAAACTATCAGATAAGTTATTGACGAAAAATTAATTATGTTTTCCATGGTGGCGGTGAAGTGCCTTTAATATGGGGATTGTTTTTATTTGAGAACAAATTAGAGGAATGAGGATAATAGTTATTTAATTAAATTGAATTTTTTTATATATATTAATTTTAATAATTTTATTATATTTGGAAGAATATATTATATTTTTAGGAGGTGTGTGAATAAGAAAAATAATATAAATTAAATCGGGTGATTTGGAGTTATTTCCATTCTCATTAGGAAAACTCCTTTGCTAATTTGATTAGTCCTTCAAAGGGAAATATTATGATGATAAGAAAACCTATATTATTCTACTAAGTGTTTTAGTGATGCATTTTGGAATATATTTTTCAATATAATAGGATTAAGTGGGAGTAAAATGGGATTGGTGAATGATGGTTTTTATAAGGGGAGGAGAAGAGTGATTAAATTAAAAAATTTGTATAAAATATTATATCATTAAATATTGATCAATGTTTTTAGTTAATATAAATAGGATTGTGAAAAAATATTAAATGGTATAATAAAATATTCATCTAACTTTTATACATTTTCCATAATTTATTACAAGATATGGTACTTACATGGTACTTAAATAGTTTTTTTACTATTCATCCATGTATATTATTATTTACGAAAAAACTAAAAAAATTGAACCGTAAATTGATTTTGATTAGATGATTCAAAAATTGAAATTTGTATTTTGAAAATAATTTTATATATATAAAAATTTTAAATTCCTTCTGAATATATAATATTTATAGAAAATTTTTTAATAGAAATATGACCTATAAAAACATTAAGTATTGTTCAAATTATTTCTTATCAACTACTGATGAATTATGTTTTTGTATATTTTTTATAAATATTGAAATAAAATTACAATCATTTAATATTTACAAATTTAAAATGTTAAGATAAAAATACAAAATAATTTCATAAAATAGTTATTTGAAAAATATACTTTATTTATAAATAATTGTAATGAAAACATATATATTTTATAATAAAATATTTTAATTAAGTATTATCTTTTTATTTCCTTCCATAATTATTTATTATTTTTAATTATGTTTTTTTCCATTTATTTCTCAATATCACTCAATGTAATATACCAATTGTATATATACATATTCGATGACCATATATATAATAACCATATTTTTAATGACTATATTTCCAATGACCATATTTTCAAAAACTATATTTCTGATGATCTTATTTATAATAGTCAGATTCCATTTCAATATATACTCTTTCATACATTTATATAATCACTTATCTTATTTATTTACTTCCCTCTCAATATGTATATTATATTTCAAATATTATTTCTTCTTTATAGGTATAATTAGGGTAATGATCTTTATAGAAAATAATGAATATAAAGTATTTTTGTCTGTGGTATTTTTTCATTACATTTTATTCCTATTATAATATTCTTAATGTTTTTTCATATTATATTCATATAATGTTTTAATTTTATTCCAGAACTATAATATCTTATCTTAATAAAATACCAAATATCTTTTTTAGATCAGTGTTGAGTGTGGAAGAGGATATTAAATATAGTATGTATTTGATGAAAAAATGTGTGGTTAAATATGGAATTGTAACATTATACCCCCTTTAATAAATTTCAACCACAAAATTTCATTACATTTATGAAAAAAGGAAGGCAATTTTTATTCATTCCATCTTAGGGTTCTCACATAGCTTCATAAATTTATGAATCCTCCAAATAACATTAATAATTTAAGTAGTCTTGTTTTTTTTGTAATTTATCTCTACAATCCACAGTATCTTTCAGTTTTTCCTCATAAGTGATATTATATTCTAGATGTATATCCTATAATTATAATAAAAGGGATGGATAAGTTGTGTACTTCTAAAAAATTTATATGAGGAACATATCATTCACTTGGGATAGGTTCAGTTGAAGTAAAAATTGAAAATAGACCATTTATATATAATTAAGGATATCAAAAGGGAAAATATATCTAGGTATCTAATTAAATTTCTTCCCAAACCTCATAAACACCTTCCACAATGATATTTTAAGGAATAACTTATCCCTAAACTTAAATTCTAAATCTCATCAATTATTAACTATGAAGCTCTTCTATCATATTTCTCCAATTCTAATGTGACATTGAATAGTTTAAAAGTTTGATATCATTTATTGAGAAAGATTTGGACACCTATGTTTATTCTCACCAACTTATTTGGGACATGTTATATTTTTATCCTCTTAAAATACATATCTTCTAATGGTTCTATTTGAGTACTAGAATGAAAATAATTGTAAGATGATATCTTTTTCTAGGGATGTTATTGATCTCAAACTCAATTGAAATCCATAAAACACGGTCTCAATATATCTTATATTGGATGAATAATTATTTTAAATTAACCATCTTTATGATGATGATAAGAAGTGATGAAGATTAACTTTGAATCCATGCTTTTTAGGACATCTCTAGAAGTTCATTATAAACCTCGTATCTCAGTCATGTACAATTGAGAGTTCTACTCCATGAAACCTCACCACTTGTATTATCTATATGATTGAATGTTAATTAAGAGGGAAATATTACATGGTATAAGTGTATTAAGATTATTTTTTATGAAGATAAAAAAATTTATACTGAAAAAACATTAGTTTTTCTTTGATTTATTTCATATATAAAAAAATGTTTTTATTTAAAATAGTTATTTATAAAAACTATGTGTTCTAATTTAATTTCATTAGAATTACAAAAAAATAAGTGATAATATTTCATTTTATAAACTAAAACATTATATTAAAATAAAACTGTAAAATTGATATATTTAATTTACTAATATAAATTTAAACGTGAAATTAAAATTTATTTCTTGAAAAAAATATTATTTTTACATTAAATGATTTTAATCACATTTTTAATAGTAATTATATAAAAAACTAGAAAAACAAATTTCAGTAATTTTTTTTAAAATAATTAATTTAATTTTTTAAACTATATCAAATAAATAATAAAAAAAATATAATAATATATAAGGAATTAATTTTTTTAACAAAAATATTTTTAGATAATATTATATATTTATTCTATTTACGAATTATTTATTATTTTGTTATTATATTATTTTCTATTTTTAATTAAATATTCTACAATATCAATATACCAATTGAATATATTCATTCCCAATGACCATATATACAATGATCATATTTTCAATGACTATATTTCTAATGACCATATTTCTAATTACCATATTTTTAATATTCTGATTTTATTCCAATATATAGCCTTACATAAATTCTTAGGACCCTTCATATTATTCATTTTCTTCAATCACAACACATCTATTATATTTATACTGTTTCCCTTACTTCTATAGTTACAACCATGTTAACAATATTCAAGGAATGCAATGATAATAATGATTTTATGTTCATTCCATTTTTATTTACTTACAAATATCTTTCTCTTGTAATCATCATAATCTTATATAATAATATATTTTCATAATTTTTTATTTTTTATCCAAAATTTTAATATTTTATCACAATAAAATCCATCATGGTATATTTAGTATTGTGCTTATTTGGAAACAAGCTATTCAATATAGTATTTAATTGAAGGGATAAATGCATAGTAAAATCATGGGGTGTTATAGAAACATGTGACACAAAACACGGTAAATTATATGTCATGATGTTATAGACTGCATATCGCATAGTAAGAAAAATTATATAAATAGTGAACTTCTTTTAAAACTCAATTTTCAACACCATTTGTATTGTATATGACTTATTCACCTATTCTGGCCCTTTTTCACTTTTACTTCCCCGAAAAAAACAAATATATAGTAAAATGCATCCATGATTTCTGTTATACTACTGCATTTGAAAATATGGATCTGACACACCTCCAACGACCCATTGTCTCCCTTCATATATCCAAAATGCCTCAATGTTGTCACAAATAGTAATTAACACTACTATTGTGAATAAATATGATGTTTGAATATCAATTGGATTTTTTTATTTTCCAGATCCAATTTCATCAAATTACTGACTAGAGCTTTAATTGGTGTAAAAGTATGAAAATGAGGAAGAAGGAATAGGGAATATCATGGGGGTTAGTGGCCTTCATGTTGTTCGGACTACTATTAATGTGGCATGAATTTTCTAATAACAAAGACCTTATGTAAATAATAGGAATATAGGACAGGAAAATATAAAATAATTTATAGGGGTTTATTGATTTTTGAAAAATATCAGGAATAATACATCAATAAATACATTAATTTAAAAAGGCATGAAATAATTGAATGATTTAGTCTTAACACTTGATCAGATCAATGGTCAATGAAGACCAACATCACCCTAACCCTTATTATAGATCAATCAAAGAGCACACAAATGTGAATATCTAGTTCCCAACAAATAATTACCTACAATTTATTGTTTGTGGTGTATAACCGTAATTAGAGAGTATAAGGGGTAATGAATATAGGGAATATTGGATTTTTCATATATCTATTATTTATTTAATAAATATTTTATTCAATTTATAATACACTCATGAAATTCCTGACCTCAGGGCTGGGGTGGTCTACCAATGTCATTTCACCCTTAAGGTAAACCCCAAATTATTGATTCTAAGATGGAATGTTTTCCTTATCCAAGATCCCATTTAAGAGATACCAATATTCCCACTCAAGGTATTATTGTTTATTTAAATAATAGATATTAAAATCAAAGAAACTTCAAGATACATAATAATTCAATAAAACATAGAATACGGGTAATCACCACTCCCTAAGATTATTAGAAAAGAAAAAAATTGATTTTGTTACTGAGGTTAAATTTACCATTTTACCCCAATCTCCCAAGATGATAAAATTAAATCTTGATCAAATTTTCAATTATGAGAAAACATGTTTTTATATACTCCTTACATTTAATCATTTTCAACCCTAAATTGGAAATATAAAAATTGACTAAATAGAGAAATACATAATAAAATCTCATGTGAAAATGTATTCCTAATTCATATATACCTCCTTAATATTTTGATGTATAAGTACTAAGTGATATTTGTACACAACCAATTCAAAAGTGAGTTTCATATTTTATTAATAGATTTATCATCTCTCGATCATATTGGAGAAAAACCTTATGATAAAAATAAAATCAATTTATTAAATTATATATATGTCTCCATACCCAAATCCTTTAAACATCCCAAAGTCATCCAATCACATGGGATGAAGTGAGAATAGAAACCAATGGTGTAATTTATACAAATTTTCTTTTATAAGGTTACACATCATGGGAAAATAATATATCTTACCATTTTTTATCTTTCAAACTAATTATTACAGTTGAAAATCTATTTTCCACAAACTCCACTACAAAGAAAATCATTAAGATTATACAATAACTATAAAAGAAAAATAATTTACAATGTTCTTAGTGTATGAGTAATATTTTTTGTATCTCTTACATCAATAGAAAACATGTCTATTTTTATCCTAATGTATTAGAAAAAAAGTCTTATATTTTCAACTTATTCCTTATAAATTAGTGGGAACCTCACATCTACACCTCATCTCATAATGTGATCACACCAATTTCTAAAATAATCAATTTCTGTTATTTATCTCAATTATGAGACCTACTAAAAAGAAAATAAAAAAACAACTCCATATTCCACTAAATCCTTAACATTAAATAGCTTTATATTTGTGGCCACAAACTACCAAAATCTAAAAAAATAGTCCAAAAAAATTTGTTTATTCTTCTCTATCATGTCCAAGATCATGATATCACCAAACAGTACTCGAGAAATTAAAATCCACAACCTTCAGAGAAAATCTATTTTTACACTAAATAATACGAGTTTTCATGAGATGGTAATTTCTAAAATTATATATTATTCACACCACATTGAGTGTAAATTTGTACTAATGTATTATTTTCTCAGGTTGTCAGTCTTGATATTCAATATGAAATATAATGGGAAATAACTATTTTCATCTTAATGTGCAATGTGTACTCTACAAATTCAAGAAAAAAAATTCATGTTTGTCTAAATAAATAAAAGGTCATAAGAGACCACTAAATTGATATCAATATCTAATTCCTCTATCACATAAAGGAAAAGTGTGAGGCCACAACCATCGATCGAATGTGGATGATGTCTCCTTATTCCTTCAGTAATATATACTTCTAGGAAATCTACTAAATCACATCCAATGTAAACATTACTTAAAAAAATTATAAATGGAATTATCCACCATGACATTGTTACCCTACTTAGATATCATAGACCACTAGAATCCAAATATTTATGGATATCGCTAGCTACTTCACCCATTGTGTTTAAATGGATCAGATAAAATAAACCTATAAATAAAAAAACATTATTTACCACCCTGGAATTTCATAAGAAAATATTCAGTCAAATTGTATTGGAAAAGGAATAGGTAAAACCCTTATACTAAACAGAACCACTTATACACCATCTCCAGAATGAGTAAAAATGTGTATTTAAACTTTATTTAGATGAAAACCCATGGTTATCCTACCCCAAGAGTTCATGTATTCATTCACCTTTACATGAAAAAATAATCTATCATATGTAATGTGTATATAATAATTCTGATCATCTAATAAGTAGATGACTATGTCATCTTGAGGGTTTGTAATTATCACCACACCTTAGGGGTTCCAGTAATCATTTAAAGTCAACCTCACTACATATACTCAAATACCTAACATATTAAAATAATATAATTGGGTAACAAATACATGTATAGAAATGTACCACTAAGACTTATCTTTGTTAAGAAGGAATCCAAAGAAATATCACTTTCTCAATAAAGGATAAACTCACTTAATAAGAATGAATGAGTGAATACTAATAAGAATTAGTGGATGTAATCTGAACAAAAAGGTCTAGATTGGTGTTGCACTATAATTTTTAACTCCTAAAAATATATTATTGGAAAAATATATTATAGCCACCTCAAACACTACGAGTTACTGTAAACAGAGGATAAAAATCATACATTGAGTTTTATCTGATGTCAGCTAAGAAATTACATCCCCTATATACATAAACCCATAGATCTAAATATTATTACATTATGATTTTTTATAACTCACTAAAAGTGTGGATGATTGGAGAGGATAGAAGAGTCATATATATCCATATATTTTAGCACCATTTGTTTTCCACAAAAACCACTCAGTTAGAACTATACAAGTAAAAAGGAGGTCTCTAATTTTATTAAAAAATTTAATGTTAATGTTTTTATATGAAACTGCTCTATATTTAATTTATAAAAATGATAACATTAATCCATATATAGTGGTAATCATCACTAAGAATACTCATCGATTAATTTTCACCTGAGTGAATTTGACGATGGTGATGTTTTCAAAAGAGAGAAACCCCAACCCGAATTCTCTCTCCGGAGGCTCTGCGTAAACCATGGATTTTGAAAAAGTAAATCATAAATACATTAAAGGGAGACTATTGTGAAGTCTTTGGTATTTATTCATACATAAAAATGATCGTTCTACTCTATGAAGGGTATAAAATCTCCTAAAAATGAACTACCTATGAGATATCAAGAGAGAAACTCATCATTGAAAGGGGATAAAACCCCAACTATGTTAGAGAAGTCCCATCACGAGTTGTGTAAAACATAGTCCAGTAATCTCTAACTACACATTGTAGAAAACTGAATACATGAATCATCATCTGGTTTTTGGGTATTCCAAAACCAAATAGAACATGTGAGTCGATTACTCAAACAATCCCTATAGCTATGGAATTTCGTGGAACCCATAAAATTGGGAGGCCTATTCTACTACAACACACACAACACAGTAATCCTATATGTAGTCCTTTCAAATAATAGTGGTAACTACAATTTAATCATCATGAATTACATCGATAATCACAATGGAGAGGTGGAGTCCCATAAAATCGTGGGGGAAATACATCACCCGATCGTGTCTAGGAATCGATGGCTCGTCATAGAATAATTAGTAGAATAGTGTTCAACCCTGTTCATACGCTCATCATAGAATAAATAATAAATAAAAATTTCTTTTCAATGGTTGGAATACTTTATTTAATAATATAGACCCATTATTATTAGATAATATCTATAATAGTTCTCATAAAAAGGACATGATAGATCCTGACTGACCCTATTATGATGAATTTGTGAACATGATTGTATCATAAAAATAATGTATTAGAAGTCTTGTTTTATTAATAGGTTATCTAAATTCATGTGGTAGGATACCTTGGATGACACAAATAATCTAGTCTCCTACATCTAATAACCAAACCCAAGAGAACCTTTTCATTATTTACAAAAACTCTTTGACCATTCCTATCATTACTGTAAACATCACACTAACTCAATGGGTTAGGAACTAGTCTGGTAAAACTGTGACATAACCCAACCAACCCAAGATCCTATAAAGATGATAGGTAGATAATTGTGCCACCATAAGCCCACATCTAATAAGTCAGGGTTTTTAGACTAGCACTAACTAGGCATATCACACAATATAGGATTTATGATAATATATCAACCTATAATATATTCATACCTCTAATAAAACAATATCTAGAAACACAATATATATATATATATATATAATTGAAATATATACAACATATTCATTAGATAACACATTGTAAGTACATTTCTACATAGGAAAACTCTAGAGTAATTGTAGATTTGGCTAGGTCTCTAAAGCTAATGAGCACTAAGAATTTAAAAAAATCCATAATTAGGAATCTATGATTAATATCTGTTTACTTGAATCACCACCATCATCATGAACCATTAGCCAACATAATGAATCACCATGTGGAAGTCATCATCGGTTCAAAACATGACACACTAACAACATTCCCACCTTGGTAACGTACAACCAATATATCATTTTCATTGACACAACACATGTGGTCAAAAATCATGTATAGGTGTGAGTATAAACATAAAAAATAGGATTCCATAAAATAATGAATATGAAAAATAAATGAGTCATCTCAAACTACATAATGAGAGTGTAAACAAAAAGAATGAATGAAATAATGATATTCTCTACATCCAGAAGTCAACAGTATATAGGGGAGACCCTATCATATGATTAATATCTATGAAGAGTTATTTATCCTAAGTAACTAAAGATTATTTGATCATGTGAAGGCTTATAATGTCTATAGTCAATTAACTAAATAAAATTTATGACTTGAATTAAACTAAGGGGTTCCTAAGGCATTAGATGACCTATAACATCTATACTATTCATCCATTCCATAATTCCACCCTAAACTATTATTATGGACTAGATCCTAACTGTAGTATTGAATCATCAAGGTAATAATACACTCAACTGTCCAAACCTTCTATTTCATAGTTTCTGAGGCCACATTGAGGAATCCCATGCCTTTTTAAATAATATTTTTCAATAAATGGATTTATAACCCCTACTATCCGAACTAATTATATTTTTGGTAACCCATGCATCTCACACACAATATAATTAGTTGTCTTTTCCTTCATGAAGTATACACATCATTAGATTTATTATCCTTAATCAATGATTGAATCATGGCTCATTAAATAGTGTGTGTTAGATGAAAAATTTTCTAACACCATTGATAGAGGAACCAGACCTCGAATATGTGGGGGAGTACTAAAATCTATCAATTTTGTGGGGACCACACCATAAAAGGGATAAGGGGGTACCAGCCCCATATCCAACCTCTAATACCCACACCCTAGATATATAGATGGTGTGAAAAATCCCTGAAGAAGATAAGGGATGTGTGCCCTATCCTTTGTACATCATCAGGGGTGTAACCCACACTATGTGCTCTCAGATTACCATACCAAAACCTAGGCATCAACTCTTAGATCTAAAATCCAAGAACCTACCAAGATTCCCTACAAATGGTCTAAAATAGTAAATATGATCATTTCTTCATATTATACAAGTTAAATAATAAAAATTGAATAATTTATATTCTAATTTTTAATCAAGATTGAGAAGACATGAAAAATAATAATGAATATAATGATTAATACATGTTCTCTCATATACATTACATGTAGTCAATTTAATATTTTACTACTATTATAAAAAAATGTGCAATACAACTTCATAAAATTAAATTTTAAGTACATTACAGGTTGGTATCATATGCTTCCTTAGCATGAATTCCATTACACACTATGTTAAATTGTTTACAAGGTGTAATTATAGGACAAGTACTAAATGGGTGTCTACAATAGTACGAATAATGTATAGTGTGTATCCCTATAGAAAATATACTTCTATATTACATATAATGCAGTTTCTAAATATGATAAACTAAACTCTATATTTTTTAAAAAGTATATGTATTAACGACATACAATTCTCAGTAACATTCCTTGTGATTAATTTCTTCAACAAAAACCCTAGATTCTATAAACAAAAAAGTACACATCTTTTAGTTACAGACTATATGTATTGTAGTTGAAAAAATACAAGTATGGTCCTTTCATCAAAATAACCATAGTCACCTATTGTTTTACATTAGGTCATTCTAAAAAAATCTCAAAGGGTCTTGTCCATCACTATTACACCACATTTGACCCTTTACCGATCAACCTACATTAAAATAATGTCACAAAATCTATTAATGTACATCCTCAAAGATATGCATACCAGTTACCATAAATAAATAATTTACATATATACTGTTATAGTTTTTCCATCACCCAATAAATGTTCTCAATGCCTTTCCTTATCCTCATGTAACCTTCACACCACTTCCATGAACCAAATTGATATGCATATATATATATTCGATATCTATTCATTATCCTAGGAAACAATCATCCCAACACTAACAATAGTGTTGGTTAGTGGAAAATGTATTAAGAAGAATGGGATAGGTTAGTGAATAATTTCAGTGTTTTGTGCAAATAATGGTGGTCCACTCACCATTTATTGGGTATGAATCCATCAATGATAAAAAACATAAAGAATGAATCAAAATTTTAGGTAGAAAAATAAGCACTTAATTTACAGGGTATTAAGGATTGTAAAAATAAATCTATAATAATGGATTATCCAATAATTTAATGAATAAAGAATCATAATAAGGTTAATAATGAGTCTTGCCGATTTATTGGGTCTATGTTAAATGAATACCAATATTGCAGTCGACCTCATTGTTGGTCCCTCAAAAGAATGTAAACTGGGATCTCTGATTATCTCCCAATATGTTTAAATAATTTATGTTATATGAAATATATACCAATTCAGAGAGGTTAATGCGGAATAAATATGTGTATTTTAAGTATTTTTTTTACAAAAAATATTTTATAAATATTTTATATATTTATTTAAAAAATTACATTAGACCAACCCAATAGTGGGGCCTAAGTTGTGATCCACTATTAAACCACCCCTAGAGTAAATTATCGAATATAGATGTTATAACAGAATAAATGTTCTTCATATATGAGATTTATTTAGAACATATCGACATCCATTTATGTGGGATAATTATTTATTTAAATAATTAATATTATAAATCCCTTTAAAATTAAACATGAAGAAAGTCCTCAATCCCTATATCAAGGATAATTACTATACCCCTAGAATAGAAACAATAATCGATATATACTTTTTAGAAACTTATATAGTGAAAATTGAAAATTTTACCCATTGGAATTCATGGGACTTTGAAATTAAAATAAAGTAATTTCTTGATCGGGAACCAACTAGGATGCTATATAAAGTAGAAATGGTAGAGCATATTATTCAATAGAAAAGTTTTTTACCCTTATCTCATTAAATATTTCTATTAAAATTAAAATTTTCTCTTTATGAAGAAATAAAAAATAATAAAATCCAATATCGAAAATGGAAATTTCAATATTATCTTGAGTGAATAAACAAAATGACTATGGATAACAAACCATGGAGTGTTTGATAACAACATGCCAAAAAAACACCAATTTTATGTTTTTTAAAGTATTAATTTTATTTAATAAAAATGATTATTTATGAATTAATAACATTACTATGTTATATGGTGATTAAAAATATCTATTAATGATCTATATTGTGTTATTTTACCTATTAAGGGTGATTTTACACAATGGGATAAAAATAATCATATTTTTCAAAATTGTTGATGTCCTGGAAGATAATCGATTTTTCTCTGTTACTCGTGATAGTTTTTGTGGAATTTTATAAGAACAAAAAAAATATGACTTCATTACCTGATTATATTGTTACTTAATGTCCAATAAAAGACACCGATAAAATTAGTTACGGTTATTTTCCTTCTATAATATATTTAAAATGTTTTTTTAAACCATTTTTAAAATAAAAAGTATATTATTTAATCCTTTAAGTAAGTGTTATATAAGGGAAAATAATAAATTATATAGAAAATATACACCTTTGATTCATCCTACACTACAAAGGGAAATGAAAAATCCATGATTTGATTCAAATGATCACATAAGTGAGGGAGAGGAAATATTATCTATTTATATTCTACTAATTGAAATTAATAAAGTAGAACATAAATAAGAATATAAATAGTTTGGGAAAAAATTAGAATATAAATTAGAGTACAAAATTTTATATATTGATCCAACCATTGAAAAATATTTCCATATAAAAGTGGATATTTTTAGTTAAACTCTTATTTAATTAAGGTAGGTCTAAAATACAAACAATGTAAAACCTATATATTTTATAATATATTTTATATTTAAAAAATAAAATGTGACTGATATATTTTGAATAAAAAATAAAAGAAACTATATAACTAATTAATAAAAATTATAAAATAAATCATATCATATGGTTTTAAAATTTAATATAAATTTTCAAAAATAAATTACATTTCCCTTATGATATATTATTAATTCTCAATAACGTTTTTTGAAATATTTTTTTATGAGGATTTTTTTTCAATTTGTGTTATTTAAAATAAAGAGTATTAAAATTATGGAAATGATTTTTTTACATGTATGAATTTATTTTTTCGGTTATAAATTGGTTATTAGTAAAAACATAAAAATGTTAAGGTAAAATGATTTATGTTTTTTGAGAAAAAAGATTTTTTACATATAATGTGTTTTTATATTAGTAAAGTAAACCATTAAATTTTAAATAATGATTTAAATATAATTAAAAAATATTTTACTCAATAAAATATTTTACCATTATAATAATGTTTTTATAATTAATGTAACTAGAATAAAATTACTATTATGCTTAATGTAGTTTTTCTATAAAAATTGTTTTTAGGCATTTTGTGTACGAATATTTGAAAGAATTTATTTCCCATATTGGAATTTAATATTTTAAAATGGATTAAAAATATATAATTTATATAATTTATTTTATTTAATAATATCAACTTAATTTTTTTCAAAATAAATAGTGATCATTGAAAATGATTAACACCTCTATAAAGGTGAAAATGATAAAATACGGTTAAAATTATGCGATAACTCATCAAATCTCTCAAAATAATGAATTAATCACTTTATAGGCATGTATTTATTTTACCATAACCATAAATTTAAAAATATATCAATTTCTTCACTTTATTTTGATTGTGACACTTATATTATTTTATATAAATTATAATTATAAAATATTACACTATTTCTTTTAATATCTCTAATATGTTTTTATAAGAATAAAAATATTTTATGAATTATATATGGTTTTATTGAATATAAATAAATAATTTTGGTGATTTTTGTAATGTAATAATTATCTACAACACTTACACATCACAGATGTAGCACATGTGTAAGTTGTTTAAAAATCAAAGCAAAAAGTTTGAAAATAAAATTAAAAGTGATGTTTTTGGATACGTTACACTTTTTCATGATTTTAAAATTTAATAATTAATGGTAAATAATTTTATAAACGTTATAATTCTATCTCCATGGTAATCATGATGTTTTGTATGGTAAATTATGTGAATACTCAAAAATAATGAATTTACTGATATTTTATGTCAAAAAATATTTAATTAATTATTTTAAAATAACTTAAATTTCATACCATGACAAGTTTATGGGAAATGGTCTATAATATCATCAATATTACACTGATTATCCAATATAACTTTTATTATGACATTATTGACACTCAAACATAATGTATTTGGTTACCACTATTTTAGTGAAAAGGGATAAAGAGGGGGGTTAAAAAATAGATAGGGTTCAAAATTACACCCAACATGTCTAAATATTACTGATTGAATTTTTTTAACCATTTCCCAAATTTCATTGAATATATTGTTCTATGATCTATTTTACAATATTTAGATGCATATTATATATTATCATTTCATATATTTAAAAAATCAATGCACCTTTCTTTTAAAAGGGAAAGCCTTTCCCTATATACTACAAACATTTTTGAGAAACATGTATGGAAATATACTCACCCAAAACCATTATAATATTCTCTATAAAAATTATATAGTTTTTAGTCATCTTAAAAGAAAAATACAAGGGTACTTGAGAATCAATCCAAATGAGGGTTCTCATAGAAGATGTAATCTTATTCATGGGATTCATTGAGATTTATTTCTTATTTTACCTCCTACAAATATTATTTAACCATATTAACATAGTTAAATCAATAAAATTATATTTCTTAACTGTTATTATGACAATAAAATTATTATTATATATTTATCATCCATCATATGGAAAAATCCAAATATTGTTGTGCATATTTATTAATTACTTTCTATATGACCGACATGTTTTTATTAAACATCACTATCATTCATGGTTGGTTATAAAGATAGATTTAATGATTATATATTATGTTTAAAAAATTATTATGATTCTTTAATGATAAAATATTTTCTATGTTTTTTACCCTACCATCCATTATATGGCAATTATATCACTCATACATACATGGGGATTACCATCACCATAAAGCGATATGATTTATTTTAAATTTCATCTTTAAATGGAATTTCAAAAAGAATTATTTAACAATTATATATGATATGTATGATAAAATTTTTATTTCATAATGGTTAATTACTATTTACCTTTCATTATTTACATCCATCAAAATGCTTCAACATCACTCATATATACGCACATAATGTCATCTCCATGAAGAGATGTAATTGATTTCTCATCACCATATTATATGAATTTTTATAAAAGTGTGTATAATGTTTAAATATTAAATATATTCCATTATTAAAATTTTGGAGATTACAAAAACATTACAATGGTGGAATTCATGAAACCACTCTACCAAGACATGTGTGAAAAATGGAATAGTAAACACGCAAAATGATGATTTAATGAAAAAACAATAATAAAAAGGAAATAATATGTTATAAGTCAATAAAATATAGAATTTTAAGTATGATTACATTTATGTTGTATATTTATAATAAAACTAAATTTATTATATATTAGGTTAATATCACATATGAATAAATTTGATACTTGATGTAAGGGTTTCTAGTCTAATTTGTTTCTATCAGACATATTTCCTATTCACGACTTATTTATATTTCATATTGTATATAATACCCATTAATGAGTTTTATGGTTCATTTCATGATAACTAATTTTATTTACAAATCCATCTATGTTTAACTCATTCATGAGGTTTTCATTTATATATTACAAAAAAACGATAAGGATTCTTTATCCCAATATTTTTTTATTGGGTAATAATTCTTGTTATGAAGATATTATTTTATATATAGTGTATATTATACCCCTTTTACATTTATATCATGTGTATATTGATATTATTTTTATTTAAATTTTCATTTTAAGTAATTTTAGTCAATTGGAATATGAATCATCAATTTTCAAAGCGGTAAGGGTTTATGTTACAATCTCATTTCTTTTCAAGATTGCCTATGTTAAATTTCCATTAAGAAAAATTATATGATACTTATACTTTTAAAACTATATATTTTCTTATTATATAGTTATTTATATAAATCTAATTTATTGATAACATTTATATCTCTTTGGTACTAAAAATGTTTAATAATTCTTTTTATAAAGAGTCACCCTTATTTATTTATTTTGGTTTAAGGTCCTTTTCCCCCTTATTAGTGTTCTTAGAAAGGTTTTATGTGAGACTTTATATATATTTAAATATTAATAGTAATTATTTTTAAAAAATTATACATCACTTAATAATTTTTTAAATAAATATTCTCAAATGTTTTTCATATAACACTCTTTTTTTTTACAAAAAATGAGAAGCAAGTGTTCATTTATAAAATATACAGAGTGAAGAAAAATATCATGCCATTATGTATATTATTTTATTTAAATATTCCTTTGCAATCATACATGGATACATTCGATGAAAAAAATCTTAATATTGTACTATTTTAAAATTTCAAAGTATACCAATAGAAGTGGATATTTTCCTATTTATCATTGAAATGTTCAAATGCACTTTTTGAGGTATTTATCATTTATGGGAAAAAAAATTATGTTCTTTATGCTTCCATGGGGATATGATCTTACGATAAAATCCAATTTCATACCAATTACATATTATGATGATGATGTTTTAATGATGATTATATGAATATCATTACTTTCCCATGAGTTAATTAAGATATGATAAAAACATTAGGCAACCCATTTAGTTTTTATAAGTTTATCTTGTTTTGAAGGAAATGATGATTTTTTTTCTAAAAGTTTTATTATGATTTCAAAAATGTATGTACTTTATTAATGTTAGGGTTCTTTCAAATTATTTATAACTATTGGTGATACTGATATTTATCATGATTATAGGTGATGCTGGTATATCTCTTTAATGCATTGGTTACTATGTATGATTTAATTGGATGAATGTTGCTCCTAAGTGATGATAAATATTACCAAATATATGTAACTCCAAATAGAAAATTAAGTTAAATTGAAATAACTTCCTCTCATTCTAATATTGTAATTATATTGTTTATGTGATTTTATGATTAATTTATTATGTCTAAATAAAATGACATGGTTTCCAGTTTCTTGTTATGAGTTTTAAAGGTTCCTCTAAACAATGTGTTTTTACATGGATCATGGTTCTTTTCATGTCCTATGTTAAATATTTTTATCAAGAATCTTGTTTTACAACCATGGAATGTATGGGTATGAATCATCTTAAGTTATTCTTGGGAACTATTGTTATTCTCTTATACCCTTATTCTTATATTATGCTTATTTATGATAATCAATTGATATCTTCTATATTTACCTTTACTAAGTATTTGATCTCACCTATTCTTATATTTCCCTATCCAAATGTTATGAAGGATTATATTATGTATGATATTTCTATAAGTGTATCATGTTTGAAAAATTTAAAGGGATATATTAATGTATTCATATGTATTAATAATATTTTTGGTATTATTAGAAAAATAAAAATTATATGAGAAATATTTTATTTTACCTAACAAAATTTTACAAATTCTCTATAACTCCAAACCGAGAATGAATAATGTTTGTCTATGAACTAGTGTTGCATTTTGATTTTGTAACTATGGATGTTTGAAATTGACCCATTTCATTTGGTATTAATTATATTTCTAAATAATATGTATTTAATACTAGATCTATGTGTACTAGTTTCAGGTTGTCTCTGTTTCACCAAAGTATGGTATATAAAACATTATAGGTAATAGAGTTATCAAATGGGCGAAATTTAAGAGTTATGTAAACCATTATGGTTTTAACATTTTAAATATGGAAATATGTTTAAAGGAGTATATATATATATGTATATATATATTGTTTTGAGGTTTTATGTTATGATATTTTAAGTTTATTAACAAAATTTTGGTAAATTATTATTTAGTTTTATTACAACATTTTGGTATATGTAACCCATAGTTTTAGAATGTAATTTCATGTAAGATAATGAACTTTCTAGTGACGAATCATGCTAATTTTTAGGTATTATTTTACCATCCTATTTATTATACCATGTTTGGAATTTTATTTGGGGTGATTTTAGCTAAATTTAGGGAAATTTGGAAGGCCATGAAACTGTACATAGATAATGAATGGTGAATGAAAATATGTACTTTTCCCTTGGAACATTTTCACGGTTTTTGTAAACCATAGGAGGTAGATTATATTTTGACCCGACCATATAGGTAGCCTCCCAAAAGTGTGCACCACAATACAGTGGGGGCTTACATGGTAAGAATGAAGTTTGTTAATCCATGCACCAAATATGATAAAACATGCACCCCTTGAATTGGGGCGTATAGTTAAGATGAAAATTTTATATAAATATGAATCTCAACCCAGGAAACTGTGCATCTCCACCCAATAAATTGTGTGCATGGGATTTTAAACCCGTGAATAATTATTCTAAAATTCCCAAACGACTAGTTATTAACCCTAATCTCCCAAGATTAACAGAATACATTTTCATTAAATCTTGGATACTTTAAATTTGATTGTATAGATCCTAAAACTCTTCCTAGTGTGAATAAAATATTCAGTGAAAGAAATTTATGTCTCATCTAGTTTACATCATAGACTTTCTCATCATTGTAACTTTTTTTCATTCAAAATCAAATTGAGGGTCCCAATTGGGTGGGCATTCATCAACTATCTTTTGGTTGGATTTCTAAATTAAAATTCCAATAGTACAGAATATATTTTGGTGTATATAATTGTCTAATTTTAATTTCCATTTCATGTATTTCATTTTCAATTGATTTTTTTATTTATTTCCTTTAGATTGTGAAACAATTCACGTATCCCGTTGGACCTAATGATGATTATGAGACTTTACAAGAATTTAAATCCATGAGTAATTCCAATATAATTAAAATAGAGGTTTAGGAATTGAAAAAATGATAATAATGGGATGATGAAATTGGTTTAATAACATTTTAAGTAATTATTTGATAAATTGTTTATGATTGTGGAACCATGATATGTGATAGTTTTGAAAGATATAAAAAATGTTTTGTGGGACAAGGACTACTAATCCAAATACCCATGGGGTTCTATACTATTTATCTAGGACCCCAATAGATATATATATTTTCATCTGAACAATTGGTTGTGGGAAAGGGATTATTTCTTCAAATATCCATGGGGTTCCAAACCGGGACTCTAGGACCCCAATGTATGAATATTATATAAGAATTAAATGATCAATTATATTCCATGAAAGAATGATATGAGAAATTCCTATGTGGTATGACTCATAATTTTTCATGGGCTACTGCAAGTATGATTCATTCGGGTGTCAATGTGAACCTAGGTCCTATGTGGTTAATTAAAGAATATTTAATTTGTAATTTTATAATTTTATTATTTTAAATTTATTATTTACACAACTGTATACACTTACATAGAATGGATATTGATTTAGATTTTAGTATTGGTGGTCTACTGATTTGTACTCACACCCAACTCAGGCAACATGATTGGTTTCTAACAATACTTCATGCATGCAGGATATGAGAAGGTTAAGACCACTATGATAGATGTATGAGTTGGGATTCAGTTTTAGTGAAACATTATTTATAAATTTAGAAATTTCATAGTTTTTGTATAATACATAAGAATTATACAAAAATGTTCCCAATGACTGTAGTTGGTATGGTGCCTTTGGAAACATGGAAATATAACACTGGTACATAGGTGAGATACATTATCGTCCACTAGGTTCTTCACAACTCTAACTATTATTAGACACATCAAACATAATACATATCTTCATTACATGGGGAAGGAAACATATAAATGGGTGATCTCAAATGATCGATAATGGTAGACATGGAAGACATGTAAGAATAAACATGGGAATAAGTGTATGAGACCATCATCATGAAAATAGAAGATCATACCCTGCATATCAAAGATAATATATATAAATCATGGCATAAATAATTAAATTTAAAAAGACATGAATCAAGTGAAGGTAAATTAAATAAGCTATAAAATCATAACAAATGAGAAATACATGGAATGTTTTTAACACATAGGTATGTATTGATTTTCATAGTATCAAAGGCATCAATGCCAATACCATTTTAGTTGACGAAGTCATTAAATTAACCAGGTAACCCCCATTACAGTCATGTATTACTGAACTGAGTTACCCTAGTTCCATCCCTATATTCCTGAACTGAGTAACCCCCATTAATTCCCTATATTACTAAATTGAGTAACCCTTATTCCTGCCCGGTTTTACCAAAACCGAGTGACCCTCGTTCCAGCCCTATTTTTCTAAACTGAGTAATCCCCATTACAGTCTTGAATTATTGAATCGAGTAACCCTCGTTCCACCCCTATTTTATGTCACGAGATATAAAACATTACCCAATTCATTGGAGAACGATATAGGTCCCACCCTTCATATAATGATATCATACATACATTTTCCACAAGATCATAAATTGTTATATCAGAACCCATAAAATTAAATGGGTATCAAAAACATGAAAAAAAATCATAACCTGTGGAAACATATGAGTTTCATAATCATTTCATTATAAATATAACCCGTGAAAGGAAGCAGGTTTCAAATTCATATAACCTGTTAAAGAGAAACAAATTCCATAAACATATATCCCATTAAGTTGAAATTAGTTTCATATACACCATTACATTAAGCATAACCCAGTCATAGAACGAATACGAATTCAACCTTAAGATCATTTCTTAGAAAGTTATGAGTAACATCAATGGATGTCATCTTAGTTGTTAAATAATATTTAATTGTCTTTCAAAAACATTTCTTGAGTAAAATATCATTTTTTGAATGAAATATTATTTTAAAAACATAAAACCATTTGAAAATCATTTTCATTGAAATATATTTGAAAAAATATAAAGAATACTTGAATCATTTTAATTCCATTTTCCTTTAAAATATATATAATAACATTTAAAACATTTTTTAAACTTATTTCATTTAAAACACATTTAAAAATATTATAGAAAGATTAAAAAAATTTAAAATAATTTAATTAAAAATACTTTAAAAACATTTATAGAAAGTTTGAAAATGATTTGAAAATCATGTCTTTGAAAATTATTTGAAAACATATAAAGGAAGATTTGAAAAAATAAAACATTTTTAAAACACATTACCCTAGAAAAGTATATTCAAGGATCTTTTGAAAAAAAATTTGAAAACATTGTTGTTGAATACAATGGATTAATGACCGAAGAGAGAGACAGCCTGATTTTATTAAAATCATTATCTAATGTTCCAAAGAGTGAAGAAAATGGTAAAAAAAAAGATATCTTGAATACATATAGGATTGGGAAACCCTTGAATATTATTGAGATATTTCATTAAAGAAAACATAAACGTAGACATTCTCAAAAAATGATAAAATTGTCTAAATGAACTCTTATAACTTTATTACATGGGATCATAATCTCCAAGTAAGAAAATTAAATTACATGAAGATTGATAAATCAATAAAATAAGGATATTCATGATATAAATTTTACAATGGATGTATATACACTTCCAAAAAATGTATTTAGGTTCATAACAAAACATTTGTCTCAAAGAAGGAAAATTGAGACAAAAAAGTTTTATCGATTTGGTAATGTTTGAATGTTAAACCCCCTAAAAGAGGGATCATATAATGGATATGTAAATAACCATAAATTTATTTATAATATAAATATAATTAAATAATTTTCAGTAAATAAACCAAAAAAAATTAAGGATTGGTGATTATAACTTTAATCTCAAAAAAATTAAATATAAGATGAAATCCCCCTTACCTGGGGTCTTGAATCTCTCTGTAATCGTACAAGGTTACTGTATAAAAAATATATGTTTATTATAGATATTTTAAATAAGATTATAATTATTCATAATACCATATATGTATTTAATTTGACATTGCATTCCTCTCTTGTTAACAATCCTATGTTTTGTTTTTACTTCGGGTAATATTTTCATTGTTCTTCGCATGTGTCTTAATTTGTCCTATCACTAGTCCTTATACTTATATCCTAACTAAATAATGAATATCATGATATAAATATCAGTTATATCTATTATATTAATATGAAAATAATATATATCATATATAAGTACTAAATGGAATACAACATTCATGAAGACGGTAAGACGTACGTATGCATGAACGTTGTTTCCTTTTTATTATAGTATTAAAAGAAATTATGTAAATGAACAATGTATATATATGTATGAATTAGTAAAAATAAATAATTATTAAATTTTAATTAATATATCATACATATAATATATGTTTGTTAAACTCATCCTTAATACATCCAATGTGATTTTTGAACAAATCACATCGCTTTGAAGGGGTGGTAGCCCACACTTCCTCAAACAAGATTATCATATTAACACAAAATGGATGGTAAAAAGATGAGTGTTGTAGAAGGAATAGAAATACAAAATGAAATTATAAATATAACATATTACATATATAAATGAATTTTCCATCATAATTTCCACCATTATGGGTGGTAAAGGAGAAATGAAGAATCATCATTTTGTGAGATAGTAGTTCATTGTACAGAAAAAACAGTATGTTCAACATTCATTAGAAGGAGGTGTGTGTATGTGTAGGTCAGAAACATTTCAGAAAAAAATACAAGTATATTTAAGATACTATTTTATCACACAATAATCTAATATATATATTGTATTGGTGGATAATTCAAATAAAGAAAATGAGCTAGAAAGAAGACATTACCTTTAAATCTGGTAACTCCTTTTGGTTTTTGCCCAAAGGATTCATTAAGATGGTTTCTGCCAAAAGGGAGTCTTCAAAGTCAAAAGTATGATTCATGGGAGGCTTCATTGGTATATATTCTACTAATATAAAACGTTTTGAGATGTGTGAGGAATGGGTGGAGGTGGTGGCCTTTTATAGGGAAGGACAAGGACCCACAATGAATTTTTATAAACAAATTAGTTGTGCACTTATTAGTACTTAAATAATGTCTTAGAAAAACAAAAAAACTATTGAATAGAAGGTCTTTGGCCGAAATAAGTAAACCTAATGGGTTTTTATAAGTTTCTAGGTAGTTTTGGAAAATAATTATAAGGTTTATTCCCAAAATAATCTTAACATGGTTTTAACTAATATGATTAATTTTAATCACTTTTTTTAATCGTTTAAAAAAAAATTTAACATGTTATCATTATAATCTAAATATTTTACAAAATACAATGGTGTATGTGGGATTTTTTTAAACTCTCTTCATTGAATTAGAAAAATTAAGATTAATTTTAATCCTTCAAATGGGATGAAATAACAAGGTTTAAAATTATGAAAAAGGTCAAAAAGGTGGTTATGATTTTATATTTTGTATCAATGTGGAATTTATTTTAATGAATTTAGTTGTACTATTAGATGGAATATTTGTCTAATTTTACTTTAATATTAATTTATAATAGCATTTACCATTAATAATTAATTATAAAAAGCGAGTTTTTACCAGAAAGCAGTATTTTTCACTCTTAATCCAACATTGATGTTTGTCAAAAAAATCCAAAAAATTCACCTTAATGTAATTTCAAAACTATCAATTTAAAAATGAAAATTATTTTATAATATTCAACATTTAAATGTTTCTATTTATTCATTATGAAAAGTGGTTCAGTCAAATAAGCAATTCGTTTAAATATAAAAAAACATTATACAAAATCATAAGTTTTATTTATATTAAAAAATTATAAAAAATTATGAAAAGTATTTATTAATATTCATATTACTATGTTTAAATACTCGGTTATAATTATCTTATTTAAATAATTAAAATAATAAAAAGAGATATTTTTTATAAAATCAATTTTTTTGTATTGTACGCCAAGTCGGGGTTGCGTGGAACGTATACCAAGTTGGTGTTTCATGGAACATATGCTAAGTTGGTTTTGCGTGTAACATGTACTATGTTAGTTCTATTTGAAATTAATATTTGAAATAGTTCATTTAAATATATAAATGAAAATTTAAATTATATTTAAAAAAATAGGTCTATAAAAACTCGGGGTGTTACATTCTACCCACCATAAAATGAATTTCTCACGTGAAATTCACCACATGGGTAAAAACACATGAGGATAATTTTGATGAATCGTATCCTCATTTTCCCACATAACTTATTATAACTATTGATTTCTCCAAAAAAACCCTTTACCTGGTTAGTGGTCTTGTTTGATAGAACATTTCCAACTAGTCAAGAATTTCAAGAATTTTCTCTTTATAAGAAAGATCATACTCTAGCAGTATGACATCTGTGTTATGTGCACGTGAATGGTCATGTTTGTTCATCCTCAAGATTTATATATGGAACACATCCTATACATTATAAATATTTGGATGAAGATCCAAGCGATATACTTCTATCCTGATACGAAAAACAATTTCGAATGAGTTAGTATACATTGGGATTATTTTCCCCTTCTTCCCAAATCTTGTAACTTTTTTCCAGGGTGAGATTCATAAAAGCACCTTTTTTACTATTTCAAATTTGTGATCATACTAATAGTAATCATCATAACATTATTCCACGTTTGGAATCATAAATACACCATTTTTCGTACTTCAAATCCAGATCATGCCAACTGTTATCAGCATAATGTTATTGCCTGCTTTGAGCTCTCTTGATATGCTACTAAATGGTTCTAACATTGTCAACCATTTATTCAGAAATCTCAGGACCTAATATAATTTTTTCTAACCTTATCCCAACATGTTGGAGCTCTACATTTCTTCCCATATAGGGCTTTATAATGTTTCATCTAATTTTTTTATTGAAATATATTGTTATAAAAAAATTCAACAATAGGAAGGTGTTGATCGCAACCCCCTTTGAAATATAGAGAACAAGATCTCAAAATATCCTCTAGTGTTCGATTGTTTTTTCAAAATGCATGTCTTTTTGAGGATGAAAGTAAGGCTGGAACTCAATTCTGTATCACGTGATTTCTAAAGACTTCAGCAGAACATTGAGGTAAATCTTGGATCCCAATATGATTCAATGGAATGTGGTACTCCATGAAAACATGCCACTTCCATAATGTATATTATATAAATCTAATCAAGAGACAAATCTTCTTTGATAGCAACGTAGTGTGTTGACTCAGTAATGCGGCCAACTACTCTCCATATAGCATTAAACAATTTAGAGTTTCTAGGTAGTAAGATGACAATATCTAGAGTGATTTTATCCCATTTCCATTATTGTATTGGTAATGGATGAAAAATACCATTAGAAATTTTTCTTTTAGCCTTAACTTGCTGGCAGACCAACCATCAAGAGACAAACATTTTGATATCTCTTTTAAATCCATCCCACTAGAAGTATTCCATCAAGTACTTATACTTCTAATACTTGTTGGATTAATAGAGGATTATTAATTATGATTTTACTCTAATAGCTCCTTCTTAAAATATGGTTTTGAAGGAACATAGGAATATTTATAGATACCTGTCATTCTATCCTAATCAAGGTTAAACTCGGGAACATTGCCAAACTTCTTTTTCAGCTCCTCCTATTCCTTCTGCACCTCCTTAATCTTTACATGGTTAGAGAAATGAAAAATTATATGATAAAAATAATATTTTTACCCTACTTTTGGATTTCTAGATCTATATTTTTAAAATTCAGAAATATTGTATCTTTTTTGATCCTCATGAAATATAATCTAGCTTGATCATTCTGACTGAAATAATTGGACACCTTATTCACTTTCCCACAGTGGTAATGTATTGAGAAGTTATAGTCCATTATCAAATATAACCATATTCTCTATTGAATGTTCACGTCCTTTTCTGTGAATATATATTTTAGAATTTTTGATATGTATATATATAATACATTTCACCATAAACATAATGCCCTTATATATTTAATGAAAATATTACCACCACTAACTCAAATCATGAGTTGGGTAATGTTTTTCATGAATCTTAAACTATCATGAGGTATAGGCTATACCAATGTTATTTTTCATTAGAACATATTCCAATCCATTATTCAACGCATCACTATAGATTAAAAACCTTTCT
The DNA here is from genome assembly GCA_963277665.1 of Viscum album. Classification (NCBI taxonomy): domain Eukaryota; kingdom Viridiplantae; phylum Streptophyta; class Magnoliopsida; order Santalales; family Viscaceae; genus Viscum; species Viscum album. Next base: position 153,556,644 of record OY728163.1, read on the forward strand.
CCACTTCACGGTAATGTAAGTATAGGTTCACTAACCAACCTTCTCTTCAGTTAAATGAAACTTTCCACACATTCATCTTTCCAATAGAACTTCACTCCCTTCTGATATAAAATGGACAATGGATTAGATATTCATGAAAAATTCTCCACAAATCATCGATAATATCTAGCTAAACCTACAATGCAATGGATCTCATTCACCATTTTTGGTCTAGGATAGCTTTCAATAGCCTCCATCATAGATGGACCAACAATTATACCATCTATTGAGATTATGTTACACAAAAATGCTACCTTTTTAGCCCAAATTCACCCTTTTAATTTTTTTTATGTATATTCTCTTTCGTTATGGTCATCAAAACAAATATCACGTCATATTCATGTTAATACTTTCTCCTTTAATAGATAATAATATCAACTATAAAGACTACCAAAAACATATCGAGGTTACCTCTAAACACTCTATTCAATAAATCAATGATTGTAGGAGGGACATTATTTAGACCGAAATTCATCACTATATATTCATAGTTCCATACATTGTATAGAATTTCGTCTTAGGTATAGCCTCTTTCTTTCCCCTCTATTGATGATTTCATAATGCAGGGAAATCTTTGAAAAGAATTGAGCTCTGCACAGGTGATCAAAAAATTCATGAATATATGGAAGAGGATACGTGATCTTGATTGTGATTATATTCAACTACAAATAATCATTGTAGAGTTTTATTGATCCATATTTCTTATTCACAATAAGAAATAGTTCACCACAAGGTTAAACACTTGGACTAATGAATCCATTATCATGGGTTTCGTTGAGTTTCTTCTTCATTTCGTATAACTCAATCCGGGCCATTCTATAAGGAGTCTTTGTAATTGCTGTGGTTATAGGTATATGTTCTATTGAAAACTCAGCTTCATGTTTTTTGGAAGACTAGGAATTTCATCCATAAATACATCCACAAAATCCCAAACAACATGCATATCATATATATTAATCTTCTCCTTAACCATTTAAGATAAACAACCCTTTTTAATGGTAATTCAGAACCATACATTGGATGTAACCTCCATTGGAATTTAATACTTGTAGTCACATTGATGTATGATCATAGGAAGGTTTGAAATAACAAGAGTAATTTACCTTACTTGAAAATTGATGTGGGATTTGTGTAGATAAATCCAATACAAGAGTAATATTACATGGAATTTAACTAAAGGAATAATGAAAAGATGTGTTTGAAGCACATTTTCACGAACATCACCTAGAGATGAATCATTAACATGAGATGCAATCATCCTACCATTATGGGTTTTCAATACTAATTGAACTTATAATTGTTTTGGAGGAATCACTATACCCCTAGAAAACTCATAATACATGACAGACTGGGTAGATCTAGAATAAAACAAGACATTAGCAGTTCTATACTGGATGGTAAGGGTACATTTCATCACGTCGTTAGCACACCCCTCATCAGATATAGTGATTTCATGAGATACATCTTATCTCTATGATTATGTGGTTTAATGAATCTATCATCATCACCAAACATAAGGTTTGGGAAATGTTTAGCATAATTCCCTCCTCCACACACATGAATAAAGGAATCACGAGAGGTGCATTCTAAGTGGATTTTTCCAAATCATGATTTGATTCAACTTCATTGCATCACCTCTGTAATAAATTTCATGATGTCCTTACCATATACAATAAAAATTTTATTATACCCCCTTAAGACAATTTACATCATGCTTCTTCACACACATAGAGCATAATGGAATGTTTATCCTCTTTTCTCCATGGTTCTTAGAGTTTCTTCTGAATGCCATCTTCCTCACCTTTTCAAAGACATGAAATTGATATGTGACTCCCAAAACCATTTCAACCTTGATATCACAACTCCAAATATCTTCATAGCTTCTAAAGACTCTTGTAGACAATTCCCTTAAAATACATAGATTTAAAACATGAAATAATATATCCACTTTACTATTGGGTTGGATAATAATTCTTAAAGCGTACCTCGCAAGTCTCATGAAGTTATCCTCATAGGTACAAAAAAAATCATCATCCCTTTATTTAAACTAAAGGAAATCTTTCTCCATCTTAGTATGAACATATCGAGGAAAGAAATTTTTGAAAAAAATAAATCAACTCATCCCAAACCATGCATTCAATATAACATCCCAAACATTCATTAATGAAAATTCGTCTTGATCTGATTAAAATTCTCATTATGTATATTTTTTATATAAATTTAATCTTCATTGGTTTTATTTTTTTGTATTTCAAAATACCATTAATAATTGTGACCATTTCTAATATAGTCGTTTAATAGTGATCGCCTGATTAGTTTAAATATAGGGCTTTAATGGATACAATTTACTCAGAAAAAGGAAGAGATGGACTCATACAGTATACATTCTCTATAAAAATCCCATTTTTTGGAGCTCGGAATGGAGGTTCCATCGTTAATATTCTTTTTTTACTAATCCCATGACGAGCTTTAACATGTTGAGGTTTAGTGGAACCGACTACGGGAGAAATGAAAGTTAATAGAGATTACCACCCGAGTGATGTTATTCGAGCCACCCCAAGAGTCTGTCACCATCACACACCCTAACATTCATTCATATGCAGGTATTATAAGGGTTTATTTAATATGACCCTAGCACTATGACTATGTACAATATTCTTTTATAGATAATATTCATTCTTTTTATTGTTACTTTGTAAAGAGTTTTTAAAGCTCATAGAGTATTTTTAGTTAATATTAAACTAAGAAAAATGTTTTTTAAAATTAATGGATCTATTATTTAGATAATATCTTAATATAATAATATTTTTATTGAATTAATTTTTTTTAATATTTAAATTGTCATATAATTTTATGAATGCAATTGTAATTTTTATTAAGGTTTGAAAGCGGTATTTGTCCAAACACCTGAATTTTCGATAAATGCTGGTATTTATTTTAAATGTAAAAATTCACATATTTAGAAAATTATTTAGATAAAATGAATATTATTTTTGGAATCAGGACGTCAAAATTATCCATTAGTGAATTTTTCATAATTTTCTAAGACAAACGAATTTTTGGCTAAAAATTAAATACCGTTTAAATATATAATGTGATTTATGATATCATAATGACCCATTCGTGATTTAATAATATTATATAAACATTATATTTGGACAATATATGTTTTAATATTAATGTAATGTAATTTTTGTTTTGTTTGATTTATTTTACAAAGCATTCGTGGAATCTTCATGGATTATAAAACATTTTGTCTTTTTAAATTGTTTTCTATGAGAGTGTGACTCACCTCCACAGAAGAAACCCTATTATTTTAAGAAGTTAAGGCATTGGAATTATAAGATATTTTTTTTCACCCCCCTTTGACAAAAAACTTGGGAAAACCATGGGCTGGTTTTTGGTTTTGATTAGTTTAATTTATGGTGACGCAAACCTTAATAATAAAGAATTCCCTCTCTATTCCAATATAAACCCACCCATGCTCACACATCCTCTTCAGTAAAAGCCTTTTCAGTTCATCAAACCTCTTAAATACCCTCTCTAGATTCCTACCAAGGATCCTCAAGCTCCAATCAATCTTCTCTCAATCCCCTCCCAAGCCTTTGGGATTATACTTCCAAGTAAGGGATTTCTTCCTTTCTCATTTTTGTCAAATTTTCTTTATGTTGTTATGTCATTTTATTTTCTATTAAAAATGTTTAGGTATTATTTATAACCTCCTTCATACTTCCCTCTTTATGTTTGGATTATGGGATACCCCTTTATCTTTCATTAATATCTCCCATGTACATCTGTTACCACACTGAAATTCTGTGAAGGATTTCTCTCTCCTCTTTTTTCATCAAAGTAATTATTTAGTATTATTCTTCTAAATTCCATTATTTTTTTGGTAAATGTAAATATATTACCCTATTAATTTCTATTTCTTTACATATTATGAGACACCCATTTCTCTCTCATCAACCATTTTCATGAATCTTTCTGTCACGTCATTATGCGGCAGAAATTGCACCACATTTTTCCAAGCCAAGATCATTGTGTAGTGAATACCATACCCATGTATCTATCAAGAGTATTCAACTTTATGCACATAAAAATATTGAATGGTAATTTAATATATTTATTCCACGTTTCTTAGTCATGGAATAACTTATGATGTTGATTGATTCCATGTAATATGATCCATGTGGCACACTTATGCATGAAATGAAATGTTTAAAAAGGGTGCACCTTGATAGCGCTCCAATGCATTGGGTAAAGTATAGTATCATGATACATCTTGTTCAATGAGTGATTAATCATGATAATTCATGTGAAACAAGGGTTTACCTATGCTTCATTTGCAATGAAGTCTTACACATGCTCCATTTTCAAAGAGCCTTGGCTCATGAAAATTCCATGTTAAGTGTTGTTGCAACATTTCCATGTCATGATTATCATGAATTATCATGCCATTATGTTCATGTTTCTCTTGTGATCTCTTGATATGCCTATTTTTTATCATGTATTGTATTCCTCATGTTATTCCATGTTTATTCCCTTACTACGCTTTATAGCTCACCCTTTTCTTATGCATGTCTTCAGGTTATCCCATGCAATGCTATGTATGAGAGAATATAGTGGTCATGTAAAGGAAGTTATCAACATAGATGTTGTATTTCTTGTTTTATAGATAATAAATCAGGTTTAAGTGTGTAATAAAGATAATGGTTGTCCTAGTTGTTATCAGAGAGAGGATTAGTTATTTTTGGGATTAGGATTAGAAAACCCTAGTTAAAGCCTTAGGGATAAGAATAGGTATAATAAAAACATCCCAATGTTTTGGTGAGTATTGAGTATGTGGTTTATCAAGCAAATACATCCCTATCTGGATACGAACAGGTTGAGGCATCTCTGGCACAGATGCACCTCAGGGTGAAAACCCCGACAAGGAGTTTCAAGTTTGACCTAGGGTATCCTGGTACATGAAAACATGCCTTTCTACACTCTTTTTTATGGCACTCCCAGGGGATTTTCTTTGGTAAATTCACAATCTTGGTATGAACCCTTATTAAAGGAATTAGAATAATTCCCCTAACAATATAGGTTAGATAGTAGATCATAAATATGATTGATTGAATCCTATGGATTCATAAGTTATATAAATAAAAGTTATATATAAGTCATCGGTTTTGTACTTGTATTACCCTTTATGTGTTACCCCTAACATTCCTTTTATTCCAGCCAATGGCTGGTAATAGGAGGACCCGGGCTAACAACCAATGTGAAGATCAATGTGATGACTGTTCTAATGAGATTCCCAATCTGATGGGAACAGGAGTCGTGAACATTATCATAATTATCCCTCAGTTAACTAATGCTTTCAATAGAAACATGGGTCAATAGGAATGTTCAACCCCCCTAAGAAAGAATAAGTAGCTATCGAGAGCTTCACGAGACAAATGCCTCCTACATTTAATGTATCATCTGATCCCTCAATCATCAAACAATGTATCAACTCCATTGAAAATATATTCTCCATCCTTCAATGTTCCGAACAAAAGAAGGTTATTCTGGATGCTTATCGTACAGAGGTTGAAGACGATCAATGGTGGACATTGATAAAAAATACGAAGCCTGACGAGGAGATTGAGGCGTTGGAATGGAAGGATTTCTGGAAGATGTTTTCTGATAAATATTTTTTTCACACCCTACAGCATAAGATGGAAAGGGACTTCCATGCCGTCATAAATAACGACGATGAATCTATCAATGTTTATGAGGGAAACTTTACAAGTATTACGTGATACGCTTCCAGCTTGGTTGTTACCCCCGATTACAAGGTTGACCTCTTCTTTGGTAGGATGAAACCTATCCTATAGAAAATTCTAGCAATACATGATTTCGATAGCTATGAGGAAATTGCATGATGTGCCCTCATGGTCAAAATGGAGATCAGATAATCTCAGGGGTATCATGGGGATAAAAATCGTAAGGTGGACTTCAATGTTGGTGGTCCGATGGATAAATCCAATGGTTCTAAGAAGATACAACTCCCCACTTACCAAAGGTGCAGAATGAAGAACCTAGAAAATTTCCTAAAGGGGGCGATGAAATTTGTTAGGTGTGAAAAATAAGGGCAGCTGGCTATTAACTGCCGATAAGAAAAACCTGGGGATGTGACAGAGGAGAGGAATGCTCCTTTAGACTCTCAATGTGTTGTTCATTGCTTCAACTTTAAATATCCAAGGCATATTGAAAATCAGTTCCTGAAGAAAAAGGTTTTCATAGGCAACCAACAACCTACAAGGTAGCAAGGGAGAGCTTTTTCCATCACTAATGCTAAGGTGAACCCCGAAAATGAAGTGGTGACAGGTACGCTAGTTATTAATTCAAGAATAGCGAACATACTTTTTGATTCAGGTTCTACACATTTATTTATATCCTGAATGTTTAATAGAACAATCCCAAAATGACTTCAAATCATGGAAGTAAAGATGCTGGTGAGTACGACAAATGGGGAAATCATAGCATCACATGAATATAACTCCTCTTCTGTCATAATCATTGGATTGAACATATGTAGAAACCTCATCATACTCCCTCTGGTGAAATTTTATGCAATTCTCGGCATGGATTGGTTTTCCCTATATAGAGCCAACATAAATTTCCATGAGAGGGAAATCACTCTCCATGCAGAGAATAGTCCCCTGATTCAGTACAAGTGCAAGGAGGAAGATGAATCCTTTTTAGCTACCTCATCTAATGCATGGATATAACTTCCCTATGGGCATGAATATCTAGCTTAGATGATTGATTCTAAGGAGGCATCCATCCTTGAAGACATGCCTTTTTTGAGGGAATTTGATGAAGTGTTTCTTGAGTCCTATCCTAGCCTTCCTCCTAGAATAGATGTTGAATTCTCAATTGATCTTATACCTAAAGAATTTCCAATATCCAAGACTCTGTATTGAATGGATATTGTAGAGGTTGAGGAGTTGAAGAAAAAACTACAAGAGAATCTAGAAAAAGGGTTTATACGCCCATGTGCTTCACGAAGGGGTTCAACATCCCTCTTCATCAAGAAAGATAATGGGTCAACACGCCTTTAAATCGATTATAATGAGCTTAATAAAATCATAATAAATAACAAGTATCATCTCCCATGAATTGATTACTTGTTCGATCAGCTGTATGGAGCACAATAATTCTCCAGGGTGGATTTGCAGTTGGGATATTATCATATAAGGGTGAAGAAGAATGATATCACCAAGACTTCTTTTCGTAAAATATATGGGCACTATGAATTCATATTAATGCCTTTATGACTCACTAATTCTCCAGAAATCATCATGGACTTGATGAATAGAGTCTTTAGAGATTACCTCAACAAAGTTTTGGTAGTCTTTATTGATGATATTATCATATACATCAAAACAAAGGAGGATCATGAGGAGCATATAAGAACTATACTGGAGACCTTGTGAATGGATAATCTCTATGAAAAGTACATTAAGTGTGAGTTTTGGTTCAAGGAGGACTCATTCAAGGGCCATATCATCACAAGAAATTGGATATCTATGGATCCTTCCAAGATAGCTGAAATTGAGGGATGGTTGAGTCCAACATCAGTAATAGATATCTGTAGATTATTTGAAATAGCTGGATATTATTGAAAATTTGTGAGAAATTATCACTATTGTCAAACCCTCTTACAATGCTAACTCAGAAGGGAGTAAAGTTTGATTTGAGTGATTAATGTGAAGAATGATTTAAGGAGTTAAAATGGAGGCTTATCACTAGGCCCCTGCTCACTTGACGAACAATTGGAGAACTTATTTTGGTATCCAGTGATTCTATAAAGAATGGAATGGGATTTTTGTTGATGAAAAATGACAAAGTCATTGACTATGCTTCAAGGTTATTGAAAGATCATGAGCAGAATTATCCAACACATGATCTGGAGGTGGCTTCTGTGATATTCTATTTAAAAGTTTTGTGGAATTATCTCTTTGGGGAGAAGGGTGAAATATATATGGACCACAAAAGCCTCAAGTATATATTCACACAAAAAGTGTTGAACATGTGACAACGAAGATGGTTAGAGCTGATCAAAGACGATGAATGCTCAATCAATTACTACCCTGGGAAAGTGAAAAAGGTGGTGAATGCTTTATGTAGAAAGGACCCTATGATTCTATAATTTATGTTAATTGAGAAGGATCCAATCATTTTATAATTTATGAAGATGGACATGGAAATCATACAGAAGGTAAAATTATCAATCCTTTCACAAATGATTGCTCAATTGTCTCTTTTAGAATGGTTAAAGGATGCTCAAAAGTATGATGGGGGAATTCATAAGAAATTGGAAGCTTTCAAAAAAGGGAAATCCTTGGAGTTCAATGTTAATGATGAAGGAATTGTGAGATTTGGGAAAATACTATGTGTTCCATCACGTTCATTACTGAAGAAGGAACTTTTTTTTTGATGCACATAGTTCAAATTTATCTATTCACCTAGGAAACAAAAAGATGTATCAAGTTATTTGGGAGCATTATTGGTTGGATAATATGAAGAAGGAGATCAGTGAGTATACATTAATATTCCTTGTGTGTCAGCAAGTGAAGGCAGAGAGGTAGAAGTCTAAGGGGATGATGTAACCATTGCCCATACCACCATGGAAATGGGAGAACATAACCATGAAAATTTTCACCATACTTTTGAAGACATCCATAGGAAACAATGATATCTGTTTTTATGTGGATTTTCTTACAAATTATTCACACTTCATTACAATTTGGGAGGATTTATCATCGGATCAACTAGAACAGATATATATATATATGGGAAGTGGTATGGTTGCATGGAGTACCACTATCTATTATATCTAATTGAGATGCAAGATTCAACTCTATGTTTTGAAAGAATATTCAACATGATCAAGATACTGAACTAAAATTCAATACGGCCTATCATCCTCAAACGGATGTCCAATCTGATCGAACTATTCATACACTATAGGATATGTTAAGATCATGTTCTATGGATATAAAAGGAGGGTTGGACCATCATCTTCCTCTTGTTGTATTCTTCTATAATAACAGTTTCCTCTAGAGCATCCAATTGGCCCCATATGAAGCCCTTTATGGGAAAAAGTGTAGAAAACCAGTGTGTTGGGATGAAGCAGGTGAGCGTAAGTATCTAGGACCTGAAATGGTCGAAGAAATGGTGGATAAGGTGAAAAATATTCAGCATCATATCAAGGAAGCCTACAGTCGACAGAAGAGTTAGAAGATTACCATTTATGATACCATGAGTTTAAAGTTGGAGACATGGTATTTCTATGCATATCTTCATGGAAAAAGTTCATGAGGTTTGGAAAGAAAGGGAATTTAAGACCTAGGTACTTCAGCTCCTTCGAGATTCTTGATCGCTTCGGGGTGCTGGCCTATCGACTAGCACTTACACCTACCATGGACAAAGTTCAGGTTTTATTTCATGTATTCCTCTTAAAAAATACATAACTGACCCTTCACATTTACTCTCTATCGAGGTGGTACAGTTAGAGGATGATCTTTCTTATTTGTATAAACTAGTGAAGATCAAAGATCGTAGTGAAAAAGTTCAATAAAATAAGACAGTGCCCCTCGTCATGGTGTTATGGAGAAACCAGAAGTTTGAATAAGTGATGTGTGAATCAGTGGAAATTATGAATAATATTTACCCACATATGTTTTAGTGTGGGAAAATGAAATTTTGAGGGTGAAATTTCTTAAGGGGGGAAGATTGTAATGACCCAAATGTTCATTAATGAAAATTCCTATTGATCAAATTAAATGTCTCATTATGTAAATTGTTTATATAAATATAAACTTCATTGGTTTTTTGTTTTTTATTTTAAAATATCACTTATAATTGTTACGATTTCTAATGTATCCATTGAATAGTGATTACCTGATTATTATAAATATAGGGGTTTAACAAATCCAATTTACTCAGAAAAAGGAAGCGATGGCCTCATCCAGTATGCATGCTCCATTTGAAGCCCATTTGTTAAAGTTCAGAAAGGATTTGACATCATTGTACTTCTCTCTTGACCAATCCCATGTCCTGATTGAACACGTTAAGCTTGAGCGGTACCGACTACGGGAGAAGTGGAAGTTAATAGAGTTTACTACCCGAGCAATGTTATCCGAGCCACCCCAAGTGTCTATCACCATCGCACACCTTACCATTTGGCCTTATACAAGTGTTATAACTGGTTATGTAATGAGACCCTAGCACTATGACTATGTACATTATTCTTATATAGATAATATACATTCTTTTTATTGTTACTTTATAAATAGTTTTTAAGAAGATATAGTATTTTTAGTAAATATTCAACTAAGAAATATATTCCGTTGAATTAATGTATTTTTCAATTAAATAAAATATTAATAAATTATTATTATTATTATTAAATTATTTTTAATTAATTAAAAATGATCATATAATTTTATGATTTCAATTGTAATCTTTATTTAGTTTTGAAAGCTTTTTTTGTCAAAAACCCATGAATTTTAAATAAATGTTCGCTTTTTTAAAAGTTATAATTCACATATTTATAAAATATTTTATATAAAATGAATAGTGTTTTTTGAATCGGGACATCGAAATTATCCACTGATGAAATTTTCATGATTTTCTGAAAGAGTAAAATTTTTGGGTAAAAATTAAATACTGTTTAAATATATTATGTCTTTTATGACATCATAATGACCCAATAGTGATGAAATAAAAATATATAAACATTATTTTCGTACAATAAACGTTTTACCGTTAAAATAATGTGATCTTGGGTTTGTTTGATTTATTTTACAACGCTTTAGTGGAACCTTCAAGGCTTATAAAACAATTTGTCTTTTTAAATTGTTTTCCTTGAGAGTGTGACTCACCTCCACAAAAGCAACCCAATTATTTTAAGAATTTCAGACATTGGATTTATAAAATATTTTATTCCACTCCCCTTTGACTAAAAACATGGTCAAAAACCATGGGCCAGTTTGTTCTGTTGATTAGTTTAATGTGTGGGGGCTCAAACCTAAATAATAATGAATTCCCTCTCCTTTACTATAAAACCACACCCAAGCTCCCACTTCCTCTTCACAAAAAGCCTTATGAGTTCTTCCAAAATCTACCCTTATCTCTCTAGAATACTCCCATTTTGCCCCATTCTCCCAAGTAGCCTCTCTCATGCCCCTCCCAAGCCTTTGGGATCACACTTTCAAATAAGGGATTTCTTCCTTTCTGATTTTATTTCAAATTTTCCTTAAGTTGTTATGCCATTTTGTTTTCAATTAAAAATGTTAATGTATGATTTCAAACCTCCCCCATATTTCCCTCTTTATGTTTGGATAATGTAATACCCCTTTCTCTCTCATTAATTCTTTCAATGTACACTTGTTACCATGCCGAAATTCTATGAAGGATTTCTCTCTACTCTTTTTATATCCAAGTAATTCATTTGTATTATGCATATAAATTCCATTCAATTTGTTGGGAAATGTATCTATATGACCTTATTACATTAAATTTAATGTAAATATGATGATACACCCATTTATCTCTCATCAACCATTTTAATGACTCCTTATGTCATGTCATTATGCTGTTGAAATTGCACTGCATTTTTTCAAGCCAAGATCATTATATAGTGAATACCCGACCCATGTCTCTATCAAGGGTATTCAAATTTATAAACATATACATATTTAATGATACTTAAATGTATTTATTCCACATTACTTAATCATTTAATAACTTAGTATGTTGATTGATTACATGTTATATGATCCATGTGGCACACTTATGCATGAAATGGAATGTTTAAGATCTGTATGACCTGATAGCACTAAAATGCATTGGTTAATGTATAATATCATGATAAGTCGGGTGAAATGATTGTTTACTCATTAAAATTCATTTTAAATTAGCTTTTACTCATGCTACATGGTCAATGAGGTTTTACTCATGCTATTTGTGCAATGACTTTCTGCTCATGCTAAATCCATGTTAAGTATTGTTGCCACATTTCCATTTTATGATTATCATACATAATCATGACTTTATGTTCATGTTTCAATTATCTTGAATTGATATTACTTATTGTATAACATTATCTTATTCCTCATGTTATTCTTTTTTTATTCCATTTTTGGGCTTTATAGGTCACCCTTTTCTTATTCATGTCCACAGGTTATCCAATGCAATGCTAATTATGAGGAAATGAAGTGGTAATGTAAAAGAATTTTTCTATAAAGATGTTGTATTTCTTATTTTAAGTTGTTATGTAATGATGCTAATACCCAGACACACTAGTCCTCTCAATCTTATATGTTGTAAAAAGTGACGTTTTTATGTAATAAATCTTGTTTAAGTGTGTAATAAAGAGCACGATTGTCATATTCAATCTCATCGCGATGCCTCATAGTTTGGATTAGAGTCCACCACTAATAGGGTTTTCCATCCAAGTGAAAAATATCCAAAATGAAATTCTCATATTAAGAACACTGAATAACATAGAATATATTTTTAGGGGTACTGATCCATTGTTCGAAAATAATTGGAATAGAGGAACCTCTGAAAGATAGTGCACTTTTCCTCATGAAAGACTCAATTGAATGGTGTTCCCTCATTTTATCATTTCGACATCCACCATGATTCATATCTTGAGAAATATGGGTGAGCATAGTAACATTATTTTCCATTCTAACTCCCATAGATTTCAGTTTCTCAGGAGGAAAATCATTTCATTTTCCATTGTACTCTCCATTAATGTGGTTCCTTCCAGTTCCATACATTGACTAAAACCAAAAGCATAGAATAAGAAATAGTTTTCATAATGATGAACCACATAATAATGAAAATGACTTATAAGATGTGTAACCTATGACACCTTTCTTAATCTATGACACCTTAGGTTTATCATTGGGTATTCATAGATAACTTACATTTAAATCCTTCTAAATGGTTCTTGGAGAGTTTGTGAATTCTAAAGGAATATCCCCCAAGAGTTCCTACAAGGTGTGCAGTAAGGCATGTTGTCTTGTACCATATTACCCTGAGTCAATCTCGGAACATCTTGTCAGAGTTGTTACCCCTAGGTACATCTTTTCTAGAGCTACATCAACTTGTAGTATCTAGATAGAAATGCATTTCTAGGAAACCACCCAGTCCATCCTTCACCAAAATTCCATGACATTTTCTTATAATTTTCCTAGTCCTCATACATATTGGTAGACATGTTCCTTAGGGTTCTCACTTAGGTGTTCTCATCCTAGTTCCCAAAGGATAACTATCCCTTTTATCTAATACCAAATATAGAGACCCTCACTTTACAAACATATACATTACATAAATTTTGGGGAATACTTAAACATTATACAAAAAGATTCCCAATATCCATTGTTGGTATAGTGACTTTGGATAAATGAAAACATAAAAACTTATACATAAGTGAGCTTCATTTTCTCCCAATAGGTTATTTGAAAATATCACCGTTCTTAGACACATCAACAATAATACATATCTTCATATCCTGGGGAAGGAAACATAAAAAGGCGTGAGCTCAAATGCTTAAAAAGTGTAATAAAGGGAGACATGTAAACTTAAACATGAGTATAATGTTATGAGAATAGGATGATGAAAATAGAATATCATACCATTCAAATAAAAGATCATATACGTGAATCATGGAATAATACTGGGATGATTATAATACATGAATCAAAAGGAGGTAATGGACATAATCCAAGAAGTCATAACATAAGAGTAAGACATGGAATTTTGGAAACACATAAGCATATACAGATTTCCATAGTATCCAAGGAATCAATTCCAAGACCATCTTAGTGGAAAAGTTCCTTTACTAAACTGGGTAACACTATTCCATCCCTATATTACAGAACCGAGTGACCCTCATTCTAGCCATGTATTACTGAAATTAGCAAACCTAATTCTATCCACATATTACATAACCGAGTAACCCCTTTTCCAACCCTGTTTTATCTAAACCATGTGACCCCCATTCCATCACTCTATTACTAAACTGATTAACCCTCATTCCATCCATATATTACTAAACTGAGTAAACCTCATTCCATCAATGTTTTATCTCATGAGAAATAAATCTTTACCCAATTTATTGTAGGTAGATATAGGTCCCACATGCCACATAAAGGAATCATACATACATATTCCACAAGAACATAGATAGACCTATATAACCCATAAAATGAAATGGGTATCATAAACGTTAAAAAAAATCCTAACCTATGGAATGATACTGGTTTCATTATCATTTATTTATAAAAATAACCCATGAAAAGAATCGGGTTTCAAAATCAGATAACCTGTGAGATGGAATCATATTCCATAAACATATCACCCATTCATTATAAATGGGTCTCATAAAGACCATTACATTAAGAATAACCTAGTAAATGAAATTATATGAATGAAACATATAGATAATTCCCTATAAATGCCCGACTAACATGAACGTATGTCATCAAAGATGGTAAATAATTTTTAAAATGTATTTCAAAAAAATTTCTAGAAGAAAATACCCTTTATTGGTTAAATAATGCTTTCTAATTCATATAACCATTTAAAAATAAATTTCATTGAAAATATATTTGAAAACATATTAATAAAACATGAAATCATTTTGAAAACATTTTTCCTTGAAATAGTATAAAATAAGATTCAAAATATTTTTAAAAACTTTTTCATTGAAATAAAATTGAGAACCATTAATGGATGCTTGAATTTTTTTGTAAAATCAGTTCATTGAAAATACATTGAAACCCGTTAAGGAAACCATGATTACTTGTTCAAAATAATATATTTGAAAATTATTTAAATAATTATAAAAGAATATTTGGATACAATAAAAAAATTTAAAACAATTTTCCCATGCAAATAATCTTCAAGGAAATTTTCAAAACATTTTTGAAAACATTGTGTTTGAATACAGTGGATTTCAGACTAAAGAGAGAGATAATCTGATATTATTCAAAAAAATTATCTTAAGTACTAAATAGTGGAAAATGGGAATAAAAAATGATGATATCTTGAATAAATAGTGGATAAGTAACCTCATTAATATTCAGGATATATTTTATCAAATTAAGAATACACATAAACAATCTCAAAAAGGTGATATGATTGTATCAATAAACTCTTTTAGGTTGGTTACATGGGATCATAAACTCCGTGTAAGTAATGGAAATCTATTGAAGATTAATATATCCAGAAAATAAGTAGATTCATGATATAAAATGTAATATGTAAGTATATACACATCAAAAAAAGGGTATAGGTTCTTCACAAAACATGAGTCTTAAATAATGAAAACCGAGACAAAACTATTTTACAGATTTGGTATCATTTGAAAGTTAAACCCCATGATACCAGGATCACATAATGGGTATGTGAATTTACCTATATTTAGTTATAATATACTTATAATCCAATCATGGTAATTAAAAACACTATAATAAAGGAATGTGTGGTTATCATAACATGAATATAACAGAAATTAATAGTGAGAAGAAATTCCCCATACCTTTTGTCTTGACTATCTCTGAACTCACACAATATTCCTATATAATAAATATTTTTTTACTATAAATGTTTTATATAATAATAATTTCATACATAATAACACTTATGGTTCATATTATGCCCTTATATTACCCTAAAGTTAACGATCCTTTGATAAGTATTCACTTCGGGTGATATTTTATCTTTTCTTTGCATGTGTCTTAATTTGTTATATTATTGGTCCTTATACATATATCATAATTATAGAATATATATAATGATATAAATATCATTTATAACTTTTATATTTATATTAAAATAATTTATTTCATATTGAAATACTAAATTCAATACACCATTCATGGAGTCACTAAGTCGTACGTATGCATGAACGTTGTTTCCGTTTTTATTATCATATAGAAAAAAAGTATGTAAATGGAATAAATATATATACAGATATATATATATATATCATTATTACATTATAATTACTATATCATATATATAATATATGTATATTAAACTCATCCTTAATACATCCAATGTGGAGTGTGAACGAATTGCATCACTCTGAGGGGTGGTAGTCCACACTTTCTCAAACGAGATTACCGTATTAAAACCTAATGGATCATAAAAATATGTGTGTTGTAATATTAATATAGAAATAGAAATAAATAATAAATATAATATTTTACATATATAAATAGATTTTTCATCATAATGGACACCATAATTGGTGGTAAAGTAGAAATGAGCAATCATCGTTTAGTTAGGTGGTAGTTCAACAGACATAGAAACAGTATGTTCAGCATCCATTATATAAATGTGTGTGTAAGTGTATGCCAGAACCACTAAATAAAAATATCCAAGTAAATATAAGATATTTTTTTGTCACAAAATATTGGAATGTAGTGTGTGGTAGGGTGAATAAGGGAAATAAAATAAAGGAACTTGAAAGAAGATGTTGCTTCTGAATCGGGTAGCTCCTTCTGGTTTGTGCCAAAAGGTTTACTTGATAGGGTTTTGGTAAAAAGGGAGGATTAAATGTATAATGTAGGATTTTTGGGAGGCTAAATGTTCTGATAATCTACAACCATAAATGTTTTGAAATATGTGACAAATGGGTGGAGGTGGTGGCATTTTACAGGGAAGGAAAATGACTCACATGTAATTTTTAGAAACAAATTATGTGTGTGCATGTTATTTCCTATAAAAGTCTTAAAACCCCAAAAAACACTCAATAATGGAAGGTTTATGTATTTTATATTGACATCCAATTAGTTTTTTAATGGTTTATAGGTTATTTGGACCCATAATTTTGAGATTTAGTCCCTAATTAAGCTTAATTTGGTGTTAACTACTGCGATTAATATTGATCACTTTTACTAAATATTTTGGTCAATAAATAAAATGGTGTAATTAGAATCCTAATATTTGACTGAATATCGGGATTTATGTGGGGTTTTAAATTTTATTTCATAGAATTAGAAAAATTAAGATTAATACTAATATCATAAACAGGACAAAATAACGGGGTTTTAATGTTGGAGAAAGTTCAAACATTTGTTAAGATTTTATATTCATTATCAAAGTGAAATTGATTTTAATTAATTTAACTATATTATTATATGCAATATTTATCTTATGTTACCTTAAAGTTTTTTTTTCATAATATCATTTTAATTAATAAATAATTAGACAGAAAGGCAATTTTTAACCAAAAAGCTGTATTTTTCACTATTCATCTAAAAATGAAGTTAGTCAAAAAAATACAAAAAAATCACCATAAGATAATTCTGAAATTCTAAATTCAAAAAATTATTTTATTTAAAAAAATTAAGTTTATAAATTGTTTTAAATTGTTTTCCATTTTAAAAGTGGTTCATTTGAGAAAAAATAGTGTTTTAAAACATAAAATGGTATTTACCAAAAATCATATGTTATATTAATATAAAAAATTTATAAAAAATATATGAAAATTGGTCATTACTATTTATATTATTAATTTGAACCATGAGGTTATAATTATATACTTAAAATTATAAAAATATATATTTTGTAGAAACTCTGTGTTTTGTGTATCGTATGTCAATTCAGTATTGCCTGGAACATATGCCAAGTCAGTGTTGCTTGTAATATACACAGACTCATTTATAAGTGAATGTAATATTTTAATTACTAAATTAAAAATTATAATTGAAAATTTAAATTAATTTGAAAAAAATGTCTATAAAAATTCGGTGTTTTGCATCAGGAGGGAGTGTGGATATGGGAACCAAACATGATTTCAGGAACCACTTGGGAGTTGTCAGTGTGTATTTATTTGGGTTTCCACAGGACACTTTACAATGAATTGACATGACATATTCACTTCTTTTTTTTTATATAATGTTTACCTATTTTGGTTTCATCATGTCATTCATGGTCTTATATTTTTTTTGAAATCATCGTGGTTGTTTCTAATTATCATTTCCCTATTGCTTATTATTTTTATATATTGTGATTACATGATAAAGAGGATATAGTATCCCCACATTAGATATTAAACCCTCTCTTTAAGTTGGAATCCATTATCATATGTAGAGGCACGCTAGAGGTCATGTAATTAACTACCTTAGGGAACTAGTATGTGGAACCCAGGTCAGGACAACACAAAGTGATATCAAAGTTAGTTTCTTTTATTTTTAATTATATTAATATTTGGGATTGGTGTACATGAAACTATGATTATTATGGAATTAGTAATGGTATAATTCATTGGATTTTCTAACTTCTCTGTGGGGGAAAAGCTATGTACCCATGGTACAATTATTGTTCTCGAATTTGATGTTATAGTTGAATCTTATTTCACCTTGTTTAATGCACATGTGGGGTGATGTTATTATTTTCAGATATCTTACTTATGGATTAGTTTTTCAAAGGTTTGTTTATGAATGCATCATTTTATGCCATCATGATTTTATTTGACATGCATGATTTTAGGAACCTGTGGAATGTTGTTTTTGGGTGAGTGGTTAGAATGAAAATTCTTTTTATTATTTGAGTTTCATTAAAAAATAGGTTCCTTGTAAATTATGATAAAGGAGGTCATATGAAATAGATAAAATCAGTTCTAAATGGGAAACCATGAAATATGGATTTTATTATTTGGTGTTATCCACGACCCAGTTGATGGATTGTGGAGTGTACTGATAGTAATTTGGTTTAGACTATGTGGTGGAGTATATGGGATGACTTTTGTTGCCTTATGTGATTATATATTTTTTATATGTGATAATGAAGTGTTATGTGTCATAATATGTGTGTTTATAATGTTAGATATATGTCTACATGATGATTCTTAATGATAGGAAGACATGAGGAAATGGAAGGAATTGTACCTCCATCAGTAGAACTAGAGGCTCCTATAGTTCCGGGTGAAGGATGGGAAGAGTAGTTTTGTGATAAATCTTCTCAATTCATCTAGATTATAGAAAGAGACCCAGGGTAATTCAAGTAGAATATGTCAGATCTAACATGGGAATTCCAACTACACCACCCTCATACCTTCACTAAATATTGTAGGCATAAGGCAACTGCGATATGGATTGCATCTTTCAAGATAATTCTTTAACATTTATATACTCCTACTGAGACGAGAGTATAGTTGGATTCATATATGTTACTTGGTTAAGTGAAGCATTGGTGAGATATTCAGACTCGGGATGAGAAGCTGGATAACATGGTATGTAAATAATAATACCTGATTTTTCAAGAATAATTTTACCCAAAGACACTTAAGTTGGATATGGATGTTGATTTTATGTATTTTACCTTGGAGAGTTTGTTCATGATAGATAATACTATTTTCATCCCTAATTTATGAGACTTTCTCCCAAAATTGGTAGTAGTTATGGAAATAGTGGTGAAATTCTTTCAATATGGAATTAAGTTTGATATTATGTCCCATGTTTTAATATTTTAGTAGAATATGTTTTTTGAAGTGCTTAATTATGCTCTCGTTTATGAGGAGAACCTGATGGAGGCTTCCAATGGAATGCATGTTTTTTCTGCTGGACGATCTAGAGGTTCATTTTCTGAGTGTAGGAAGTATCACTATGAAAATTTCAACAAGGGATATGGAAAATTGAGTATCCAGGAAGAAGAATCTATTACCCAAATCAGTCTCTAAGTATACTGCCACCTGTGTGGTAGTTCGGGTCACATTCATAGACAGTGTCCACAAAAACTAGTGCATTGTCAATCCTACAACGGGATGGGTCACCGGAAGAGATATTTCAAAAACACTTGATTGATGGGTTCTGACAGAGGAGCTATATCGAATCATTTTACTATAAATGTGTCTTCTACTCCATATCATTTCGGTAGTGGAGTTATTAGGGTTGTGGTAGTCAAGTGTGTGGATGTGGTACTTTAGGGTGAGAGGACTCATATCACTAGAGTAGTGTCACACAGGGGACATAGAATTTAGTTCATGGTAGATGGTCTATATAGTTTCATGTAGTTCCTACTGCAATTATTTATAGTGGGGTTAGAAAATCAATATTAAAAGGTATTATTCTTATAGCTTCAATTCTTTGTATTACATTTTTTTAAAAATGATTTGCACATTCTATTATACCTACATAGCTTGTGAACAATTTTAGTTTGAAGAAGGTTTTTGTGAGTGGGGTTATGAGGATTAATAAAAAATTTAGATTATGTTCTAGGTACATATATTTATATAAGTGGTGTTCTCTCATGTTTGGGGAGTATCATTTCTATTGGGATATTAACATATTTGAAATGTTAGGATTTAACAGGATCCTGGGTATGGACTATCAGGTATCATACTGATCCCACATCGACTTTTACCATAGTAGAGTCACCGTTACAACTTTTGAGGTTAAAATTTATGTTCATTTTGGAGAGTGGGATATACATACATGATGTGCAAGGCTAGTCCATCAGCAATAGGGAGAGATCACTACCATGGCTACAAGAATTTATTTGGATGATAGGGTGTGAAGAATAATGTCATTCCACCCATAGTGGACAAGTTTCAGGACATGTTTCTTGTGGAATTCTCATGGATACCACCTCAGATAGATATTGAGTGTATGATTGAGATCAGGTCAATATTTGAGCCAATTTACCTTCTACTAAATAGAATGGTACCAACAAGGCTTTTAGAGAGTATGACTCTAGTGAAGGAATAAATGGATAAGGGTTTTATATGTCTGACTATGTTAGCTTGTGGTTCTCTAGTTTTGTTTTCTAGGTATTTCATTGGGACATTGAATTATGTGTAGATTACCAAAAGTTAAACATGATGAAATTAAATATCCTGTAACCTATTTGGCATATCAAAAATCTATTCGACAAGTTTAGTGGATCTTGTGTCATTTGTATGATTTACATGAGATTAGGGTATCATCAGTTGAAATTTGGACCTTAGGATTTACCATTGGATAGTTTTTAAATTATATAAGGCTTGTACAGTTTTTTCATGATTACCATTGGGTTGATGATCACCCATAATGTGTTTATGGTCTTGATGAACTGAATCATTCACCCAAACTAAGATCGGTTTGTGGTTGTTTTTTTGTATGAAATTTTGGTGTACTCCAAGACTCATGACGATCATTACCAACATCTTTAAATCATCATGCGAAAACTGAGAGAGAATAGTCTATACATCAATATATCTAGGTGTAAATTTTGTTTTTACAGGGTATATTTCTTTGGTCACATTATCTTAGTGGATGGCTTCATAGTGGACCTATATAATGTTCAGGTAGTGGTTTCTTGGAAGAAACTCAAGAATGACTTTGTTGTCTAAATATTTAAAGGTTTTGCAGGTTATTGTGAATTAATTATCTATGATTTTTTATGTTTGGAAGCTCCACTTTTAGGCTTTACAATGAATGCTTTCATGATTTAATGGTCTTCAACAAGCAATAATTCTTTTTAGTATTTAAAAACGAATTTGAATACCACATAGATCATGATCTTACCTATGTCGTATGGGGTGTATTCCTTGTTTTTTGATACATCTAGAGTCGGAATAGGAGTAGTGTTGATGTATGGAGATTGAGTTGTGCCATATGGTCTATTATAGTCAACACCACATGAGATGAATTGCCCTACATAGAATCTTCAATGAGCTATAATGGTTTATGACTTAAAGTGATGGCAACATTACCATTTGGTAGAAAGGGTTACATTGTATATAGACCAAAAAAGATTAAGGTATATCTTTTCACATTGATATTTGAATCTCTATTCATGATGATGGGTTGGGTATATTAATTCATTTTAGTTTGACCTAATATGTGCACCCCGGAAGCGGAATATTTTTAATCACATGTTGTGAAGGAAGACCTGGACAACAGAATATCATGCTTCTTGTTCATAGTGGAAGATGATGAACTTGTTTGATGGAATTAATATTGTGGTTGAGAACGATTAGGAGTATATGACGCTTTTATCCTTATCAATTTTGTACACACATCTAAGAATGATCAGAGAGAGAAATTGTGAGAATCATGAGTGTTTGGCCATAAGGGAGATCCTTAAAGGTGGGGAGTCACCTTATTATTGGACTATAAATGAGGATGAGATAATGTAAAACTATAACTAGGTTTGTGTGGATAATTATATGCAAGAGGTTCTGATGTGTGAGTTTCATGCATTAAAGTAGGAAGCGAATCTTTGTATGAACTAAATGTACTATGACATAGGTTGATAGTATTGGTGGTTTGTCAAGAAAAGGTTATTGTGTGTTGTGTTACATGATGTCTCAGCTATCAGTAGGTGAAGGACTTTCATCAAGTACCTAATTGTTTTCTATATCCATTTACAATTCCATAATATAAATGGGATGAAGATAAAAATGGAATTTGTTATGTTTATTCTAGGGATCTCTTAGAATAATGTTGTGATTTTTGTGATTGTGGACAAGTTGAAAAAATTATTCCATTTCATTTATATATGGGAGAATTCTTGGGTTGACAAGTTGGGTGAGATGTACGTTCGGGAGATAGTGTGTTTTCATGGAGGGACATGGATTATATCTTCAAAACATGAATTTCATTTTAATTTATTCATCTGATAGTGATTATTGGTGTTTTTGGGTACCTAGGTGCTCCTAAATATATATTTCCACTCACAAATAGACCGAAACTCAGTGTGTAATATCTAGGTGTTAGAGGGAAGGCTATGATCATTAATCTTTTTTTTGGGATAGGGGAGAATAGCTTGGTTATATTTTAGTTATCCTATAATAATATTTTTAGGATACTATACATATGCACCATATGAGGTGCTTTGTTGTAGGCCTTTAATATCACCACAATGCTTGATGGTTGTTGGTGAGTCAAACTTTCTGGGATCAAGTCTCATGTTAAAGACATCAGAAATGGTCCAGTATATTAAAAAATTTGTGGATACGATTAAGAGTAATAAAAATTCATATGTTAATTATAATAATCAACCCCTTGAGTATATAGTGGGTTACTATGTATTTCATTGGGTGTTTCTAATATTGGGTAACCATGAGATTCATAGGCAGGTCATGTTGGTGACGAGGTTCATTAGACCATTTGAGATCATGGTGAGATTCGAACTGGCGGGATAATTATTATCTCTGCCACAATGTTATAGTGATATGGAAGATATTTTTCACGTGTAATAGATCCTTTAGTATAATCCAAACCATTCTCATGTGATAGATGTAAATTATTTTGAGCTTGAGGCTGATACGTCAATTGAGGAGCATCATATTCGTGTTATGGATCACAGTGAGAACGTGTTTCTAGGAAAGAACATGTCGATTGTCCAAGTGATATGGTTGAATGGATGTGTTCGGGATGGAACATTGGGCTTAGTGGCTTGTCCTTTTGACCTGAGAGTCTTATTTATTTTTGGTTAGGTAAAACCAAGTGGTTTTCCCAAGGAAACGTTATGCCCCTTTTTGGATCCATAGGATGTGGTGAATGGTTTGAATATATCATGAAACCACCCTCCACAAAATATGATCCTGATGACAGTGGGGGTTTACATGTTTTATGCATGTTTTTTCAAACCATGCACCACTTATGAAAAATAGTGCACCTCCACATGAGGGATTTACACATGGGATTTTAAACCTGTGAATTTTTATTTTATAACTCTTGAACCCCCAGTTATTACGCATTATCACCCTAGATCAACCCAAAATAGTTTTCCTAGATTTTGGAGGCTTTCAAATTAATTATAAGGATACTAAAACCCAATATATTGAATAAAAAAATTCAATATATCTAATAGACTTCTCTTTGGGTTTTGGTCCAAGCTCATCCTTCCCATTGTGATTTTCGTCATTCCTAATTAAATTGAGGGTTCCAATTTAGGAAGTGTTCATAAAAAAACATTAGTACAATGGTATAATTTCTAATTACCATAGTATGGAATATATTATGGTGTCAGTAATTTTGAAATTTCAATTTCCATTTTGGGAAATATCATTTTAAATTCATATAATTAATTGATTCCCTTGATATTTTGAAATCCTTCATGGTTCCTGTTGGACACATTAATGATTGTGAGACCATACAAGAATGGAAATCAATGGGGTATTCCAATATACATAAAATACTGATTAGTGAATTGTAAAAAATAAGAATAATTGGATGATGAAATTGGTTGAATAACATGTTATGTAAATGGATTATAAATGGGTTATGGATGTTGAACCATGATATGTGATATTTTATAATGATGTGAACAATGAGTTGTCGGTTAGTAATTATACTGCAAATACCCATGGGGTAAATACATTCTCCACTAGGTCCCATATATATATATATATATATATTTGTGATCAGTGGGTTCTGGGAAATGGAATGCTTATTTAAACACCCATACAGTTCTAGACAACTCTATTATGACCCCAACGTATAAATGTGAAATTTGAGTAAAAGGAATAATGAATTCCCATGAATGAATTATCAATGAAATTACTACGGTGTATGGTTAAGAATATATCATTGGTAGAAGAAAGCATGATTCGTTTTCATGTCATTGTGGACTCATGGTCCTATATGGTAAATTAAACAATATTAAATGTGGAAAGTGTTCACTTTATAATTTTTACATTATTATTTAGACAACAACATGCACAATTATAGATTGGATATTTCTTTAAAAATCATTGCTGGTTTCCAAGTGATTTGTACACAGACACAACTTTGGATTCATGAATTGTACTTGAATATACTTTATGATTTCAGGACATGATAAAGGTATGATCTCTGGTTAGATGTTTGAGTTTGGATTCAGGATTTTTCATGGATGAGAAATCTGACATTATATATGGAATTTCATGGTATTTTTTATTGTGTCTGATGTTATTAATATTTTCATGACTTATTATGTACTTATATTACTAGTTTTATATTAAATGTGAATAATATTTGTGAAATATTAATGTTTTAATACTAAGTATGCTTTTAATGGATGTTTAGAAGTAGTCCAATTGAGTTAGTTTACTATTTATTTTAAAAATCTTATACTAAAGATCCAAATTATGTGGCTCCTATATTTTGTGATTCCTTATTTAATATAAAACATTTCATTAGAAGGGATCGTGGGAAAATTATTCCATTTGATGGACAATATGGATTACACAAGAAGGCCTACAGAATCTATGAAGAAACTGGACCAGCCATGAAGATTTATTTGCTGGGCTCAATAAGGAATTCTAATTTCCTTTATTCTCCTCGAAATTTATAGGGACAGTATAAGGAGTATTTTATAAAAACTTCAAGGCCCAAATCCAAAGACAAGGGGTCAAAATGATTCATTTAAACCCAGCCCATCATTCTGGTTGGGAATTAAAATCACTACAGTATTCATGACATGTATCCTAATCTATTCATCAAATCAAGCTGCGATTTTGTAGTGTGAAGTCGTAGATATAGGCATCCAATTTTTTTGAACAAAGAATTCGGATTTGAAGGCATATTCTTACTCCAAAATAAATTCACATTTTTTCCATTGAAAAAGCAATGATTAAAATGGATAGTTTAACTTTGTTTATTCCAACCACCATAACGTTGGCTCCATATGTCCAAATAACTCAAACTTTTGAGATAGGTAGGAAAATATTATTATATATAACCTTGAATAATGGGATATCTCAATATTCGGCTGTTTGGATGTCCAAATCATCGATCCAATTGGATGGAAAAATTGGGAATGCCAACAGTCCACTTCCTTGGGCTATAAATTTTTCCTCCTTCTCTCCTTCAAAGGGGTTGGTATTTCAGAAGAGAGGAGTATAGTCCCTGGATCTTGACATAGGGTTTTAGGGTTGGTCTCTCTCACTATTTCTGGGTCCATGCCCTAGGAGGCGATGAGCCTAACTTCACCCCCCCATAGTGGGAGGGTCCTCTTCCACATCTCCATGGGAATTTGTCTTTCGTTCCCTTCTCAAATCTCAACTACCTTCCATCAGATTTCGGTATGCCCAAAAGTTCCCAAATGCTTCACGGGCCTCCTGATTCTACCAATTTCAACCCTATAATTTACTGAGGCGTCCTCCCTACTAGAATTGGCCTTGATTGCACGATTCATGCGACGCTGGCCGTCGGTGGAATCCTTCGACTACTGGATTTTCAAATCATAGAGTTTACAGGAGAGATTAACGGTTGTTCTTCTTGATTCCAGAAACATTATGCTTCTATTTTCTTCCGAATATGATCTGATTCATGCGTGGTCGAGCGAGCCTTGATCCTATGATGGCACTTGATTCTTCCTCTTCAAATGGTTATCTGACTTTCACATGAAACATGACCCTTCTAAGATGGTGATTTGGGTAAGTTTTCTAGAACATCCACTTCCATTTCAAAATCATTCCATCCTTCGGTTGCTTGGGAATTTGGTTGGTCGATTCCAATGTACTGATAGTCGGACCCGCGCGGTGTGCCACCTGATTTCTCTGAGGGTGTGTGTCTAAGTTGATGTCTTGAAGGCACCTATTGAATCTCATTGGATTGTAGTGGTAGAAGAATTCTGATACAAGCAATCTATCATATTTGAATCCTTGTGTGACTACTATTCTTCATTAAAGCGGTTGTGACACAATTTGGTGATCTGCAGGTGAAGAGAGAGACAACATGGAGCTGTTATGGAGGTGGAAGGTGTTGTCGATTGTCTTGTTGTTGAGACAGGTGCAGTGTCTACTAGTTCCGGTCAAGGAAATGTTGAGACAGAGGACACCAGGTGCACGGGTGGAGATAGTATGCACAAATCTGCAATGCCTCCAGGGCCAAGTGTAGTGGATGTTTTCAAAAGGCTTCGGAATGATCTTGATGGAATTTCTAATGGAATTAAGGTTGGGGTAACCAAGGTGAGTGGATTGGAGGAAGTAAATCTAGACATCCTCAAATCACCTACTCAGACTATGGCGGAGTATGTTGGAGTGGCTACTGTTGCTGACCCATCCCATGGGGTGGTGGCTCCATGCTCTTATGCGATGGCGGTGTGCACTGGTAGTTGCGGGAACATTGGTAGGGTTTTTACTGGTGAGGTTAAATCAACACCAATCCTTGATTGGGAGTAGTCTTCCCATGGGGTACGCAGGACACTGGATACCAAGAAGGACCCCAACTTATGGGGCACCCTATCCTGAATTGACCTCAACAACCGATTTTGAAGCTTGACCAATGAGGGAGAGTCTGAGGAAAATTCAAAGGGTCAATCCAAGGCTGAGTCTGAGGCTGATGAGAATCCTTTTGATGATAATTTATTGGGAGGATATGAAAAAACCTTGCACATCCAAAGAAGGAAGGAAGGGAACAAAGAGAACTGGGACCCGGGGTGCTACATTGTTTTTGGGAAGATGAATCCGAAGGGGCGCAAATACTACTTATATCTTCCAAAATAGATGGAGACTTGGTCGAAAAAAGGGGGTATTCGTAAGGAGCTTGAGATTAGGCTAGTGGAAAGAGAAGGAAGGACAGAAACCCTTGGTCTCTGAATCTAAAAAGCAAGAGATGGAACCATCAAAAGAAGGAGATCAATAGGAGTTGTACCTGTATACAGAGGAGGTGACACCAGCGGTTACCCCTAGTCCACGGTGTGGGGTAGGAACCAATATGGTTGGTGTAGAGGAA
This sequence comes from Viscum album, assembly GCA_963277665.1. NCBI lineage: Eukaryota > Viridiplantae > Streptophyta > Magnoliopsida > Santalales > Viscaceae > Viscum > Viscum album. Next base: position 153,584,393 of record OY728163.1, read on the forward strand.
ATAGAGGTACACGAGAGGGAACCAGTCTCAACTGCTAAGGTGTGAGTCAGGGGGACTCCTGGGGAGCTGGAAGGAGAAGTGGTGATCACAGAAGATCCATGGGAGCTGTTGTTACAATCTGGGGAAGAGATGGAAGAGAATGTGGTATCCATATGCACTTCTACTATGGTTGCAGAAAGGATCCAAGAATGATTGATTCATTTTGACACGAATAAGGATAAAAGAGACTGGATCAACAAACAATGCCTAATCCTTGTCAGAGGTTTCAACAATAAGAAGATAGTTGAAGAGGAGTTCCAGTGAGTGTGGCTTAAGCTGGCTTCTCATTTCGAATACAATATCAGAGAGGACCCCAAAAAAAAGGTAACAAATATTTCCTGGAAATTTTTCCAGGAAGTCAAGTCAAATATGTTCAATCTAGTGTTTCATAATGTAGTTATGTCCTATAGTGTCTAAGGGCTGTAGTGAACTATTTGGTTACACACTTTCTCCAAAACAGTGTCTCTTTAATAAAAATATTTATTTGGAGGAGAGGATCACATATTGGCATGACCAATGACTTTCCAAGTTCTTTGGAGGACCTTCTATACTCATGTTTTCACTTTATATACCTTTCCTCCTCTCTTTTTTTTCATTTCCTTCTGTGTTCTACATTTTTGTAATATTGTAAGTCTCTTTATTTGTAATTCTATTTTAATACAAGTTTCTTATTCAATATATATTATTCTAATACATGTTCTATGGTGTAATATTAATTTGATTTAAATATTTTAAATACAGTTTAATCCCCTTCCCTTCTTTTTCTTTCTCATTCAATCTAAATTTAGTATTTAATTATCCTCATCGTTCGTGTGAGTGTGTTCGACGCACCACTATTTTCTTATACATTTTTTGTTATCTTCTTAATTTATCATCATAATAATTATAAAAAGTTTACTAATCATTTAAATGGATGAGTAAATATACCATTGTGGTGAGTTAAAATTTGTGGAAATTAAGTGATTGAGAGCCTTTGCTAGATGAGTATTCTTTGAGTTAATATTGTGTATGTTAAACTTTATATGTCATCGATTAATGACATATTTTATTTAATATGTGGATTCCATGGATTATTAGAATGAAAAATACACTACCATAAACAAGTAATGGTAATTATTAGAACCCTAAGTTAAGTTACAGCTTTGATTAAGGCTTTAAAACTTGGGAATTCTGATCAAAATCACTTGTGAAGTGGGTATTAATTTTATGCAATATAAACGCAACGCTCAAGTATATCATAAGCTTAAATCCCCAATAATGAGCTCACCCCAATCATTATCAATTTGTTAAATCAAGAATCATCCATAAATTATTTCATAAGATCTACAAATAGACCCCCCAATCAAAATACAACTAACTAAAAACAACCGACTATAAAAATGTATCATCACTGAGGATTCAACCCAAGTGCTGCTATACACATTAGCAGAGCACCAGAACTTTGACCAGTCGATAAACGACAATAGTCCATGCTTTTAAATGGTGCTTTTTTGGATTGTTCAATTATGTATTCATTAGTTTCTAGTTATTTTTAAAAAAACCAAAAATAAAACAAAATTAAAAAAATTGAAAAAACACAAAGAAAAACCCGCCTTCATCATAAAAATAATAAATGGAAAACATAAAGAAAAAAATTGCCTCCATCATTCTTCCAAATCATTATGAATGCCACATAGCCTCTAAATTAATCCCTCGGATTTGTTTGACCCTAAAATTGGGCATACTCTTCACTAACTTAGGATGAACTTAAGAGATAATCATACCATTCATGAACCAATCCTTGTCCAAGTAGATGAATTAGATATTGCTAATCCTAGGAACCAAACACATAAAGAACATGGTGCCCCTGATATGAATTACCAACCTCTTGGTATTCAATATCCAAACATAGATGCTAACTTTGAACTCAAATTGGGTTTGATTTATCTTCTTCCCATTTCCACGGGCTAGCCAGTGAGGATCCAAATCTCCACCTTAAAGAGTTCCAAGTAGTGGGCTCTACCATGAAGCCTCAAAGGGTTTCTAAGGAAATGATCACACTAAAATCAATCCCTTTCTCCCTAGTTGACACCACCAAGTCATGGATTTACTACTCCCTCCTAGTTCCATAACCACGTGGAATGACATGAAGCGACTCTTCTTATAGAAATTCTTTCCGGCTTCTTGTACTGCTTCTATCGGAAAAGAAATAAGTGATATTCTTAAATTACCAAGTGGATCACTCCATGAGTACGGAGAGAGGTTTAAAAATCTTGTTGCAACCTTCCCACACCACCAAATTCCTGACCAACTCTTGATCCATACTTTTATGAGGGATTTTTGGCTATATATAGAACAGTCATTGATGCCACAAGTGGTGGTGCTTGTGTTGATAAAACTCCTTTAGTTGTAAGAGATCTCATAAGTAACATGGATGAGAACACACAACAATTATATACTCGAGCACATGATCAAGTCAAACAAGCGAAAGATATTCAGTCAATAGAGTCGAACAAGATGACAGAGTGGATGAGTGAACATACAGGTCTTGTGCAATAACTAGTTGTGGCTACCAAAGCCCCAACATCATCTTCTCCATAGTCAATGTTTCCTGGACCTATCAAAAAGTGTGGAATCTATAACTATCAATCTCATCCAAGTGACACATTTCCACAACTTCAAGAGGATCAATCTGATTCATCTAGACCAATGGAACTCAATGCAGCATATGCTCAGAGGAACACCAACCCTTAACAATCAGGTCAGTTCATTAGAAACTTCAACCAACCTCACTCTGAGCCCTTCTCTTCTTACTATAACCAAAGAATGATATATGGTAATTCTATCTCTCATCCCCCTCAATTCCCTCATAAAAACCCAAACTAGTTACAATTTGTTCAATGTGTAGGTAACTTCCAACAACCTTATCCTTTTGTTCCTCAACCTCAAAGGAACAATCCTCCTCCTGGATTCCAATATCCTAGTTAGCCTTCCCAATTACAAACCCAGTACAATCACTTTCCCAAGGACCCAAATCTAGGTAATCCCAATTCTATACAAGCCTCTTCTTCCATGTATCCATGGGAAAGTGCAGTGGATGATCTTTACCCCTTCACCCGTTCTAGCCTCAAGAACATTGAAACCCAAATTGGTCAACTAGCAACCCACCTTAGTCAACAGCAACCATCCAGTTTTTCCCATCTTCCAGCTCAACCATTACCAAACCCCAAGGGTAATGTATTTGCAATTGCCCTTAGATCAGGGATGAAAATTTCTATGCCTCAAGATAAGTCCTCCTACCCACTTTAAATGTTGACCTAAAAAATGAAAATAAAAGGAAACATGAATAGAAACTTAATGTCATTCCCTCACCTCCTTCCATTGCACATAAGAATCCAATTCCTTTTCCTCAAGCCATTTCTAAGCCAAAGATATCTTTTGAACCCGATTCTGATATGATCTACATGTTTAGATAAGTTGAAGTCAACATACCCATATTAGATTCCATAAAAAAAATTCCTAAGTATGCCATGTTTCTTATGGAATTGTGAACCCATAAGAAGAAACTTAGGACATTTGAAAATGTTTCCACATAGCAGTCTATTCCTATAAAGTGCAATGATCAAGGGAGCTTTACGGTTCCATGCCAAATAGGAAGTTTTAACTTTGATGATACACTCATAGACCCAGGAGCATCAATTAATATCATGCCCAAATACATCTTCTCCAACCTTGGTCTAGGTCCCTTACATCCAATGGGTGTTGTAATTTAGTTAGCCAATCGAACCACAACTAGTCCTGAGCGAATAATCGAGGATTTCATTGTTCATGTCAATGATCTTCTATTCCCATCCCATTTCTATGTCCTAGGTGTGGAATGTGAGACAAAATCTTCTCGATCTCCCTTAATTCTAGGAAGACCATTCCTAATGACAGCGAGAACCAAGATTAATTTCCATTCAGGCATCGTATCAATTGAATTTGGTAACCAAATTGTTAAATTCAACATTTTCCAAGCCATGAGATACCCATCTAAGGATCACTCTAAATTCTCAATTCATGCTTCCAAGGACACTTATAAGAAACAATTGAATTCTATTACATCATTTTCATCTTTTTCTAATGATAATGGATCTTGTGAAATCTGCACCATGATTAACCAAGTCATAAATGGTGAAGTTGATGTGGACCACTCATTCATTGACTACATCAACCTAGTGGAACTTGAAAGCTCTATTGAATCCCACATCAACTCTGATCTCTAATACTCCACCTTAGAAAGTATTAAGGAGAATGAATCTGAAGCAACTAAAGTCCCTTCCTCCATTCCTGAGTTTTCTAACACACAAATGAAAGATGAGACTGATCTGAAACCTCTTCCTGAACACCTAAAATGTGCATTCCATTTCCATGATCACTCTTATCCTGGCATTATCTCTTCTTCACATACTGAAACTAAGGATTTAAAACTTGTTCAAGTATAAGAGGAAAAAAAGGCCTTAGGCTGGACCCTAGATGTCATACCAGGAATCAGCTCTTCCCTTTACATGAATCACATCCATATTGATGAATCATCTAAAACAATTAGAAAGCGAAGAAGAAGACTTAATCCACCCATCCTTGAGGTAGTTAGGGAAGGGATCACCAAGCTTCTTCAAGCTGGTATTGTCTACACAATTTACGATAGTGAATGGGTTAGTCCAATTCAATTTGTACCGAAGAAGGGTAGGATAACTGTTGTCACAATTGAACATGGGGAGATATTCACAGCTCGAGTGAAAAAAATGGCAAGTGTTCAACGACTAAAGAAAATTGAATGTTGAAAAAAGAAAATATCACTAACCTTTTCCATTCCTTGATCAAATGCTAGACTGATTATCTAGAGAGTCACACTATTTCTCTCTTGATGGAAACATTGGCGACTTCCAAATGCCACTCGTACCTCAAGACCAAGAAAAGTCCACTTTCACATGCCCCTTTGGTCCTTACCATTTAAGTTGATGTGTGATGCTTCTGATAGAGTTGTTGGGGCTGTTCTTAGTCAAAGAAGAGAAAAAATTCCTCATGTATCTATTATGTCTCAAAAACATTGGATGAAACTCAATCTCACTACAATATCACTGAAAAAGAACTTTTAACAGTTGTTTTTTCCTTAGGTAAATTCCAGCCCTCTCTCTTAGGTTCCAAAATCATCAAATTCACTGACCATTCTTCTAAAAAGTTCTTACTCAATAAATGTGATTCCAAACCGAGGCTAATAAGATGGATCCTAATGCTCCAAGAGTTTGACCTTGAAATAAAAGATAGACCAGAAATATAAAACCCTAAGGCTGATCACTTGAGTAGAATTTGTAATTTTTTTCATTCTAAAATAATTGATCATAAATTCCCCACTGAGTACCTTTCATCTCTCACTCTAAATAAACCATGGTATTCCCCAATTGTTAATTACTTGGTTTCTGGTGTTTTTCCAGAAACATTTTCAAAATAACAAAAAATAAAGTTGAAAAGTGATTCAAAATACTATTTTTGGGATGAAAATAAAATTTGGAAAACTAGGGCTGACATGGTAATAAAGAGATGTGTCGATGAAAATGAACATTCTTCCATATTAGAATTCGATCACTCAATGCCTGGTGGTGGACACTTTGGACAACAATGGACCTCTAGAAAGGTCCTAGACTCTGGATTCTTCTAGACTTTACTCTTCACGGACTCATATGAGTTCTGTCAATAATGTCCCACTTGCCAATAGTTTGGCACAATTTCAAAGATAAATGAAATTCCCCAAAAGTCTTTAATTTTCTATGAGATCTTCGATGATTGGGGTATCGATTTCATGGTACCACTCCCCCCTTCCAATGGATTCTCATACATTATTCTTGCAATTGATTATGGTTATAGGTGGGTCGAGGCCAAACCCACTATAAAGGATGATTCACATGCTGTTAGTGACTTCCTAAAGACACACATCTTCCATCTATTTGGCACACCACGTGCCTTGATCAGTGACTTAGGAACCCATTTTTGTAATAGAACCATGGAATCACTTTTGAAAAATAATGGGGTTGTACATAAAACTTCAACTGCATATCACCCCCAAACAAATAGCATGGATGAAACTTCTAATAGGGAAGTGAAAAGAGTGCTTTAGATAATTTTAAAACCCACCATAAAAGACTGGCCTGAAAGACTTGGTGAAGCACATTGGCCTTATCGAACTGCCTATAAAACACCCAATGGAATGTCTACTTTTAGGCTAGTTTTTGGAAAAGAATTTCATCTACCAGTTTAAATCCAACATTAGTCTTTTTGAGCAGTTGAAAACCTATAATTTTGATTGTGAAAAATTTGGTGAAGAAATATTGTGGCAATTGGATGAATTGGGGAAGCTTCTACTTGATTCTTATGAGAATTCTAATATCTAAAAAGAATAATACAAGGCACTCCATGAAAAACACAATCTGAGAAAGGTATTAAATGAAGGTGAAATGGAAATGCTTTTTAATTCTTAATTATGGCTCCACCAAGGTAAGCTTAATTCTCATTGGGAAGGTCCTTTTTTTATTACTAATATTTACCCATTTGGTGAAGTGCATGTCTAAGAACCCACTTCTAAAAAGACATTCAAAGATGATGGATATCGGTTAAAGCATCAATATGAGAGGATGTACAATCCTGGATCAACATTGACATCCACTGGATCCCCAAATTCTGTAGTCGACCTACCACTAGATGGAGATGGAAACCCACCAAATCAAAACCAGTGGAAACTATTTCCCTTTAACTCACTCTGTCTCTCTTCCTTCCTCTACATCTTCCTTCTTTTTCCTCTATCTTTCATTTTTTTCCAATTTCTTTATCAAACCATTTATTTTTCTCTTTGCCTTTTTTGTGTGAGAGTATTTATTAAAAACTAAAAAAATTAAACAAAAACAAAAACAAAAAAAGAATCATAACAAAAAAATACAAAAAAATAAAGAGTCATGCTTACTCACCATCATGTTTTGAAAATTTGTCCAACCTTTTTGGGGAGTCAACAAACATGTTTTCATCTCACATTTTTTTACCTTCATCATGACTTTGGATAATGAATTTTGTGTCAAAAATAATACAATTTGAATCTGCAGTTGTTGATTTGGAAAATTCCTTTCCCCACCTATGAGAAACAACATTTACTTTCATGCCAAGGTTACCTATGGCCATAGTTTCAAAATTTATGTTTTCAACCCCATTTGTGAGTTTGGAGTTTATGGAACTTCGAGCTAAATTTCTTAATTTAGTGTACATTAAAAAGATAGAAGGATTTTCTGAACTACATGAGAATCACAATAGGAAAACAGTCTCCCATTTCCCTTACATTAATCCTTCTTTTGAAAGCCCCTTCAAGCCTATGAAAATATTTTCTTTGATATCCACATTACAAGCCTAATAACTTATCCCATCCATTATCAACATGAATTTTTCATTTCATATTTTTTTGTAAATTTAAGTGTGGGGTGATGGATTTCATTTTGGGTACCCTTTGTTGATTTCACCATGTTATCATATGCTTGAGATCAAGCATCCATTTCAGTGTGGGGGAGAGGTTGTCATTCAGTGTGTTTTAGAGAATGTAATGTACTTTAATTTATGTAATATTTTAAATGTTATTGACAAGTGTTCAAAAAAATAAGATGAAATAAAAAAAAGAAAAAACATTTGGGTTGTTTCTTTGGTAGGTCAAAAATCATTCTTTCTCAAACTTTGATCTTATTATAACTATTACAATTATTGTATAGAGGAGATCAATCATGGGTTGGATATGAGTTTGAGATCTTTTCCAAGTTCAAATTTCTGAAAAAGTGAAAAAAAGAAAAAAAGGAACACTTGCATTATATTCTGATATCATTAGGAGAAGTTTCATGGTTTAAATATTTCATCTTCTCATCCACTTAAAATTTTCTTTTTCTCTTGTGTATTTCTCCACACAATAATTCCATTGTAAATATGTGTTTCATTCCCTTCCATGTATCATTTCAAAAAAATGTGCATTAATTTTTTCATATTGGTATTTTACTCCTTTTTTACTATCTCTTGGATATAATCTTCCTACCGTCCCATAGCCACAAAAAAACCCCTAAAAATTTCTATTGGTTTTTGAGCACTTTAGGATAGGTATTATAAGCTAGTATCTCTTACAAACTCTAATATTTTCACTTTTGGTTAGTGAATGAGTGAAGCTCCATAAATTAATTTTATCATCTTGAGGGAAGTAAGTTTTGTGTGCCACCATTTTCCATTTCTAAATTTGAGCATGAAAAAATGAATTCTTTTTGGAACATTGTTTCTATAACAACTTGTGGTGGAATTTAATATGGATGAGTGAAATTTTTTAAACCTCCCCTAATTGGGGAAAACAAAATTTTAATATTTTTTTGTGAGTGAAAATGATTTTGTCATGTTTTTATATTTGTTGCACGTGAGGACATGCACAAGACTAAGGGTGAGGGATTTGATGTTATGAATATTTTCATGAATTATTATATACTCTCTTTACTGATTTTATATAAAATGTGCATAATTTGTGTGAAATATTAATGTTTTAATACTAAGTATAATTTTTGAGCATTTTTAGAAGTAGTCCAAATGAGTCAGTTTACTATTGTTTTTATAACTCTCACCCTACTGATCCAAATTATTTGGTTCCTGTTTTTTAGGATTTATTATTCAATATAAAACATTAAATTAGAAGGTATCTTGGGTCAATTATGCAATTTGACGGCCCATATAGACCACACAATAAGCCCTATAGAATTTATGAAGAAATTGGACTAGCCATGAAGATTTAATTTCTGTGCTCAATCATTATTTCCAAATTCCTTTAATCTCCTCCAAATTTTTGGGGACATTTTAGGGAGTCTTGGATAAAAATTTGAACGACCAAATCCAAATACATGGGGCCCTAATGATTCATTTAAACCCAGTCCATCATTCTTGCTGGGAATTAAAATCAGTACAGTATTCATGACATGTCTATTGATATATTCATTAAATAAATATGAGAGTATGTAGTGTGAAATAGGTGATATATGTGGCTGATGTTTTTAATGAAATCATTCAGATTTGAAGGCATCTTCCTTTTCCAAAATCCATTAACATTTTGGCCATCGAAAAAGAATGGATTGAAATGGGCAGTTTAACATTGTTTAATCAAACCACCATAACTTTGTCTCCATAGTTCAAATTGACTCCAAATTTATAGATAGGTTGTCCAACATTATTATATACAGCTTTGAAGAAGGCAATATCTCGAGATTCGGTATTGTGTATGTCCAAATCGTTGAGCCAAGTGGAGGGACAAATTAGGAATGCCAACAGTCCACTTCCTTGGGATTTAAATTCATCCCCCTCCACTCCTTAAAAGGTAATGGCATTTTAGAAGAGAGGATCACATATTGGCATGACCAAAGCCTTATCAAGAGATTTGGAGGACCTTATATACTCAATTTTTCACTTTATATACCTTTCCTCCTCTCTTTGTTTTCATTTACTTTTGTGTTATTCATTTTTTAATTCTTGTAAGTCTATATGTTTGTATTTCTGTTTTAATGCAAGTTTTTTCTACAATATATCTTATTCTCATCCACCTTCAGTAGTTTAATATTTATCCTTCTAAAATAGAATAAATATAGTTGAATCATTTTCCCTTCTTTTTCTTTCCCATTCAATCTAATGTCGGTATTTAATTCTCTTCATCGTTCGTGTGTGTCTATTCGATGAACCAATATTTTATTATCCCTTTCTTTTTCTTATCCTCTTAATTTATCATCATAATAATTATAACCAGATTACTAATCATTTAAATGGATGAGTAAATCAACCATTGGGGTGAGTTATAATTTTGGGATATTAAGTGATTGGGCGCCTTTTCTTGATGTGTATTCATTGAGTTAATATTGTGAATGTTGAACATTATATGTCATGGATTAATGACATGTTTTTTTAATATGTGGATTCAAGGGATTTTTGGAACCACAAATAAACTAACAAAAACAATTAAAGGTAATTATTAGAACCCTAATTTAAGTTATAGATTGGATTAAAGCTTTAACACTTGGGAAATCTGATCATAATTATCTTGTGAAGTGGGTATTAATTTAATGCAATATAATGCAAAGATCAAGGATATCATAAGCTTAAATCCCAAATAATGAACTCACCCTAATCTTTATCATTTTGTTAAATCAAAAATAATCCATAAATTATTTCATAATATCTACAAACAAACCCCCTGAATCAGAATACAACTAACTATAAACAACCGACTATAAAAAATTATCATCATTAGGGATTCGACCAGAGTGCTGTTGTACACATTAACAGAGCACCAGAACATTGTCCGATCGATATGCGATAATCGTCCACTATTTTAGTGTATTTTTTTTAATTAGACACTTGATGATGATATCCCATGACATATTTACTATATTGGTTTTGGATATTTTTTTCTCTATTTTAGCTTGTAATTATTGGTCTTATATTGGATTTGCAATCATATTGGTTATTTATTATTATCATTTGGCTACTGATTATTATTCTCCATTGTTGTTATTCTTTGATAAAGTGGGTAGAGTCTCCCCATGTTAGATATTATACCCTCACTACTAGTCTATATCATCTACCACACAAGTAGGTTTCCCTGGGGTCATGTGACACATAAACTTTAAGGGTAATACTTTCATTGATTAAAATGTAATTGTGGTTAATGGGAATATTGTTTCTTATCATAATTTTGGAATATTTTTTTTTATAGCCATAGGATTTTATAGAGATATGGGGACAAAGATATTTAATTCAATATTTATGTTCACTGTATCAGAAACATTTTATGATTGTGGTAAACAAATTACTTTTATCTAGGATACGATTTTACATAAGGAATAAATATTGAGTTAATTAGTAAAAAAACATATGTTTTTCTGGGTTTTGTGGTGATTCACGTTATTTTAGGAAATGAAATGTATTTTTTCACAACATATGATAATGGAATATATTTTCATGGTACGAAAATTTATGATTTATTAATTTTATTAAAAAATAAATATTGATTTTATCTTAAAAGTTAATGTTATCAAGTATTTTTTATTTTGGATTCTAAATATGGTCAATAATATTTTTAGATGGATTTATGGTTAATTAGAAATGTAAATATTAAATTTGAACATTGGTTAATATTTTCTAGTCTTTATGGGTTTATTTATAATGTTTTATTCATGTCTGATATTATATAAAAATGTACTAACAATATATGGTTTTGGATAATGCATAGAAATATGATGAATAATTTTTTTACATTTTTTTGATCATGAACTACATTATAATATAATTTTAATTTGATAGGAATAAAAAAATTAAATTGGTTTTGTATCATATGATATAAAACATAAGTTTAAAACTTCCCAAAAGAAAACCAATGGGTGAAATTGTTTGAGGAAATCAAGTATGTATATTCACTCACATTACATATATTAATGGTAAAATAATTTTTCTAACTCAAGAAAGTGGAAGATAAATCTATCATGTTATATGTGGAAAATATTTCAAATATATCATGATACACTTTATTAATTTCATTAAAAAGTAAAATTTTGTCAATTAGAAATATATGGTTTGAAAAATATTAAGTAAATGATATGTTTTTGAGTCTTAACATAAACATCAAATCCCTTTTGAAAAGGAAATATAATATATGTGCATTAAAAGGTATTTATTTCTATGTAGATATATTTATATTACAATAATTATTATTTATTATATTGTAATTTTAAACCCTTTTAAAAGAAATTAGATAAAATTATTAGAAAATAATTAGTTAATGGGGTAGAATATAACACCTTGAGATTTTAGAATATATTTTCCTTTTAAAAATTTCATTACTTTTATTAGTTTTAATAAAAAACCCATGAAATTATGTGAATATTATTTTTACATTTTATAATGAATCACATTTTTTTGTATTTAAATGAAATATAAATTATAAAAATAATTTCAAATATACTTATGACATACTAATTATCATAAAAAACAATGCTAAAATATTTTATTTATGATCATTACTTTTATCTTATATATATTATTTAAAAAATTATTCATAGTAATAATCCCCAAAAATTTTTAAATCATATGTAAAATTAATTCTATTTTTATCTACTGTTTAAAAATGAAAATAAAATCATTTGATGGTAAAATGATATTCCTTCGTAAAAAATTTATTTTATACGTACAATATATTTTTATCAAAATAAATTTAATTTAAAACTATTAATGAATGATTCAAATATATTACATAGATAATTTATTTAATACATGTATTAACCTTATTATAATTTTTATTACCTAGAATGAAATGAAAATAAATTCATTTTTATACTTCAAATATGTTTTCCCAAAAAATAGTTTTTGTACGTTTTCTACATTAATATTAGAATTGATTTCATCCAATTATAGAATATAAACTGGTTAATTGGATTCTATATTTCTAATTTGATTAATCAATATTAATCAATAAGTCCAACAAAATTTTCAAACATAATTAATAGTTATCATGGTAAAATTTTAACACCTCGGTAAAGGGTAAAATGGGTTAAATTGTGTTAAAATTATAGGATAAGGATTTCAAATCCCAAAAAAACATTCTTTATTCTCATTGTATGTGATTATTTCATCCAAAACCATCATAAATTTGAAAATATGTAACATGTTTTTTATTTTCTTATTGTTAATAATTTTATATTATTTTATGAAAATAATAATTAGAAAATGTCACTCTAATTATTTTAATATCTCGAATATATTTTCATAAAAATAAAAATATGTTGTGAGTGGTTATAAATAGTTAATCTTCAGATGAGTAAATTATTTTAATTATTTTTATTGGGTTTTTATTTTTTATGGGTATAATTACCTAAAATATTTATGCATTATTAATGCATCACTTATAGAAGTGAGTAAAAATTGAAAGTGAATGGTTATAAAAATATTCAAATTGTTTTTTTATAAATTAAACACTATAATTATTTTTATATATCAAAATGAATGTTAATTAATTTTTTAAATCTTCAAATTCTAATTCTTTAGTAATATTCATGTTTTTAAGTCGAATTTTATGGATAATCATGAAAGTGACTTTTGGTATATTTTATTTAAATACATTTTTTATTAATTATTTTAAAACTAATAAAAAGTATATTTTTTCATGTGGATGGTAGATGGTATTTAATATCAACCATTTTATTCTTATGATCTAGTTTCCATTTTATAATGATGCTAGTGACTCTTAAAGACTATATTATGTTACCACGGTTTTGGTCAGAAGGGTTAGTAAAGGGGATAAACTAAGAGACAAGATATAAACACCACTTAAACTGTAATAAACTCTTTTTGAGGAGTCTATCTACAACTTATAATCCTATTATTTGAAGATATATAACTTTGGTTCCAATTGACATGATTTTAACACATATTATATATTTATAATTATTATATTTAAAAGATATCCACCCATATCACATATTAAAGGCAAAAATCCTTTATTCTATTCTATACACCATATTGAGAAACATATCTTGAAAAAAATACAACCTGAACTCTTCTAAAATACCCTATTGAAATTATTTATGTTTTTTTCTTCTTAAAATTCCTTCCCAAGGATCCTCAAAAGGAGATCAATATGAGGTTTTTGAAAGAATAAGTAAACATATTCACTAAATCATTTTTAATTTATTTGTTTTTTTACCTCCCCTAAATCAACTTCGACCATATTAACAATTTGAAATTAGTAAACATAGGTTAATGAAATGTTATTATTCTAATATAACAACCATAATCTATGTATATCCATCCTAATAGAATATAAAAATATCGTCAATTTTATATAACATTTACAAAACCAAAGTATTTTATTTTACACAACTACAACTCATGGTTATTTATGTTTGTGGGTTTATTTATATTAAATTATTTTATAAATAATATTATTTAAATATAAAATATTATTTATCATCTAATCCTCCCATCTATTGTAATAATATAGTTTCACTCTTGTATACATGTGCATTTCCACTTCCATGAAGCGATGTGATTTGTTTTCCATTTCAATTTATATGGATTGCATAAGGATATATTTAATTGATATATATTATAGATTTTATGTAATTATGATTTTGGAATGTTGAGTTACTTTTTACCTTTCTTTCATTCCATCCATTTTATATTTAAAAAATTGCTCAATAGTGTGTATGGAATACCCATATAACATTAAGATTTTTTATTGAGAATGAGGCCAAGGCCCAAAACACTCAAGCGGGTAAAAAATAATGGATCCATATGGAATAATATCTAACTAGGTTTACCCATTATTGTTTATGGATCATGTGAAAATAATAATGTTACATGAGTTATTAGGAGTGTCCTGTGAGGAAAGAAAGTCAACGACTATATTTATGTACCTCTATGTGTGAGAAATATCCATTTGATTCTGGAAGAAACGTCGGCATCTATGAAGTATGAAGATGATTATACCATGAATTGACATACCCTACCAGATATAATATTAATAAACTAGGTGAATCAATATTAACCCAGTCTGAAATAATACCACAAGAACATCATAATTTGATCCCCTTGAGTATGGTGGAGGCTTCAAGAATGAAAAAATCACCATATCTAAAACAAGTATTGAAATAAAATATGATGGATCCAATATTTTTATAATGAAATCATCTTCCCTATACATTACCATTCATTCACGAGCCATGATCATTAAGCTTTATACCACAAATAAGGGTGATCGAAGGATCCTATTTATGTTGTGGTGCATGATTTTTAACCGTGTGATCAGAACACCAACCATCCATGAGAAACTGTAAAGATGGTGATAAATCTCAATAATTTAGAAGGAGAAACAAATTATCTAACATGGATCAATCCCTGACCATCACCTCTATATTCAATTTGGTAAAGCCATTATGCCTAAACTTGTTGGGAGCATTAAAAATACTCCAGCTTCTATCCACTATTAATAGTCATATCTCTCTATGGATATGGATATTGTTATCCATGAAATGTAACTAATAATGAAGAAATTTCTCACCCTTAGTTTTTTGTTTGCCATGAATACTAAAAGTGTTAAATCCATGGAAAATTGAGGAAACCCACTCCCCTTCAAACAACATATGAGAGGATGAATTTTCCCTAGTAATACCATTGTAGTTTCACTATAAAATAGTGGAGACCCCCTTAATCTCACACCCTCATCCAAGGGTATATCTTGGTAGTAGATCTTACAATCAATGATTTTGAGCTTAGCTGTAGTAGGTTAAACACATGTTACCCTACCCATGAATCGCAATCATAATTTTCATTCATGATACATTGGTATGAATTCATTGAGGAGAGACAATTCTAGGAGTCTATAAACCCAACTATATTTGGAACTTTATATATAAAAAACCTATTAAAAACCTCATGTTGTTGTTGGTTGAGAGTGGCACTGATAAATGAGGGAAAAATACTCGCATGTGTGAAGAATATATCTGATACCATAAATCCCGAGAAATCCATAAAATTTTCCATCCAATGATCATTCCATAAGTATATCATAACACACCACATGATCCACTATTATTGAAGTTTAAGATTAGAGTTGTGGCATCTTTTAAAGTCCTAAATCCTAGATCACCTTCCCATTGATCCATCTTGATATGCCCCATATTTTCTGTTCATGAACCATGACCACAACTAAATTCCCTCTAAAAAATACTTGGCCAGCCATGCCTGGAGGTATTTCATATTTTTATTGACACTTCTATGTATAATGACTCTTTTCCTAGCCTCTTGGGCTAGGCTATTCTATGAACAAAATCGTTTCTATGTTTAAATTTTACTTAAAAGATGAAGGAAACTAAGATATTCTCAATCTTCTATATAACCACCTTAGAAACATTGTGGGTAGATAAAACATGATTTGTTATAGAGGTAAGAACACTACTAACCATGGTGATGCATCCTTCGAAAGAGAGAAACCATTTTTTACAAATTGAGAATAAGGTTTTAGATTCATTAAATTAGTTCATCAAAGTGATAAATATGTATTCTATAAGTGGAAATCATGGCACTTAAATACTCCATGGTAAAATTCATTTTATGAACTCTCAAATTATCTTCAATTTTATTCCATCCTCTATCTGATAATGATCTTGGGAGTAATAGATTAAGTTTTTCATGATTTATTGTCTTCCCACTGTAATTTATGTATATTAAAATCATAAAATTCAGTTCCTGAATATATCTATAGATTAGGTTGATGAATATATGAAGATCATCCATAAAAAAGTGGCGAGAAATCCCATTGATTGTTGGCCTGCACAAAAATAGAAACTCCTGACCCTAACTAATGAATTTATTTAAATAACAACCGAAATAGACATGAACCAGAATAAAGATATGGGGTATAGTGGGTATCCATGTCTTTCTCCCTAGAATAACATGAATAGTATAAATTTTTTTATATGAAAGTAATCAAAAATCAAAGAGAACTAATGCACCTAAACAAAATAATAACCACCCGCATAGAGAACCCATTAGAGCTCATAAACCCGATGATAAAACCCTACCTCACACAATCATATTCGTAGTAAAAATAAGTATTTATAGTTGTTTTATAACATCAGACAATATCTTTGATATCACCCATCTTTTCATAAGATAATTTAACAGAGGATTGGGTAGAACTACCCCATACGAAACTATTCCCCTCTTAAGAGACCCATTTCAGATGTTTTAATGAGAGTATTCAATTGAAAATAGTAGTAAAGAAATTATAAGGTAAATTTAACATGATGAATGTATGGTGATTTTGTAGAGAGCATTGATTTTAAACCTTCATAACGAGGATCAAGGTGGTGGCAATGGAAAATCTTATTTTTTATGACATACCATGAATTAGAATATAATGATCCCAAAACTCCATCCAGACCTAGGGTAATTCAAAATTTTATAGAGGTAATAGATACCCAATCCTATCCTATATGGTTTTCTCTAAAAAATCAATTAATATCTAGGGAAGAAATAGGTAGAATGATATCAAAAGGTTTATAATAGTATCTAGGAGAATTGTAATACATGAATGGATTAGAATCCATAAATATGGAGGTAAAATAATACATGACCATACCTTCTACCATGATAAAATCATTTTTAAAGGATCCATCCCCTCAAAGAATGTTTATATAAATGGTGCTCTTGGAGCATTAGTGAATGAGCCATCCATGAAATGATGTAATTAATTTCTCATCACAAAAATACTTGAATGGTTTTAAAAGTTTATATAATAAATAATATTATAAATGTTACATTATTGAGATTATTTAGATGTTTAAACCATGACCATGGTGTACGGACTAGAACCACTATACCAAAAGATGCATGAAACAGATCTAAAAACTCTTGGAGAAATGATTTTAATTAAGAAACATTAATAAATGACAGATAATATATTATAAGTGAAAAATAAATGGTATGAAATGTATTAATTTGATATTGGAATAGATTTATAAAAAATCTAAATTTATTATACTTCAGTTTTAGAGCACCTATGAAGAATGTCAAGACATTAGGTAAGAGTATCTCATCTCATATTTATTTTTGTGAGGTGTATAATATATTCACTAGTTATTTTTGTGTGTGTTTTATATTCAAAAAATGAATATATTTTATATATAATATTATGAAAAATGTTTTTCATTAAAAATCCTTCTACATTCTCACTTTCAGGAGGTTTTGTTTCAAATATTACAAAAAAATTAAGGGTTATTAATCAAAATTTGTTTTTATGGAGAAATGCTTCATGTAATATGGATATTCGTATTTATATGGTGTATATACCACCCATTTTACATATTACTTCATGATTTTATTTATTTTAATTATATTTACATTTTTTTGAATTTATGTCTTTCAATCATATTATGATTTCACTATTTCCAACGTAGTAATGGTTTATGGGAAAATTACATTTATTTTAGAGATTATATTTTTTAAACTTAAATTAAGGAGATTTACAAGATCCTTATCCTATAAACCCCATATATTGTATTCTAATATGGTTATTTCTATAATTTTCTTGTATTATTACTATTTATATATCTTTTGTATTTGATCTAATTATGAATTTTTTTTATGAAAACATGATCTTATTTTTTATTTTTTGGTCATGAATATTTCCCATTATTTTCCTTGTTCATATAAAATAATTTATAAACTTTTTATAAATAATAAATTTATTGATAATGTTTATTCTTACTACCTTTTAATTTCCTTAAAAGGTATATCATGTAATCGATCCTAAAAAATTATAACTGACTTTTTACCTTTTTCAATAGAGTGAAAAGAATGTTCAATTTTAACTTATTTGGAGTGAATGTATTTTCCACCATAATTATCTTTATTTTCTTGGAATACTAATTTATATGTATCAATTATTTTTCTAAAAGAATCTATTTTTGAAAATACTAATGAATTTTCATTAATGATTGGGAATGAGAAGTTTATTTTCCCTACTTTCGAAGAAATGATCCAATTTAATTATAATGGTATTTTTTATCTCTTTAATCATCATTTGAAGGCTATAATAATTATTTTGGGATATTATATAATGATACAATACACTTTATTTATTTTTATGCATTATGATGATGATGATTTATGGATAATTTTAGTTAAAATATTACTTTCTTATGGGTTTAATTATGTTATTATGAAATAATTTTGAAACCCATTTATTTTACACAGCTTAGTCATATTATAAGGGTATTTATGGATATTTATAAGACTTTTATGATGAAATGAAATATCTAGGAACTTTATTAATTTTCTGGTTCTTATAAAAGATGGATGATTATGGGTTATCCCAATATCGATCATAGTATGGGGTATTCCGAATATTTATCTTCAATGAATTAGGTAATTCGACAGTGTTAAATGAGTGTATGTTACTGTTAATAGATGACATCGATTACTAGATATAAGTGAAACATAAGAAATGATAAAGATAACTATAAGGATAATCCTCCTATAATAATATTATAATTATCTTTTTTATGTGATTCTATGAGGAATGAATTATTTCCCATGATACCAACATGGTTTCACTAAGTATTCTATCAGTTTTGATGGTTCTATTGAAGACGATTACTTTTACAAGGTTCATGATTATTAACTCATATGAATCTTTTATTCTATTAAATCATTAGTCATTAACTCGTGATTTATGATGTTTATTTTGATGGGTATGAATTCCCTTTTTTCCCTCAATAACATTTATTATTATCTCATAACCTTAGGATTTTCATATGATTATATATGATCATCTATTGAAATATGTTATGTTCATTCTTACAGAGAATTTGACCTCACCCTTTATTTGTTTCCTCTCCCACTGGTTATAAAGTATTATGTTCTGTAATATATGTCTATTAGGGTGTTATTTTTGGAGATATTTGGGGGACATATTAAATTCAACTTATAGAATAAAAAAATATAGATATAATGGGTAAAATAACCATTTGATGAGAAATAAATCGGTTTTTTACATAAATAGTTTTTCATTATTTTATAAAACAATAATTAATAGATTTCATTGGTATTTAAGTAACTCAATGATTGATTTATATTTTTTTAATTATGGATAGAAAAAATTTTATTACATCGGTAAGTATGATGAAAAAATGTAATGAATATGTTTTTACCAACAGATCAGGGAGTGTGGGTCTTACATTTTCTATTAAGAGATATACTTTATTTGGGTTATTAATCTCTTAAATTTCCCACTCTTAGTATTTTAATTTATAAAAAAGGTTATGAAGTTCCTAGAGACATGGTGAACTTTTACAATAGATTGTTCATGTAGTTATTAAAATATCTATACCTTATGAGGTGTAAAAATATAAAAAGGCAAGGATATAGAAATTATTGACTAAGAATGTATGTTTGAGAGTTATCTGAATCTATGAAATGAGAAGTTTCATACTCTAAAAAGTAATGTTCACATTTTGAATAAATCTATCATGGATTATAGATTAGTACTACAATTGTTAAACCAAATAATTTATACAAATAAATATTTATTGGTTGTAATATATTTTACTTTACATATAATTAGTGAACTTGTTAAGGATGATTAACATAACAAAAGAAATGTATATTTTAGATATTTAACCTAATAAAACATAATATTATGTTTTATAATTTTTTTCTAAGAGAAATTTTAAATTATTTAATGTTTTCATAGAAGGATTTAAACTAGGAGTATGTCTAGTTTTCTTCTATGGCATTTTACTACTTGAGTTAGAGTATAAAGTAGATATAGATGTGGAAGAAGATAATATTACCTAGTTAATATCGAAGACTTATTTTTATTTAAAAATTATAGACATCTATTTGGGTACTATTCAATTTAAAAAAACCAATATTCTCCCTTATCTTTTGAACAAGCTTCTTTATATAGCAGTGAAATTATATCCAAGTCATGGAAGTTTCACTCTCATTTTAAAAATTAATCCATCCCCTCTTAATGTGGATCAATATTTTAGGTTGCACTCAAAACCTATCTAGCCTTTGGATAACCCTTGGTGTCATTTTTCTATTTCCTTTTTGCTCTATGGGACCTGAATTGTGTGATTAATCCCTTTTGATCTAAGCATTCTTCTTTCACATTTATATATATTTTATTAGACTTTAATTTATAACTTTATTATTATTTGTAATTTCAATGACATAGTAATGTATAAAAGCCTCAGTAATATTGATTTTGGTTTAGGTATGGATAACGAATCAATGATTATAGGTTTTATAAGGAAAATTAGTGTGTTGGGTGATGATTGAACATTAGTTCCTCTTTATTCTTGTGAAGCGGTGGTTTAAGATCCTTTTTCAGCTATGGGTTTGAAATATTTATTCACATTATTATACATTAATGTGGAATTATCAAGATACTATCTTAAATGGGTAAATAATTAAAGTTATCTGAAAAATATAATTACCAATATTAAGAATATTGAAAGTAAATAAGTGTATATCACATGGTTTATATGATTTCAATATTATTTCTTATGTTCCTTTTATTAAGTTGGTTGATATGAATGTTGTTCTGATATTATTTTTATTTTTCCTATGAATAATAATACTAATAATGATTTAATAATAAAAACATGGTAATGAAAAACTATATAGGAAATCTATAATTTTAATGTTCTTATCAAACCATAAATTTATTAATAAGAAGTGAAACTTGATTAGATATGATATATTTTTATTTTTTATTAATATTATTGATGTCTTTCTAATATAATAAGGGTAATTCTAGTGAAGTTGGATTGTTTTTATATATATAGGGTCATAATATGTTTTTATTGTGGTAGTTTAATAGGGTTGTTATTTTAGATTAGATTGAGTGATCTTTTGAAAGTGTTGGAACTCATGTTGTGGTTATTTGACTAAGATAATTTAATTAATAATATAGTGTTGGGATAGGTTATTATGGTTTGTTCCATAGTTTACTCGAAATTTTTTATTGTACTAAATTAATGAAATGAATAATTTGATTGGGTTTAAATAATATGTACTATTTATAGAATAATTCAATTAATAGATTTCTATGTTTAAATTGAAATGGGTAATAGTTAAAGGATATGATGTCAAAAATTATGACTGAAGTATTTTATAAATTATTTATGGTTAACAAAATTCATAAAATTGAAATCTAAGTTCTCTTTTCAAATTTTAGTGGATAGAAATATATTTGGTATAATAAATGTAATATGGTTGGAAAACAAAAAAGTTAAAAATTAAATACATAAATAAGTGGATAATTGAATAAACACAGTTTGGTTGGACATAGAATATATTGAAAGTGATTATGAGATATTAAATGAGAAAAAAAATTATTTATAATTAAAAAAGGTGTGATGTGTTGTTTTGGTTGATTTGGTTAGTTATAGAACAATGATTATGTGAGATGATGATTATTGTGTTTATAGTATCATGTGTTAGATGTGTAGATTTGGAATTGGTATGTATTATATTATATATTCATTTTAGTTATTTTAATTTTTTTATAAAAGACTACCCAGTTATGGTAATGTGACTAACACTCATATGAGGTTTTGGGTTATGGGTGTTTTCACCAACATCGATTATATAGTTGATGATGATAAAAAATACAGCCCCCACCTTGCCCTATCCTTTAAATGTTAAGTTATTTGGTGTGTGATACAATTTTTTTATGTGATAAGTTCATGATGGAGACATATAAAGATGGTGAAGTACAAGAGGTTGATTTATATCATTATTATGTTCACTAACCTTATTTTATATGGTAGTGATTAAGGTATATGATATAAAGCTATGGATTATTTGTGGTGGCTGTGATATGGTAATGTGATTTTCATTTATATTCATATGGATGATATGAGAGTTCTATAAATTGTGTCATTATGTTTTTAAGGTGATCGTTTTAGCTGGGAAGTATATGTGAGATATATTTCCATATATTTTACACATCTTCTGTCAATAAACCTTTCTGTTTCTTATGTGAGTGAGCTGAGGTGGGGATTGGAAAGAAGTCAACTATATTATATAACATGTTTTACTCTTCATTTTTTTAGTCACTAGTATTATTTTTTCACATTCTCATGAGAGATTTTTATAATGATACTACTAATTATATGTTTATACTTGCCAATGTCTTTTAGATTTATATTTTTAAATTAGTGGTAAAGACATACATTTCGATCTTGTGGTGTGGAATTAGTTGGTTTTTTGGTGGTTTCTATAATATGTGTTTTATATTTATAGATATATATTTTGGATGCTTTATTATATTCATTATATGACATTTATTATTGGAATCATTTCATTTCATTATATATTATGTTTTGGTGATTAGTGTTTTTATCTTATGTTCCTATTATTTATATGGTTAATGGATCCTATATGTTTTGTATACCCTTAGTGATTATCACTAATATATGTAAAATCAGGGATACTATTTGGGGGGTTATATAAGTCTTATATGGCTTCCTTTAACTGGTGCTAATGCAATTGGTTCACGATATATTGGTATTAAATATTTGGATAAATTTTTTGATGTATTTTGGGGTGAAAACTATTAAGGACTAATGGGTGTTTTAGATAAATATAATCACTCTAACGTAGTATGGGATATATGAAAGGGAGAAAAGATTGGAATCATACAATTAGATCCCATTATGATTCAATGAAAGGAATTTAATAATAAAAAATATACTTAGTGAGATGACACATGTTGGAAACTATAGACCTTGTAGTGGTTCATTCATTATGCTTGACAACCCATTTTATTTAATTATGAAAATCATTTGAAGTTTAATTGATTAAAATTTAATAGCCTAAAAAATAATAAATTCTTATGATTTTTAGTTATTATAATTTGTATACTGATGGTTAGTTTGATTACTTTGTTAGTGGTGTATTTGGTTTAGATACAATGAGATACTCTAGAACTATGTATGATGGTTGACCTTATGGAGGATAATTCTTACAGAATGATGTTTCTTGAATTTTAGCATCAAGTATTGCTGAATTATATGGGGAATTTATCCAATAAGGATACATGGAGTTGTATGTAAGATCTCTAAATGAAATTACTTTTGATGTATTAAAGGAAGGAGTTTTGGATTAATTTTTTTCACTATCCAATTGTGTGGAGATACATGTTGGTTGTGTATATTGTTTCTTAATTATCTTTAAGAGTCAAATATATTTTCACAGAAGATGTCAATTAATTTTTAAGATGATTTATATTTATTAATGAAGAGGATGGAATAATTTTAATAGAATATTTATATTTAGAAAGGGACCTATAGTTTATAGGAGTTTTGAATTAAATTCAAAGACATTATATGTTATGACTATAATATTTTCCTAATGAGGAGGCTTGAGTGAAGAATTTCAAGAATGTACTATATATAGAGATCCATTTCCATTTTACTCTATTGAAATTTTCTATGTATCTTGATGTTTTAGGTAAAATAGAGGTAATAGAGAACATTCTATTAAGGATGGATTCATCTCATGTGGCTGGTCAATATTACTTCTCAAAGAGATGGGATATGAATGAAGGTTTATGGTTATATAGAGGTTCAAAGTTTCATATAGTTGGGATTCATTATGAGGACTATTCTTTAATATTCTCAAGATTTGATGTTTCATTTAACACAACAAGAATTTCTTTAATTATTTTATTTTATTAAGGTGGAAATGAGAAAAAATATCGTTTCTATCAAAATTTCAATGGAAGTCAGTGAAGATCTAGAAACCCAAAGTATATAAAGCCTATGTTCCATTTTACACTATAGAAACATCATATATAATAATGGGGTGATCCTAGTGTTATTTAATAAATATGGCATATAATATCCAATGAAAAACATCATGATTTTCTTCGTACTTTGGGAAATTGGGTAGATCATAGTTATAATGGGATTTATTATCATGGGAAGTGACATAAAATATAATGGTGTGGTTATATACATGTTATGGAGTTATGAGTTTCAGGAAAACAAAACACCAGTCAATGAAAAATGTTTATATCTTTTTCCCCGATATATTCCTTTATAATTAAGGATATTCACACTTCATCAATTCACACATCTTATTATATTTTATATTACTTTAAGTAAAGATATATTTAACACCATTTTTGTTAAAAAAAACATGTTAGGAATTATTCAAATTTATATGAGGTGTTTTTTGGGTGTGAGGATATAATGGGATCTCCTTAATCATTTGATGATTTCCTCTTATTATAGGTATTAGCATATGATTTTTTATTTCACATTGATTAGTTGTAATCTTTATAGGTGGTTACTGATATTTTTATAAGGAGAGCCATTTTTTTGTCACATATGGTGAGTGAAAATTGTTTTTTTGTGAGTATGACTCATAGAGAAATCATTAATATTTTGATCCTCTTTATTCTCAACTCATTCATTAGATTTTACACATAGTGTATGTTTGGTTATAAGGGATTCTGGTAGCATTGGATGACATTGTATAACTTTTACAAGAAGAGGTTGTGATGATACCCCCATGATGAAACCTAGGGTTTGGGATATGATTAGAGCCTAATGTATCTCCAATTTTTATGTATCATTATCAAATAGTGAATATTTATTTATGGAATTTTATAATTCAAATTCATGATAGTTTGTAGAAGGGTTTTTTCTGTCTAAGTGTGTTTCCTTGGGGATCATTGAGGTTTTCCTTTAAGATGTTGATGATCTTCTATGACTATGATTTAATTATTATTGGTTTCATTTATTGATAATGATGAATTTCTTCTTATTTTTAATGGTTTAATATATATTCAAAAATTTGAATATATTTTCATACATAGAAAATATTTATATTAATTTAGAGTATCATTAATTGAGGGGAAAGAATAATTATATCTAGAAGGCTATGTTTTGTTATTATTATGGACACATTTAGTTTGTGGTTATGACTTACAGTGTCATAAATTCCTAAAATTTATTTTTAGGACTGATAAGATCTGTATTTTGTGTGATCCTAAATCATTTTGTGGTTATATCAATGAAAAAAAATCCTTTTATATTATATTTTAGATATCAAAAACACACATGTACAACCGACCTAAATGGTGAATTAGTTCTTTATGTACTTAAGGGTCTTCCTAATACCAATAGGCCGAGGAGTAGATCTCGGGAATAAAAACTAATAAGATGGAATTATTTTTCAAGAGAATAACTATTTAAGATAATGCAGTGGATGTAAATCAAAATTAGTTGACATGTAAAACACTCCATATGATAGAAATTACCACAATATGACATATGAATGTCTGAAAATGGAACATCAGCCAAACTCATCACATAATACTTTCAAGACATCATCGGAGAAACTCAGTAAAATAGGTGGATCACATGCCCCGCCAGTAACTGACAACTCCAAAGTCCCACTAATCAAGATAATATTCTACCACCGAGTAGCTCCATTATATTCCATGGATCTTTTATATTAAAATCCACAAACTACCAATGAGAAAAAGGTAGGGTGTGAGAGAATACACATAAATTATTTCACTAATATTTTCATTAGTAATATATAAAAATGATAGAACCATTTCTCATTTTGAATAAAACATCACATGGAAATATGATCAAAATTCTTACTAAAATATAATTTAAAAAATGTGAATTTTAAATATAAAACATGTTTCAATGTTTTTTTCCATAATATTAGGAAACAATAAGGGTCATTTTCAAAACAATAATGAATAATAATTTCTAAAAAATAAGTATGAACAAATATTTCAATTGTATAGTGGTGTGTATAAATAATTTATGACTACAGAACAATGATTAAGTGACATTAGGTTAGATTACTATAGGGATTCTAATAAATATTAGGGAATATACATCTCCAGGTGAGCACCCACACCCCAAATCCTAATCCTTGGGGAATATGAGAGAATACAAAATAATAAATTCCCTACCTTCAATTTAGTTTATTTTGAATTTTAATTGTCAATATATTTCTATGTAGAGATAATATATTTATAGTAATTTTTCATACCACCTAACTACCTAGGTTCCCATGTGCCTCAAGGAATCAATCAATAATACATGGGAGATATCAAAACTTTCTCATAATATTTATAATTTAAAATCTTCACGAAGTTCATGTTTGAAAACATTCCATTTCATTTCAGAAACCAAAATTATTGGTTTTTAAAAAAAACATGAAGTGTAAAATTTCATAAAATTTCAATTCAATTTATAAAACATTTCATTCCATTTAATCTTTTCAAAATGATACTTAAAATCATTCATTTCAAATCATGGTCTTTTTTGAAAATTAACACTGAATATTCATACGATATTATCGAGGGATTTCATCACACAAACTATTAAATTTTAAATAATTTTTCAGGAGACTAAATTAAATATTTTGAAATACATAGGAAGATATATATAAATTAAATAACCATCAATGGTGTCAATTGATAGATTTTGACTTACCAAACTACCTTTCTCAATCAAGATTAATAACAACTAGATGAGATCCACCTATGGGGAATAAATCACCAGACAGATTGAGGAACAGACCTATAATCACAATTCAATAGGTCTCGATATAGATCCATTAATAAAATGGGGATATAAAACTCTTGAAGAGGGAGATAGAGGTTAATGGATAATCTATGATCAAATTGATATTACACTTACTGAAGGAGATCCATCTCACACAATAAAACATCAATCCCATATGAAAAAATGTTTTAAGATAAAAATTATCCTCTCTAGAGAGTGTATGATGTGTTTATATTTGAATGAAAATTTAGGGAGGTGATTAATAATTAACTTGGATATTTTACAAAACAAAAAACATATTACTTCTCAAGTGATTCTCAGGACCGACAAAGTCACTGGACAACTGATGGCCTCCATCAGCTACCTAGTGGAGCTTTGTAGAATAAACTACATTATGGATGTTCCACAAGAAGGTTAGTGTGAGTTTACCTATTCAAGCGGTATAATAATATAAATATACCACATACCTCTTCCCATTGATAGGTTTTCCCCCCACTAGTTATCCAATAAGAATCTCATGGCTTTTCTGACTATAGGATCATGCCCACTCCCGATCCAAAGCCACATGAATATCTATTAACCTCTCTAATATGGTTTTCAACTGTAAGAACCCGATTTTTTAGAATGGGTCAAAATCCTGACCTTGTTTGAATTTTTACTTGTCCCTGAGAGAACTAGGAAAATATGGGATGTCATGGAAATTTCAAGACTACATGCCATGTACTCTTAAGTACACATCATGTATGGGTTAGGCAAGTATTGTTCGTGTGCTCGCCGAGTACATGTCATGTGATGACTATGTAGGAATTTCTTATTACATGCGTGTAGTCCTAGAAATATCGTGTATCCATGACCGTGTGGAGGCCATAAATGTCATGTAGGCATGTTGGATGGGTATAATGTTTTTATCATGTACCCGTCTTGTACTATTTGTACATACTATGTAGGGGGGCCCTGTAAGGGGATATACATTGTGTTTTGGAAATGTCGGTAGGATAAAGAGGTACACGCAGTGTAGTCAGTTAGAAAGCCCTTGGAAAAATATCAGCTTCCTTAAAAATAGTAAAATGATACATGGTGTGTAGTCATATGTACGCACCGTGTACTTTTTTTCGTTAAAACAAGAAGTTGCCTCATTTTGAGGCAGGGGTAGTGGGTTTTATCCAGGAGACACGAATAGCTAGTGGAGACTTCAAATCCTTCCTATTTCTTCATCTGAAATCGGATTCAAAAACATTTTAATCCATTGGAACCCCCTCAGTTAGGCCTTGATTCTTCTTGAACTATTCTTCTTGATTTCTGTTCTAGAACTCATTATAGGGTTTTGATATGTTTTGATTCTTTTTTAGATCTATCGAATTTTATACCTAATTGTAGGCTGCTATTTGAGGAGTATCATTGTATGAGTCTCAGGTAGGTGGTACATACATCTTTTGTTTTTTTTCTCATACTTTTGGGTGACACGACCTTTGGCGTGTTTTTTGGTATTTTAAGTGTGACCCTATTTTAACTATTATTGCATGTATAATTGGTATATAACCTAGGGGATTCCTTTGGGTATGCCATGTTACCTATTTTTCTTGAGAAAGGCTAGGATAGGGGTCGTTGCTCATCGAGGCATTTTGGTCGGGGAATGCCAAAATGGTTATAATTGTTTTGGTTTGATTAAACTATTGAGTTTAGTTTATTAAACCTTGATATGAATTGTTATAGGCATTCAAGACCATAGTACAATTGTTGATAACCATTTGGATAGTGCAATTAAACTATTTAGATTGTTCTGTAAGTTTATGTGTTTGATTAAATGTGTTATATATGTAACTGTTTAATTGCATATGATGGAACATTTGGGTTGTTTTGGGAATGGCCCGGATATTCTTGAGTGATGCTGATCACACGTTGGGCTTGAATTGGGATACATTAGGTGGTTCTTTACCACATTATTGGGCATCGTGGACGTCATCTTGAGGCATGGTGACGGTCAGGTTGGGCATTACCCAGGTTACATGGATGGCGAGGCCATCATAATTGAGTGGTATGGTTATAGGGACATGAGATGTC
Organism: Viscum album; assembly: GCA_963277665.1. Lineage (NCBI taxonomy): Eukaryota > Viridiplantae > Streptophyta > Magnoliopsida > Santalales > Viscaceae > Viscum > Viscum album. Next base: position 153,613,663 of record OY728163.1, read on the forward strand.
AGAGACATTGTGGCTTGGGTTCTACTTGGTTATTACCGATCACACATAACTATGAGTAGTGTGCACACAAAGAGACTTTGTGATGAAGTGGTTTTGACCACTTGTGTGGGTAGAGGCCCCTGTTAGTTGCAGATTAGGTAATATTGGTTTGGAGGTTCTTGCCATAGGAAGCCACGTGGAAGGTGAAAAGCCATTAGCTGATAGAAGTGAGGCTATCAGGTTGTGGGAAGCGGCTCGCCATGATTTGAGGGCAGAAATCAATATCCCTTCAGTTACATTATTTTTAGGGAATACATCGTTTTCCCTCCAGTTACCTATTTTGAGGGCAGACAACACTGTCCCTTTTGTTACTTATTGAGGACATAAATCATTGTTTCTCTAGTTTATTATTTCTCTTGCATGCCTTTGGGGTGTCAGTACTTGAGACATGCTCTGTCAGGGGGCACATGGTGATGGGTTACATGACAGAGATTCTGGAGTTGTCCGAAGTAGTTGACACTCCATGGTGGTCGTTTATCACATGTGGAGGTTGTGTTTATTTTTGCATCGTATTGTTTACTATTTTCCTTATAAATTCATGATTTCTTAAACAATTATATTTGGTACAAACAATTCGGTGGTTTTCTACCGAGATTCATCTCACACCCTGCATGGGCCCTTCAGGATGCGGGCAGTCTTTGAGGATTTTCATACAGGAAAGAGGCCAACATCAGGAGCTGGGAGACATTACCTTTTGCATGGAGACGGTATGGACCATGAGGTCTTGCCGATCTATAGTTTACTTGTTTTCTCTTAACTTATTGTGTTATCATGATTACATTTTTTATAGCTATAGTTGGTGAGCCATTGGAACCTTTATATATGTATCTGTATGACCTTCTTTGGATGAATGTTGGCTTTTCAGTGGTAGCTATATTGATCATCATTCTGTTGTGTTTAATCTCTATTATCGTTGTTTATATTTATTTATTTTTGTTTATTGTTATTTATTGTGCTTCTGTTATGCGGGCCTGGTTCGAGTCTGCATAGTATTTTAATTTCATATTATAATTTTACTAGTACCATCATTATCCTCCGAGAGGGTATAGCCTCCCCACTACACCTACAAAACCCTCCCTACTAGTCAGCAGCCTTTGGTATTCGGGGAGGTTCACCTAAGGTAGTATCATTTGACCCGTTTATCACTATTCGGGTGGATTTTCAGGTCCGGGTCATTACAATACGGTATTAAAGGAGTTCTTGATAGGGATTTAGTAGTAGTTTTTGGCTGGCTACTAATGAAATTGATGGTTAAAATGTATTTTCGTCGGTTTTACTATTTGGGATATGGTAGACTGGAGATAGGTTGTTACTAGAACTGGGTTTCTAGCATTTGGTTGGGTGCCTGTAGCCCTAGGTATGAGGGGTGGACCATGTTCCCATGGGTGGGAATTGCTGTTTGATTTTTTTCTTATTTTATATTTTATATTATTTCTTATTATGTGGATCACTAGGTCTGTGATGTTAATGATTGTGATATTTAACCCATGACATGATGCGGTAAGGGGGAAATGGACCATGGCCCAGTATGGAAATGCTTGTTTGAATGGATTTTGATAGGCATAGGTTTAGGGTATTTAAATTTCATAACTGCTTGTATGCTTTGTGAAGTGATAATTCCATGTGAATAATATCAATTTCCCTAAATTGTATTGCTTGAAATGTGATAAGGTGAAATTTTTGATAGAATTTTTTGTATGTTGCAATGTGATTTTCCATGCTTTATATATTGTAGAATTACATGTCGTAGGTTATTTGATTCTTGATCTTGTACGAGCAGGAAGGTACTATGGTTGAGGTGATTTTGGTCATCAGTGAATCGGTTGTCTGTTTGAGGAAACATTGGTTGTCAGGACGGGCATGGATGAAGGTACTTTTGATAATTGGATCTATTGATGGAGGGTAAGGAGGCAATGAGGTTGGGATGTCATTGTCATGGGTTGCGATAGGGGAGAGTTAGGGTAGTTATTTTATGTTGCCTCTTTATAGCTTTCCTTATCTATGTTGAATATATATTGTTATATATATATATATGTGTGTGTGTGTGGGTTGTCTGACCATTTATGGAATCCAGTGGGTTCCTTTTAGCCGCATCAGATGTAGCATCAGGGAGGAGATGATACAGGGCCACAGATGTTGGATCAGTTCCACGATCCAGTGTAGGAAGAATGTGAGCAGAATGAACAGGCTCAGGGATTGGATCAGGTTCAGGATCCAGTACAGTCACTACATCAACCATGATTGGCAGTGGTCAAACCATGGCTCAACGAGAAACTTCGAGCTGGCTTGGTATGTGTCTTGAAGGGTATCAACAGAGGCACGCAGGGTACAGATCAATCTATGGCATATCTGATGCGCGATTTCCAGTTATAGCACCCGCCTCTTTTTCAGGGTGAGGGTGGTCAGCAGGTGGTTGAGAGCTTGATAGAGAGCATGAAGATGATCTTCGAGTAGCTCGAGAAGCCTCTAGGGAGGAGGGACAAGCTGGCGAGGTACATGCTGCGGGGATCGGTGAAGTGTTGGTGGGATGTGATGGTTCAGGATCGCTGGCCTGAGGCACTTTCATGGAATGACTTCGAGGATAGGTTTTTATAATACCTTCACCTAGACACACTGAGGGCAGAGAGAGATTGGGAGTTTTTGAGCCTTTAACAGGGAGACATGTCCATTATGGGCAATGCAGCTACCTTAACTAAGCTATCCTGCTTTGCACCTGGTATGGAAAGAGATGACATGGCTAGGGGGAGGCACTTCGAGGATAGCTGATGACATGCCATTCGGATCTAGGTGAATATCTTCAGACTGTGTTCTTTCTCAGATGCGGTGAATCAGGCGCTTATAACTGAGGGTAACCAGAGGGATATACCCCAGGTTGGACAGATTATGGCTTCTGGTTATGGTTCAGATAGCAGGAAGTGAGGATGGGATGAGTTCCACCTGGGTAGTCAGGCCAAGGACTCAGCTAGACCACCTTGTAGCAGTTCTTCAGTGATTTTCTTTTAGTGTGGACAGCGAGGACATGTTCGAACTTAGTGCGATAGGCCTCCAAAGTAGTTTCGGGCATGTGGAAAGATCAGGAATCATGAGTGGGTTTTCAGGTATCCTTCTGAAATAGCCAGCAAGCAGGGACCAGGATAGATGGCGGAAACTGGAGTTGGTTATGTTTTTTTACAAGGAGAGTGTGGCTGAGTTTCAGCTACACATGGAGGATGTGATAGAGATAGCGGTATCCATATAAGGGGTCAGTGGCCGATGGCTAGAACAGCACCGCTGGGATGTCAGGAATCAGGCAGTTGTACATCAGGCCAGGTGCACTCCATGGAGCTTCTAGAGAATGAGAAGACAGGTTATCTGATAATGGTAAGATTTACACCACATGTGTGGTCAGGATTTCAATGTTTTCATTCTGGAATGACCTGTAGAGGCATGTCCGTTTTGAGTGTACGTTATGCACATGATATACGTGGACTAACTTGATGATAATCAGTGCGACTGGAACCATATCCGGTCCGTGATATATTTATATATATGTATGATATGTATAGCATCAGGGGAATCATAAATGTGGGTTACTTGAGGTTCCATGGGCATCAGGGCATCGAGGATGTGGGTTACTTGAGGTGCCGTGGGAATCGATCATCGAGGTTGCGGGTTACTTGAGGTTCCTTGGTCATTGGGGCATTATGAATGTAGGTAATATGATGTTCATGGCATTAGGTTTTATTTTGAGTGTCCATGGGATGCATGACCTCATGGAGGTGGACACTGATATACTGCGAGATGCGTTGTGTGTCAGAAACGACGTGGGAGCACCAATGAGGCGCAGGGGTGACGATGCATCATGATAGGACCATGTGTCTGGAAAATAGGTTATTGATCCTTTACTGGTTTTGAGTTTTGTCAATTTGAGACTGATTTAGGTGATTCTTAAGGTGGGGAGCCCCTTGAGGAATTTATCCAGAACCTTTAATACCAGGTATTTCCGGGTTACTTCGATCATGTTGGTATGTTCGGTGCCATCTCCATGTTTTGTTGGATAGATCGAGGACGAGCTATATTAAGGTGGGGAGATTTTAAGAAGCCAAGTTTTTATAAAGGGTCAAATTCCTGACCTTGTTTGAATTTTGACTTGTCCCTGAGAAAACTGGGAAAATTTGGGATGTTTTAAAATTGTCTAGACTATACGCCATGTACTCTGAAGTACACACTGTGTATGTGTTAGGCGAGTATTGGCCATGTGCTCACTGAGTACATGTCGTTTGATGATCGTGTTGTAATTTCATACTACCTGGAGTATAGTTATAGATATTCGGTGTTCCCTTGACCGAGTGGAGGCCATAAAAGGTGTGTAGGCATGTTGGCTAGGTAGAATGTTTTTACCATGTACATGTCATGTATGTTTTGTACACGCCATATATGGGGGCATGTATGGGGATATACATGGCATGTTGGGGATGTCGTCAGGGTAAAGAGGTACACGCCTTGTAGTTAGTCAGCAGGTTGTCAACGAAATATCATCCACCTTATAAACAATAAAATGATATATGGTGTGCAGTCATATGTACACGCTATGTATGTTTTTTTAATTAAAATGGGTAGTTGCCTCATTTTGAGGCAGGGGGTAGAGGGTTTCATCCTAGATACATGAATATCTAGTCGAGACTTCAAATATTTTCTGTTTATTCATCTAAAGACGGATTCAAAAACCGTTTAATCCATTGGAACCCCCTCAGTATGACCTTGATTTCTCTTGAGTCGGTCTTCTTAATTTTTGTTCTAGAATAAGTTATATGGGTTTGATCATATTTGATTCTTTTGTATATATAACTCATTTTAGACCTAATTGGAGGCTATTATCAGAGGAGTATCATCGTACGAGTCCCAGGTAGGTGGTGCATACCTCTTTTTGTGTTTTCACAAACTTTTGGGAGGCACAGAATTTGGCACATTATCGGGTACTTTTAGCGTGACCTTTTTTACATACTATTGCCTATTTAACTATTATCTGACCTATGGGATGCCTTCGGGTATTCCATGTTACCTATTTTTCTTGAGCAAGGACGGGCGAGGGGTCATTTCTAACCATGGCATTTTGGCCGAGGAATGCCAAAATGGTTATAATTATTTTTGTTTGATTAAAATAGTGACTTTAGTTTATTAAACCTTGATATGAATTGTTAGAGGAATTAAATACCTCAGTACCATTCTTGATAACCATTGGTCTAGTGCAATTCCACTGTTTATATTGTTTTTCTTATATATGTTTTTTGTTTATATTTTTTATATATGTAATTGTTGAATTGCATATCCTGGAACCATTGGGTTGTATTGGGCATGGCTTGGATATTCTTGTGTTATGATGATCACAGGTTGGGCTTGACCCAGGTTATGTTGGGTGGTTCTGGCCATGGGATTGTGCATCATGGATGTTGGCTTGAGGTAGGATGACTATCAAGTTGGGAATGACCTGAGTTACATGGATGATGAGGCCATCAGACTTGAGTGGCATGGTCCCAGGGACATGTGGTGTCAGAGAAATTGTGGCTTGGGTACTGTTTGGTGATTACCGCTCACCCGAAACTATGAGTATTTTCATAGAAAGAGACTCCTTGATGTGTTGGTTTTGGCCACTCATGTGGGTAGAGGCCCCCATTAGTTTCAGTTTATGTACTATTTGTTTTGGGGTTCATTCCTAAGGAAGCCACGTGGAATGTGAGGAGCCTTCAGGGGATAGCAGTGAGGCTATCTGGTTGGGGGATGAGGCTCACCGTGATTTGAGGGCAGACACCACTGTCTCTCTAGTTACTTTATTTTGATGTTAGACATATTTGTCCCACCGTTTTCCTATTTTGAGGGAAGACATCGATGTCCCTGTAGTTACATATTGATTTTAGGCATCAATGTTTCTTTAGAATACAATTTCTAGAGCGTGTCTTCAGGACGTCGGTACTTGAGACACGCGGTGTCCAGGTGCACATGGTGCTGGGTTACATGACAAATATTCTGACGTTGGCTGAAACAGGTGGCACTCCATGGTGGCGCATGAGAACTAGTGTATTTTGTGTTTAGTTGTGCATCGTACTGTTTAATGTTTTCCTTATAAATTCATTCTTTCTTAAACACTTATATTAGGTATGCACCAATGGGTGGTATCCTACTGAGATTCATCTCAAAACCTACACGGGCCCTTCGGGATGCATGCAGACATTATAGATTTACATTCCTGAAAGAGGCCAGCTTTAGAAGCTGGGTGGCATTAAATGTTTCATGGAGCTGGTATGGACCTTGTGGTCTGGCCACGCTGGATTTTACTTTGTTTTTCTTACTTTCCTGTGTCATCATGCTTACTTTATTTGTATCTAAAGTTGTTTAGCCATTGGCACCATTACATATGGATATATATATGATCTAATTTGGATTCATGTTGGTTGTTTAGTGGTCATTACACGTGATCAACATGCTGTTGTGTTTACATTCCACTACCATTGTTTATATTTATTGTTTTCACTATTTATTGCTATAGATTGTTATTCTACTATGTGGGTCTGGTTCAAGTCTACAGAGTCTTATAATTTCATATTATGCTCTGACCATTATCATAAATATCCTCTAAGAGGGTATAGACTCCCCACTATACCTATAAGACCCTCACTTCTAGTTAGAATCCTTTAGAGTTCGGGGCGGTGCGCTTAAGGTAGTAAAACTCTACTTGTTTAGCACTGTTCAGGTGGTTGTTCGAGTTTGGGTTGTTACAAAGACAACATTATTGTCCCCATACATGGATCAACCAAGGGAAAATATCCATGAAAAACAATCATAAGCAAGAATAGACATATAAAACTAAAAATAAGGATGAAAACAACGCAAGAAAGTAAAAAATATGTTCTATACCTTAAATTTAGTAATGTTATGTTAAAATCACCCCATCATAAATGACTTATCCCACTCAAAAAAGCTACAAATAAGACTCCATAAAAATGATGGGATCAATGATCTATCCTTAATACCTCATGATCACATGTCTCTTGAGAATCAAAACCATGATTTTAAAACCCCTATACCAAGGAGATAAAAATTCTTCAAAGGACCATTATCTTATAAAATCTGAACTAGATACTCAACCATAGATAAATTAGGATCTAAATCAATGTCCTCCCAAGTGAAGACATGACATGATTTAGATATATACATTCTGAGATATGACACAAGGAATATGGTGTGGATCAATTTCATATAAGATGGAAAATAATAAAAATATTCCATTCCAATTCTATAAATAACATCATATAGTCCCACATATCCTGTTTATAACTCACCATGTTTTCGAAGATGTTAGGGACCCAATATATTTGAAACACTCCAAAACCTCAAGACACCAACCAATATTTCAAAAGGGAATCATTGACAATACCAAAATTATTTATAACAAATTTATGTTGTTACCATTATCTGATTAATAAAATGAATCTTTATCATCATCTCTTGGAAAAAACTAGGTTTAACCATGGAATCTTTACAAATATTCCACCAACAGAGTGAATGGTCTAAAAGGTTATCAATACAAAGCCTTGATGTAATTAATCTTGATGGATGAATTACACACATTATTATAGGATAAAATAACTAACCCAAATTTCAATTCCAATATCCTCAAAAATCAAGAAAAAAATCATGAATCATGCCATCTAAAATATATATATCATGTCTTTCCTAACCATATATCTAAGGATGGAACATCAACATCACCTTTACCAATGAGTATATAACCTATTAGTGGACTCTAAATAAAATAGGAAGAGAATATGGTGTCCCTAGTGTAAACAATGGTAGATAAAATACCACGTAATATGATGATCTACTGCATAAACAAATTTTCCATGCCCAAAACAATTGGTGGTATCAAAAATGGGGAAAAAACCAATCTAGTAAATAATTCAATCACCACAAATATTATGTTATATCCATGATATGTATGAATCAAAAAACCATAATGTCCATCAATATCTCATCCTACTTCTATTTTTGAATTATAAGGCACTAAAATAATCATAATGGTTTTTGATGCTCATCTTTAATCATCAAACAAGTATAAAAATGTAAAAAGTTCTAAAATTTATCATTTAATACTTGGACACCATAATAATTAATTCATATCATACAAAAAAAATTTATATCCAAGGTGTACTACCCAAAATGATGGATTAATATCCCCCAAAACATCCATCCTCATAGGTAAAGGGAAAAAACTAGTTTTGGAAGCAAAGGTTACCTTCAATCGATGGATTCCACTCACTAATAGTCTCCACACAATATATACAATATCTATCATCTCATAAATCATCATCAAATTGAGGATAATAAATAATAATCTTGATAAGGGGGGATATCAATTGCACCTCCATTAGTAAAACCTCAGTCTCATCCTATTGGACACATATGTGTATATGAGTAGATATCCATTAGATTATATATATCACAAGAATCCTTAACATATTGGGATGGATAATTGCTTCTAAATTAATTTAAAATTAAATCTCCCTAACTATTTTTATAATAAATTTCAATCACAAAATATTATAGGAACTCAACCCCTTTCATTTATTTAAGATTCAAATCTATTTGTGAGAATATATAACTCAAGATTTTATTATCCAAGTAGATGGTAAAAATATCCCCAAATAGTTGATTACACCATATCTTGAGAAAATGAATCATAAAGGTAATTTCAATATCATGTGTGGTATTTTTCATCTCATGAATCTAAATATTATGATAACCATATGACACAATGTAGTCACCATTTATAAGAACACAACCCAAACATAAGCCAAATTTATCATAGAAGACCACATTTACTTTCCTGGATTCTAGAAGATGAGTTATAACTCAACATGACCATAGGCCCCAATCCCCCTAAAAGAAATGGAATACCCTATCAAGGGTAGTGATGAAGTCCCACTAAAGATAATTGTCAATATGTGCCCCATGAAAAAATGACTAATACAGTCCAAAAATTTAATGAATTGGTTTCATGCCCCGAACCAAAAAATACCAAATAAGCTTGATTTCTAATAAAGAAAATTTTATAGAAGGGAATAAAATATGGTGATAATTATATATCATGAGATAATTAGCAATAAACATAACATAATTGAAGAGTTTCATAAGAATATTTTACATTTAAAAAACATGGGTAGATATAAAAGATTGAAGGGAAAAAATTGAAAAAAGTAGCCACTGAAGATGAATCAATGGTAATGGTACCTCTCAAGCTTGAAAGAAAAACATCAACATCTCTTAGAGAACCATCAAGAATGTAAAGTATTTCAGTTCCTTATGTACATTCATTTAACCCCTTTTTTCTCAAAGTGTATGACTGCACTGTAGATCCTCCTAGTATTTTTTATCGCATACCACTACAGAAAGTGGTACAAACATTGGAAACATCATGTGACTTCAGAATCTACAAGAGATATAGATATTTTTATATCCATGCAAGTTTTATTTGTGTTATGTCATTTGAGAACTATTAATAATTGATTGGTCCTTCAATATATATTATAGAATATTTGGAAGTATCCTTCTACCAACATCCACTACTATAGTTTCCACCATGAAACAAAATCAATTCATCTTCACCTAGAAGGGACAACTATAATTTCTGCTGGGAGTAGGAGAAACTCTTGTCAAACATGATTTACCAAACCAAGTCAAGATCCATCATCAAATATATTTCTAGTACATTAGCGTATGAGGTGAAATTCAGTAGGAAATACATATAATCAGGCATCTAATAAATTATCCATATCCAAACTCCTAGAATTTATTTTCTCATTCGAAACCACCTAATGTGAGTTACGAACATGCTCAAAAAATGGTTGGAATAATGTGTAACTGTCTTATTATATTTTTAATGTTTAAGATACATCATTTTCAACATTTATTAATTATATGCATTGTCCATAAAATGATACAAGATTATTTTCCACTAAAATTCCATATTATTAACATCCAGAACTATTAAAACCCACAAACTTATGGTATGCCATTTAATTTTGAAGATGACACATTTCACCTAACAAGGATTAAAGTATCTATGATTTTAAATAATTTCTCCACATTTTTCATCCATTCCTCTACCTCATGAGGATAGTTAGTACCCAATATATATATTTGTTTCATATAAATAATCTCATTGGCAAGGACATTGTTGCTATCCCACTAGGGTATAACCTATATAATATATATAGTAATTGGCACAACTACCTAGACCATGACATGGATTGAACACACAAAAACCTCTACATGGATCTGATTAACTAGTGAGTTCACTTACCAGGAATCAAAAATATCTCTCTTCTAAGGATTATTCAAATGCATTCATTTAAAAATGATACTACACAACATCAAAAAATAACATTGGAATTATTAGTCAATAGTCCTGGAATCCTCAACTCTATAAATTAAAATTCAAGTAAGAAACAAAAGAATAAAATCAAAACCCTGGAAAATACTCGAATTAGATAAAAAAAATTCTTCAAAGACACCTTTCCAAACACTAATGGTAATTTAGGGCTCCTTAAAAATACATCAGTCCAATAACTCATTAATAATATACCACAAAAGTCACAAAAATCATATCTACCTTCTACAATGCAATACCAAATAGAATACTGACATCATGATAGGACATCACCACACATTTATACCAACTATCCGAAAAAAACTTGGATATCCTGACAAAAAGGTACTTGAATCAATTTTTACAATTCTCAAACATCGTTTCAGATTTCCACATGATAAAAAAATTCTTTTCAGAATCAAAACTAACTAGAGGGAATTATTTAGAATAAAATTATCTTATCAAGATAAAGTAGTGGTGGTAAGACCAAATAATTTGATATTCCAAATAGTCCACAAGAGGTAAAGTAACACAATAATGTTGATATGATTATGAAAATATAAGTTCAACCAAAGTATTAAAATAAGACCGTTAAGACATTATACTAGAAACTCTATATAAAATGTGGATCACATGACCCACTAGTCACCTCCAACACCCAAGTCCTACAATTCAATAACATCCACTATAATAAAGATCTAACATAATAAAATTTATAAATTCTTAAAGGAAAATATATTATTTAATTAATAAATTCTAGTAGGATATCAAAAATATTTTCATAGGAAAGCTATAATAAATAAAACATTATTTATTACTTTAATAAAAAAGGAATTAAGATATTCTCAAAAGTCATATAGAAATATTAAATAAAAAACATTTCAATTGATAAAAAATAGGTTTCAATGTGTGTTTCCACCAATAAATCCATATGTAAGAATATTTATCAAAACAATAATCAATAACCATTTCTATCAATATATTAAAGGATAATATTTTCAATTAAAAATGGTGTGTGTAAATATTTTACAATCATTAAAACATTATTTTAGAAACATTAAGTAAAAAATATTATTTTTATAATCATATATCATAGTGAATAAACGGCTCTAGGTGTTCACCCACTCCTTAAATCCCATGCCAATGGAGAATAAAATAGAAACCTAAAGAATAAACTATCTTCCCTCAGGATATTTTATTTATAATTGATATCATCAATCTATATAAAAGTAAAGATAATACATTAATATGATGTTTTCTTCCCACTTAACTACACCCGATCCCATATTATTTAAAGTATCAATTAATTAGAAATGGGAGCGATGACACATTTTTTATGCAATTAATCATTTCAAATCATCCCCAAGTTCAAGTACTAGAACATAACATTTTATTTCAAAACCAATATAAATGGTTTTTATAAAATAAATAATTCCATTCATTTTAAAAAAACCAATTTCAAATCAGAAAATAATTAATGACATATCTTATCATCATACCCATACAACACAATATTCATTCCCAATTAGTATATTTTTCTATAAATCAATACATATTTTTTAAATCAAATGGTCAAGGGGTTTCATGATGGACACCATGTGATTTAAAATCATTCATTAATTTAATCAATTCAATAATTAAAAATTACTTAAAAAAATTATACTAAACTAGAATTTATGGATACAAAAGATATGAATAGCCCTATCAAACTACATAATAAGATCAAGATCAAAAAAACCCCACTTGGGATCCATTAACGGGTAATCTTTGGTATAAAAGATAAAGGGAGAGTCCAAGAATAAAAATAAAATAAGTAATGAACAAGATCCTTCAATGGAATGTGGGTTCATCAATCCTAAAGTTTGATAGATATGGAAAAATAAGATTCCAGGATCATATTGAGATTACATTTATTATATGATATCCAATGGATTAACTAGAACTTGGATCCATGATTAAATGGGGTTGTAAGACCCAAAATACACTCTAGTGAGTATCCATAGAGTTTAGGGTTGAATGAAATTTTAGGGGGAGACATTGAATTAACTATAAGATTTAACAAAATAAAAAAGATTATGTTTCCCTGATGATTCCTGGCCTTACCGATTTCACTAGTAACCTAGTGGTGCTCGGCGGAATACACTGTATTCTATAAGTCTAACTGGTGTCATGGTTGGATTTTAGCTAATTTATAATTAAATTAATATAGAAATCCAAAAATTCCATCCTCCCACTTGATTTTTAGTGGCCCTAAAAGACAATTTGGTGGGCCTTATATACCATTTCCATCTGTAGGCCCATGTCCACTCTTGATCCAACGTTACTCATCAATTTCATGAAACCTTTATCAAAGATAAAGATAACATTCAGGACCCACCATAAGGATCAAGCATGTTAATAAATCCATTAAAGGAAAATAATAACTAATAGTTAATAAGAACAATTAGGAATCAATGTGAATATAAATGAACTGAGTATAAAAAATCTCTATACCTAAAATGTGGTAACATGATGTTACATTATAGGATGATTTTACATAGTGTTTTATGGAATTTTTAGAGGTACTTCTATAACATAAGATGTTTTAGAAATTATATATGTATATGTTTTGGATGATTTACATTTATTTTATTTTAAATGTTGTGACTCATAAGGGATTGGTTGATGATCCTTTCAATTTTAATGTTTTTTACTCTTCAATGCCTCGTAATAATGTTATATTGGTTCAAAAATACCATGTTCTTATAGTCTATTATCAAATATTTATTGATAATTTATCACTAATTTCATCTTCTTCAATAAAAATCAATAGTAATAAGAAATATATAATATCATTATATCAATGTTATTACACATTATAGTAATTAACGGAGAATGTAGTTAATTATATTATTCTTAATTTTATGAAGGAGTTACTCATGTGTATATTTTTATTTGATACTTAGCATATTTTCTTAGGATGTGTTATAATAAATTATGGGCTGGTGATATTCTTTTTTAATTATAGTTACATCCTCAAGAATGTAACTACACTACCCATGATAAAAATATAATGAAAAAACATTTACTGAATCCTTAGAGGATTTTTCTTTTCAAATATAGTTGTATGGACTTTATTGATCACATGATCCAATAATATATCTATCATTATTGTGATATGAATTTACAGTATTGGATGTGGATTGAGTTCTTTTTGTTTTATAACATCAATTTCTCTTATAAATTATGTAATGGGAATGTAGTGGCTAATGTGTTGAGAAGTAAGTTGCATGGATATGTTGTTTCACGGTATGAATATACAAGGAAAATGGTTTATGAGCTTATAGATTTGTATCTTTCTATAGATTATATTTTTAGTAGAGTTATCATATACTAGATGATAGTTAAATATTCCTTAATGTCGCTGGAGGAAGAGTCTCAGCTAGGTGATCATGAGGTAGTGATTTTATGGGATCATATGTTATGTGGTTATTCACATTAAGGATATTTAAAGAATTATTAGTAATGGGTGTTGTTTCATGGGATAATATCTTTCTCATTGTTAATACATGATGTATTTCTATATGATTTTCAAAGCTGTCCAATATCAGTATATACTGTTTAATCCAAGATTTATTATAATTTTAGTAGTTGGTTATATTGATTGGGGGTGAAGAGGTCAGTATATTCAGTTGTGTCTCTATGATTTGTTTTTCAGATTTTTAAGTATTAGAATAATTAAATTTACAATATATTACATATCTTAGATGATTTATATTGGAATTATGAGGACATAGGGATGGATTGTTTTATATTTTTTCTCAATCTCATGAAGGATGTGAACTTATATGTGTGATGGTTGATCATTTAATTAAGTAGTCTCATTTCTTGGAAATCAGATATTCATGTGTGATGGATTTCTTTTCAAATATGTAAATCATTGAGATTGTGTGTCCTCATAGGGTACTGGTGTGATCATCTTAGATAATTATTATTTTTCCTCATGGGTATTGATGACTCTTGAAAATATTTTTTTCTCTCAGTTATTCCTTAACACTAGGGTTTATCCCTAGATAGAAAATCAAACAGAGTAAATTATCTATATATATGAGGATGTTTCATGTGTATGTGTTCTTTATTTTAAAGCATCATGAGGGAATCACCTACCATTGTTTGAGTTTTTCTATAAATATTACTATTAATCATCCATTATATTGTCTCTTTTTGATGTGTTTTATAGGGTTAATTGAAGATATATATTGTACTAGACTATGGTTAGAGAGGGAGTGATTCCTAGATTAGATTTGATTATGAGAATGATAGAGAAGTTTTAGTTGATTTATGAGTGTTTGAAGGATTCCCAAGTCAACCATATGTCATATGAAAATCAATAGAGGAGACCTATGGAATTTAAAGTCACTTATCTTATGTTTATCATGGTTTTACATCATTCTGATTATAGTGATTTGATCGAGGATGTAATATTCCTCAATATTTTACAACGTAATTTAAGGTGTCAAATTATATTGGGGACTTTTTTTTATCAATTTATTATTATACTATAGATATAATAAATTCATTATTTTTTTCATTTTTTATAGACATTATGGTATCTTCAGGATATCTCCCATTCCATTTGGTGGGGGAATTCCATTAGGATTTTGGATTATTTGGAGAAGGTATTCTTGGGTGTATCATCCACATGTTTCATGTTATATGGTGACATGGTATCTTGGTGTATTCTATATGGGATCATGAGTTATATATGTGTTCCCAATATCATGATTAATTTTAAGTTTTAGTTAATTTGAGATATTGATATTTTTTTACTAGTATAGTTCATGTATGTAGTATATTTTTATTATATTAATTTTTATGTTCTTATTTGAGAGGTATATCAAGGGGTGTTTGGTTCAATGGATAATTTTTTTTCTTCTCATGTTTTGTATAAATTCTTAAGGATGATTATAGATTGATATGTATTGAATATAGAGGATTATATTTTCCTAGACATATAACATGTATTTTATGGGTGTTATATGTGTTGTAGTTGACCATGGAAGATGTGGGGACTAGAAAAGATGATTTAAAAAGGGTAAAAACATCCATTTGAGAGGATGTATTCTATAGATGTTCATCTAATATAGCTATGGGAATGAAGGAATTCACATTAAACTTGTTCTAGTAATGTTGATGTCTAGAATGGATATTTTTGTGTGCCATATGATATGGTTGTAATATTTTTCATAGAGGTGCTATATTTGGAAAACATAGTATTGGTTTTTGATTTATGGAATATCTACAAGAAATTAGAATGTTTGAATCAAATACCTCAAATTAAATACAAATATAAAACCATTTCAAAGAATATTCCTCAATATAATCATATTATAATGTATAGATGGAAATAATGACGATGGACAGTTTTATGTTATTGTGGATTAGGGATTAAGTTATGGTCTGAAATAAAAATGTCCTTGGCTATGGAAACTATGTAACAGATAATGGGAAATATATATTTCTATAGGAAAATTGATGGAATTTATGGAGGATTAAGTGATTTTTCTAAACCTACATTATTAAGCCCCATTTAAAAAATAGTTTTTATTTTTTTGTGAAGTCCAATCAATGATATGGTAATGTCAATGATATTATTAATATAAAATTTCCATCACTATTTCCTTAGTTAATTTTTTTTATTTCCTCTCAAACCCTAGATAATCATTGGTCCTCACTTATTTCTCTTTTATCATTTACATGAAGGTATAATGATACTCAATTATAGGAATTTCAATTTAATTTTTATTGATTTTCCTTTGAATATATTCTTCGATTATTTAATTTATATTATTTTTATCCATTTTAATTATAAAAATATGGGACAGTTTATAGCACTAAATTTTTTTATAGTTCTGTTCTTGATGGTGGATTGATACATATTGGTTTTATGGGGAATACTTGTGTGTTGGTTAACATTTTATCATTGGTTCATCCTCATTCTTATATGATTAATCTTGAACCATTTTTTTCGTAGGTGATTTTAAATCTAAATTATAAATCTCATGTGTGAGTGTTGAATTCTCATTAAATATTTTTCAATGAGTATATTTTTGAGATTAACCTAATTGTGATAGTGAAATAGATTTATGAAACTCAATACAATGAACTATATCACATGTTATTTATTTTATTTCAGTATTAATGAATGTGTTTTATTTTAATGGTTTATTGATAAGAATCTTGATGTTATTTTATTATTGTTTTTGCAATAATTTTTTATATTCCAACTATGTTAATAATATAAGGATATTAAATTATTTGGAATGAAAAATATTTAATTTTATTTGTTATTTTTGATGTACGATGTGTTCCACGTGATATAAATCATGATTAATTATGATAGATTTTTTATTTATGGTAGTTGTGATTGATGTACTTATATTATAATTAGAGTATTTTAATGATGTATGTGAACTATGGTATAGATTTGGAGATGGTATTATGTTTTTTTATGTGGTTTGATGTTGCTGTTCTAGGATAAAATCGGTGATATTGAGAATGAAATTTAATTCATGTTTGAAATTTTTTCATTGGATGGTTAAGTTATTGATGTAGTGTTGAGATTTGTTTCTATAGTTTCTGTTATAATTTCCTAGAAATATGAAATGTTAATAAATTAATGAAATTATTAAATTATTTTAGCTACAAAAATATATAATAATATTGGGATAATTAAATAAATGAATTGATCATTTAAATGTGAAATGGGTAATAATGTGATAATGATATATTGAAAATAATCATTAAAGTTGTATATGAATAAATTTTTTTAAATCTGATTAATAATTTTTAAATTGAAGTGGTATTATATAATATAATGGTCTAAAATTATATTTTGTATCAATAATGCAATATTTGTAGTAAATTATAATGTTCAAATTAAATTTTTAAATATGTGGATTAAATTGAGATAATACATGGTAGGTAGTTAAATACATTAAGAGTAATTAGAAGATATGAATTGGTATAAAGATGATTTTTTGTGAAAATAATTGTGATTTTTTGTTGTAGTGGAATAATATAGTGATAGGTGTGACATTAATTTATAGTTAAAAAACTCATGTATATCATGTTGTGTATTTAGTAAATAACCACAGGCTGGGTATGTGTGCTATTTTATTTTAATTTAAATTATCTTTATTTCATACACACTCCCACCTAAGTTGGGTAATGTGATTAATTCCTGTATGAGGTTTTGGGTTCTGTATATTTTTCACAATATCGAGAAAGGAAGTGATATTGATGGATAACTAGTCAACCATACCCACACGTCCCTATAGAAATATCACTATATGTGGGGGCCATTGATCTACCCAATTTATTTTGTGTTTTATTTTTTTATTAATATAGAAGAAAATAATCATGATGTTAGTGTGACAAAAAATAGAAACTTTAAAGAAGATTCAATTACCAAATCATAATTGATGAAAAATATTGGATGAACATTAAAGTACCCATTCAAGGTATCTTTATATATTGAGCTGGTAATATTAGAAAATACCTTCCATATTAGAGTTTGATGTGCCTTTAAAAGTGGATAATCATATTAATAAATGATTTTTATTTGGAGGGAAAGATAATTTGTGGTGTTTTTAATTATATTTACATTTAATATGGTTCTATATTTATTATGGTTATAGGAAATACAAATGACAAAGTTTCTAAAAATATTTCTTGGAGGATACTTGTATAAGAATGATTAATAAATCTCTTTAAAATAATGATAAATATGATACTTTATGGTTCATGTGCATAATCAGTTTATGGGGAATTTTTGAATAAGAGTTCCATGGAGATTGGTGATTAATGAATATTATATATTCATGAAAAATTTGAGAAACTAGCTGATAAGTTCCATCCCTAGTATTATTATGTGGGGTATATATATGATACATTAGTAATATAAATAAATGAGGTTTGAAGATGAATTTATTCTCAATTAGGAAAGATAATACTATTGATGTTATATAAGGGATATTTATACATTTTATGAGATTTTGGAAAATTATAATATTATTGATGATGGTAAGATGATATCCAAAGGTGATTTGGAATATATGAATTAGGTGAAGATACCTCATGATGTAATAGATATGTTTTGTTCTTATTTTAAAAAGATATTTAATTTTGAGTGGAGTTCAATAGCTTACATAATATATTCATCATAGTTGGAAAATTGGAAAAGTGCTAGAGTTCAATGATACGTGTAATATTCTAAGAATGATATATAAGATATTATTTCAAAATTAGAAAAGTACCTATAAGGATAAACAATAGTACATGAAATATTTAATTTGATATTTAATCTTTTTTAACATTAAAAATATTCTAGTTTATATAGAAGATATATATTGAACCTCAAACTGATATTTGAAAAAGGAAAAGTCCATTCTGTGATATTTACTATATCATAGATGGTATGTAACATTCTTCACAAATAAATATTGTTAAAATTTAAAAAGGTTCCATGTTATATGTACATATTTTATTTGATATGTAATATTTTTTGAGCATACAAAATATATTTCGGTTGATATATTATATATCCTATCAGTATGAATGTTTTTTCATCATAACACTTTTGGAAAAGGACTGGAGCAAGTTCAATGTATAAGATATGTGATCTCTCCATAGTTATATACAAGATATTTCTTTTATATATTTTCTCATTTTTATGAAATGTGATGATTATGGAGGTTTATATTTAGATGATTCATGTGTCTCTCTTTAGTGACATAAAAATCAAGATGTATTGGTGGATTATACATGATTAAGGTGGATATGAATATTATGATGGAAATGTAATCTTCCCTTCAAACCTATATCCATCACACTAATAACCCCATAATTTTATGTTAATACAAACTAACTTTCCAAAGGTAGGTTTCCACTTGAAAATTTACCATTGATTCTTTGGTTTGTCCGTTGGTCAAAATGATTCGAGGTTTGGTTTATCTCACCCTTTAGGGTAAATTTTTGAATACATTAGGTATCTCTTAAAAATTTAAGACTTATTTTTGAATCCTTCCCAAATAATGGCTTAATAATGGTTACCATAATGTATTTAATATATTTAAACCATATTCCAACATAAAACTCTATTTTTATATGTAGTTCTCCATCTATTCATATTTATGTATTGATTCTAGTGTTTAAAGCTTCCCAATTAGAATGTATGGATCATAAAATTATCTAAATAGGAATTATGTTTTTTTATATTAGGGTTGATTTTCTAAAAGGGCATTCTTATATATCCTGGTTAAGGGAATTAGATCCCACATTATTCATTTCCACGTAATGGGAAATATTTTACCTTTTAAAGTCATGCGATAAGGAACAATGTGGTGCGTTTTAAGGTTATTCATTACTGAACATGTAAAGAACCATTAATGTTCATTTACTAAATACTATTCTAATAATATTAAATTCATACAGAATGGTATTACATATAGAAATTTAATTTTGTGAAACTAGGACTAGTAGGATAACATATAATTATAATGGATTATATATGAATTATGAATAAGTTACTCATTCAATGTTATCATATATATTGTATAATAGAATGAAGATGAATGTTAAATGATTAAATATAGTTGAAGGCTATTATATCATCCTCATTTTATAAGATGATGCAATCATACGTGTTAGTCAAATATGTGAGGGAAATAGATCAGAAATAGGGGAAAATTGTCCATAATTCCTCCAATCTGATTCACTAAAAAATGGTGTCTTATTTATTACATGATAAATAGAATATAACATATTATATTACCAATTGATGGGTTTATTAGTCCTCCTCAGACTAGATATATAAATAATACATCACATCATAACAAATTACAATATTTGATTTGAAAGCAGTATTTATTAGTTTTATTCATAAGGTTGATTACATATAGAACACGTTTTCCTTACATAAGGATATGGGAAACACGTGTAAAGGGTGAGCTCAAATGATCAATAAGAGATAAAACACAAGTAAATATAATATAGAATAGGAAATAAAATGGTAACATATAAATAACTGATTTCATATAATATAATCTTTTAATGGAAATGGAAATAAAAGTGTAAATTATCACATGATTATAGAAATGTTAGGAATGACTAATTTTGAGCATCATAAACATAGAGTGGAGGCCTTATGAAAACCTATCACACATAATGGTTATGGATTCTCCCACTGCACTATCATAATTGTCTCATGAGGCATATGATTATACAAAGGGGATATATAATTCAAGGACCCATAAGTTATATCAAATATATTTCATTCCATTACATTCTAAATGATTAAAATCAATAATGTTCTTGAAATGGAAAACATAAATATATAGAATAATTTTTCAATGTGGCATATATTATAAGATTATACCATATATGAGATAAGAATATAATTTTTTACAATTTTTCCGAAAGAAATAAATTAATATAGATATGAAGTTTGAAGCCTTTATATAACATTAACAATAATTATGGAATCGAAATGATCAACTGGGTACTGAAAGAAAGATATAAATAAATAATTATAATTATTGGGTACATGGAAAGGATAAGACAATCAGTTTATATAGGTATATGAATTCATGTATTTGAAAAGACTATGTAATAATGAAATTATTGATAAATCCATCATACTGTTTTATAAATTGAATGTAAATCATCCCATGAATATGCCATACAGGTGTCAAAATAATTGTGTAGTTAGGCCCAATACTCATACACTATAGTGAACATTGGATTAATACTGAGACAAAAATTTTAGGGTTCTCATCCCTAGGTGTTGTTGTAAAATAATTTTGTCCACTTTTGTATATCTAAGAAGCGATTCCATTTCAATGAAGACCACAGATAACTTACATCACCAAAATTTTATAAACGCTTTACAGTTACATGAAATTTTTAGAATTATAGAAACATATAAAGGTGGGATAATGATATGAAATTTTGATTTTGAATTGATTACATAATAAGTAATTCATAACAATATATCACTATCAAATTTATCATATAAATTAAGTATAAATAAAAACACACTATAAATCAAGGAAAATAAGAGGTTTGGAACCCTTCTATTAAAATCTCACTTCTTAAATATTGGTAAGAGAAACTTAAAGCCTTCAAAACATATTATATTGACTTTAGAGAGAGAAAATAGGAGGAAATTTATGCTCACAATATTTTTAGTGATGATTATTGGGAGAATGTTTTGGAATTTGGAGAAAATTAGGGAGGATTGTTTATTAATTTCTTAATATTGGCCTTGGAAATATAGGTTGTGTAAAATTAAAAACCCTTATCTTACCCAAAGATTTCTATCATATGTTTTAATATTTTAGGCATGTAGTTTCACATATTGGAGTTTCATAACTAAATTAAATTATTTTATATTTCTTTTTCTAGCGGAATATTGACAACGTAGTGTTTTAAAAATATAAATTTCAAATTTTGGGTTTTAAAATCAATTAAATAGATTAGAAAATAATTTTATTTAATTAAAATAAAATATATTTACAAAATATATTTTTTGTAGTTGATTATATTATATTTATTATTGAATAATTTATATATCATAATAATTTCATAATACATACAGTATATTTGTAACACCCAAGACTTTTATGAGAAATATTTTGTTTTTATGTTATATAAATCATCAAATAAATCTTTCACTACACACAACACTAGCTTGGCTTGCTTTACACGCAACCGCGACCTTCCTCGATAGCTTGCATCGTACGCAATACCGAGTTTCACTAAACAACGATATGCTATTAAACTATTATTAAAACTAGCTGTTATGAATATTATTAACTGAATTTTTAATTTTATAAAATTTTAATTCAACTTATACATTTTCTAGAATGAGGTATAAAAGCAAAATCAGTTTTTTTGGATAAAAGAAGTATTTTTTTAAAAATACAGTTTTTCCGCCTTTTGATGGCGCACCCACATTAAAGCTAGTTTTTGACATGTTTATAAGTTCAATTTGAAAAAATTAAATTATTCTTTTGAATTAGGGTATAAAAATTTACTTTGGATAATTTTTTGATATTTTTCTGATAACTTTCATATTTTGATGAATAGTAAAAATACGCTAATTTTTAATTAAAAACAACTTTTTTCATTGAGATAATTTATATGGATAAATTATAATATTTAATGGTTTTAAAGTATAAATAGAATATATTTTTACCATTTAATATAATGTATGTCATTAGAATTAATTTCACACTGAATTCATAGGTAAAAACATTTCAATCTTTGGCAATGTTTTACCTTCTAAAACCCGTTTTCTTAACAACAAGATTTATTTTAAATTAATTACTGCAACTTATATGTTTTAAATTTTGAAAAATGGATTCCATATTCAGAATCAGTGGGTCCAAATTATGTTAATAGGATACTTTTTATTTTTGGGCATTATGAATAGTAACTACGGTAAATTTTATTTACCATAGTTAAAGGTAAATCGGGTAATTAAGGGTAAATAGAAGATTATAAAATTATCTTAACACCTGCCAAAATCCTATTGGATGAATAAAAGTAGACCCATATCACCTAAGGGTCGGATTAGATTCATTTAATGGTCTTTTTTTCCATGAAAATAATTTAATTATTATTAAAACTAAAGAATGTGACAACATGTCACTTTCTTAAATCTTATAAGTATAATAATTTTAATTTAGTGATAAACTTCATGAAACTTCGAACATAAATAGTCTCCAGAAATATAATACCATTATCTACATCATAGGAATTTATTTAGAATTTTTAGGGATTAAATAATTATCATTTAGTATGACACAATAGTGATGTTGAAATTATTATATTAATTAAAATATCAAATAAATGGTTTTAAAAAAAATAACAAAAATATTATATGAACTATTTAATGTGTTCCACTAATTTTCTAGATACATATGACATTTTATAGATCTATTAAAGCTTTTAGTTTGAACATTTATTTTGTATATATTTTATTTAAATTCAAATAAATGAATAGTGTCAAAATTGACACTATTGTTATTTTATAAAAAAACATATTATAAAATTGTTTAAAAATTACAAAAAATTTTAAAATTTGTAAATTAAAATTTATATGGTCTAAAATGTCATAAAGTGTCAAATTATGGAAAATTCACAACACATATGTAATTATTTATAATAAATTAAAATTTAGAATATTATTACCACAAATAAAGTTAAATTGGTAAATAAGGATAAATCAAGTTGATAATGTTTAAAATAAATTACTAACTTGTATAAATTTTATTGGTTGATGATATTACAACCCTAAATCATCTAAACTTCGGATATGAGTCATTTTTTAAGTTTTTATGTGGATTTTGGATTTTATATAAACTAATATTTCTTATATTTCCAAAGGTGCCCCTCTCCTCCCTTATAAAAGGGAACCTCCTCCCTCTCCTCCTCACACCAATTTTAGCCTTCAAGCTCGGCCAAACCCTTCCACTTTCTCCTCTACACTTCTCTAGAGACATCCTAGAGGTCCTGGTCTTCTTCAAAGACCAATTTTAGTGCCCTAAAAGGAGGTCTCAAAGAAGCGCCTCAAAGAAGAGGTAATGCCCGTTACCGATTCTTTTATCTTTATTTCTTCTTCCAATTATTCTTCTTTAGTTGTTTAATTATTAAGTAATAACATCAGTATCAATAATATATTGATATGTTATTATAATTATGAAATAACTATATTTCACCATCTATCCATCCTACGGAAAACAAAATCACCGCGCGTGCGTACGTACGGAATACCGTCTCCACGCCGTGGTGTAATCTATTTTCCCCCAACACCTTACTTGGTTCGGTATAATGGTGTAAATAATAACTATATATGATTATTTTAAGGTGATATTGATTCTGAAATAGTATACATACACTCTAATAAAATTCCACGACCATGGGGATGATATTATCGCTCGTGCGTACATACGGAATACTGTCTCCACGATGTGATGTGACTCGTTCAACATGATATTCATTTAATAATGATTATATAAATGAATTGAATGAATTAATATGATATATATTACACTAATAACATTCTGGAAATGTGGTTTCTATAACCTAAAGAGAATAATAAGAATTTATTCGACAAAACACGCATAAGAACAAAAAGTAATAAACACCCGAATAACAAGTAGTAATGAAATATTACTAATAAGAAGATAAGAATATGACCATATATGATATCATAAAACTACTTATGATTCTGGAATAAGTCAATAACATTATTTAAATCATTTTATAGGAGGTTCAGACACTTACGATGCTAATCAGACCTAAGGTAAAGGAAATATCACAATCTCATTTTTATCCGAGATTTTTTATACTTTGGAATTTACTGGGGTGAATTTTATCATCCACATCCATGTTTCCTTAATATGTAATATTTACATAATTACACAATATTTTATATCCAATTTTACCCTTCGGTGAGTTTTTAGTAAAAGATATGAAAGGAATCTTTTGTCGATTTTCATACGAGGTACTTTTTTGACTTTTCCGACAAAAGTACGAGAAGAATGTTTTCTTTTAACTTATACAACATGAATGGATTTTTAAAACATTATTTCCAAGAATCTTCCCTTTCAAGTTTTCAAGATTATTTTTAATCAACTTCTTTCAGTTTAGAATTGTATGACATGTTAAGAAAGGAAAAGTGTTTTTGAAGTAGAAAGGATATTTTCCTCAAGAATGGAGTTGAAGCGTTTTATCAAAATTATTTTCCATAAAAGATAATAAAGGGTTCTATTTCTATCCCTATTATTACATTAATTTTATTATGTTTTGATGGAATTATTTTTATGAATTCCTTTATCTTATATGAGTTGTTTTATGATTTTACGATGTTTAAGATTCCCATTTTTATTACATGGGTTATGATATGATTTATGGTTTATGATTTTGTGGAACACATAAGAATGGTATAATTATGAGATGGGTTGGACCTATATCTCCCTCCAATGAATTGGGTAAAGATTTTATATCTCATGAGATAGACATGGTTGGAATGGCAGGTTATACCGGTTCTGTGAAACAGGACTGAAACGAGGAGTGAACTCGATTCAGAAATGGACTTTGTCCACTAAGATAGTCTTGGAAATGAGTCTTGACTAATAAGAAATGATTCTCAATGATTATGTGTGTATGACACAAAGTTTCATGTTTTATGTTATGATTATTTGGATTACATTTCACTACTATGATTATTCCTACGTTATGAAATTATGATCTCTTTTGCAGGTTAAGATTTCCAAAGGCTATGTTCTTATGTTTATGATGTGATTGATATTTCTTTTTTTTACCCTTACTGAGCATTTGATCTCACCCTTTTGTATGTTTTATTTCCCCAGGTCAGGAAGAAGGTTATTAAGTATGATATGCCAAAAAGGGACTCTAGATATGATGAAATAAATGGGAGGAAAAGTAGATGCTTTACGAACCAGTTGTTTATGCTTTCCAGTTTCTAAAGACACTATACCTATACGGTCCTTTCATGGTTTTGTTATTTGTTTTAATAATTGTGCTTCAATTTTGAAGTAATAACAATGTATGTAAAGTATGGGTCATTATAGTTGGTATCAGAGGAAAGGTGTAGTCAACCTTTGGAAACTAGGATGTGATAGCCTTAGTAAGAACCCTAAGGATAATTCTAAGAATAGAACACAATCTTAGTGTTTTAGAAATGACCATGAATAACCTAGGATAATACCTTAAGTGTGAAATTTTATTATAAATTATGTGGTTTTCCTATTATAATTAGTTTTTCTCACACTATTATTCTTCGTTTTAGTCAATGGCTGGAACCCGAAGGAACCGTGTTAATGCGGAATGCGACGGGCAATACAATGATTTTCCCCTTGAGCAACCAAAGGTTATGGGAGCTAGAATGAAAAATCCTGTAGCCATGCTCACACAACTTTCTCAAGCTATGAATCATGCTGGACTACCAAACGAGCAAAAGAAGGAGCAACATTCTGTTGAATCCTTCATGAGGCAGCGTCCACCTTCATTCAACGGGTCTACTGATCCATTAGTTGCTGAACAATGGATCAGTACTACTGAAAAGATATTTTCAGTTCTTCAATGTTATGAACATGATAAAGTCATCCTAGCAGTGTATCATTTGGAAGGAGATGCCGATCAATGGTGTAATATTATTAAGAATATGAGGCAAGAGATTAAATTGAGTCCATGGAATGGGACAAGTTCAAGAACCTATTTTTCAATAAGTACTTCCCTCGTATTCTCTGAACAAAGATGGAGAAAGAGTTTCTTGAAATGAAGCAAAAGGATGATGAATCTGTTGGTACCTATGAAGAAAATTTTATACGACTTGCAAGGTACGCTTTTGGTATTACTATCCAACTTGAGAGTAAGATCAATTGATTCTTTAGTGGCTTAAAACCAAGTCTTCGAAGGGCCTTATCCATAAGGGACTTCAATAACTACAAGGAAATTGTTCGATGTGCTCTCAAAGTTGAGATGGAGATTGGAGTAATCAATCAGTCATATGAGTTTGATAAGAAGAGGAAAATGGAATTCAAAGGAAAATCTAAAGAGCACACTAAAAGAAGATGAGCTTTCCCTTATGCTCAAAGTGTGGAAAGAAACATGGAGGGAGTTCTCTTAAAGGGACAAGTAAATGTTTCAAATGTGGAAAGGAAGGTCATCGGGCATTTGAATGCCGCAATGATGGGAAGAAGATTTCTAATGATGCAAAAAAGAAAGGGACACACAGAATGAACCTACTACACTTCAATGTTTCAAGTGCAAGGAGATGGGGAATTATTCTAATAAATGCCCTAATCCAAGGGTTGTTGATGATGATCGACATCAGCAAAATCTTAAGTCTAAAGTCAAAGGAAAGTCACATGAAATTTCAATCAGCGATGTGGAGTACGATAACAATGTGGTGAAAGGTACACTTACAATCCACTATAAATTAGAAAATGATTTATTTGATTCTGGATCCACCCACACTTTTATTTCTGAATATTTTTCAAATAGTATCACCATATTACCTCAACAATTAGATGTTGAGTTAGCTATGACAACCCCTAATGGCACAACAGTCGCATCAAAATTTTATAATTCTTCCCCGATTAAAGTTTGTGGGAAAGTGCTTCCTGCAAATCTTGTGATCCTTCCTATAGTGGAATTTGATGTGATTCATGGCATGGATTGGATTAATTTATATGGATCTCATATCAATTGAAAAATAAGGGAATTCACATTTCATATTCCAGATCAATCTATGATCGTCTATCAATGCAAGGATGAACATAACCTTCCTGTGGAAATTTCTTCCATCTTATGGGTCTTGATTCCACTAAATGAGGGTTATTTATCTCAAATGGTTGGTGAGAAACTCACGATTAAGAATATGCCTGTTGTACGAGATTTTGATGATGTTTTTTCGGAGGAATTGTCGGGTCTTCCACCAAATCGTGAAGTTGAGTTTTAAAAAGAACTCATACCGGGTGATTTGCCTATTTCAAATATACATTATAGAATGGCCCCAATTGAGTTGTAGGAATTGAATAAGCAACTCTAAGAGAATCTTGATAAGGGATTCATACGCCCGAGTGCATCACCTTGGAGAGCACCTGTTCTATTTGTTAAGAAGAAAGATGGATCAATGAGGCTTTACGTTGATTATCGAGAACATAAAAAGCTCACTATCAAGAACAAATATCCTCTCCCACGCATTGATGACTTATTTGACCAACTACGTGGAGCTCAATACTTTTCCAAGATTGATCTTCGTTCAGGGTATCATCAATTAAGGGTCAAAAGGTAGGATATACCAAAGACGGCTTTCCGTACAAGTTTTGGACACTATGAATTTATAGTGATTCCATTTGGTCTTACTAATTCCACTTCTATCTTTATAGATCTGATGAATAAAGTCTTTAGATACCATCTTGATCAATTTCTGGTAGTCTTTATAGATGATATTCTTGTCAATTCAAATAGAAATGAAGAACAAGAAGATCACATGATAATTATATTGAAGACCCTGAGAAAGGAGAAACTTTATGCCAAATTTACCAAGTGTTAATTTTGGCTTCAAAAATTTTCATTTTTGGGTCAAATAATCTCAATAGAGGGGATATCTGTGGATCCAGCAAAAACAGAGGTTATTGAAAGATGGTCGAGACCAACAACAGTAACTGAGATATGAAGTTTTCGAGGTTTGGATGGATATTATCGATGTTTCGTGAAAGATTTTTCACGATTATCTAATCCACTCACCAGGTTGACTCGGAAAGGAGTTATGCTTGTTTGGACGGAGGAATGTGAAGAGAATTTCAAGGAGTTGAAAAGAAGGTTATCCAGTGCACCTGTGCTCACACTGCCTTGTAGTAGAGAAAGGTTTGTGATCTACAGTGATGCATCCAAGAAGGGGCTAGGGTGTGATCTTATGGAAAATGATATGGTGATAGCTTATGCCTCACGACAGTTGAAAATCCATGAGAAAAGTTACCCCACACATGATTTGGAGTTAGATGTGGTAATCTTTGCATTAAAGATTTGGAGGCATTATCTTTTTGGAGAAAGGTTTGACATTTATACTGATCATAAAAGTTTAAAGTATATTTTCACACAAAAGGAGCTGAATACGCGCCAATGAAGATGGTTGGAACTGATTAAGGATTACGACTGCTCAATTCATTACCACCCTAGGAAAGAAAACATGGTGGTAGATGCATTAAGTCGACAAGACCATGATAGCTTATCCATGATGAGGATCGCAAAAGATCCAATATTTATGGATTTAAAAAGGATGTATCTTGGAATTTTAATGGAAGGGGGAAAATCGTATCTTTCTCAAATGAATGTTCAACCATCTATACATGTGAAGATTGTAGAGGCACAAAAAGAAGATGTAGAGTTACAAAAGAAGGTGAGAAATATTCCTGAATTCAACCTTGATTGTGATGGGATAATAAAGTTCAGGAATGAGGTTTGTGTTCCTCCCATACCAGAACTAAAGAAGGAGCTTCTGGATGAGGCTCATAGTTCTTCATTCTCTATTCATCCTGGAAGAAAAAAGATGTATAGGGACCTAAAAGAGTACTTCTGGTGGGATGGCATGAAAGGAGATGTTTCTGAATTTGTCTCTCGATGCTTGGTTTGTCAGCAAGTTAAAGCTGAGAGACAGAAGTCTAAGGGGATGTTACAACCATTACCCATACCCAAATGGAAATGGAAAAACATCACTATGGACTTTGTCACAGGACTTCCTAAAACATCCAAAGGCAATAATGCTATCTGGGTCAAAGTTGATCGTCTTACAAAGTCTTCACACTTCATTTCTATTAGAGAGGATTTCTCTCTGGATCAGCTTTCCAGGATATATGTAAATGAAGTGGTAAGATTTCATGGAGTACCACTTTCTATTATATCTGATCGGGATCCAAGATTTACCTCGAAGTTCTGGTGAAGTTTTCAGCATACTCTGGATACAGAGTTGAGTTTCAGCACTACTTATCATCCTCATACAGACGGTCAGTCTGAGAGAACAATTCAAACTCTAGAAGATATGTTGAGAGCTTGCTCTATGGATTTCAAAGGTGGTTGGGATCAACACCTACCTTTGTTGTAATTTTCATATAATAATATCTTTCACTCCAGTATTCAGATGGCTCCTTATGAAGCTCTCTATGGAAATAAATGCAGGACTCCATCTTGCTGGGATGAAGTTGGGGAAAGAAAGCTATTAGGACCTGATCTTGTTGATGAGATGGCAGAAAAGGTCCGATCTATTCAACAACATATAAGAGCAGCTCAGAGTCAATAGAAAAGTTATGCCGATAATCGAAGAAAAGACCTAGAGTTTGAAGTGGGTGATAAAGTTTTCTTATGAATATCTCCCTGGAAGAGGGTCATGAGATTTGGAAAGAAGGGGAAGTTCAACCCTAGATATATCAGTCCTTTCGAAATATTGGATCGTGTTGGAAAGGTAGCTTACCGATTGGCGCTTCCATTGAATCTCTCTCAAGTTCACAATGTCTTCCATGTATCTCTCCTGAGAAAGTACATACCTAATCCTTCACATGTACTCAGCACAGAAGTTGTACCGCTGGAGCAAGATATTTCTTATGAAGAACAGCCGATAGAGATTCTAGATCGTAGTGAAAAAGTTCTACAGAACAAGGCCACTCGCTTGGTGAAAGTTTAATGGAGGAACCACCAACTAGAAGAAGCTACATGGGTGCTTGAGGATATGATGAGGGAGAGGTATCCTCATCTGTTTGTTACAAAGTGACGAATTTTGAGGGAGAAATTCATTTTAAGGGGGGTAGAATGTAACACCCGAGACTTTTATGAGAAATATTTTGTTTTTATGTTATATAAATCATCAAAGGAATCTTTCACTACACACAACACTAGCTTGTCTTGCTTTACACGCAACCACGGCCTTCCTCGATAGCTTGCGTCGTACGCAATACCGAGTTTCACTAAACAATGATATGCAATTAAAATATTACTAAAACTAGATGTTATGATTAGTATTAACTAAATTTTTAATTTTATAACATTTTAATTCAACTTATACATTTTATAGAATGAGGTATAAAAGAAAAATCAGTTTTTTTGGATAAAAGAAGTTTTTTTCAAAAAATACAGTTTTGCCGCCTTTTGATGGCGCACCCACATTAAAGCTAGATTTTGACATGTTTATAAGTTCAATTTGAAAAAATAATATTCTTCTTTGGAATCAGGGTATAAAAATTTACTTTGGATAAATTTTTGATATTTTTCTGATAACTTTCATATTTTGATGAATAGTAAAAATATGCTAATTTGTAATTAAAAACAACTTTTTTCATTGAGATAATTTATATGGATAAATTATAATATTGAATCATTTTAAAGTATAAATATAATATATTTTTACCATTTAATATAATGTATGTCATTAGCATTAATTTCACATTGAATTAATAGGTAAAAACATTTCAATCTTTGGCAATGTTTTAACTTCTGAAACCCATTTTCTTAACAACGGGATTTATTTTAAATTAATTACTGCAACTTATATGTTTTGAATTTTGAAAAATGGATTCCATATTCAGAATAAGTGGGTCCAAATTATGTTAATAGGCTACTTTTTATTTTTGGGCATTATGAATAGTAACTACAGTAAATTTTATTTACCATAGTTAAAGGTAAATCGGGGAATTAAGGGGAAATATAAGATTATACAATTACCCTAACACCTGCCAAAATCCTATTGGATGACTACAATTCTACCCATATCACCTAAGGGTCGGATTAGATTCATTTAATGTACTTATGTCCATGAAAATACTTTAATTATTATTAAAACCAAAGAATGTGACAACATGTCACTTTCTTAAATATTATAAGTATAATAATTTTAATTTAGTGATAAAATTCATGAAACTTCGAACATAAATAGTCTCCAGAAATCTAATACAATTATCTACATCATATTAATTTATTTAGAATTTTTAGGGATTAAATTAATATCATTTATTATGAAACAATAGTGATGTTGAAATTATTGTATTAATTAAAATATCAAATAAAAGCTTTTAAAAATAATAAACTAAATTTTATATGAACTATTTAATGTCCTACACAACTTTTATAGAGACATATGACATTTTATGGATCTATTGAAGCTTTTAGTTCGAACATATATTCTGTATATATTTTATTTAAATTCAAATAAATGAATAGTATCAAAAATGATACTATTGTTATTTTATAAAAATAACATATTATAAAATTGTTTAAAAATAAAAAAAATATTTAAAATTTATAAATTAAAATTTATATGATTTAAAATGTCATAAAATTTCAAATTATGGAGAATTCACAACACATATGTAATTATTTATAATAATATAAAATTTAGAATATTATTACCACAAATGAAATTAAATTGATAAATAAGGATAAATCAAGTTGATAATGTTTAAATTAAATTACTAACATGTCTACATTTTATTGGTTGATGATATTACAACCCTATCTCATCTAATATTTGGATATGAGTCATTTTGGAAGTTTTTAGGTGGAGTTTGGATTTAATATAAACTAATATTTCTTATATTTCCAAAGGTGCCCCTCTCATCCCTTATAAAAGGGCACCTCCTCCCTCTCCTCCTCACACCAATTTGAGCCTTCAAGCACGGCCAAACCCTGGAAATTTATCCTCTACACTTCCCAAGAGACATCCTAGAGGTCCTGGTCTTCTTCAAAGACCAATTTTAGTGCCCTAAAAGGAGGTCTCAAAGAAGCGCCTCAAAGAAGAGGTAATGCCCGTTACCGATTCTTTCATCTTTATTTCTTCTTCCACTTCTTCTTCTTTAGTTGTTTCATTATGAAGTAATAACATAAGTATCAATAATATACTGATATGTTATTATAAGTATGAAACAACCATATTTCACCATCTATCCATCCTACGGAAAACAAAATCACCACGCGTGCTTACGTACGGAATACCGTCTCCACGCCGTGGTGTAATCTATTTTTCCCCCCCACCTTAATTTGATGGGTATAATGGTGTAAATAATAACTATATATTATTATTTTAAGGTGATATTGATTCTTAAATAGTATACATACAAACCAATACAATTCCACGATCATGGGAACGATATCATCGCTCGTGCGTACGTACGGAATACCGTCTCCACGATGTGATGCGACTCGTTCTACATGATCTTCATTTAATAATGATTATATAAATGTATTGAATGAATTAATAAGATATATATTACACTAATAACATTTTTGAAATAAGGTATCTATAACCTAAATAGAATAATAAGAATTTATTCGACAAAACACACATAAGAACAAAAATTAATAAACACCCGAATAACAAGTAGTAATGAAATATTACTAATAAGAAGCTAAGAATATGACCATATATGATATCATAAAAATATGTATGATTATGGAATAAGTAAATAACATTATTTAAATCATTATACAGGAGGTTCGGAGACTTACAAAGCAAATCAAGCCTAAGGTAAGGGAGATATCACAATCTCATTTTTATCTGAGATTGTTTATACTTTGGAATTTACTGGGGTTAATTTTATCATCCACATCCATGTTTCCTCAATATGTAATATTTACATCATTATACAATAGTTTATATCCAATTTTAACCTTCTGTGAGTTTTTAGTAAAAGATATGAAAGAAATCTTCTGTCGCTTTTCGTACGAGGTACTTTTTTGACTTTTCCGACAAAAGTATGAGAAGAATGTTTTCTTTTAACTTATATGGAATGAATGGATTTTTTAAAAATTATTTCCAAGAAGCTTACCTTACAAGTTTTAAAGATTACTTTTAATCAAATTCTTTTAGTTTAGAATTGTATGACATGTTAAGAAAGGAAATGTGTTTTTGAATTAGAAAGGATATTTTCCTCAAAAATGGAGTTCAAGCGTTTTATCAAAATTATTTTCCATATAAGATAGTAAAGGGTTCTGTTTATATCCCTATTATTTCATTGATTTGATTATGTTTTGATGGAATTATTTTTATGAATTCCTTTATCTTATATGAGTTGTTTTATGATGTCACGATGTTTAAGATTCCCATTTTTATTACATGGGTTATGCTATGATGTATGGTTTATGATTTTGTGGCACACATAAGAATGGTATTATTATGATATGGGTGGGACCTATATCTCCCTCCAATGCATTGGGTAAATATTTTTTATCTCATGAGATAGACATGGCTGGAATGGTAGGTTATACCGGTTCAGTGAAACAGGACTGAAACGAGGAGTGAACTCGGTTCAGAAATGGACTTTGTTCACTAAGATAGTCTTGGCAATGCGTCTTGACTAATAAGAAATGATTATCAATGATTATGTGTGTATGCCACAAAGTTTCATGATTTATGTTATGATTATTGGGATTACATTTCACTACTATGATTTATCCCATGTTATGAAATTATGATCTCTTTTGTAGGTTAAGATTTCCAAAAGTTATGTTCTTGTGTATATGATGTGATTGATATTTCTTTTCGTTACCCTTACTGAGCATTTCAGCTCACCCTTTTGTATACTTTATTTCCCTAGGTCAGGAATAAGGTTATTAAGTAGGATATAACAAAAATGGACTCTAGATATAATGAAATAAATGGGAGGAAAAGTAGATGCTTTATGAACCAGTTGTTTATGCTTTCCAGTTTCTAATGACACTATACCCATACAGTCATTTCATGGTTTTTTTATGTGTTGTAATAAGCATGCTTCAACTTTGAAGTAATAACAATGTATGTAATGTATGGGTTGTTATAATATTCTTATTATATTTTTATATTTAGCTAAAACATTTACAGTCATATAAAATTATGAAATTTTTCCCTTGGATAATTCAAATGAAATTGTTTAAAATATAATGTAATTTTTTTTAAATAATTTACATTATATGAGAATTTTAATTTTTAATTAAAACTATTGTTTTATTTCAAAAACAAGTTTTTCGTGAAATTTGTTTTTAAAATATTTTCTACTGTAAAAATTATTTTATCTCTATGTCACATGTATGTACTTATTTTAATATTTATCAATTAATATAGATTTATTTAATTATTAATTATATTATTTTGTAATGTTTTGGTTCATTTTTCTAGAAACGTCCATGATTAAGTGTTTCCTTACTATTAATATAATAGGATTTCAATGGTCAGATTCCAACGGCCAAATTTCAATGTTCATAATAAAATGACCATATTAACCCATAAATATATAAACTTCAGTATATCTTAAAATGATAATCAGTATAATTACCTCACCTATAAATTCTATTCATATAATTATTTTTTTCATTCATAATATCAATGTTCCCCATATACTTGTTATTCATTTTCGAATATGATCCTTCAAAGTATAATATTTCAAGGACATCCAACATATTTATGAATTTTATGTTACTAGTTATTATTATTATTATAAATATTATTTATTAAAATTTTCTTCTATAAAACATTTTTGTAATATATAAAATTATAATAAAACATGCTTATTCAATACAATAATTTCTTTGGTATTACATTCTCCCCTCCCACCTTATAAAAGTTTTTTCCAAAAAAATTTAAAATCAATCCACAAACGAAGGTGTATATTAATTTATCATTACATCCCATGGAACCCTTATTACCTATTCTAATAGATGTTTCCTGGACTGAACATTCACTAAATTATTTGTTCGATTCAACATCACTTTCTTTCTCGTATCATGAAACTAAATCATCTCTTCATTATATGACGTTTCATGTTCCTAACGAACATGATCAACCATTTACAAATGGGAAGGTTATGGAATATACTTCTTTAAAATTTATATGTTGAAGATTTCATGCACCTAATATAGGTTTTTTGGCATGTAGAAATGATATACAACAATCAATATCCTTTAAAATATTTCAAAAAACACAATATACCTTCATCTTATATTCCCTTTCAATATAAATATAATGACTCCATTTAATAGAGATATCCTTGGGAAAAAATGTTCTATAACATGGAATTAAATATCTTTTCTTCAATTATCTTCATAAAGATTCTATCTATATTGGTTTTCTTTAATATGCTCATGTTTGGATATTACCATCTATAATGTCTGTTTCACAAGTTATCGATATAATAACTTCTTTTCATCAAATTCATCCCAAAAAATATGATTCCAACATATCATTCTATATTAGTGTCTCTGTGGTGATCTTTTATTTATTGAGTGGTAGTTGTAATTGTAATAATACACAATAAGTGATAAATACTAATTAAAACTAAATTTTAAGTGATGAATAATGACTATAGAATATCCTCTGGTGTGTGGATATTCTATTGATGATTATTAACTATTTAATGAATATATGTTGTGATAAGATTAAAATCTATATTTAAAGCCTTATTGAAACTCCTCAAAAATTTTGATGTAAACCTATGATCATGATGTGACACTATAGATAATGGTGTGTAATTAAGTCTCCCAACATCGTTTATATAAATTCCGGAAATACAATAAAGAGGGAAACCATATAAAATATCAATATAATGAGAAGTATTTTTAATATGATCCACAATGACCCATATAACATAATATAAATTGTATTTACTTGGATTCTAATAGAAAAAAATAACAGTTTTATCATCCCACTTTCAGTATGGTATAGGTAATGATTTTTGGGTATCCTTGGGTGTTTTCTTTTCATCTTTAACATATTGGAATAAAAATTATGTTACAGTTTAATATATATTCTATCACTTCTTATTTTCCCATCATAAATTTACTATTTTATCCGTATACATGTTTAAGATTATAGGATGTATAATGAAAATTGAATTGTGTGCTTCATTTAATAATTCATTCCTTATCTAAGTTATTTTTGGGACCCAAAACCTCTGAAAAAACTAGAAAACACAATCATCACTAATATATTTGACTATTAATTTATAATTCTTCATATATATCATCATCTTTTGTAAGGACTTATCCTTGTGATGATGTTTCATAATCCTCTCCAATAATGATGGATGGGTAATTAAATGGAATAAGAATTTTATTTCCCCTTCTATTATAATGTACATGTTTGTACTAAATAAATCCTTGATAATTGGAAAATTCTCTACACTCATCAGGGATAAGATGCCATGGTATTTTCTACTGTGTGAATGTAATACCTTTTATTATTTCACAGTGTGATAGTGCATAGAAAAATCATCATATTTGAGTAACTCCAACCATATCCATTAACTTATATTAAGATGATTCAGTGGAAATTTGTATGTAAGACTCTTATGATTGGTGTATAAATAATATCAGTCTCTATAGTGATAATATCTACATATATTTAGAGAAAAGATCTCTACCAACATATCCAAATAATCTTTTAGATATCAAATCTCATAGGGAATAAAATATTGATATTCATAAGAAAAATATATATCTTTCTATATAAATATTCATCCAATATCATTACCTCATGCAACACCAAAAATTGCAAACCCTTCATTACTAAATGGAATAGTCAACATATGTAAATTTACAAATATCCTATTCAATTATTCTATTATATCATCATATTCATTTTCCTATGTTTATATCTCCCATTACACATTAACTTGTTTAAATCGATTATACAATCTAGAAAACATTTCAATAAACTATATATAGTACCTTGTTAAACCATGAGTATTTAGAATTTAAACTATAGTTTTAGGCCTTAGCCCTTCCATGAAAACCTTTATTTTTTATGGGTTTTTAGATATAAAATTTTTGGATATATATTACCAATAAAATAAACATGTTTTATCCAAAATTTACAATTATTTAATTTCTTATATAACTAATTTTTACTCATAACATCATTCATAATGTTGAAATGAGGTGCATTCACCTCAAAAATCATTGAATAAATAAGAATATCATCAATAAATACCAAAACATCTTATCTAGATTGTACTAAAATAAAAAATTAATCATGTACAAAAACATTAAAGATAAATTGGTTAACCCAAAATGCTTTTCTTTGAATTGATAATGACCCTAACTCATATGAAATGTCATATTTAGTATATCCACCTTCTTGGCCATTAACAATTGATAAAAATAATTAAAATAAATCTTCTAGATGTATTGATACCCTTGAATCTGTTCAAATAGGTCACGAATATGAGTAATAGGATTCTTCTTTTTTACATTAATTCCATTAATTTATTTACAATTGATTTACAAAATTATTTACCCATACTTCTTCATTACAATTAAAAGGGGTTCTTCCCTTGGTGATACACATTGATTAATGAAACCCTTTTCCCACATGTCTTGTATTTGATTATTAAACTCAACCAAATCCACTGAAGTGTTTTTATATATATCTATTGAGAATTATTTTTTAAAATGGATAATCTCAATAGAGAATTCAAATCATCCTCATAGGATAAATCTATATAATTTATCCAGAAATTCTTCAATATACACATGAAATTGATAGCATCTTCTATTCTAGAAATATATTTACCAATAATATATTTAAATTCCTTAGTATCTTCTCTAAGGATTTAATTAAGATGAGTTGCTAGGGGTGGTTCTTGAAAACTTCTAGAAAATAAAATAACCCCAAAACATAAATTATTCAATATTTTATTTTAAAATCATAAATTCATTCTCCCTCTAATAGATTAATTATTTATAATTCAAGTGATAATCTTACCCCATGTTTATATCAAAACCCACAATCAAATTAATGATTAAATTCACAACTAAAAAACCATCATGCAATATAATTTATATTTACTAATCTATTTCCATTATAATAAAAGTGACAATATATTTTCTAATTGATAAATAATTCCCTAATTCATCAATGTTGATCAAATATTATTATAAAATATATGTGATATAAATGATTGTGTAGATATTGAATAAAATAATGTATTTGGTAACTTTTAATGTATAATCCTTGTAATTAAAATTTTTATTAAGGAATATAAAAATCTAGAACACATCCCACCACAAAAGTGGAAAAGGGGCCAAAGGTGGACTAAAATTGTGAAGGCTGATGGAATCCCATCTAATCCAGTCAACCCCCTCATGATTCAATATGTGGACATTCTATAAAAATACCGCATCAGAACCAAATAACTCAAGATAATCAAGGTGATATGCCACTTGGTTTCCCTCACGCCATGAGTGCATCACTTTAGTGTTGTTGATGATCAGACTCCTTCACTTTCTGATGATGTTGGTAATAGACCAGGGTGTTGGGATGAGGCCATGAAAGAAATCATGAAGAATTTTTATGTCTACTTCAATCTCAGAATGATCTATACCCTCTAGTTTAATAGTATTAAATCCATGAGAAGAGCCTTATCATTTCTGAAGAGGGGTTCTGTGGACCGAGTGAGAGGAAAATTCCAAAAGAACAGAGCCATGGGTTTATTTAATAGCCCCCCACCTCAAAAAATCCCCAATCTTCAAGATACATCTATATTGAGAATCATTACCCTAGGGGGATTTCCAGTGAACCGATTGACCTCTGACAATGCTTTTTTGAGGATGGTTCCCTTTAGACCGCATATGAATCCATCAGAGAGAGGGATCCTACCACCAGTTAATGAGGAGCTTGGACAAATCAATGAGGAGGCTCTTCATCCTCATGATTATATAATTACCCGAGGGCTGGACTGCATCGTGCCTCACCTTGTTCATGGTCCGTTGACTGCACCAACCCCCAGAATGTTGTATCTTGATTTGTGCACCATTCATTGTCCCCTTATATCGTGAGCCATGAAACCACCTATCAATGAATGGGAAGTCTACTGGGATGTGATTAAAATGATAATTAAACTCTCCAAAAATGTTCCACATAGTACATGCGCAGTAACCCGTAACGAATAAGTGTTCTGTGCTTTCCTTCTTGCAGGATTTGAAACATTGGCATCGATACACATTATGAATCATATTGCCTTTGATATTCTTATTTGTGGAGATATCCTTGTATCTTATCCATCACATCCAGAAATAATATTTCATGTTATTGAATTTAGACCATAGTATATCATTCCAACTATTAACTACCTCTTGAATAACCTAGGTGGGACGGAAGTCCTGAGTGTTGAAAGCCCCAAAAGTATAGGTATTGAACACACATATGACAGGATCCGATGTGATCTCAATGAGGATGAAATGGGAAAACTTGTCCTCATACATCATAGATTTTAGGATGGTTGGGTAAGAACTAGAATCCCTAAAAGAAAGGGTAGGATCTGGGAAACTGAAGAACACAATCACATCCCCAACCTAGTTGTGATGCCAAAATGATATATCTCCCCACCCCACGATCCAGTATGAGTGCATGACAAGCACATGGATGAGGAGATAGATGAAAGAGAAGAACATGGGGCTCCAACCCTCCACCTAGTACTGATTACTATACTGGGAGTGCATAGTTTTACCCCATAGTGTGCGTTGTTCAAGGACATCCTAAACCCGCATGGTGTGCATGAAGGTGAGTGTATCATCAGGGATACGCGAATTGAAACTTCCTTACCTAGTATACATTTCCACCCTTATCCATGAAACCCGATGTCCTTTTCCTTCAAAAATAGGGTCCCAAATGAAGCAAGCCCAACGTTTTTTGATGTTCGTGATAACACCAATGGGACAATGATAAAGAATGTTCATGGATGGTTGTATCCAACAAAACACTATTAATGATGGAAATGCGACCACCATAGGATAGGTACATATTCTTCTTGTTTGGGATGTGGTCACTGATCTTGCTGATGAGGAAATGAAAATCATGGATTCTAAATCTGACAGGGGAAATAGGGGACTTGTGGTATTCCATTTGTAAATTTCCTCTTTGCATGATGAGGGTGTGTTAGACTATTGGCGTCCACCTGGGAGAGAATCTGTTAGAAATATAGAAAAGAATAATATATTTTTTGATTACCTAGACACTCTAATGGTTGTCCTCCTCCAGCAACTTACTCCAGCCTCTTATTGATGTTCTACCAGCATTTTTGAAAATGAAGGTGTCATTCACAAACATTATCTGTGAAATAGATTGATCCCTCATACTCCATAGATAATACAGAATCTCTCCATTGATGATTCACCTATGTATGAGTGGGCTAAGAATGAATTGGTGCATGATAAAAATGATTGGATAGATCAGATCCCCTTTACTTAGACTGCAGGGGGATTTGATGAAACCATAGGACTTCCCCATGAATCAAAATGAAATCCACGAGGAGTAGAGACATGAGAAAACAAGATCAATATTACATGGGGGAAAACACATACCTTTAAGAACCTTTTTGATGATGCACCACTCCATGTGATCATATTATTTATTCATTTCCATCTTGATGGGTACATTGGAGCTGCGGGTTTTGTAGTTAATATCTATTATCATCTTCTTAAAGAGAGAAATAGAACCTTGAACTGAAAGACCCTTCACAAACTCAGGCTGCTCCATGGATATCAATTGTGGAATATGAATATGGAGTCTACCATTGATGATACTGGCTAGGATTTGTTAGGGGAAGATGTACATACTCACCAGCCTATAGTGCATGATTGAGGAAGGATTCCTGATTTTTGGGAGATGTAACATGGTAGTGTCACATGAAACCCTCAGTAAGATACCTCCCCAGAATAATTCCTGAGTGTTTGAGATAATATCCACCACCAC
Source organism: Viscum album (assembly GCA_963277665.1). Lineage (NCBI taxonomy): Eukaryota > Viridiplantae > Streptophyta > Magnoliopsida > Santalales > Viscaceae > Viscum > Viscum album. The sequence continues at coordinate 153,655,386 of OY728163.1, forward strand.
CACATCCCATGAGGCCCTATATAAGGTTCCTATTAACATATATGATCCAAGGTCACTTCTTGGGTGAAGGTTCTACATGTTGTTGCATACCCCATATTCATCAGGTATGAAACTCATCCCCTCATTCTCTGGATCTAGAACATAGTTGTGAATAACATCTAAAATACCAGTGTCGCTTCCTGTATAACTATTGGGAATATGAAGATGGATCCCAGCAAGGAGATCCTTGATGTAGGAGTGGGCCAAGGTTCCCACAACATCTATGTGACCCATATAAGAACCATCCTCCATAAGGAAGTTTGGTTTGATGGATCACTTTATCTCTTCAATTGAAGCCTAAAAATGTTGTGATCTTATCGCCCTCCCTTAGACATATTATTTTTTATTTTTCCCTTGCCATTAATTCTTGCTTTAGGATAATTTCCACCATCAAATCCTTCCTTTTAGATATATACTCAAAATAATGATCATCTCATTCTTCTTTATACTTTGACTCAAGCTTTTCAACATCTAGCAAGGCTCCAGAAATGACATTGTCTATGAGAGGAATATCAGCTTCCCACATCCAGTGGTGGGTCCTAAGGTGTCTCAGTTTATTGTGGATGACATCCCATGTGTGTTCTTAAAAGGGATCGTTCTATATTTCACTAACCATGTCCTAGTACCTCAAATTATTGGCCCACTATTGACAAATGTTGAAATGTTCATAGTTCTCATACACCAATGATAAGGATACCAAAAGTGTAAAGTGGTTAGATAATCCTCACACCAAATGGAATAGCATAACATTAGAGAATATGGTCTTGGATCACAAGATGTTCAGTAGCCTCACCAAATGTCTCCTAGAATGTTTCAATCCCCTATAGTTGTTGTTCCAAGTGAAACCATCCCATGATAAACCAAGGACATTAAGTTCACTCCTATCCATGAACTAAAAGAACTCCCAGTTGGTCTTCCTATGGAAGGGACCCATCTTTTACTTTAATCTGGGTTAGAAATACATTAAAATCTCCTCCCACAAACCACTTTTGGTTGACATGATAAAATGTATTTAAGATGATCCATTAATATTCAATTTTATGGGGGTCACAACTCCAATAAACAAAATATATAAATAAGGAGGAATCATGCTTGGTTAATTTGGTTTTAATGAATTGGTTTCCATCCAGAACCATCTCAACCTAGTAGGTATTGTAAAAAAATATCTAGATGTTCCTGTTGGGGGGGGGGTTGGCATGCAAGAGGCCATGTAATTTGATCTTCTAGAAATATTCACTTATTTTGGAAGAGTTTTACTTTTGTTCAGTGATGGAAACAACAACAAAATTTGGTTTTCTTATATTTGTGGCAAGGAAATATGTCTTAACCCAAGCACCAAGTTCATGGTTATTTTATATGAATAATAGAATAATTGTTAGGACAAGGCTCTGGCATTGACTCCAGAACTAGTATCCTTATTAAATTTTGAGGATGATCTCTCCTTGAGGATCTTGCATTTTGATTGAGTTCATACTCCCTATCTAATAGAAAACCTATTATTAGTGGGAAACATAGATTAAGTAGTGAATGATGTGAACTGACAATAGATAATGGGGGTATAAGTGGGAAATATAATTGGATCCTTAGGACAATGGACTAGGGTCATCTCCCTAGAATATTGGTCGGGCACATGAACTGGGGAAGTTTGAAATTTGTTGGGAGGGAGTTCTGCCACATTAGGCATACAACAGGAAGCATCAGACAACGAATAAAGATGGACATAAGGTGAGGGCATCAAATCTAGTAATCTTGATGGGCAGTGCATGAATCCATGCATGTAGTCCTCCATACACAAACCCTTTGGTAGCATGGAGAAAACTAGGGGGTACTGATAGAACCTTTGGTTCCATGGAGAAATAGAGGGGGGAACTGACAAGCCGACCTGGAGGGTAGTTAGAACCTTGGGGGGGGGAAGAATGGGATTAAGGCCTAGCTAATTGTCGGGTCTCCTTTTAGATAAAGAGCTACATAATCCTTGGGGATCAAATCTAGGGTAGAGGGAGGCATCTGCATTGTAACACCAATAAATGTTAGAGATTCCATCATAGAACATTCAGGTTGGGAACCCATCCAAGGTCAAAACCCTGTCCCTATGGCTCGAGCTCTTGGAGGGATATCGATAATCCCCTTGTTGTCTTTTTCTACAAAACCGATGAAAATTACCCTATAGAAGGTAGTGGCATAAAAAAATGGGGAAAACATGATTGGATATGTCACGACTGCAGTAGAAGGCATCCTTCACCTAAAGCATGATCTTGTTCATCAAGGGGAGAGAGTGACCCACCTAAACACATAAACAAGAAACTGAAGAATCCACACATCTACTAGTTCAAACATCAGAAGAAAGAAAAACACCACGGCCATTTCCAATCACTTTTAGAAAGCCACCATTTTTAAAAGGGAGGGGAAGCCTTTGGAGGTGTACCCAGACTACACCAATGGGGATTTATTTTCCCCTATGGAAATACAAGTACCACTGAGAGAAACTAAAGCTCCATATGCTAGAGGACTGAGGGGCCCTTCACCACACATGCTTGAAGTCTTCTATTGTGGCCATAATGAGTATGAAATTGTTCATGTGAATAGAAAAAATCTGATATTGGGACTATAGACCCCAAGAGTGGAAAAGGTGCTTCAAAACTGATAAATGGGGTTTTGCAGGACCATTGTGAGAGACCAGAGTCCACTTCAAGCACGCCTCCACCTCTGTAAAGGAAGACATGTGAATTTCTAGGGAAAGGTAGCCACCTACACTTGAAGAATTTGGTATTGATTTACTAACATCTAAGAATAATGGCCAGAGAGAGTTGTGGATCGATCCACAAAGATTATCATTGAATGATGCGTGCCTAAGGGCCATAGTGGAGGTGAAGGCAATCACGTATGGATTCAGTGGGGGGAAGAGAGGACAAGGGTGAACTGGGGGAAAGGGGTGAAGTTCCATGAACCACTGAAGGTGAGAACAACATGAAACCGTAGGGAGAGAAGTTCACATAGGCCTAAGGGCCATAGTGGGTGGTGACAGATCAAGGATCAAAGGCTGTACGGATGGGGGAGGCAACCAGTGAACTAGTAGATGAGGACCAAATGGTTCAAAAATTTGAAAATAGAGATGGAATGCAGGGAGTGTTCTCATTGGGAGAGGAGAAATACATCTCATAATAAAACATTGAATGTATAATAAAAGTAGATTCTATCACATAATCTGGATCTTAAAATTCATATATTGTTATTTAAGAATTTTATTACTGATCAAAAAGATACATCTATGATATATTCTATATGGGATTAATGCATTGATTTGTGTAATTCCTTATCTTTGTATTCTTTAATCATTGAACATTGACTACTTATCTCTTGACTTTTCACATAGGAGCTTGATGACCTTTATCTCCACATTTAAGTCATACCCTATCCATTTTGGGTAATTCCAGGGGTGATTCCTACAATATTTACAACATATATGAAACTCCAGTATTTTTTATTATCCTTTCCAGTTGTTATCCCCACTCATTCATCAACCATCCTTTTCTTCTTTACTTATAAATTGTAAATAATGTATTTTTAAAACATTATATTAGTCATGATAAGACTTGTTAAAAAATTTCATATGATAAAATGTTTTGAGAGACTAAATGTTATTGAATATTTGGATTCAAACCGTCATTGAAACTATTAGTCATATTGAATTGATATTATATCATTTTTCTCACTAATATTGTGAAATTAGCCTCATACTTGTACACTATTTATTCTTCTTTATGTTGTAAAATTTGAATTACCAATCCAAATCAGAAATTTTATCCCATTTAAAATAGTTTTATATAAAATATCTATATTTTTCATTCACTCTATATAGTTTATTTCAACTACCTTCTTAGTATTTTGAATTATTGTCCATTATTAGTCAGTGTAACCTATAAAACAATATGAAACCAAGAATCCTTTTTCTTTATCAGTACTCCCGAATGTCATATTGATCCACTCAATGGAATTCATTCATTTACATTCCACTGTGGGATTGGTTGACCAACTATTCTATGGTGTTTATTGCCTCAAAAATGTTCTAAACATGTAGATAATTATTGAGGGGAAATAGTTTTCTCTATATAGTATAGATTATTTTTCATAACTAGATACAATTTCCCTATGAAAATAATTAATTTTCTTAGAAGCAACATTTACTCCATTATCTTGATTGTATAAATAATCATCACGTTATCCTGGATTGTTTTTATGGTTTAAATTTCATCTTGAATTTTCTTTTATATATCAAATTTCATGGATTAGTTAGTAAAATTATAAAATACTAATATATAATACAACACCAATATATCATTTTCCCCAATCATACAATCCTATACCTAGAATACCTATAACACCATATTCTAGATTAATATAAATAATTTTTATATAGTATAATTTATATATCTTCCCATATTCTTCTAAATATAGTTCATAGTGTTCCTATAAAGCTTTTAACTGATACCAAATTTAACACACCCATTAATATTCACCCCAAGTGGGTAGTATATTTGTGACACTACCACAAAAACTGCTTATATTAGCGTTAAAAAGGGATTTAACAGCGCTAAAAAAGAATTGTAAAGCTCAGCACTAATATAGAGGGGTCCGTTTTATGAGTGCTCCAAAAAGCGCTGATAAAGGACCCTTTTATCAGTGCTAAAAAAAGAACTGATAAAAGACCCCTTTATCAACGCTTTTTTAGCTCTGATAAAAGGGGCCTTTATCAACACTTTTCTTTAGCACTGATAAAGGTCAAAAAATTAAAAATAATTAAAAATAATGCGGGTAGTGACTTTATCAATGCTCCCAACCCCATTATCAGTACTAGGAGCTCTCTCGTGCATTGCCTTTCCCGCACATCCTCATACGCACATGCGCGCCCCCTTCGCTTCCACCCAAACTCGAACCCAGGACCTCCCCCCTTTCACCACTACAACTTTACCACTAAGCCATTTCGGTTTGTTCTCTATTTAATGATATATCTATATACATAGTTATATTTATTCATATATTGATATAGATTCACATTAATATAAATATATTTATTCATATATTAGTGTATATTTATTAGTTCGTATATTAATATATTTATATATACATTTTTAGTTATAATTTTTTATATGTATATTTATTTGTATATTAATATATACTTATAAGATTAGTTTTAAGTACATTTATGAAAAAATAGGTTTTTTTTGTTTTTCTATAAATAAATAAATACATGCATACATAGATATATACAACACATAGACACACATGGAGACACACACACACACACAAACACATATATATTTACAAATAAATTCAAATACATATGTATTGGAAAAGCCATTGAATGTACTTATATGATTTGTTTTAAATACATTTATGAAAAAAATATGTCTTTGATGTGTGTTTATAAGTAAATAGATAAATACATACATATATACATATATAAAACACATAGACACACATATAGACACCCCCACACACACAGACACATATATATTTATGAATGAATACTTATATATGTGTAATCGAAAAGATATAGAATGTTAAAACGACCATAAATTTTAATCTATTACTCTGTATCAACTCCACAATCAGTCAAATCAAATAAAATGTAACAATATTCGATATGATATGTGGTACAAGCATAATAGACATCCGGATAAAAAGTTATAACTGTTTGAATGTTAACAAATCGAGGTATCCTGACTAAAAACATAGTTTTTGAGGCCTTCTAGGCCTTTTTTGGGCTCGAAAAAAGCAATAGAGGCTTTTCTTGGGTCACCTCAATGTAGAGCTCGTCGCAGGCTTCGATTTGATAAGTTGTAGAGCACAAATGGACACCCGGATTAAATGTTATGGCCGTTTGATGTTTGAGTTACATTCTCAACTTATTTTAGATCTTTTGTTAATTGTTATTAAATGATTTTTAATCGATAATAATTAGAACATTATTAATTAATAATATTATTTAAAAATATTTTAAAGTCATTTTCACAAAATTTATTATATATTAAATGTAATAGTCTATTTATACGTATCTATAACATATTTAAAATATATATTTTGTATTTATATAAATATAAATATACTTATAAAGAAATATATTATTTTTCATGAATTTTTTTTGAAGCATAACATTTATCAGCACTCGGGAAAAGCGCTGATAAAGGGGGCCTTTATCAGCGCTTTTTTGAGTGCTGATAAAAGAGACCCTTTATCAGCCCTTTTTTTAGCGCTAATAAAGGCCCGCTTTATCAGCACTTTTTTTTAGCACGGATAGAAGTGAAGCGCATCCCTTGCCAATTTTTTTTGTAGTGTTACACAGTACTAAAAATACAAGAGATTACATTACCAAGATCAATGATAATTAGTCCCCAAGAGACTTGATATAAAAATATTACACTAAATCTTGAAAAATGATAACATTTTAGTTCAAATAATTATTAAGTTGTTTCATCTATAGGTTTAATCACACAAAGAACTCTACTTCATTACCTGGGGAAATTCGAAATAAATGTAAAGGGTGAGCTCAAATTCGCATCATGGGGTGGTGTATAGAGAAGAATAATTGTAATAAGTTATAAAATAAGAACCTAAAAACAATTGAGGCTGCATAAATAATCTATTAATGAAAATGGGAATAAAATAGTAAATTATCACAAAGTGGTGAAAATAATAATAATTCTTAATGACAGACATCATAATAATTTCATTAAGGAATTTTCTATAGGCATGCTACATAAATGGTAAGGATTGTCCCATTACCTTATCATAGTTATATCATGAGACCTACAAGTGCACTTTGTTGTTATATAATTCTGGGGCCCACCCATCAAACAAATATTATATTTCATTCAATAAAATACTAAAAGATTACGAGGAACATTTATCAAGAAATTAATAACATAAAAATAGAGCATAATTTTCCAAAGAGGCTTATGTTAATATATTACCCCATACAGAATATAATATTATACAACATGAATTTTGGTACCAATAAATTAATTAATAAAGATAATTAGGTGGAATCACTTTTCTTTCATAAAAAATTCCTAGAGATTTATAATGTTCCCAAAAGTACCCAAATTTAGAATTGAATACATAATCACATTTATTTTCTACTTGTATAGACTAATATGGTCATTGTATTTAGGTAGCCAATAACATAAATATTTAAAGTTATGGGATGAATGAAATTATAGATAAATCATTTATAATGGTTTTTTAATATCACATAATTCATTACAAGAATATTCCATAGGTTTATAAAACCAGGTGTATAATTAGAACCACTACTTGTACACAATTGTGAAGATTGGGTTAATACATAAAAATTATTAATGAGGATTTTCACCAAAAGGATAATCTTTGGCATTCTTGTATATACATATTTATATCAAAAATTTTATTTGTAGGAAAGCAACACATGCCTTAATTTACCAAAATTTTATGATTTTTTTATCTACAAGAATGTTTGATCATTATAACAGTCTATGAAAATGGTATAATGAGTTAGAATGGTAGAATATCATAGATAATTTAATAAAACATTCATAAAAATAACAAATAATAACATTTCTCATTGAATAAAATTTACATTTAAATACTAACACATTAAATGAAAAGAATGGGTTATGAACACTTACCATGAAATGTATCTTCTTAAAGATTGAGATGAGAACCTCAAAGCTATGTAAACTACATGAAGAAAATATTTAGAGATAAAATAAGGGGAATTACTGATCAATAGATATTGAGTGAATAATAATTGGATAATGGGTAGGTATTCATAGAAAATGAGGTAAGATTGTTTATTAAAATCTAGACATAGGCTACGAAAATATAGGTTATCGAAAAAACCAATTTTCCAACCCTTCTTTTTTATCTTTTATTTGGAAATTTAATTCATTGTTTTTAAGATCTTTTTGTTAATTTAAATCAACTATTATATATTTATTTCTCCATGGGAATATATTTTTTCTAAAAAATTTTATTTCTAAAACCTCTGTATCCATTATAGTCTTTGGAATGTTATTTATAGGTATGTAAAATCATTTTAATTCATTTAAATACATTAAAATAATAAAATTAGTTATTTTTAGTGTGAGAGTTTCTTCTATTTGTAAATATATGATTTTTAAAATCCTAATTATGACATAATACCTACAATATATGCTTAATGTATTTTTCTATTTATTAAAAAAATTGAATATCTCGAAAAATAATGAACAATTCACCAATGAATAACATAAATATGTTGGATTAATGTTAAAAGTATTTTTTTATAAAAAAATATTATTATTTTTAATTTTAGTTTTCATTTTAATTTTAATTTTAATTTTAATTTTAATTTTTCAATAAAAAAATTGCTGTATTTGAAAATCATATGTTTGGTGCCAAATTTTTAGAAACTCTTTCATCTAGTAATTATTATCTTTTTTCAAAGTGACATGCTTTTACTAATAATTTTAGTCATTTATTAATATAATTTTTCGTAATTATTAAATATATTTTTATCAAATGGTTTTTTATTTTATTTGACACTATAATGAATAAATATTGCATTACAATTTCAATGGTCATATTTACAGTGGTCAAATTCCAATGGTAAAATCCCAACTATCAAATTATAGTGGTCATATTAAGACTTATATATATATATATATACTTCATTATATCATTCTATGATAATTCATATCAATCCCTTACCTAACATATTTATTCATTTATTTATAGTTTTATTCAGAATAGATATGCCCATTTATATGGTATTATTTGATACTTTTTTCCAATTTAAATATTTTTTATTAATGTTTATTAGGGTTAGAATTTGATTATAATGGATTAATATTAATTATTCGATGATTTTTTATTTAATTTTTTATTTACGTAAAAAATATTTTGAAATGATAATTGTTTGTTCATTAGTTTTTTTATTATTTTTTAAGTATTATAATAATGGAAATATAAGTGTTTCCCTTCTTTGTATAAATTATTAATTATTTATTTATTTTAATATTATATTTCGAAGCTCCATAGAAAATTAAATTTTTTATGTTTTTTGATTTTCTATAGACTATTTTTAATTTATTCTTTTTATGATTATATTTCTACCATTTTTAAATTAGTATTGTTTTAATTCAATCTCATTTTTCTATAATTATATTTTTTTATGTTTTAGTTTTTTATTTTCTTTGTTAAAATTGTTTTAATATTATCATTAAATTATTTATTTTTATTTTCAATTCTATTATTTTATTTATTTTGGTGAATGGAGTAAATTTTTGAATGATATTTCGTTTCATTGCTGAAGATTATTTTGGATTCTCATGTACCCAAACAAATTAGCTCCTGACCTATAAGATAAATCACTCAAATTGAGTGTAAGAGAATTTGAAGTAGCTATATACCACAATTAAAGATAAATAATTATGTGGAATAAGAAAATTTAGATTGTGTAAGATATTTGTCATACATTTTCATAGAATAATTTTCATCTATATAAGATAATATCTTAGGTGATTGATTTTAATAACATCATTCATTTTACTCACATTAGATAAATTATATTGTGTGAGATTAATTAAAACAAATGTTAAAGAATAATTTGAATCTAGGGAAGGAATTTGAAAAAGGAATATGGGCCAAAGGTTGTCATGAAGCCTAAACTAAATGAAATTACCAAAGTCGAGTGTCAGAAATCTTGGTGACATATGTTTTGTTGCACCCATGTCCTATTAAGAAAACCCCATAAAGATGAAGTTTTTCTATACACATTTTATAAACACAAACTCAATTGTTGAGATATTTTGAAATGGGAAAACAAAAAATAAGTCTTTCTGAAGCTACGATAAAATTTTAAAACACTATTAGAAACCTGATTTCAATTGAGTTGAAGATGAACCTTTCCAGATTGAAGCTCGATAAGCTCACATAGATTTGTCCCAAAGAGGTGAAGATGACATATATCATTATTTTTTAAATAAAATTATTATATTGAATCAAATTGAAGTCATGGGATATAGAGGTTGAGTGACTGATGAAATAATAAATTGAAGCCAAGGTGAACCCGAAGAACACAACCAAAAGCACTATAACCCGATCAAAGATACGAAATGTCTTGCTGAGTTGCAAGATTTCAAAAAAATATTAAGATTGATAGAGTGAATTTCAAACCAAAATTTCATCCATGTTTAAATGGGAGCTAATAAATGAATAACATCAGAGAATTTATTCTAAGGTATGTTTTGATTACCGAGGAATTCACTTTTTTGTTATGTTTAGTTCATATTATTACAGGATGATGAATTATTGGGGAATATTATTACGAGAATAGGCGTAGAAATATGAATTTAAGTTGTTTTTTCTAGATTTATATCGTCTAGTTCAGTGGGTTGTTTGTGTAGTATCTATGAGTATAATGATGTATGTAGAAAGAGAAAATAGGTGAAAACACGAATGTTATGATGAATCATTCTTTTCAGTATAAGAAGAGTTGAAGCCACTAAGAAAAAATATTTTTTTTTTTCATTTTTTTATTTCAATAATGTATCTATGAATTAGTTGATGTGAAAAAATGTTTTAGGTATGATAGAAAATTAGGGTGTGTACAAAATTCTCAACATAGCACCCTAGTGGAGTTTCCTTGTTCAAAATCATATTTTCTCTTCTTTTGTTGCACTGTTGTGTGTATAATTATTATTTTTTTGATGGAATAATCAAGGGTAGATTTCAGGTTTTATTGAGACTCTTATGTGTATTTGAGAAGTAGAAACTGTCTCATTTAAGGGTTTGGGTGAATAAAGGTGGTTTGATGACGACAAGATAAAGTTTTAGATAAATCTTATTCCAGGAGGTGTTAGAGATGCAGCCTTATGAGGTGTATTTTATTTTATTTACATGAAATATAAGAGAATTAGTTAACTAGTTGAAGTAGAATATGCTATATACAGACAACACAAGTCACAACTAATTTTTTGTGTTTTTTTCAAATGTTACAATTAGAAAATGAATCTACTACCATAGACCTATATAAAATGTTTTAGAACCCTGGCTATAGATGGAGATAGCCACAGATTTAAGACCCTGGATATAGATCCCTATAGGTATGGTTTTAAAAACATGGCTATAGGCCTATTTTCCTTCACCTATTTCCATGGTTTTTTAAACTGTGGCTATAAGACAAATCTTTCAAAGCCCTATAGCCATTGTTCTCCGAAACTATGGTTATAGAGTTCCCACGCTTTCAAAGGAACAAAATTTGAAGGGAAGCCCTTCCACCATGGTTTTGAGACTATTCACATGGTTTTTATTAATATATATCATAATAGATATATACAGAAATTGTATTTTAGTGTAGTGGTGAGTACGGTGGATCGAAAAGGGGAACTGCTGAGGTTGGAACTCACGGGTGACATTTTTTATTTTGGCTATTCCCATGGTTTACTGAGGAAATTTCCACTATTTAAACCCTGGCTATAGGTCAATAACCACATTGGAAAATTTCATGTTCTATTGCTATAGTTTTGAGAACTGCGGGAATAGGTTAGGGCCTACTACCCCAATGATAGCATCCTTGGTTGGATAAAACTATGGTCATAGACTACATACATGGTTTTGGGGATTATTGCCACATTTTTGAAATTTGGAGATATTACTTTTTTGTAGTTGTTTTATTGAAACAACATTCATGTGTCCAACTAGTTTTATGAAAATGGTAAAAAAAAGCATTTATAATTGAAATGTTAGTATTGAAAATTATTCTATTTTTAAAATTAGAAAATAAAAAATAATTTTTATATTTTCGGATAGAGAGATGGTATTTGGGAAAAAATGGAGACTTCTTAAGTGGAGAGAACATAGGGAAGATCAATATGATTTTTTAGAGACCATGGAAATTTTTTTTACTGATCATGCTGATGAAGATAAAGATCGATGTTTTCTCATACACCTCAGTTATGTCTAGATAAATTTGTATGGAATTAATCTATTAGATTCTCATTATTACATATTTCTATGTTTCATTATCTTTTATTTCTTAATTTTAATCAACTCATGAATATTGAACATTGAAATTTTTTACTTGATTGAATTTAAATTATTTTATTTCACTTTTGTTAATCTTTTTCTTTCATTATGGAATCGAAATAATTTTTATTGGAGTGTGATAATGTCTAAATTTTTATTATTAGTTAAAAAAATGAGATATTTTTTGATGTTGAATCTGCCCATTTAATTTTCTTAACCCTCAATTAAGGGTTTGGATTATAGAGGAAGTCGTTGATGTCACTGTACACGGAAATCATTGAGGGTATTTATCAGCTCTGATTGAAATGGAATCTATAACATAGATATTGTTTGTACACTTCATTTTAATAAAATTAATGTCATATATGATTTTATATTTAAACTTATTAATTGAGATAGTAATATTTTGGAAATACTTTTAAAAATATGAAGAAAGGAATATCCATAAGAATTGATTGTTTGGGCAGTGTTCCCACATCATATGAATTTTCTTATTATTTATTCAATCCTACTTCCATTTTCAGTTGTTTAAAAATTATTTTGTTATATTTTTTAAAAATTGAGATTCACCTTGAAAATAAATATTACATAAAAAAATAATAAGAAAATGTTAAAAATGAAACTCATAAAAGGAACCATCATTAGGTGACAACCTTAGGTACTACATTAATACAATATTTTAGAAAAAATATTATAATAGGATTAAAATTACAATAAAAAACTATTTTATTAAATTGGTGTAGTTTATGAGGAGGAATTTAATTCATTCAAGAATAATTTCAAAAATCATTTTTCATCTTAAAAATATAAAAAAATGTTAAGAATATTCATATATATTTCATAATATTAAACTAAAAGTCTGTAAGAAACAAATACTAAAATATGAGAAACAATTAGGGAAATAAAAAATTCCTAGAAATTAAAAATAAATGAAAAAAATAAACAATAACAAAAAGAATAAAAAAAATTTCATAAGAATAGTGAGATTTAAAAATTTAAGAAAAATTGGTTGACCAATGGACTCTGAGGGCGCTCAGTGCTATTGATTTTGAGAACCAACATAATTTCGTTGGCGACCCTGTGATTTCCCTAGGTTTTGAACTGGGCTCATTAATGACCCATCACCATAAAATATTCCATGGTTTACCTTGTGAGGAATCTAAAAATCATTTATATTAGTTTTATATACAATTCTTCACCATGAAACCTCAAAGAGTGAGTTATGAGTAGATTAAAATGAGGGACTTTCACTTTTCTCTTGATGGGGTGTCCAAGGAATGTTTCAACTACTCAAAATATATATCAATAGAGAGTTCTGACATGAAAATATATTCCTAGAAAAAAATTATACCTCAAGGAGTACCTCACTGAGAAAACAAAAATTTAGATCCTGGTAATTACAATGGGAAACTTTTCATTAGTATTGGGAGAGGTTTCAAATTTGTTTTCTAGCATCCCTAAAAAAAATATTTCATATCGGATTATTATCCAATATTTTTAGTAGGGGATAATATTGATGGATAGGAGTGTGATATATTATCAGTATGAGAACCATTTTGAAATAAGTAACTCATTGATAATTGGAATCCCATATCAAATATAGCCCAAATTTCTATAAAATTATGATCTAGAAGCTTCATCCATGTCAAACTAGCCATAAAAGTATCCACTTACAATTATAAACATAACCGAGTAGAGAGTTAGCTGAGTGATCTTGCTAATAGGGTATGATTGATATTGAAGAACTGTTTCCCTTCACAGACTCAACCTAAACCAGCATTTCCTATTTATAAGCACAGTAGAATTTGTTCTACTATAGATACATTCACTGTGAAATTTATAAAACATCATGAAGGACCTAAATCTTTTAATGGAATATTCCCCATACAACTATTCCCAAATAACCAAAATAGACAATTTACCGACTAGGGAATTTAGGAAAATCCCTTTCGATATAACCATAATTTCACGAAATTCTATAATTACCAAAAGAAAAATCTGTTTATTCTTATTGATCAAAAAAATCAAAATTTCCATCACTAAATTTCCATTCATCATCCTATGTATTATCGAAATCTATATGAAAACTAAGATGGTGAGAGTTTTAAAAAAAATCTTAATCAATCTTATAAAAAACTATAATCAACATAATGATTCACATCATGTAGAGATGGATAAAATGTAATAATCCACTTCAGAAAAAACAATTTGTCACAGAAAATCAATACTCAAATGTGTTAAATGGAAACATAAATTAATGTTTTAAAATTTCAAAGATGTTGAATTTTTATATAATATTATGAAAATAACCTAATCGAACAAAATGTTAGTGAAAAAGTTATAATAAGGGGACCTAAAATCTAAACACCCCAAGATGATCTCAATGAATAAGAACCTAAAATAGGATAGTTGTACTTCTTTAATGATTGTAAAATCACATGAAGAAGTTATAAAACTACCCAATGCACCGGTTATTAACCAGACTTATTCTATACATGAGACTTTTTTCCACAAACTATTAAAACATGAAAAATAGAATATAGAAGAATAATTCAATCTTTGACGAACATATATATATTTTATAAATTTAATAATCTCTTCTGAAGAGATGAATAAAAATAAAGATGACCAGAAAATGTATGAATATCCACTACCTTATCCTCTGGATAACCTCTTGTAAAAAATAATTTTGAAACAAAAATGGACAAGGAAGTGTTCAAAAATCATTTGAAACTCCAAGTTAATGTCCCTTTTAAGGATTTTGTGAAACAGATCCCTTGATATTATCAATCCATTAAGGAGATCTGTACTCACAAAATGAATTTCAAGAGTGGTGAGGATGAAAATTTTGGAATAAGTGTTTCTTCAATGATCCAATATTCCCTCCATATTAAATGAATGGATCCAGGTATGTTTTTATTTCTTTTGTCATTAAAAATCATGAACTATGGTATATTTAATATCCTCCATAAATGTTATTTGATACTATGTATGTTCATTTATATAGGTCATATAGCTCATTAAATTTATTATTTTCATCTTTCTAGGTTATAAGAGTTTAGTTAAGCTAACTAGAGTCATAATTTTAGTGTTGTTAAGGGTTAATGATATTGTTTTTTCAACTAAATGTTATATATTAAATATATAAGATGGTAAATTTAGTTCACATCCACCATTAATATTATGAATATCATTTTTAATTACTAATATGGAAATTACTAATGAGAATAAAGGGAAACAATATTTAGATTTTGGAGGTAATATGGTAAATATTCATATATTTGAATCAATGAAATGCCCTATAGAAGATCATTTTTCAACATAAGTTAAAATGAATCACCAGTTTTCCAAAAAAATCATGGTTCAATTTAAAATCATCAACTCAAGATTCATTTGAGTACTAAATTTCCGCTCATTATGATTTTGTTAGAACAGTATAGTCAAAAATATATTGTAGTGATGAATCTGAAGTTGAATCTATTTTAGGAATAATTATAGGCTATTTAGGAAATTATGAACACAACAAGGATGAAATTATAGTATAAAAACATAGTGAAATAGATGAGAATTAATTTGGGTCTCATGGACCATATACTATTTGGAAATTTTCTGAATTTATATGTCAAATTTAAAATAAAATTGATAAAATTAATTTATATTCTACTAGAAATCACCAAATTTTGAAATAATATTTGTTTTAAGAAATTTTCTTATAAATACACTGATTTGAACGTAAAATCTACATAAACTTAGATGAAGAGTCACTACATGTTTGTAAACTTTAATATTAAATTTATTTTATGTATGGAATGTATGTTTTATTTTGAAATAATTTCATACAATTTTATAAGTGTGTAATTATTATATTCATAGAGTATAATTAGTGGAGAAAATTAAAATAATGAACACATATAACCAATATTTTCTAAAGAGGATAACCCAACCACCCTTGAACATAAAACCTTGACTGTAATTTTTATTTATTCCTAAAAAGAAGAAAAATATTCTTATTATAATTTTATGTGGACTATCCACTGAGAAATAGAATCAGGTTTTAGATATCCTTTAGAAGAATAAGATGGTCATTGAAAAATTTACTATGAATTTATCCTTTGGTGTGCATAAAAAAGACTCTTCATGAGGTAAATTCTAAAACTTTTATACGCTTTTAGAGGAGATTGAATCTTACCTTCCTAGTAGTGGTTAAAAAAGAGTAGATGGTTTTGGGTATAATTTTCCCCATTTCGATTTTTCGGTTAGATAGTATATTATATATTATACCAGAAAAGGATGGATTCATTTTTTTAATGTTGAATTTAGATAATTTGAACTTGTTAGGATTCAAAATAAGTATAGGCTAAACATTTATTATTGTAGGCTAAACATAGTTTCTAGGAAGGATAACTTTCCATTTCCTTTTCTTGAAAAAATATTTGAATGGTTAGTTATTCAATGAATTTATTATTTCCTGGTTGTTTTTTAGATATTTCATGATTCATATAGGTCTTTAGGAAAAGGATAAAAAACATTTATGTGTATTTTTTGAACATTTTCATGTTATAGAATTCAATTTAGAAAATGTAATTCATATTACACATTCTAGAGATGAATTCTTAGAATTGTTTGAGTTTCTTGAAGAATTTATGGAGCATGTTATGGACTATTTTACAATGTATTTTCCAAATTTTTATATTTCTATTATTATTTTATGATTTTTTTAGAGTGTGTATTTAAATGAACCATTATCTAATATTTGAGAAATTCCATATTTTGGTTAAGGGTGGAATTTTTCTTGCTCATAAAGATTCTAGGAATGGAATTTTGGTGGAAAAGTCTAATGTTGATATTTTCTCTTTATTTAATTTAAAAAATACTACAATGGTTATTTGATATTTTCTTATCCACTATATATTTTATAAGAGTTTCATAAAATAATTTTTTCAAATTACTCTCCCTCTGAAAAGAAATATTCAGAGAGAATTTTATTTTGTAATGGGAAATGTAAGGAAGCCTTTTATGAACATAAAGTAAATATTGTGTCACTTCAAATAGTTTAACCACCCAATAATTACATTTCTTTTAATCTCAAAAAAAATCTTTAGAATTATCTATTGGGGATTTTCTTGGGAAAATAGTGTAATGGAAGCCACATGTCTTTACTTATGATTCTAGAACACTATATTCTTCCTATTCCAATTACACCTTAATGATGAATTGTTTTATAGCTATTGATTTCTCTATCATAATATTATAATATATTTTTTGGATATTAAGTTTTTTCTTTTCTCTAACCATTCTATTATTTGATATCTGATAAAAAAATATGAAAAAAAACCTAGGTTTCTTAGGTGGACTTTTTTTCTCTAAGATTATAACCTAGACTTCCATGATTATAACGCTATTGAAAATATCATGTTTAATCTTTTTAGTAGGATTCCTACCGAATTTTGTAAAAAAATAATCATATGATGAATCCTTTAGATATCATTCCCCTTGGGTATTTTTTTCTTCTTTAATAAAAATTAGTCTATTGTTTTCAAACATTGTAGATTATATATCTAATGAAATTTTTCCTTATAGACATTTCAAGTTGTAGTCTTCTAAACTAATAAGTCACTCAAGGAAATAGGGTTAGGAATGGATTTTTTGGGCCGTTTTCCTAATTTAATTATATATGTTTAAATATTTTTCAAAATAAAAAATGTGACAGTGTGGAATTAATTTGTTCCCACTATGAATAATGATTAAATATATGTGCCCAAAATTGTCTTGGGCATTCATTTTTGAATATTTATGATGCTATGATTTATTCTCACATACCATGATAATCATTTCTATAATCGGAATTTGGATAAAAATTTGAAAAATATGTGGTGTTATTCCTAAATTTTATAAACCGTATTATACTCAAATAAATGGGATGTATGATGTGTTCAATGGAGATATTATGTACATTATTGAGAAAATGGTTAACTTGAATTTGGGTGATTGGAGCTTAATACAAGAGGATTTTCTATGGGTGTATAAGACTTCCTATAATACTCAAATAGTTATTTCACCTTAGAGGATATTTTTTGTAATATATTTAATTTTTCTATGGAATTAAAAATAATGTTTTTGGGGCTCTAAAATAAAGAAATTTTAATGTGTTTGAATCTATAAAATAGAGGAATTTTTATTCCCATGAGTTGAAATAAATAAGGAAAAATGATTATAGAAATTCTCATATTATTAAGGAGAAAACGATATCTATTCAAGAAAAATTGATATTGAACAAAGAATTTTATATTATATATAATGTGTTTGTATATACCTCTAGGATTAATCTTTTCCCAGGTAAATTTCATTCCCAATGCGATGGTCCTTTTATTGGGATTCATTTATTCCCTTTTACTATTATACAGTTAATATATCCTGGGAAGGATGTCAGATTCATTGAAAAGAAAAAGTGTCAAACTATTTTTATTGGATGTTTTGTAATATCTTATAGAGTAGTTACAATTCCAAGAAGTTTAATATTTATAAATAATATCATACATATCTTCCCTCAAATTTTGGATTTTAATATTTATAAACATCCCAGAATATGAAGCTATATTCTCATTAATATCTATTAATATATACCCCTTATTAATGTTAATAAAGTCCATATTGATAGCTCAAAATTACTTGTATCTTTTCATGAACATTTTGGATAATAAATTGTTGAATCCAAATGATATAAATCATCACATGGAATATTTATCTTCATGAAACATGGACACAATAACTTTCCATAATGACCACATTATTCACTATAAAGAAACACTATGAAACAATAACAATAACTAAACACTAAATGGGAATAAATGTGTCCCAATAAAAGGACCATCGCATTGGGAGATTAACTGTTGGAGTGGAAAAATAGTAGGAAATAATTTTTCGTGATATGGAATGCTGTTATTTTGTGTTATGCGGAAAAATAAATTTAAATTCATAATAAAACATCACACATTAATATAATCTAATGAATTTCTAAATCTTTTTCAATATTTGAACATTTTTCTTTACTATGTATCCAATTGTGGTGAAAATATAGAGTTCTATTGTGATGTAAATGGTTTTTAATGAGTTGAAAAATAAATACCTGAATAACCATCTAATTTTTTTTTAATTTTTTTTTATTTTTTAATATTGATATAGATATTTTCAATTATGTGAAAATTTTTCATCAAATTGAATGTTGTGAAACCACTTTTAAAGGATGATTTTTTTGACCTTATGTATTTAATTGGGTAGATCTATTTCCTTACCCACTTAAAGTTTTATTTTGGTAAAATTTTTAGATAATATTCAATAATTAATTTTCTCTTTTGACATTTGAATTTGGATTTAACTCATAAGATATGAATCCAAATTGATTATGAAATAGAAATCCAAATCTAGGTTGAGCTCTTTATTATTTATCTCTAAATTCTTCTATCATAAAATATTGGATGAGTTATTTATTCTCCGAATAAATGATAACTACAACACATTCAATTATGATTAATTTTATTAGAAAAATTTAAATTATGTGATTGTTTTATCTAAGATATAAATAAAAGTTTTGGCATCATGTTGTATGAATACTGAAGTTTGTTAAATTCAATTTAGAATTTTCAATTTATTTTCAATTTTTAAAACATTAACCAATTTCAAAGTAAGAGAACTAAATTTTGTATGGAATTCACATTTTACTACTTGGAATAACCCATGGGGGAATATATTTATGAAAATAAATTATTATTTGTATTTCAATTTTTCAGTTTTAGTATTTTTTTTTCTACTATTGAGTTTGTTTGGAAGATTTCTTGAGGAAAAGAAATTACTATATGTGGGGGAATATAATGGGGTGTTTTTAGATCCATTCTGGTCTATTAAGTTTATTTTATAATAAAAATGGGCTTCTAATGGATTATTATTAATTATTTGGAAAATCGATGTTTAATTTTTAATTATATTTAACTATATTTGAAAAATGAGAATTTTTTGTGTATTATTTTATTTGATTGTTCATTAAATATTTAAATACAGGAATTCTATGTTTTTTTGTTTTTTTCAATTTAAATTATTGATTATTTTATTCTTTTAAAATTTAATTTGGATTTTTCTTTGAAAATTTTAATGTTTTTGTATTCAATATGTTATATTGTCTTTATAATTTAATTCTTTTTATCTTCATGTTTCAACATTTTTTCAATTATTTTTTTTAATTCAATATCTAATTTTCTCTAATTAATGTTCTTTTCATATTTTATGTTTTTAATTTTTTTAATGTATTCTTTTAATTATCATTTAACTGTTTATTGTGTTTATTGATTGTTTTATTTTTTATTGGCCGACCCATTGGGGACCTGTAAGCTGAATATGTGTCATTTGTGACACCCCAAGACTTCCTCTAATACGATTAGATTTGGAAACCTTCATTGTGTATGTATTTCAAACACATGGGAGGCCTTAGCCTAAAGTACATGTACACACACACATATCCAAATACCCAAAAAATATTGAAAAGTAAATACAACTGAAAACAAGATTCATGCACAACATATATGCAACAATCAGAGTACGATGCAAGTATTATAAATTAATGAAGGGAAATATAAGCTGACCTAAAAGTGAAAAAGTATCAAACCAGCCTAGAATGAGGGTATTGCTATGAAATTAAACACCTATTCCAACTACATTATGTCTAGTATATTCTATGATCTGTCCATTTATAATCCCCCTAATACTCCATAGAAAGTGTATTTTTTATAAGACTTGTTTTGTGTGAGAATATCCCATTCAAGGTTAAGTATAACAATATATAGTAGGACACCCTGAAATCACTAAACATGAAGCATTATGAGTAGTCATATCTTCAAATAAAATGTATGTTAATCAATATATAAGAAAAATAAGTAAAGAAAACAATATATATATATATATACTCAAGATAAACTCTAATAATCATACATATTTCTACTATTCTTCTAGTACTAGGAATTTGATCAGTGTTTCATGGAAATGATCATATGGGATAATCTACCCCATGATCTGTGTTGCCCATGATGGTGATGGCTTGAGTGGTCATGCTTATTGGGCCTCTCAAAAGAAGGTACATTCTACAAACCTGAATATCATGACATTCAGATAGGCTATCAAACCCAGAGTCACTAGGGGACACCTTCAAACCTACCGTAAGAACCCACTATTTAGTGTATCGTACAACTATACAACAAATATTACTGAATTTATAATCTATATATGGGATAAAATACCTATACATGTTGGTCACAATTATTCCACAAACCACACCTAGGGAATAATAAATAAAGATATGGGATCACACTCTAGGTTACTCATAGGGTCACCATGAACTATATCTAAGACTCATCCCATATAGGGGATCACAGGAATATGATCAAGACGTAATTCCACACTCTACCCTAATAGGTATATGCTGAAGAAATACTTTTAACTGAACCAAGTATACACTGAGTTAATTTGAGGGAATTCACACTAGATTAAACTAGAGAATACTAAGAAGAATAAGGGATCCATAATTTCCTTCATGTAGTATATGGAGTGTATGATAATGATATATTATGTGTATCGATAATCCTGTCACTACATGTGTTTAACAATTACATGTCATGCATTTCTCAAAATGCAGTGTTCCCCATAGGGGTACATGGAATTTCCCATAGGGGTACATAGCTTTTAAATGTATGTTCTCCTCTCATAATTCCTACCAGTATATACAGTGAACCATTCAAAGGACATGATATGTCCCACACCACACATGGTATGTGGGGTCATATAGGGTCCTAGTTTTATATAACTTATGCGTGTTGAGTTTTCATCCAAGGGTTATATGACGTGTAAAATTACACACACAATTACTCCAAATGGATTCTTGTTCATGTACTTCTTGAACATGTGGATCCGGATGGCTAAGGGTCACAAGGTTCTTAATCCCACCACACAATGTGTGATCCTATTCACTACTACATGTTAATCATTGAATTGTGGGTCTCTAATATGAACATTGATCACTTGTAATAATTCATACATGCAATCATGTTATTGATCCCAAATCCAAACACTAGTTGATGATCCTTTGCACCAAATCTCAATTGTGAAATGATTTCCAATAGCCTATTTATCAAATCGATGGCCAAACAAAATAATAATGATGATATCATGTAGAACAAGGACTGAAATTCATAAAATTAAAACATGAGGAATGAACCTTGGATAATTTGTGTGTATACCTCAATTCATTTTTATAGAAATGATGAATGAATAAAATTAATAATGTAATATGAAATTACTATTTTTAGGAAGATAAATCCATATCTACACCACATGATCAACCTATTAAAGATACAATTTGATGAATTTATTTTTGATCATCATAAAATTAATAAATAGTGATAAATCCACATAAAACAACATCATACCATGATTTATATCAGTTTTTTTGTCAATAATGAATCCTCCAGTGAATAAGATGATGATCTGGCTTCATTCATCATCTATCTCATGAATCACATCAATATATTCTTTAGAAATCATCGATCCCAATATTCCATTTACAAAAGGCCATCTTGTATCTAATCTTCTAGTGTAATATAGAAAAAATTGAGGTATTTTCAATTGTAGTAAATTTATAAATATGGTTATGTCATTGATCTAAAAAAATTATTTGAATTTATTTATTTCATTATTTTTGCTTCTGAAACAACATTTACAAAATACTTGACGCCAAAAAAGGTTTCTTTACCACTATGTTAAACCCCATGTTTTAGAATAAAAAATAATCTCATATTTCCCATTTGAGTTACTAGTCCAAAGTTATTCTATTGTTTCAAGAAATTAATGTTTACATGATATAATATTTTTAAAATATTAATAATATAAACACAAAGGCCCATCGGGCCTTGGAATCTCAAATCATCTTATAACATGGATCTAAAAACAATAAATAATATTTTCCAAAGTCATATGATGAAAAAATGAAAGTAAAATAACTCTACCTTCAATGATTTTTTCCTAAAAAAACTATTGATATGTGAGGATACTGATATCTCATTTTGGCCTCCCACTCCCATGGGGCCTCCTGAAAAATGCCATGGTGTTCATAAACATGCACGAAAGGGGAAAATTTCACAAAAAATTGTATTATCCAACCATTTCTCAAACAACACTATGAACGTCAATAATTTAACCCCATCCTTAATGTATAGCTCATTATCGTTTGAATCGTGAAATGAAATTAACATAAGAATCCTTAAATATGACACTTGGAAAATAATATGCTCTTAATTTAACTGTAGATTGAGGGACAAGTGGTATTCCACCAAACTACAAATCATAGTTACTAGAAAAAGTCCTATAAACCTTTAAGATTGTATGTTGATCCTTTCAAACCTATGTAATATACATTGATATGAGATCTATAAGGAAAATAGATCTAATTCTAAAAATCCTATGTCTACTATAAATGGTCCACAAGGGACCCCATATGTTTTTTAGGATATACTCATTAACCCCTAGATATTTATACCAATCACAACCATCGCTAGCATAAATACTAGTGGAAGAAGCACTATCTACCCCTAACTTCAACAAGTACATTGGTAACCAATAAATTCTCCCTTACAAGGCATTAAATAGTGATACACTGATAGTCGATTGGTAGCTGTTGGGGAATGGAAAATCTAACAATAGTAGATAATTATTTTGACTATGGAACAAAACTAACATGAAAACCCAATTCATGGTCACGAGTACTCTAATGGTACATTTTACCTGGACATCTACTTCAGGTAGAAATACTTCTAAACTAACATTGTATTCCAAGGACTCATATATCTCCTCTCTAATCATGAAGTAAAGTGATAATCGTGGTCTAAAAAGACCATCGAAAAAATTTGATGAGCTGGAACACCTCCTATAAATAAAGGAATCTCAAACATTCAAATAAACTCTGATCATGGAAGGTTTTGAAGTTGGTCAAATTTTTGTTGATAAATAACTACTCATATTGTGTCAAGAATTTATAATGAACATGGAATCCCCATAAAAACCATAAAGTTGAAATTACATTTTGTGTTCTATCTAGAAAAATTAACCATCACCTACTAATATCTAAGACACTTAGAGTTTATCCTCAAAACATGATTCCACATCCTTGGAAACCATCCCCGATGCCAATAGGCCTTGGTATATCCAAAACTCTCCTTGGTGTAGAATTAAGGGAATAGAGCCTCCACCATACTTCCATTCACTTCAAGAAAACTTTCATTGTCCAACATTTATACTGTTTGATGTACTCCCCACCTTCAGAAAATCCACAAAGAATAAGCCCATATGATATTTAGGAATGAACCTCCCAATTTTAATCCCCAAGTGGTGCCTAAATAACTATCTATATAAGCAGAGGGGGAATAATCATTATCTAAAGGCACAATTAATTATCCTACCCCTTAATGGTCAACTATAAAGAGGCCAAAATGGCCCTCAATTTAGTCTACAGTAGTGAGTGAAACACCTCATTCCGAGTATAGTCTATAACTTTCACACTCTCAGGTGGCTCTCAATACCACAATACCTTAACCCTTATTTAGTATACTAACACTCCCATTAATTAGATTAAATTACCCATAAAGGGTACCTCCTCAATCTCATATCAAAACATTGGGATATTCTTTTAAGGGCAGTAATCTTGGAGCATATCTAGAACCAACTGCAAGTGTATGACGTTTTCCTCCTCAAATAAAATGTGAAATAGATTTAACCAAAGAAGACCAATTTGAATAGATCCAAAAACGGTTTAAGGAACAGTTCATAAGTCTCACAGGCATTTCTCAGGAATCCAATTCACCAAAATATATCACCAAATATTCAAAGCATTCATAGTGGTATTATAAGTACACATTCAATACATACTCCACTGAATCCTAGAGTGGTTGATAACATGTCTTGTGGTAAATCACTAAAAACCACTTCACCCATAACCATTGGATGAAGAATTTATAGATTATTTTGGGTTGATAGTTCTCCATGACAATCACATGGCTTGGGGGATGTTAATCAACACATGAACCCAATCTCTCATCTACCTCCAAAGCAAATAAAAGACATCCTAAGTGATCACACAAAGTATATAAAATCATGCACTCTACCAATTTCATAACAACCAAACTTGAGAAGTCCATATCTGATGTATTATTTTAATACATTGAAATTATTACAAGGAATCAAATCTCGATGGACTAATTGGTTTATCATTATTGTAAAATATATCACATACATGATCATTACATTATAATTCCAAACATAATATTCAAGATAGATAATTTTTTTAGAATATCAGTATTATCCTCGATTAACCAGGCATATCAATCATAATACACTTCTTAGAATCTTAGAAAAATAAATAATAATAAAGGGTTAATATCAAATGATCAGTAAGGTTAAACAAAAAAGTATAAATTTTCATAAATAACCATTAAATTTAAAGCAATTATAAAACTAAAACACAAGATTTTCTAAACATACACTTGATAAAAATATGGGATGATTAAATAAAATACTATTATCTAAACATTCACATGCATATTCTTCTAGTTTAATAATCACATATAATATTAAAAACTAATAACATACTTCGGGAATACATTATGTTAGACATCATAACCATATCATCACGACCTCTTTCCAAGACCATAAACAACTATACCATCAAGGCCATGTGGCAAGAAACTAGTTTGTATCATTAGACCTACCGATGCATCTAGGGGTTATAGTGGGCCACACACATCACGTACTCAGTCCAATTCATTCTTCTTATGAAAGGGGTAAAACATAACATAAAAATTCATATTAAAAATAGCATACAAAATGTTAATATATTAACCAAAAACAATGAATCATATAAAAATAACAGATACACATTCAAATATATCATAAAACCTTCAATATAATATAGAATATTATATCTTAATAAATAAACCCCACTTTATAATGAAATCCAAAAAAGTATGTTTACATAAATTAAAATAATCTAATTAAATCATTAAAAATCATTGAGAGAAATATCCCTTTTTAATTTGAAATCTTCTAAAAGCAACATATTTATTAAATAAATCATTACTTTTCAAAAATATGCTTGTAATAATTCTAGTAAATATAAAATATTATAAGGCATAATAATAACATAAAATAGCCACTCAATCTATATATGTTAAAAAACATTCTTTCCTTAATTTGATGAAAAGTCCATAAAGTTCCTCATTTTCAAAACAATGGAAAGACCCTTTTCAAAAAAAATTATAAATTAAAACATGTGTAAAAATGAAATTAAATAAGTGTTCGTAATGATTTGAAATACATTTTATGAAATTTGTAAGAGGATGATAATTATATCCTAGTATTTACATACATATAACCAACCTTAGATAATAATGAAATTGGGAAATTAACCTGTACCATGTACTTTCCTTTAGTGAAGTGTTCTTTAAACTCTTGTATAATTATTGAAGTTTGTTGTTAAATTATACCATAACCATATCCATATTTATGATGTCATATATGATTCTATTATATCATTTTTAATAATACTTCAATATTATTATTGTTTTGAGTGTTAATTTCTTCATTTTTCTATTCTTGTTTTTTCAAATAAGTCATGTTTTTTTATCAATAGGACACATTTTATTCATATCCTTAGTGATATTAAATTCATAATTATTATTTTTACTCGTTGTATAAATTTTATAATCATTCTTGAATGGTTAATGTAGGGAATTAATTCCATTTCATTGTAGACATGGTAGGTCGTGCGTACGCACGAGTAATGGTAACATTCCTTTGATAGTTTAATATAATAACCCAAGAATGAAGTACATGGACATTACATTTAATTTTGGAATAATTAATACATTACACAATTATAATCTCAAATACCATAGTAGTTTTGTTTCCTTAGAAACATGGAACATAATCTTCTAAATTATTGAAAGATATTCAATATCTCCCATACTGATCATACCCTCTAATTTTCCTACCTAAAACCTTTATTTATATCTAGGTGAAAATAAAACATAAAAAGGGTGATATATAATTCTCAATAAGGGTAAATATTGAGAAAAAAAACTATAAATACAAATATGTAAAAACATTAACATAATGTTTAAATAACAAAATCATGAGTCATAAAATAAATTTTGGCATTACATAAGGCATAGATAATAAAGGAACATTAACCAAGATAAAATATAATTTGAATAAACCATAGAATCATAGAAAAAAATAAGTACAAAATATTATTTCTATATTATCCAAGGAATTTCTTCCCAAACCGTCATAGTGGAAAAAGTCCATTTTTGAATCAGGTTTACGGGTCGTTCCAACAATGTATTACTAAACCAGATTTACATACTATTCTAGCCCAGTATTACTGAACCATATTTACCTATGAAAAAAACCATGTTTATCTCAGGGAATATAAATCTTTATTCAATTAAATGTATGGAGATATAGGTCCCACCCATATCATATACAAACCATTCTAACTTGTTCAACAAAAACACAATCATTCACCATAGCATAACCCATGAAATAAATTTGGTTTCTTAAACATCATTCCATGATAACATAAACCATATCAAATATCATTCCATCATTAAAATAGTGAAATAATACTAATAATAGGGAGATAAAAATTTTCCATATTTAATAGGATATTCTTATATAGGAAATAAATTTGATAAAACACTTGAAAATAATTACGGAGTAATGTATTCTTTCTTCTTCAAAAATGTTTTCTTCTCTTGAGATGCCATGAAATTTCAAAAGAAAAAAATTTAGTTGAAAATTAACATTAATTTTATAGAGGAAGATTCATATACATAAGGTGTTATAAAGATGATAAATTTTTTTCATGCCATATTAGTTAAAAAATATTCATCTCGTACTCTCCTAAGAAAATTGAAAAAGTAACTCGTAAGGTAAATGAATGAAATATTTCTTCCAAAACATGTAATAAAAGTATAAAAATAGGTGAAAATTACTATTAACATATATAGAAGAATAATAAAAATTTTATTAAATAATTTATATAAAACATTGACAAATATGATAAACATTTACCAAATAAATACATACGTATAAACAATCTCGGGTAAAAAGGAGATTTGGAAAAATTATCCCTACCATAGGTCTGATATGCTACATATTTATCTAGAAAACATGTATTGTTGGATCAAAAATATTATTAACATGTAAAATTGACATAATAAAATTAATATATCATATATGATTCACTTATAACATTATATTACCCAATCATTTATCAATTCCATGATAAAATAGTGTTTGGGGTTATAATCTTTTTATTTATCATAAGTGTTTTGACTTTTTATTCTTGATCTTATTACATATATCATGATTTATATACTTCCAATATTTAAAATTTTATTTATATATCATAAATATTAAATATATAAATATACACAATAGATATAATAGGGAAAGGGAATACACTGTTCATGGAGACAATAGGCCTTACGTTTGCATGAACGATGTTTCATTTTCCTTGTTGAATTGAATGCAAGTAAGTAAATGAAATATATATATATATATATATACATAAATACAATAGATTTATTATATCATATATTTAATTCTTATTTATTATCTATAAATTATAAAAATTCTTGAATGTTTAACGTGGATAAGGAATCTCATCACGTCGCGGAAACGGTAGGCCATACTTATGCACGAGCAATGATATCATTAACATAATAGTTAAATGGTATGGAATTGAATGGTAGAATAATTATAAATAATAATTATCATTTAATATTAATTATTTAAAACCATTATACTCTTCATTATACCCATCCAAATTATGTATTAATGAATAACAAATTACACCACACCATGGAGACGGTAACCCATATGTACACACGAATGATGATATTATTATTAGTAGGTTGGATAAAAGGAGGTATAAGTTGTCCCATGATAATAATAACAACTAATAATGTATAAGATAATATATTTATTTCATTATTATAATAATAACATAAGAATAATGTGTGGAAGATGAAAATAATTTTGAAATGGGTTATAAAACAATTACATCTTTTTCGAGTATCTATTTATTATTTTCACAGAAGTTCTCACTAAGATGGATTTATGTACAATGTATGTCTTCTAAGAGGAATTTAGGGATTTTAGGACGAGTATTGGTAAAATATTTCCCTAGATAAAAGGCTTTAAATTTTGATATCCAGATACGAATATGTTCTCTTTTATAGAAGAGGTGAGGGTCACTTTAGAAAAGTCTTGAAAATTAATTTATTATAAATTCAATTTTGATTAAAATTGTTCCAAAACTCATTTAATTATAGGATAAAATGTGTTTGGTTTGAATAACCATATTAAAAGATTTTTTAGAAAATTTTTCATTATATTTTTATTCTTATCTGTTTTGTTTAACCCTTATTTTACACTTTTTAATCTTATAGTGATATCATAGTATTTACAAATTGTGGGTTAAATTAATTACCATATAATGTCAAAAGACCTAAAAAAATAAATTTGTTTTACATGTTAATACATTTTAACAATTTTACTGAATCATAAATTTTTAGGAATTAAATACAATTTAATAATATTGGTGGATTGGGATTTTGAGCTAGGTGTTGATCGGGTGCTCAGCTGTTTTGTTTTTATATGTTACTCTCATAGTTTGGTTCTTTCATCGCACACAGTGGTGTTCGTTCTTTCTTCCTCTGCTCTTGTTGCCTGATTCACCGCACATGAGCCTAATTGGTTGCGTGTGATGACCCTATGTGGTGTCTTGGGATGGTGCTGGGGGAGTGTTCGTTGTCACGAGCGTGCGACCTGCATTTGTGGTGTCAGCTTCCAGAGGTGACGATGCGCATATGGTTGATTTCAGGTTAGTGCGTTGGAGCTATCTCGAAAACTGGTTGATTGAATCGGGTGGTTTGTCTTTGTCTTAGTGTTTTCCAAGGGAAACTTTTGGAATTTTGTGATCCTGTAAAAGTTTTTAATGTTACTTTGGTCATGATATTGCAATGTTTGGTTGGTTTTTGATGGATTTATGGGTTACGGGTTTCACTGTTGGTCGACGTCGAGGGATTATTGTTCACGGTTCTGGCGGGGTTGTTCTCTTCGTATTTTTTTCCGGAGAGTTGTAGTGGAAATGACATTTGGGATGACAATTGGCCTCGATAGTCGAGGGGTTTGTTCATAGATGAAGACTATGATATCCTATGGTGTTCAGTTGGGTGTTTTTCGACAACAATGAAGGTTCTTTAACGAAGATGATAATTGAATCTGATGGTCTTCCTTGCTGGGGATCTAGTGATACAAAGGGGTGATTTGTGTCAGGGTACACACCATGAGGTGGGTGGTGGCCCGAGGTGGTGATGTCTGTTACAATTTGAATTTTGAATTTTGAATTTTGAATTTTGAAATATAAAATTTGAAATTTTAATTGGAAATTTGAAATGGTTTTGTGGATGTTTGTTTGTTCATGGTTTTGTAAGGTTCCCACTTTCCAAAATGTGGCTTTCTAAAATAATAAAGAAATGGTTTGGAGCTAATACTATTTAATAATATAGTTCATATTTTAAGTTATGAATTTTGTCAATTTTGGTCAATATTCAGACAAGATTTTTTTTAATTCATAACACACTGATTCATACCAAAAAACATTTAATCAATACTAACATGTCTTATTCACCTCCAAAATTAGTGGATGACATAAATTATATTAAATAATATTTATTTTAATATTTATAATATAATTTATTTGTATCAATTATTATTGAAGAAATAACTACATCATCACTGTGTCATAATTAAATTTATTTATTTAATATCTAAAAATTATAAATAAAATATCATGATGTAGGAAATCATTTTAAATTTGTAATTAGTATTTATAGTCTAATATATCACTTATATAAACCAATGTGAAAATTGTTTTAGTAGGAAGATACATGTTAATGATATTTTTCTCTTTACTTTAAATTACTTATTATAACAAGTCATTATCACTTCTAAGTAAATCCATGGCATATTAAAATCTACAAAAAGATTCCCATGGCCATCCATATGTCATAAAATTCTATTAGGGGTGTAACATTATACCCCCCTTTAAATGAATTTCACCCTCAAAATTTGTTGGGGATATAAATGGTTTACTACATGAAATTTTCTTTAATAGAAACCCACATAGTAAAAAAGAAATACCAAATAATTCATTTTAAAAAGGAATTTTAGAAACATAATATTTACCTGAAGTAACTCACCACTAGGTTTCTATATCGGATAACATAGGTTGGAAGTGAAAACATGGATATAGATAAAAAAATATAACCATAATGTTATGTTGAATAGTGATAGAGGACATGGTTTAGAGAAAGTTAACAAATAAAAATCCATAAATTTTTTATTATTTAAAGGACCAGTTGATTCATCAGATAAGAAGGTAGTAAGATAAAAAAATTTGTTTTCAATGTCCTTTTCTATAAGTTGAAAAACATGATAAATTCTAGAACAATCTCATTATTGGTCATTCCTTGAACAATTTCCTCTTCATCTCTGATTTAATGAAATGATGTTGAATTTTTCATTCATCAAGTGTCATCAAATCATGTGATAAAATTATTATTCATTCCATCTTTCTCAAAAAAAGGTTAGAACATGTAATCAAATATGAATAAGTCCACCTATAGTGAGATAATACATTCATCTATTAAAATTCAAATAGAAAATGACTTATACTAGAAATAAATGGATAACATTATAATGATTCCAAATACTAATAATATAAAACATTTGAAAGAGGTGAAAATAATTGACATAACATTTTTCTCCTATACTTCATAAGAAAATTATTTGTTGTCACATTCCAAATATGTGAATACCTTAATCGTGTATTTTCTTTAAACATGGTAATAACATGAATTACTATATAAAATCAGTAAAAACATGAATGCAATCAAAATTAACTCTTTACACACACTAAAAATACCAAAAATTATATACACTCAAACCATGATATCACTTTTTCCTTATATCAATAATGAGGTCATTAATACTATCAAATATATCCTTATCTCCCTATCCAATCATTATGTATATATCATGTAATTTCCAAAAATATTTTAATCACTTATCATTGTTACTGGTACAATATACATATTGAAAACAACAATGGACCAACACATTGATATTATAATATTTAATAATACTATACAAGAGATTCAATAACACTATTTTGGAATCCCATTACATAAAAAATTAATCATTCCTCCAGTTTGTTATTGTACTCAAAATCACCAATAGTGATCGCAGGTGACTGTACTTTGTCATTATCTTAAAGAGGTTTCTAACATCGATCATCAACATTAACCCTTTTATTTGTGCATTGGATTTCATAATACTACATTTCCTTGCTCTTTTAGAATTGAAGTGTGGGAATTTAATTCTTTGTAGTCTTTTGCATATTCACAACATTAGAAACTTTTTACCAATTAATTTGGCACCAATTAACTTGATTAATTTCTTTTCCACACATAAAATTTTTTTATTCCCTTTAATACAATATCCACAATGATTATTTCCACACATTGAGCACAAGGATACATTTCTCTTCTTTTCAGCATTATTTTGAGATTATACCTTGAAATGCATCTTTCATTTCATGTAAAAATCATGATAATGATGTGTAACACAACCTTACATTTCTACCTTGATAGTATAATGCACAAAGTCTTCATATCTACTACAGTATAATATCAGTAATTCCATTTTATGAATTAGTTTTAATCCACTAAAGAATCGACCAAATTTACTTTCAGTTTAGTTGATAAAACCATAAGCATACTTTAAAAATATTGTAAAAATTTCCTATTATGTAAAAATGGATTCATCATCCTTTTTATTAATATCTTATAACATATTTTTCATCTTTTTTTGAAGAATATGGGAGAAGTAAATATTGAAAAACAAATTCATGAACACAATGCATTCCATGGATTTTATTTCATCTTACTGCCTTGTATTCATGATTAGAGTCCACCACTGGTCTTCTTCACCAAATAAATAATAACCATCCGAAATTAATTTTTCATGTTCCAAATATCAATGAAAGGAAAAAATATTTTCAATAGTACTGATCAATGTTTTAGCATCAAGTGGATCAGAAGACCCACTTAAAGAAGGTAGACGTTTCCTTATGAAGGATTCAACAGAATGTTGTTTCATTCTCTGCTCATTTTGAAGTCCATAATGATTCATAGCTTGTGTAAATATAGAAATAATATTTTTCATTCCACATCACATAACATTTGGTTGATCAGGTAGAAAATCATTGAATTTCACAGTGCATTGATCATTAACACGGTTCCTTCATGTTCCATCGATGAACTAAAACCCAAAAATAATATTGTGAGAGGAAAAAATAATTCTAGTAAAACAATATATTAAAGGGGTAGTAATTTCAATATATAATATCTTTGGTTTAATATTAGGTTATTCAAGATTGTTACCATAATTCTATGACTATAAACTATATTAAGAATTACCATTTGGGACTTCCATAGACATACAATAAAATTGCCTCTATGGATCTCCCTAAAGTTTTCACATCCAAGTTTCCAATGGTTATCTAAACCATGGATTTGATACCAAATCTCACAAACCAAGCTTGACATACATGGAAATTACATTTATTTTATGGAATAATTAATACATTACACTAATATATGCTCAAATATCATATTTGTTTATTTTATTTAGAATCTTGGAACATAATATTCTATCTTGGTGAATGATCTTAAACATCTCCTATAAAGATCTTTCAAATTTTTTACAATCTAAAACCATTCTGTATATCCTGGGGAAAAGAAAACATAAAAAGTGTGATCTCAAATGCTCAGTAAGGGTAAGCATTTATAACATAAAACAAACCATAAACATATGAATGTAAAAATATGAACATAAAGATTAAATATCCAAATTGTAACACCCCAAGATTCCACAATACGCTTCTCTTTCAATAATGCAATAGCTTGCATTGTACACAACTTGGAGATTCTAACACACCACGACCAATTAATGTAACTGTTATGAATAGTAATACCCAATTTTAAAATTATATAAATTTTAAATTTCAAAATGGACTTCATTTTTGGATTTGGAATCTCAAAATTAGCCTATGTTGAATTTTTTGTATTTTTCTGAGAACATCCAATTTTCAATGAATAGTAAAAAATACTTAAAAACAATTTTTTTATTCAAAATAATTTATTGTGATAAATTGTAATATTGAGTCGTTTTAAATTTTAATTATAATATATTTTTACCATTTAATCTAATGGTGGACATTGTAATTAATTTCACTTTGAAATTGGACATAAACAAATGCCAATCTTTTGATATATATGGTTTCTTAAAAACACGCTATTTTTTTGATAGTAGGAATTAATTATAAAATTAATTAATGCAACGTATATTTTTTTTTATTTTTTTAAAATAGATAACATTTTTTAATTCGTAATATAAATTATATCTTAGGGTGATTTATTTGTATTGTTCTGAAAAACTTCAATTTTTGATGAACAGTGAAACCACTAAGTGGTAGTTAAAAAACTGATTTATCGTTTAAATGAAACTTTACCGCTTCTATGAATTGAATTTAAAAAATATGACATACATGGTTGTCATTAGTAATTAAAATTTGGCTCAATGGGATGAAAATAATTTTTGGTGAATTGTAATTTTTGAGTTTTATTAACCGCGATTAGAGGTAATTATGGTAATTTATGGTAAAAATCATATTATAAGAATATAAAAATATCATGAAACATGTCCTACCTTTATTGGATGAGTCATGGAAGACAAAGAAAAACCATGGGACGATTTTTGGGACCCCATGGAGCAACTTCTGTAAGATAATGTCATTAATACCTTTTATTTAATGTAAAAACCAAAATGTCACAAATATGTGTTGTTTTACTAAAACAATTTTCACAAGGGGTTATAAAAGTTATCATTTTGACTATAAATATTCATTGGAAAGATAAAAATATTTCCTACATCATGGTAATTTTTTTATAATTTTTAGACATTAAATAAATAAATTTATTTATGACACCATGATGATGTTGTGATTACCACAGTAATGAATGATTTAAATAAAATGAAAAGATATGGTATCATCTAAGTCAGAAACATGTCTAAAGCCTATTAGATGGGTTTATTTAGAATCCTTATCACATTATACTTGAAATATATCATTTTGGGACCTTTAAAATCCGAGAAGCATTTCAAAACAAAGTAACATTTCAATCATTCCAAAAGAGCCCCACCTCTCCACTTATAAAAGGCCCCCACCTCTACCACCTTATTCACACCTTCAAATCCATTTGTCTCGGCCAACCTCTCCACAAATACCCTCTAAACGTTCCTCCCTTAATCCTAGAATCCATACTTTGGGCAGAATTCTCTCAAGAAACCCTTTTGGTTCAAACCAAGGTGAGTTTCCCGATTTAAAGGTAATTTCTTCTCTTATGTTCTTCTATATTATTTTGCTTATCCAACCCCCAGAACTCTTTTTATTCTTTTATTTGGTACAAAAAATAGTATAATCAATATACTTGGATGTATTTATGAGAATTATTCTAACTACACTTACACACACCTCCATATAATTGTTATAGAACATACTCTTTCTGTGGGTGGCGAATTACTGCCTCATGAAATGATGATTGTTCAATCTTATTTTAACACCTCTAATTATGGCCATTAAGATGTAAATATATTTATATATGATATATATTATGTTTATTCTTTAATTATGCTTCTTTATTTTTCATTTATTGCATACCTTTATGATTTCCATTATGGGTAAACACGGTAATTTCATTTTAGGAAGTGCGGACTACCGCCCCCTCAATGTGATTTGAATCGTTAATGCCATATGTGGGACATATAAAGGATGGAGTTAATGATATTCTATATGATATTAAACTGGAATTATAATATACCTTTATATCATTATTATTTCATTCCATTAAATATGAAATAGAAATGAATGCAGTGTTCATGCGTACTACGGCTTACCGTCTCCATGAATGGTGCATTTCATTTCTAACCTCTAAATGTTATGTAATATTATAAATTCATGAATATACTGGATACATATAAGATATATATGATATCTAAATCATTAATATAATTCTAGATATGATGTATATTTTACCACATAAACAACTTGTAATTATAAGAAGTTTATTTTTGACTCAAGTACCATGGATCGACAAAACGACTGTTATTAAATTAAATGATTACATAATGTTCATAACATGGTAATAAGTGATGTAAAAGGAATAATGAACTTGAAAAAGGTTATTAAGAAAATATAAATTAACTCTAGTTTATTATTCATGAGATTAAAGAACGATCGAGTCAAGTCGGAAACGAGGTAAGGGCTAATTCTACAACCTCTTCATTATTCAAGGTTGTTCATATGTAATTATCTATTGGAAATTCTTTATCATCCACAACCATGTTTCATAAAAATGTCTTTCAAACCATTTTTACTATTTATTAGAAAATCGTTTAATTTAATTTATACCCTTATATTACCTTATACATTTTTGAAAGGAATATTTCCGTCATTTTCCAAATAAGGTACTTTTTGACATTTTCGACAAAATTAAGGTAAGAATGTCTTTTTTAACTTATACGGTGGGTGTGGTTATTTTCCGCCGTTATAAAATTTTTGACGCTTACCCTATGAGATTATAAGAATATTTTCAAAGTATATGTTTTCTTTTACAATTATGTGACTTTTAAATGATTTCAAAAAAGATATATCTCTCATATAGTTTTGATTTCATCTATGTCAACAACCTTTTATTGATTTTAAGCTTATTTGATATTGATTTATTATGATTCAAAATATCCATATTGTATCGAAGGTTTTGTGATATGTTTGACTGTGGATGTGTTATTTTTATACCATTCATGGTTTATGGAGAATGTATTGACATTCCGTATGCTAGTTTTAATACGAATGTTTATGTTATGTTTAAACTTGTTCATATGAGTATTGCACTGGACGTAATAAGTGACTGGTGGTGTCCGCTATAGCTCCTCGATGCATCGATAGGTCTCATGAGACAAACTAGTGTCCTGGTAGGAGGGCTTGACAAAATCTTATTTGTTGTCTTGGAACGAGGCATTGGCTACATGGTTATGATAGTCTGGCATTATGCATTCCATCATTATGAAAGTATTTTTTGATATTGCATGTGATTATTCGACTAGTATAATATCCATGTCAATAAGTAAATGGAATTATTTCATTTTATATTTTCCATATTATGTTGGATTTCATGTTTAAAAGGATTTTCTTTTAGTTATACATTGCCATAAATTTTTATGTTTATTTATGAATGTTTCTACTATATTGTTATCCTTACTGAGCATCTGAGCTCACCCCATTCAATGTTTTAATTTTTCCCAGGATGTGAAGAAGTATTTTATGATTGGCCTACAGGCATAATATGAGGGGATATTAATACAAGATTTTTTTTAATTTTTTTTCACTTTATGATGTAATGTAAGACTTATGAATATATCTAGAGATTCCAAGGCTACTAAACAAATCAGCCTTTCAAGAATTGATCTTTTGTGATCATTCCAATATTATGTAATAATGCACCGAATCTGGGTAACTGGGGCTGGGGCGTTATAGTTGGTATGAGAGGAAGTTTAGTACTAACCTTGGAAGCTAGATTTAGATAAACTCTGATTAGAGCACATAGCCCTAAGATAGACTTTGAGGATTAGTATATAAGAACTTCCTAGAATTTTGGTATTGTAGAGATTTTATGAGTTTTCTGACCAATACATCCCAGTCTGGTTACGAGCAGGTAGAGGTGGATCTGGCACATATGTACCTAGGGGTAAAACCCAAAAACACCACTTTGAGCTAGACTCGAACGGCAACTAGTGCCCGACAACGGGCCTTGCTGCACTCTTGGTTACGACACTCCCGGGGGATATGCTTAGGATAATTCTCATTTTCTTTACAAACCATTATGAATGGTTTACAAGTATATACATCCTCAAAGAAAACATTTCTTTTTATGATTATGGAATATGTAAATAAATTGTTCTATTTATGTTAAGTGATTTACAAGTATGGAATTATGTATTTTGATTCATGAACTGATCTGGTTTATGCCATTGTTTAGAAATGGCACCTAGTGGAAGGAATGGAAACTGTATCAATGCATGCACTCCATTTAGGGATTTCCCTACTGCTCAAGATAATTATAGTGGAGTTGGCGATACCGCTGGTGCTGATCAGCTCATCACCATACTGGGACAACTCGCTCAGGTTATGAATAATAACCTTACTCGAATGGAACACCCTGATCCGCAATGTGGAGGATCAATGTTAAGTCGTTTCATGAGTCAAAAAACACCAACATTCAATGGGAATAAATATCCACTAGTATTTAAGCAATGGATAAATTCCCTAGATAAAATATTTCAGGCTTTAGGGAGTAGTGAAAGTGAAAAAGTTTTCATGGTAGTTTACCTCCTCACTAGAGATGTTGATCAATGGTGTTCATTGATTCAAAATAAAAAGGAATATGAACAAGTATCAATTATGGAATGGAGAGAGTTTAAAGATATTTTCTTAGAAAAATACTTTCCTCATGACCATCGAGCGGATATGGAAAGAAAATTTTTGAGTTTGAGGCAAAAGGAGGACGAAAATGTTGCAAATTATGAAGCTAACTTTTCAAATTTATCAAGGCATGCGGCAGATTATATACATAACCCAAGAAGTAAAATTGTTGGTTTCTTTTATGGGTTAAAACCGTTTCTCCATCGAGCATTAGTATCACAGTCTTCCTCAACATTTGAAGATAAAGTCTCGTGTGTTATCAAGACAGAAAAGGAATTATCTAAATCTTATGACAATAAAGTAAAGTAAGAGAAGAAGAGAACGGTGGAACAAGAGATAGATAAAGGGAAAAAAGGAAAGAAGAATTTTCCATTATGCGATAATTGTGGAAAGAATCACCCCGGTACTTTCTTAAAAGGAATGGGAGTCTGTTATAAATGTGGAGAAAAAGGTCACCAGACTTGTGATTGCAAGGGAGAGAAAGAGGTTGTCAATGTTGAATGATAAAATTGTAGAGAAATGGGGAATTATACAAATTAATTCCCTAATCACCAAGGAAACATACCTCAGAATAGGCCATGGGAGCAAGGCCCAGCTTATGTTGTTACTACAGATGAAGTTGAATAATTATTGTATTTCTATTTTTGGTTTCAAGAACTATATAATGGTTATAAAAATAGTGTGATATATATATGGATTATACTGCAGTACTTGTTGTTTTTATTATGTTTTTAATATGATAAAGGTAATCATATTTTTAGTATCTGATAATAAGAGATACTTTACTTTGTTTGGGGAATCTGATGTTACAATTGATTTTGGAATTTAGAGACCTTTTAGAGAGAGTTTGGACAGAGGTATTTTGGATAACTATAAAGGTTGGAATTAATTAATTAGAACATTGGGATAGTATTGTTTAAGGATAAAACATTTCTGAAGATTATTTATGGAATATTATAATACTATATTTTTTTGGAAAAGGACAACCTCCAGGTCAGGGGATAACCCATCGCATTGGACAAAGCTACAGGAATCGAACCCACAAATATAGTGAGACATTCCTTTATTACCTACCACTAGCCTATAAGAAGTCCCTGGTTATTAAAAAATAGTTTTCCTATTCTAAATGGTATGTGTTAATATTTGAAACCTTGTACGATTATGATAAATATAATATTTTTGAGTTCTATTACCTTTTGGAGATAAATATGGGTTTGTGGTTAATATTTAATAAAGAATGAAAGTCTACATGGAAATTAAGTATATTTCTTTATGTTCTTAATAAATATCCTAAATAAATTCCTAAACTTTATGAATGGTAACTTAAAACAAAAACGTTGTCAGTTAACTTTTTCTACTGGGGAATCAACGACCGTTTAACCAATCACAAGTTTGTGATTTTCATGTAGTTAACATTCTCCTAATCTTATTTTCTACAACTATCCATCATAACTTGATGGTTTGTTTCTCCTCTCTATCCATGTTTTCATAGAATCCTATTATGGGCTATCTCAGGTGACCTTTGTACTTCTTTTTATTTCTTTTAAAGTTATATTTTTATTAACCCTATTTCCGATATGGGTTTTCCACAAAGTTATTTTCTATTTTTAACCTTTAATTTTGGATGAAAATTTTTAAATTGTGAGTATTAAATTAATTTAAGTGGGGTAGAATGTAACACCCCATGCTTCCACAGTACGCTTCTCTTTCAATAATGCAATAACTTACATTATACGCAACATTGAGATTCTAACACACCGCGACCAATCAAAGTTGATGTTACGAATAGTAATACCCACTTTTTGAAATTATATAAATATTATATTTCAAAATGGACTTCATTTTTGTATTCGGAATATCAGAATTATCCTTTGTTGAATTTTTGGTATTGTTCTGAGAACTTCCAATTTTCGATGAATAGTAAAAAAATTACTTAAAAACAAATTTTTTAATAAAAATAATTTATTGTGATAAATTATACTATTTAGTGGTTTTAAAGTATAATTAGAACATATTTTTACCATTTAATCCAATGGGGGATATTGGAATTAATTTCACATTGAAATTGGACAAAAACAAATGTCAATCTTTTGATATATATTTTTTCTTAAAAACGCACTATTTGTTTTGACAGCGGGAATTAATTATAAAATTAATTAATGCAACTTATATGTTTTGAAATTTCTAAAATGGAAATCATTTTTGAATTTGGAATATCAATTATATCTTAGGGTGAATTTTTTGTATTGTTCTGAAACACTTCAAATTTTGATGAATAGTGAAACCACTAAGTGGTAGTTAAAAACCCGATTTTTCATTCAAATGAAACATTACTGCTTCAATGAATTTAATTTAAAAAATATGATATACATTGTTGTAAATATTATGTAATATTTGGTTCAATGAGATGAAAATAATTTTTGGTGAATAGTAACTTTTGAGTTTTATTAACCGCGATTAGAGGTAATTAGGGTAATTTATGGTAAAAATGATATTATAAGAAAATAAAAATATCTTGGCACATGTCCTACATTTATTGTATTAGTCATGGATGATGAAGACAAATGATGGGATGGTTTTTGGGACACCATAGATCCACTTGGGTAAGATAATGACATTAATACATTTTATTTAAAGTAAAAATAAATATATCACAAACATGTGTTGTTTTACTAAAATAATTTTCACAAGGGGTTATACAAGTTATCATTTCGTCTATAAATATTCATTGGGAATCTAAAAATATTTCCTACATCATGGTAATTTTTTATAGTTTTTTATAAATTAAATAAATAAATTTATTTATGACACCATGATGATGCAATTATTACCTCATTAAAGAATGATTTAAATAAAATGAAAAGATAAGGTAACATATAAGACTTAAACTTTCCTAAATCCAATTTTATGGGTGTATTTAGAACCATTATCACCTTATCCCAGAAATATCTCATTGTGGGACCTTTAAAATCTGAAAATCATTTCATAATAAAGTAACATTTCAATCTTTCCAAAAGAGCCTCTCCTCTCCTCTTATAAAAGGCCCCCACCTCTACCACCTTATTCAAACCTTCAAAGCCATTTTGCTTGGAAAACCTCTACCCAAATACCATCTCAACTTTCCTCCCTTCATCCTAGAGGCATTACCTTATGCAGAAAGCTCTTCAAGAATCCCTTTTGGATCAAACCAAGGGGAGTTACCCGATTTAAAGGTAATTTCTTCTCTTATGTTCGTTTGTTTTATTTTTCTTATCCAACCCCCTAAAATATTTTTATTCTTTTATTTTGTAACAAAAATAGTATCCTAAATATACTTGGATGATATTATGAGAAGGATTCTAACTACACTTACACACACCTCCATCTAATGGTTAAAGAACATACTGTTTCTCTCAGTGGCGAATTACTGCCTCATAAAACGATGATTGTTCAATATTCTTTTAACACCTCTCCTGGTGGCCATTAATATGTCACTATATTTATATATTATATATATTATTATTATGTTTTCCTTATGCTTATTTATTTTTCATTTATGGAATACCTTTATGATTTCCATTATGGGTCAACACGATAATTTTATTTTAGGAAGTGCGGACTACCGCCCCCTCAAATTGATTTGAATCGTTAATGTCATATGTGGGACGTATAAAGGATGGAGTTAATGATATTATATATGATATTATAATATAATTACAATATACCTTTATATAATTATGATTTAATTCCATTAAATATGAAATATAAATGAAAGTAGCGTTCATGCGTATGTATGGCTTACCGTCTCCAGCAACGATGCATTTCATTTCTTACCTCGAAATGTTATGTAATATTATAAATGCAAGTATATACTGGATATATATGATATATATGATATCAAAATCATGAATATGATTTTGGAGATGATAGATATTTTACCACATACACAAATTGTACTTATAAGAAATTTATTTTTGACTCAAGTACAAAGGATCGACAAAACGACCGTTATTAAATTAAATGATTTCATAATGTTCATAACCTGGTAATAAGTGATGTAAAAGGAATAATGAACATGAAAAAAGATCTTATGAAAATAGAAATTAAATCTAGTTTATTATTCATCAGATTAAAGTACGATCGAGTCATGTCAGACACGATGTAAGGGTTAATTCTACAACCTCTTCATTATTTAAGGTTGTTCATATGTAATTATTTACTGGTACATATTTATCATCCACATCCATGTTTCTTAAAAATTCCTTTCAAAACATTTTTACTATTTATTAGACAATGGGTTAAATTAATTTATACCCTTATTTGACCATATACGTTTTTGAACGGAATCTTTCTGTCATTTTCCAAAAAATGTACTTTTTGACATTTTTTACAAAATTAAGGTAAGAATGTATTTTTTTAACTTATACGAAGGGTGCAGCTATTTTCTGCCATTAGAAATCATTGAATCATTCCTTACAAGATAATAAGAATCTTTTCAAAGTAAATGTTTTCTTTTACAAATATGTGACTTTTAAATGATTTCAAAAAAGATATTTCTCTCAAATAGTTTTGATTTCATCTATGTCAACATCATTTGATGGATTTTAAGATTATTTGTAGTTGATTTATTATGATTCAAAACATCCATATTTTTTTTGAAGGTTTTGTGATATGTTTGACTGT
Source organism: Viscum album (assembly GCA_963277665.1). Lineage (NCBI taxonomy): Eukaryota > Viridiplantae > Streptophyta > Magnoliopsida > Santalales > Viscaceae > Viscum > Viscum album. The sequence continues at coordinate 153,698,896 of OY728163.1, forward strand.
GTATGTGTTATTTTTATACCATTCATCGTTTATGGATATAGTATTGACATTTTGTATGCTAGTTTTAATACGAATGTTTATGTTATTTTTAACCTGTTCATATGAGGAATGCATTGGACATAATAATTAATGGGTGGAGCCCGCTATAGCTTCTCAATGCATCGGTAGGTATCATGAGATAAACTAGTGTCTTGGAACGAGTCCTTGACAAAATCTTATTTGTAGTCTTGGCACAAGGCATTGGCTACATGGTTATGATAGTCTGTCATTATGTATTCCATCGTTATGAAAGTGGTTATTGATATTGCATGTGATTATTCGACTAGTAGAATATCCATGTGAATAAGTAAATGACATTATTTCATTTTATATTTTCCATATTATGTTGGAGGTCATTTTCAAAAGGATTTTTTTTATTTATACATTGCCTTAAATGTTTATGTTTATTTATGAAAGTTTCCACTATATTGTTATCCTTACTGATCAAATGACCTCACCCCTTTTAATGTTTTGATTTTTCCCAGGATGTGAAGAAGTATTTTATGAATGACCTACAGGGATAGTATGAGGGGATATGAAGAAAATATGTTGTTGTAGTTTTTTTCCACATTATGATGTATGGTAATACTTATGAATATATCTAGTCTTTCCAAGGCTACAAAACTAATCGGTCTTTCAAGACTTGATCTTTTGTGATCATGCTAATATTATGTAATAATGCACCGACTCTCGGTTATTGGGGTTGGGGCTTTGCACAAATCCTGCTTCATGAAATAAATCCTGGTAGTACATGAGGAATAGATCATAAAGGAGGATTAACCATGATAAAATAGAATTTAACTAAATCCTGTAATTTTTAAATCAAATTACCACATAATGTGATTTCAATAGTATCCAAGACATTGCTTCCAAGACCATCATAGTGGACATATTCCATAATTTAACTAGGTTTAATTTTTCTTTGAGCCATGTATTACTAAACTGGATTTACAGGTTTTTCCAACCCTGTATTACAAAATTGGATTTACATGTCATTGAATTCATGTCTATCTCATGAGATATTAATCATTATCCAATTCAATTTATGGATATATAGTTCTTACCCATTTCATAAGGAAATATTCATTACATGTTCCTCAAAAACATAAATCATTTATCATAGCATATCCCAAGAAATAAAATGTGTTTCTTAAACATTATTCCATCATAACATAATACATATTAAAGATCATTCCATCATTAAAAAAATAAAATCATAGTAATAATAGGTATAGAATCAAAACCGTATTTAATACCTTTATCATAGATGGATAATAGTTTCAATAAAACACTTATACTTAATTCTTGATCTATATATCCTTTCTTCTTTAACAAAATTTTCCTTTCTAAAAATGTCATGTAATTTAAAAGGAAAATAATTTAGTTGAAAATAAAATTGATAAATTTTAGAGTAATATTAATTTAAATAATTTGATATGAAGATTTAAAAATTAATTCGTGCCATATAAGTTAAAAAATATTCTTCTTTTACTCATGCCAGAAAAGTCAAACAGTAATTCGTATGGTAAATGAATGAAATATTCTTTAAAAACCTTGTAATAAACTAAACAAATGGTTAAAAAGGACTTGAAACATACATAGAAGGATAATAATCATTTTATGAAAAAAATCGAAAACATGGACATGGATGATAAATATACACCTAGTAAATACTTACGTATAAACAATCTTGGATAAAAAAGAGATTTGCAAAATCATCCCTTACCATAGATCTAATGTGCATCATATGTATTAGAAGCTTCTATATTGTGGGTTAAAAAATATTATTAACCTGTGAAATAATGATACTAATATTTATTATATCATATATGATTCACTTATGACTTTATATTACCTGTTTATTTATCAATTCCTTGTAAAAGAAACGTTTTCGGTAATAATTGTTTTATATGTCAAACATGTTTTGACTTGTTATTATTGATCATATTACATATTTTGTGATGTAATTACATAAATAATTTAATCAGGATTTATATATAATAAATATCAATTATAGAAATACATATAATAGATATATAAATGAAATAGAGAATGTCGTTCATATAGAGGGTACGTCGTACGTATGCCTGAATGTTGTTTATGTTTCCTTGTTGAATTTAATGGAAGACAGTAAATGATATATATATATATATATATATAATAGCATTATTATGTCATCTATTTTATCCTTATTTATTATATATACTTTATAATCAAATTTTAATGGTAAATGTGGAGAAGGAATCTCATCGCACTGTGGAGACGGTAGGTTGTACGTATACATGAGCGACAATATCTTTCGAATAATGGATAAATTGTATAGAATTGTATGGAATATTAATTATAGAGAATAATAATAATTTTATTATGATTATTTACATCCATTATACTCATAATTATACCAATCAAATTATTTATTGTTTAATAACAAATAACACCACGTCGTAGATACGGTAAGTCATATGTATGCACGCATGGTGATATTATTATTTGTAGGATGGAAAAAAAGGTATATGGGTTTCCCATAGTTATAGTAACATATCATCCTGTATATGATGCTATATTTATTACTTTATTATAATAACAACATAATTAATGGAAGCAGAAGAAGAAAATAATTTTGAAAGATATGATAAAATGATTACCTATTTTTCAAGTATCTCTTTTTGATTTGCACAAAATGTCTCCCTCGGATGTATTTTATTAAAAAGAATGGATTCTAGGAGGAAGGTGGGGTTTATAGGAAGAGTATTGGAAAAATATTTTATGATATAAAGGATTTTTATGTGTGATATAAAGAGAAGAAAAAGTTCCCTTTTAAAGAAGAGTTGAGGGGAACTTTTGGAAAGTTGTAAAATATTAATTTATAATTAAATCAATTTCAAGTAAAATTGGTTAAAAAATCATATAATTAGAATATAATATTATGTTTTCTAAAATAAAAATAATAAAATAATTTTTAGATAATTTTGGATTAATTTTTTACCCTTATCTTTTTTGTTTAACCCTTATTTCACCCTTTTTAATCTCAGAGTGATATCATGTTATTTACACATTGTGGGTTAATGTAATTTCCATATCATTTAAAATGACCCAAAAAATTAAATGCATGAAATATTTGGATTCTTATTGACCACTTGGACAAATATTATATTTTTTTGGTTTTAATATCATTTAATAATATATTTTATATTTTATGTTATGAATTATGTCTGTTTTGGTCACTATTCATACTTTACTTTTTTTTAAATTCATAAAGACATAATTACATCGAATAAAATACACTGAATCATTATTAACATGTAATAACAACATATAAAATTCGTTTGTGACATAAAATATATAAAATAATATATATTTTAATATTTATAATATCATTTATTTGAATATTTTATTAATGAAGCACTCACTGCATCATCATTATGTCATAATTAAATTTATTTATTTAATTTATAAGAATTATAAATAAAATATAATGTTGTAGAAATTTTTTTTATCTTTTTAATGACTATTTGTAGTCTAAGTTATCACTTATATATCCCCATATAATAATTTTTTCAGTAGGAAGATACATGTTTATTTTATTTTTCTCTTTACCTTAAATTTCATATTATAACATGTGTTATCACACCCATGTGGATAGATGGTGTCCAAAAATCGTCCCAAGGATATAAATGATCATAAATATGTCATTTATTTGTATTTGGACCTGTTTTATGTTAGTTTAATATTATTATAAAATTAATTTTTACCCTTATTTAATTGATTTACCTTTTAAACATGGTAAATAAAAAAATACTCAAGTTGTTATTCATACATTAAAAATTTTAATGGTCTTATTTACATAATTAATACCTTATCATTACAAATATGGAACCCATTTTTTCAAGTTTAAAACACAAAATTGGCAGAAAATAATTTCAATTTGATTCTCGTAGTGAAAACCAAAAAGCTAGTTTTTTAGAAGGAAAAACAATCAAAAGAGTGACTTGTGTTTATATTGAATTTAAATGTGAAAATATATTCATTGACCCAAATATTATTAAATTATAAAAACATAATCTAATTACCCATTAAAACCAATTATAATGATAATATATCTTTATAAATAAATTAGATAAAATGGTAGATTTGAATTAAAATGCTGTATTGTTTCACTATTCATAAAAATGGAAATTCATTAGAAAAATACCAAAATTGAAACATGCCAAATTTTTATGTCCCTATTACATATATGAATTTTATTATGTCATATAGAACTTATAAAATTTTCAAAAACTAGATTTAAAAATGGTTCTCCATCAAAAGGCGGTAAAACTATATTTTATTGAAAAAACATCTTTTATAAAAAAAAAGAATTTGTTCTTATATAATATCTATAAAATACATAATATGATTTTTAATGTTGCATAAAATATAAAATCTGGCTCATAATATTCAAAACAGCCAGTTTATATCCCATTAAATAATAATATTTTAATAGTATATCGTTGTTTAGTGAAACACAGTATTGTGTATAACGCAAGCTATCGAGAAAGGTCATTGTTTTATGTAACACAAGTGAAGAACACTATTTTGAATAATGAAAGCTAATACGGTTTTGTGTATAGTGTTAGCTAATATTGGTGTAGCGTACAACTCAAGACATAAAAGAAATTAAAAATAATATATCTCATTAAATCTCTGGGTGTTACATTTATTGTTTTAGAATTGGATTGTATATTAATTATACTTAATCATTATAATTTGATAATAATTATTTATATCCATTAATCTTATCATTATACCCCTAAAAGTAAAATAGTTCTGAATAAAAAATTACACCAAGGTGTTGAGACGGTAAGTCGTACGTATGCATGTATGGTGATATTATGGTTTTTGTGATAGATAAGTTGAGGAATATGGTTGTATAATTATTAAAATAACATCTAGTCCAGTATATGATATCATATTTGTTACTTTTGTATAGAAATAACATAGTATGATGAAGTAAAATAAGAACAAATCTTTGAAAAAGTTGATAAAATAATTACCCCATTTTCAGGTATGTCCTTTTGATTTTCGTAAAAGAACTCCATAGGTTCATTTTCTGCACAAAGTAATGCCTCTATGATGATTTTAGGAATGTTGGGAGAATAATTGGGAAGGTTTTGGCTGATAAAAACGGCTTTAGAGGTTTGAATAAATGAAAAGGTGAGTTTCTCATTTATAATTGAGGTAAGGTGAACTTTAGGAGATCATCAAAATATTAAATTAATATAACATTACTTTCACCTAAAAATGACTCCAAAGTGAATTATTTATATAATAATATTATTATGGGTTGAAATAATTTCATAAAATAAAATTTATATATTTTATAGTTTTATTTTAAATACTATCATTTTTATTTATCGTTATTTAATCTATTTAATTGTAATTATGTGAATAATATAAAGAATATTAAATGGTTATAAATATTAACATATATGGTATAAATTTACCATAAATGGGACCTTTATGATATTTTAGACCTTATAATAATCTTAATTTCTAATTTTGAAAGATTATTATTATTTTGAAATAAATTAATAAAATTTTATTTTTATAAAATATCAATATTTTCAATTTTGACACTATTTAATAATTTGACATTAAATAAAATCCAAACATAAATATAAATTCATAAAAAACCATTTAATACACTAATAACATGATATATTCACCAATAATATTCATATATCACTTCAATTATGTCAAATTATATTTATTTCAATATTTTAAATATCCTTTATTTGATATTTCAATTAATAGAATAATTACTTTTTTTATTATTGTGTCATTATTTGTGGTAACTATTTAGTATCTCAAAAATTATTAAATTATTTATATGATATAGATAATTATTGTATATTTCCTTAGAAAATTCCATATGAAATTTATCTCTAAGACATACCTATGTTAATATTATTTAACTCATAAGAAATGGGAATGTGGCAATGTCAAATTATTTAATTTTAATAATATCTATATCATTTTCATGTATAATTGTCTTTTAAATGATTAAAAATAGATAATTATGATATATTTAACATTACATAAGTAATAGTTTTTAATTATATATCTATATATATATTTTATATCATATAATAAGTTATTATTTATTTTAAAATCTCATTCATGTCAATTTTGATGCTATTTATTATTTCACATTTTATAAAATCATATCAACTTGATTACTTATAAAATATACATTAACTCATCCCTATTATATAAATTTCTTGTAAAAAATTCATGGATGTCATAAAATGGTTATATTATTTTTATTTTAATATTATTAATATAATTTAATTGATTTTTCCTTTAATGTGTCAATTACTACATAATCATTGTGTCCCCATTTAATTTTATTGTCTAATTTAATAAATTATAAATAAATTATGATAATGTTGAAAAAGTTTTTTTATTTCATATGAATATTTTTAGTTGACCATATCACTCATATAATCTCATATTGAAAATATTTTACTTGTTAAAAACAAATGTATAAAAAAATGAATTTTCCTTAAATATAATAATTATAAATATATTAAAGTCATCCAAGTGGATACAAGTGGTCCAAAAATAAACCAAATGATTCTTTCGGTTGAAACGAACATACCCAATAAAAGTATGAGAATTTTTAGGGTAATTCAAATATTATTTTTACATTTAATTAACAAATTTACCCTTAATTGTGATAATCAACAAATGACTAATGTTACTATTCATAATGTCTACAAATAAAAAGCATTTTTTTACATAATTTTAACCCAATGATTCTATATATTTAATAAATTTTTGAAAATTTAAAAAACATATTTTTCAGTAAATTAATTTAAAATTAATCTTGTTGTCTAAATGAAAAATGGTTTTTTAAAAGATAAAACATTGTAAAAGATTGAAATATTTTTCCAAAAAAATATAGGGTAAAATTAATGCCAATGACCAAAATTATATTAATTTATAAATATATAATATAATTTTACTTCAAAATCATTCAATAATATAATTTAACAACATAAATTATTTTTTGGGAAAAAAAATTTTTTCAATTAAAATTTTGTATAATTTTATTATTCATCAAAACTAAACAATTATCAAAAAAATATAAAAAATGCATCCAATATAAATTATTATTTCGTGATTTCATAAAGTAATTTTATATTGTTAAATATAATATATAGAAGTTTCAAAAAAATCTTTAAAATGGGTATACCATCAGAAGGCATAACAAGTACATATTTTTAAAAAATACTTCTTTTATCTGAAAAAATGTAATTTTTTCTTATATTATGTCTAGAAATTATATAATATGAATGTTAAAATTATATGAAATATAAAAATGTAAAAATGTTATTAATACTATTGATAACAACTAATTTAACTTATAGGTTATATTTTATATTAAATAATAATATTTTATTAATATATTGTTGTTCGGTAGAACTAGGTTGTGGTTATAATGAAAGACAACATGTTGTTGTGTGTAGCGTAATTTTAACATGGTGCCGAGTAAAAGAAAAAGAAAGAAAAAATTAAATTTATTTAGAAATGAAAATATTGTACTATCTTGGGTTGTTACATTCTCCCCTCCTTCAATAAATTTTTTTCCCGCAATTTCTGAATTTGGTTTTGGTTACTATTGTTTTATAATTAATAATTCGTTTATTGCAATCCAACAATATAACAAGAGTCGATAAAATATCCAATTTAAAATAAAGAACGGTGACAATGAATTTTACCAGAGATAACACAAACTAGGATCCCATGTAGAAAACAAGGATATGAAATAAAAATCTTACCATCATGTTTTGATGAAGAGTGGAATAGAATATAACTCAATGATAGTGAACAATCACAGATATAGAGGTCAGTGATGATCTAACGGACCATTTGGTTCATTGGAAAAGGTACTAGGATAGATTTGTTTTCAATATCCTTTCCCTTAGAGTTGAATTATTTTTTTACTTAATAGAGTAAGAATACAAGGATGCTTACTTATATGACCAGTAGATTTTCATCATTAACAAATTCATTAAAAAAATTAATTTTTCTCTTCAAAAGATAATAAAATTTAAAAATATTCTTTTTAACTTAATCGTACCAGGTTCTAAAAATAAACCTAAAAAGCTTAAATAAATAAAAATATGTTTTACTAACAACGGACTTGACATATTCAAGTGGTAGGTGATAAAGCCTTGTCTCACTTAGGTTGTGGGTATGATTTCTACAGCCTTGTCCGACATGACAGGTTGTCTCCCAACTTGTGGGTTGTCCATTTTTTAAAACTATATTACAATATCATTCCAAATATAACCTTATGATATTTTTTAACCTTAAATTAGACTATCCAATTTTCAACATAATCTATTCCAACCATTAGACTTTACCAAAATACTTCTTTGTTGACTCACAATCACAATTTTTATATGAAAGGCCTCTAAATTTGTAAAATCCAAAAAACATAATGATTATCATTTTTTTCACCCCCCAAACATGTAAAAACATTCATCAAGTATTATCTTAAAATGTGATAATACATAGAATTACTATAAAAAATTATTGAATACATTCATTCTTCCATAATCCTTATGCAAAACAAAGAATATTGTATATAATTTATAAATAAAAAATGTTGTAAACTCTTACAATTATGGAATAAAAAAACCGTTAATCAGTTCCAAGGTTGTAAATAATATCCAATTTAATTTATCCATATCAATCACATATTTTTTCTAACATCATTATCCCATTATAATAAACATATTAAGGGTTATATTTCCCTCTACTTTATATTTTACAAAAAATTAACTTGTAATTGTGTCACTTTACATGGTTCCATAGAATCTATAATCATTAACAAATAGTACTATAATACAATTTTTATACACTTAATAATTCTTATAACATATACATTTTTAATAAAATATTTAAATAAAATAATTCATGAATATTCATATTAATCATTCCTCTTCATCTGTGATAGTATCAGAACATGATCATTTTCAAATTGCATTATCTCGGATATATTCCTTTGAGGATTGGTACATTAATTCACATTGTATCCCATCTATTTGAAATTTAAGAATAGTTCATTAGATATATTTTTCTCACCCTTCATATCATAAACATGGTTTCCTTTTTTTATAAACTTATAACAAACTCACATTCTCTTCATGCATTAACTAGGGTGATTATTTCCATAGTTATCACATGTGGTAAAATTATTCTTTCCCTTGTTCCCTTTATCCATAGTTTTCACTATAATCTTCTTCATCTACTAGTTCCCTTAATATCTATAAGAATTGGATAATTCTTTACCTATCTTTTTAAAAAATTATATTATTTCCTCAAATGATGAGAATAAATGGGAGACTATTTTCCTTTGAATTATTTTCTTAAGACCTTGAAATATATGATTGTTATTAATATTTGGATCATGTGAATTGGTTGAGTTCTCATTACTTATAAAAGGCACCGTTTCTATAAGATGTAATATACTAGATTAGCTTATAATTTAATGTAATTTGTAGGACTATATATATTTTATTACACATAACATAAATTTATGCATAGTAAATCATAGAATCATAAAATTTGGTTACATTGGTTGAATCATTAATTTTAAATCCTTCATGATGGTAGATAAGTAAAATATTAATTCTATCTTAGGATTATGATCCCTAATCTACATGTTAAAAATATAATTTCCATATTTGTAATTAAACATTCTCTGTTTCCAACTACACCGCCCCCACCCCAGAAGCCTAGAGTCTGTGCATTATTTCAATACAATTTCATGATTATATGGAATCAAATCCTAAAGGGCCGATCAATTTTTTTGTCTAATAAAATATATTAAATACATGAACATTACATTAAAATTCAAAAAATATTTTAAAGCATATATAATTATTTGAGAACAATATTATTCTCCAAGATTAAGCATTCATATCAATCCTAATAAAATTCTTGGCATCTTGGGAAAATAAAAAATAAGAAATAGGTGATCTTACATACTCTTGTCAGGTTAAACAAGAAAGAAAAAACTTTCATAAATATACATAAACATTAATGAAAGTATAAAATTGAAACTCTATCCCTTTTAAAAATAAAATTAAACATATCATGGAAATAATAAATAAAATATGTCCATTTAATCATTAAAATGGATATTCTACTAGTTTAATAATCCCATGTAATATCAATAACTAATATCATACTAAGGGAATTCATAATTCCAAAAATCATAACCATATCATCCATGTCTCGTTCTAATACCATAAATAATCTTTTTTCAAGGACTTGTTCAAAGAAACTAGCTTGTATCTTGAGACTTACTTATGCATCAAGTGGCTATAGAGGCCCCCCCTGTCACTTACAATGTATAATTATTTCCACATATTAAATGGGTAGAACATAACATAAATATCCATATTAAAACTAGCATATATGATATTAATACATTAACCATAATCCATGAATGGTATCAAAATAGAATATTCATAGTCCAATATATCATAAATACTTCCACAAAATATGGAAGATTTTATTATTACAAATCAATCTCAATTAATCATAGAATCTAACAAATGATGTTTACAAAGATGAAAATAATCTAATAAAACCATTAAACACTTTGAGAGAAATATCACATTTTAGCATTGATATCATCTAAAAGACAAATAATTATAAAAGAAAACATTTATTTAGGAAATAACCCTATAAGATTGTAAATAATTCTTCAAAATATTTAGGCATAATAACATAAAAAACATATTTTCTCATGACCTATAAGTTAAAAAACATTTTTTTCTCAATTTTTCAAAATGGTCATAAAGTACCTCGCTTGGAAAATGAAGGAATAATTCTTTACAGAAACAACTTATATAAATTCAAACATGGGAAAAATGAATTTAATGTTTTTTATAATTCTTTGAAAGACATTTTATGAAACATGTAAATGGATGATAATGATATCCTATTAGATACTTACATATTAACAACCCGAGTTAATAATGTTATAATGATATTAACCATTACCATGTACTTTCATTTAGTAGAGAGTGTGTTTACCACTAGTATAATGGTTATGTTTTGATATTAAATTATACCAAAACCATATCTATTTTAATTATGTAATATATTAACTTCTTATATCATTTTCTAAAAAATATTTCATAATTACAATTGTTTCGGTTATTAACTGCTTCAATTTTCCCTTCCTGTTTTTTATTGAAAGTTATGTTTTTTATGCCTAGGATGTATTTTATTCATATCCATAATTAAATTAAGTTCATAATTATTATTTTTAGTAATATTACAAATTTTATAATCATTCATGAATGGTTAACATGTAGAATTAATCTTATTGTTTCATGGATATAATAGGTCGTATATACGCATGTGCAACAGTATCATTCCCTTGATGGTTAAATGGTATAGAATTGGATGCTCTATTAATTATAAGAATAATTATTATGTTATATTAATTATTTATATCCAATATAATTATCATTATACCCAGCCAAAATAAATTATTGTTGAATAAAAAATTACACCACGACATGGAGAGGGTAGGTCATACGTACTCAGGCCTAGAGATATTATTTTTCACAGAATGAATAAAATGAGGAATATGGTAGTATCTTAATTATTATAACATATTTTTAGGTATATTATACTTTATTAATTACTTTATAATGTATACTGTATAGGAAGAGGAAGTATAATAAGAAAATAACTTTGAAAGATTTTATAAATTAATTACCTTTTTTTCATGTATCTCTTTTTCATTTTCACTAAAAGACATATTAGGTTGAATTTTTTCAAAACATAAGGCCTCTAAGATTATATGATGTTATTTGGGAGGAGAATTGGTTAGGTTTTTTATGAGCCAAATGGATTCAATGGTGTGAATAAAATAGAAAGTGAGGAACCCATTTATAAGAGAGGTAAGGGAAACTTTAAAAAATTATCAAAATATTAAATTGATATAAATTTATTTTGAACCACAAATGTCTTCAAAGTGAATTATTTCAAATATAGTATGAAAATAGGTCTATATGCTGTAAAAAAATATTATTTATACATTTTTTTTATTTTATTTTAAATCTTATCATTTTGATTTATCCTTATTTAATCTATTTAATGTATATTGTGGGAATAATATTCTAAATATTAAATGGTTATGAATATATACTTATATTGTGTATTTTAAAAATAAATTTAATATTTATGATATTGAAAAACTTATCAATACAACATTGTATTTTTAATTATTTTTATGATTTTTAAATAAATTAATGAGATGTTATTTTTTATTAAATATCAATAGATTATATTTTGACACTATTTACTAATTAGACATTACATAAAATCCATATAGAAATATAACATGAAAACGAATCATTTAATACACTCATGTCATGTCATAGTCTTCTCGAATATTTTTTGGATCACTTTAATTATTCCAAAGTGTATTAATTTTAATATATTTTCAAAATCCTATAGTTGGTATTTATATTAATAGAATAATTACTTCTTTACTATTGTGTCATTAGTTATGGTTATTATATAGTCTCTAGAAATTATATATAAATTTCTATGATGAATATAATTATTTTATCATTAAATTTAATATTGATCATCAAATATACCTCTTATTTATACCTGTATTAAAATTATTTAACTTTTAAAAAATGAGAGTGTGACACTTTGTCACATTCTTTAATTTTAATAATATCTATGTCAATTTCTTGGAAATGTGTCTATTAAATGAATAAAAATATATCATTATGATATATTTATCATTATAATAGTAATTAGATTGAATTATATATTTTTATTAATTTTATATCATTTAATACATTATTATTTATTTTAAAATCCCATTTATGTCAAATTTGAAACTATTTATTATTAGAATTTTTATAAAATACTAACAAAACTATTCCTTATAAAAAACTACATTTAATCATCCATAATTTGTAAATGTCACCAAAAACTTCTTCGATGAGATTAAATGTTTCAAATTATATTTATTTTAATATTATTAATATCATTTAATTTATTTTTCCTTTAATAAATCAATTACTACATAATAAGTTTTTCAACATTTAATATAATTTTTTATTTTATAAAATTATTAATAAATTAAGGTAATTTAGGAAAACATTTTTTATATATATGGACTATTTATAGTTGACCAAATAACAAATATAATATCATATTAAAAATATTTTACGTGTTAAAAACAAAAGTATAAAAAATAGATTTTCATTAAATATAATATTATAAAAATATTAAAGACATTAAAATAACTCAAGGTAGTCCAAAATAGACCCAATGATTCTTTTGGTCGGAAGACACTCACAAAATTAAATTAAGATATGTGTTAGGGTAATTATAAAATTATTTTTACCTTTAATTACAAGATTTACTCTTAATCGCGGTAATAAAAAAATTTACTAAAGTTGTTATTCATATTGCCCAAAAATAAAAGGAACATATTTATATAATTAGGAAAAACTGGTTCAAAATATGGAATCCATTTTTCAAAATTACAAATAAAAAATTTTAAAAAATTAATCTGAAATTAATCTCATTTTCAATTTGAAAAACGCGGTTTTAAATGTTAATGAATTAGAGATGATTGAAATTTTTTTACATAAATATTCATGGTACCATTAATTCCAATGAACAAAATTATATTAATTGATAAAAATATATTCTATTTTTAACTTTAAACCATTCAATAATATAATTTATCCAAATAAAATATTTTTATTAAAAAAAAATTTTAATTAAAATTTATTATATTTTAACTATTCATCAATACTAAAAACCTATAAAAATAAAAAAATTCATTCAAAGAAAATTTTTATATACCACATCCAAATAATATGTTTATTTGGATAAAAATTATATTTAATAGTTTAAATTTGTTTTTAAATGGTTACTTCATCAAAAGGCGGCAAAACATCATTTTTTAACAAATATTTCTTTTATATGAAAAATGAAATATTTTATTTTATTATGTCTAGAAAATACATAATATTAAGGTTAAAATTATATGGAATATAAAAAATTTAGAAGGTTTTTAATTCTATTCATAACTGCTAATTTAAAATCTTGGTTATAATTAATGTTAAATAATAATATTTTATTAATATATTGTTGTTCAATAAAACAAGGTCATTATTTTAACACAAGAAAACTTTTTTTGGGGTGTATATTAAGATTAACATGGTGTTGTATAAAAATAAATAAAGGATCAATATTAAATTTATTCAGAAATGAAATTATTGTAATGTCTTGCAGTGTTATATATTTCATCAACCACACCTTTAACTTTCATAGTTACATGGTGTCACCTAACATTCTAGAGTAGATGTCAAACCATATATAGTAAAATTATATATATATATATATCCATTATATGGGTATATAATCATGATATATCTCCATGGAATACATTCACGAACTCCTCCAACAACACAAGAAACAAAAATCCAATAACATCGCATGCTCGAAGGTTCATATTAGACAAATGCTAATAAATTAATTATACCTCTTACATATGAGATCATCCTCAGCTTCATGTGATCGCTATCTACCAGATGAGAAAACATCTACACAATTGTATATTGATTTTCATCATTAGATCTGGTTCTTCTTTTGGAAGGTGGTTTCTTCTCGATTCTCAGGTGTTCCAAAAATAATATTTTAGGATGTCCTTTGTTTACTTATAGGATCGTGGTTTTTCATAAGTATACATAGTAATTATTGGTGAAAAGTGGGACTTTTAAGCCTTATAAAAGGTGAATTTGGGTTTGAACATGGATATAAGAAACCATACGCCATTACCTAGGAAATTGTTTGAGCCTTACGATGCCTTTGTTCAGGGGCGCACAGTTGGCGCACAGTTTGCAAAATCATGCGGCATAACCACACATAGTTCCATGGTCGTCAATAATGTGAATTTTCTTTTCTAAACCCTTGATATTATTTGCCAAATATTCCCATTCCATTATTCTCCAAGTTTGTGTGTCCTAGTTGGAGCTTCCACATCCTTCTCCAAGCTTCCTCCTCCATCCAATTTGTAGATAGAAGGGTTTTATTCAATGTTTCTGGGTGAATCTTAAAGGAATTATTATCCTCTATTTTTATTCCTATTCATTCATCCATTTAGTATTGAGTTTATATTTTTACAATGACTTTTTCATCTAGGGTTCATGTTTCCCTTGGTTTTTGTTTGGTTTTTTTGTTCTTAGGGTTTCTCTTGGTTATTCTTGCTTCTTCAGACCATTGTGAGGTTACTTCAGGTGGGTGTTGTGGAAGCATAGTAAATTTTAGGTAGGTTTCCCTTTTCACATTCATTTTGTATTTAATAATAATTTCTTTCTTATTTTTCATGCCTTCCATATATGAAAAAATAATTATGTGTGATTTTTGGAATAATTAGATGATGTGAAATTAGGTGGTTTTCTTGGTTGTTTTGATGTATATATAATTGTTTCATTATGATATGCACACCATGAGTTTGATAAATTTAATGGTTGGATTTTGTGAGTGTTTTTTTGTTTTTAAATCATGTATTGACTTGGTAAATGAAATTGTGACATCTAAAATGGTGGATTGGATTTTCCAAAATGGGGTTTTAAATGATTTGGTCTTGAAAGGGGTATCTGTATGGTTCTTAGAAAATGGTTTGACATGTGGTGATGGTGTTTGGCATATTTGTAATAATATAAAGTGGATTTGGATTAAAAATTTGGTGTGACTGCTTAAATGTAAATTTAATAAATTATTATAAAATTAAATGTCGTGTTCATTTACCTTTTCAAAAAGGATGATTTAATTCGTCGGAAAAGGGTAGTTTCTCAATGGGTGTGTGAGGCCCATTTGAAATTTTTGTGAGAGTGGTTATCTTCAAAACTATCCTTTGATAATTATCTTTCCTTGGTTATGTTGATTATTATGGGAGGCCTATATGGAGAGGGGCCCTTGTGATCTTATGGTTTGAAGGTAAAATATTATTCATTAAGGTGACTAGGAGAGTGTATTTTTGTGTGGTTGGTTTTGAATGATAAATGTTCATGTGATTGGATACATGTATAACTTTATTATATTACCGCCACCTTAATATTAACAGGAGAACATGGAATATCGAGTAGATTTTCGGTGAATGGTTGTTGCACTATCTCGGGATTATGCTCTTATTAATGGACCATAGTAAGGGATTTGTTTTCTTTTTTATTTCTATGTGATATTTTCCCTTAGTCATAATAGT
This sequence comes from Viscum album, assembly GCA_963277665.1. Lineage (NCBI taxonomy): Eukaryota > Viridiplantae > Streptophyta > Magnoliopsida > Santalales > Viscaceae > Viscum > Viscum album. The sequence goes on from OY728163.1 coordinate 153,715,250, forward strand.
TAGGGTGTGATTGAGAATGTGGCTAAGATTTGAAGTCATCGATTGATGCATTCCTTTAGGATGAGTCGAGATGTTTAGAATGATACAGATTATTCCACTAATCCCCTAGGTTCTCCCATGTTCTTCGAAACATAGTTGTCTATGGATGATGATTAAGATTAATTCTTAGTTGTTTTCTCATACATGATTATTTTCAATTTCTATTATTAGATGATCATTTTTTTCTCTCTAGTGTGGTGTAATTATTTGAAATGTTATGAGTTGGTTTTTAACGGTTTATTGAAATGTTTTGAAAGATTTTTTACACCCCATTTGAACATTTTTAAATGAAAACATTATCATTATCATAGAAAAATATTAATTTATTATTGTTGTGAAGGAATGTGGTCTTAAATTCAAAAATGGAAATGAATTGTGTTTTTTATGATAAAAATGTGTGAAAGCCTAGTTATATATATTTTATTTCAAACATCAAAATTCATGTGGCTTCTATTTAATGTAATTTCATTGTGAATATATTGTTTGGTCATGCATATGAACTTTTAATACTAATAACTATATTAATTTTCTGTTTTTAGATTTTGGTGATGTTTCTAGATTGGTTTTGATCACTATGGGTGATGGTTTGTTTTTGTATCAGATAGTGCCAATGAGGTCATATGGAGTTGTTATGGTCATCTAGATCAGTTTGGGGTTTTTGTTTAGTTTTTTCTTATTTTTTTAATATCAACTATCTTAAGATTGAATATTTATTTATATTGGATTGTTTTTTTCATTGTTCAATTTATTTTATATACGAGAAAATCATTCCCTTTATTTCTCTATTCATGCTCTAGCACTAGTTGACAGTTGATAAGAATTGGAAATGCCACTTGGGATTTTTCATGGACTATCTCAGGTGATCAGTTCATGGTTGACTCAGGTTGGTTCATGAAAAAATACATCCCACTACATGGATACACTACAACCCTCACTATTAATAGTTAACTATACATGGATGGTAGACAGTGTGTCCATACAATGGAAAACATCGCAAGGTCCCTCTATTTCTATAGAAAGGTTCCATGTGAGGCTCCTTACCTCTCCCAGTGTTTGGTAACACATTAGATAAGTTTTTGATCATAGATCTTATATATTAGAGTCTCCAATACATGATTTGAGCCATGATATCTCTAAAAATATCCTTGATTCGAATAAGAGAAGTGGAAAGAAAATAATGGCATGTGTCCATTTCTTCCAGTACAATAACAAAAGTAGGGAAGAAATAGATCATACCTGGAATCACACTTAGATCCTTTGAATCATAAGCCTCAATCACCTACATCTATCCATGTCCTTGACCACCATCTCATTAAGACTGTATTAGAATACTAGGTGGTCATAGTGGTGGAAACTGATAAAGCACCAGACATATTCTGCTGCTCTCCATACTCCTTTACCATGCTCTCTATCTTGTGGAACACCCTACTACACACGTTTCTTTTTCTTAGCTGGGGTTTCAACCTTATATATATGTACAACATGTTGGGTGTTAATATATCATGTGTAATTTCCACATCCATCACAAGTATAACAACTCCTCTGCCTCAAGGGAAAGATCTATCCTGGAGGTCTTTATGAAGAATGCACACTCCAATGTCATGACATGTTTCACACTCCTGCTATCAACAAGAACTTCTCTCCCCTGATACTAAGAGGTATCTAACTTGTAAGATCACAATATTCATTAAATACCAACACATCATTATCTACTACTACTAGTGTCATCCAAGGATCAGTTTGATATAATGCACCTACTTGAACCTCCTAAGGTCGGAGTATACACTGATCATTGGGCATGACTACCGCCTTTTGTTTACATGGAAGGAAAAATGATCCGTGAAAAAGACCATATATAGAGGTTTCATCACCCATTAGTTCATACATATGATTCTACGTAAAAGACATCACAAGATATCTTCAAGTTAACATATATCATGGAGACAATACATTCCACGGTCATAGAGTATATATGGGGGAGAAAACTCATGAAAAAACATGAAAACCATAACTCATTCATTTATAACATATGGACATTTTTTTCCTAAAAACAGTTACTTATGGTACTATGTAAATATGCATGTTATTAGAGTCATGATAAATGGATATGTCAGTCTTCGCACTAACACTAGATTTTCTGTCCTGATATCCAAATGCAAACCAATTTATCATTGTTTCCCTAGATCCCAAACTAATACCATTTCTAGAAAATCTCCATAATTTGGTCCTAAGATGATCCCACTCTAGTACCACTCAGTCATGTCTTGACCCAACTCGTCCTACCTAGCCAGTGATGAGTTGACTGTGACACCCAATTCCTACCTCTAATAGGCCATAGGCAGGAAACTAGGGCTGAGTAGGCATATCATGCAAATGAGAGTCCTTAGCCCAAGGTACCTGTATTGATGCACACATCTCTAAATACACATAAAATACTATGAGAACAATTCAACTAATTGATGAATAAAATCTATCCCACAATAATAGTATGATTAATGTACTAGAAAAAAATTATTGAAAAATTACAATCCCATCCAAAAAGTGAAAAAGTGTTCAATATATATGCTGGGTGGGGTTAACTATTAAATTCAACACCTAGTCTCACCATAGTCTATCTAGACTAAACTATCTTCCACCAATTCATGGACCTCCTATGACTCTATAAAAAAGATATTTCATCTTCATATTACATGACATGTCTTGGGATATCTCATACAGGGGTGAATATAATAGTACCTATAATGACACCCCATAATCAATAAACATAAAGCGTCAAGAGTATTAATCTTATCAAAACACCAGAATTTCAATCTATATATGACACAAATTAATAAGGAATACTATAAGAAAACAAGATATACTCAAGATATAATTCACGTATCATAGAGGTATCAACAATATTTCCAACTATATAATTTTACTTGAGGTATCAAGATGACTTTCACCTGGGAGAATTCACTCCATGAACCTTGTTTTCCATGTTGATTCTTACCTGGGAATTCATGATTGCTGGGTCTCACCAAAGAAGAGACTATTTGGAACCCTGAAGATATTGATATCTAGATTGGGGATCACACCCATTCACACTTAGGGCCACCATGAACCCAACTATAAGAATATACTATGTGTTATATCGTATTATTATACCATTAAAACTTTTAAATTCACCTAGTAGATAAGTGATTGAGGACCTATTCATACTAGTCATAATGATACCATGAACCCAACCTATGTAACAATAATGAATGATAGATGATCACAACCCATGTCAATTAGAGGTAGAATACAATCTCTTTTTGAGGCACATCTCATACATGCAATTAAAACCCTATTTTCTAGAAGTCATTATCCCGTGTACCCTCATTAGGATAGACCAGGTAAACATGCCCAACTATACCTAGTATACATAGAAACATTTCATTGTAATTCACCCAAGATCATTCTATTGAAAACCAAGAATTATATGGGCACTAACATATCCTTCAAGGAGTAAAAAGTTTGTCAGAAAGGGGAATAAGGCATGTCTCACTAACCCTATAACTAACCATGTTTCACATTCACAGTATAAGAATTTCCCCAAAATACATGGTCTCTCCCATAGTAGTACATGATGTGTAGATTCAAATCTGGAACTCGGTGTGACATCTTGCATAGCCTATGTGGATTCCAATGAACACAACATAAACCCCACCACACACAATTTACGGGTCCCCATGGGATCCTAGGCATCTACTCCATGTACATTTCTAGCCGTCTATAAGGGGTTAGACAACGTGTCACTTAAAAAATGTAACATGAAACTATAAAATGATTTTAATGTGTCTAATAAATGTATATTCCATGCAGATCATCATGGGACACCCAACATGGGGTCCCACCACACGACTTGTGATCATTATCCCTATGCATAAACCATAGTTGTTACACTGATGGGACTACATGGTGTGGGATAATGAACTACACAATGTGTTTTCATGATTTATCTAGAAATCTATAACCTTCACACAAATTATCTTGAATTAACACCACTAAATAATCCACCACGTGACTCATTGTAACACTAGGATATATGTTGATCATGAATTTAAGGACACTAGTATCCTAATTTTTACCACCCAAAAATTCAAAAAATATTCTAATGTCAGACCTCTCAAATGTCATGTGATAAACCACATACCATGGGTCTACAATCCAAACCCTAATCATCCATATTCTATTCAACTATTGATATTTTTTTGGCCCCCAATATAAACCCATTGTTATGACCCATTCCTCTAAAGATTTATAATGTAATGATTTCCCACATGGTATTTGTGGAATTGTCTAAAAAATGAAATATCAGTGATGATCGAAAATAGAACAATGAAAGAAATTCATAAAATGAAAGCATTAAGAATGAACCTTGTCTAATGTTCAGGTTGGCTAAAATTTATTTTCATAGGAATGATTAATGAATAATATTAATAAATCCATATCAAATCACAATTTCTAGGAAGATAAAATCATATTTAAACAACATGTTTGAACCAAAATCAAACTATTAGAAGAATTAATTCTTGTTCATCATGGGATAAATAAGTAGGGATAAATTCACAAAACACAATGACCATCCTTGAGTATGATAGAACAATGATGAAGAAACTATTTGATAGCAAGGAAGATTATTATCCTATTATATTCATTATAGATCTATTGATTCACCTAGGTCCTTTCATAGGAGATACCAAATCCTGATCCACCAACAAAAAAGGACCCCTCATCTCTGATCTACTAGGGCTATATAGAAAAACCTAGGTATTTGACTTAATATTGTATTTATATATAGTGTTAAGATTAAATGATAAAACAGCTAATTTATTAATTAAATTTATTTATTTTATTATTTTTGTTCAAGAGAGCAATTTAACAGAATGTTCAATGTTGCCTAAGGTTATTTTGTGCCTCAGCTAATACACACAATCCTTATTTAGAATTATTCTAAGATTTCCCATCTCTATTTCCAATCAAGATCTATTTCATTATATTAGAAAAAATATGCCTATGTGATATAATATATTTAATATTTTAATTATATACACAATGAGGTTCACTGGGCATTGGAATCATTCCTCGTCTCATTGTCTATCTTAGAAAATATTCAAATGTTTTAAAGTACAAAAAATATACATTATATTTTTTTAATTATTGTTTTTTAGGGTGTAAATTTATGAATGAGTTTTTATATATTTGTATAAGATAATTTCATATGGATGTGCATCAGAAAAATTTAGATCTTTTCCCATAAGATAAATTCTTAGCGTAGTGTGTAAGATATTTTTATGTTACCTAATAAAAGGTATTATAACACATAAGGGTAAGATATTTATCAGCTATTTTCTTTGAATAATTCTCACCAATGTAATGTAATATCTTATGTAATGAATTTTCATAACACAATTAATTTTTCCCACAAAATATAACTTATCTTATATGATTTCAACCAAAACAAAGGGGTAGACCAATTACTATCAATTCTTGAATATTCCAAACAAAGATGAAGAACATGAGGGGTTATTTGAATGAAATATTGAATTCAAGTATGACCAGGTTCTCAAAAATTAAAAACATCTAAGAATTGAGACTGAGGTTGATTATGATTACATAAGAATCCATGTTTTTTCTCTGTTGAGTTATAACGTTTCCATGATGATAAATCATTGATAAATCAAATTTTGATCAAGGGAAATGAATTTTGACTTTGGAATACGGTACCATGATGAAGATTTCTTTTTAGTGTTTTTCATTATTACATTGTAGGTGTGTCTCAATGAGTAAGTTGAAGTACATGAACATTCGGTCTACTATGACAAATTTTGGTTCTCATAAGATACTTGACAAAATAGGCCAATGGTGGTTTCTTGTAGATAGTGGATATTTCGCAACTCGTGTTGTGTTTTTATATGCAGAATTAAATTTTTATGAATAATTTGTTTCAGGTTTCCATATTAGGTAGCATCGACAATCTTGAGTGAGTTAAATATGAGAAAACCATCTCAATTTAGAGGTTTAATGAATATAGATCGTTCAATAATGAGAATATGAAGATTTCAAGAAAGAAGGATTCTTGGAGGCATTATTGTTAAAGACCTGTTAATTTGATTTTCTTTGAATTCAAAAATAATGATAAAAGATTTATACTGCAAATTGAAACAGTAAGAAGATATATTTTGATAACAAGTTTAACAAATAATTGTTAGAGATTTTGTCTAAATATTGAAACTACTAAAAAATTGTCATCAAGTGGTTGAAAAGGACAAGAAATTCGATATTTCAACATAGAAAATTTAGGTTGGTGGTTTCATTGGAGAAGAAAAAATGTTGGCTATGTGTAGTATATAGAGGGAATTTTAGAAAAAATGTTGATGTTATAAGTATAGATCAAGGATAGTGAAACCTACCAATTTTTTATAGTACTTAAAGAGGATATAATCGAGATCGTGTTTATGAAGCTGAAGTTGTGAGTTTCCTCCTACCACTCTATGATGTTTGGATAAATTTTTATGGTTCAAAGCTATTTGATTCTTGTTGTGATGTATTTTTGAGTTTTTTGCCTCCCTTTTTTCACATTTAAAATTCTCTTCTGAATATTTAAATTTGAAATATGATCACTGATTGATGTTTAATCCTTTTTCCACTTTATTGATCCTTTTTATTTGATTATCAAAACAGAACATTTCTGATTTGATTGTGATGATCTCTAAATGGACATTGTTAGATCAAGTTGAGTATTATTTTGAAGTGGAGTCTATTTGTTTAAATTTCTCAATACTCAATTGAGGATTTTAATTACATAGGGACTTGAAGGATTCGTTTTTACTTATATATAATTGAGTGAATTGATCAGCTATTTCAAAAAGGAAATATAAATCCAATATTTTGGTTATATAGACCAATTTAATAAACTGAATGGGTTGTATAATTTTAGACCTTGATTTATGCATTAAGTGTGTAATAGTTGTGAAATAATATTAAAATAAGAAATAATGAGTAGTCCAATATAATTGATAGTTAGTCCATTATTTCCTCATTCGTTCAATTTACCTATTGAGTGTTTACTCCTCTTTCCATTTGAAATAGTTTAGAGAATTATTTTAGTATATTTTTTGTCATATAAATTCCACTTTGAAATATTGACAATATAGAAAAATTAATATGAACCCCATGAAAAAGAAACCCTTAGAAGGAAAACTTGTTGGGAGGGAACTTCTGGTGCTTCTTTATAACATGTTTTAATTAAAATCATAAAGTTGGTCTAAAATAATAAAAACTTTAGTAATTCATTCCTCATATAAATTTTATTCATTTTATAGTATGCTAATTTATTGTAAATTATTATGGTTCTTCCCTATATCATTACTTGTTTTTTTATACTAGTTTTAGCTATTATTATAAATACAATTTACTTGTTTTCTATCCTATTCCCTATGTATTAATGTATTTAATTGGAATAATTTTTTTTCTTTACTGAATTAGTTTCTGCTGTTTTACATTGACTTTCCTTAAATTTTATTATAATAATATATTTGAGGAATCAAATTTGGTTTGTTAAATGATTTTACCATTTAAGCAAAAAAAATATAAAATTAGTATATAAGAAGCTCATATAGAAAGTCAAGAGATAGATGAATGAAATTTTTATTACCATAGTTTCTAATAATCTGACATATATTCATCCCCAACTCTTTAACTCTTCATGTGAAGTAACATACACTATGACTTGAAGTCATTTATGGGTTCAAACAAAACCTTTTATTTTATAAAGGATTAAACCCAACATATGTTATTCTATGGAAAAAATCATAACTATGTATATTACTATAGAAGACCATACCTTTGCATTTTTTCAACAGTAAGCATGATCATTATGTTACTATTTTTTTGTTAGGGTAACATAACCATGACTGTAATTTTTTTTGAAGGAATAACAATATGTGATTTTTGTTAAAACGTGATGAACATTTTACAATAAAAAACAACCCAACATAATGGATTATATAATAATTTATATTAGGTAAAGTAGACAATAAATGTTGTGTTAGAAAACAATTTTATTTGGCTCTTCAGGTATTGAATGTGAATTTTAAAACTTTTGGGTGAACCAACATAACCGATAAAATTTTGCATGGATGTAAATAATAGTTCATGTTATCTCAAACTTTTCACTATAATAGAAGAAATTAAATGTATATCTTGAATCGATCTTGTGCACTATCATATCTTCTCATGCATCATACTGATTTCTTTAGACTATATTTATAGATTATAATCCAATTGATGATTCCTTTTTTCATACTCTATGAGACTTTATAAAAATATAATCTTCATGTGGGAGTTCCCCAAAACGCATCACAAATTTCATGCTATAGTTATATAAAAAATATTGGTTATATATGTATCGAATTATTTTATATATTTTGGTAATGTATATACTACATTTATTCCTTCATCAAAAAAATAAAAAACACTTCAAATATGATCATTAAAATTCTTCAGTATTTTTCAAATTGATAAAACAATTCATACAATTAATATAAAATTGTAGTAAGTTGAGATATCTAAATATCAAATAGAAATAGAGTGTTTTATATAACATAAATAATTTTCAATATAGAAGAGTTGATGGGTATCATGATAAATATATTAATACATTGAATGACTTTCTATTTTTCACACTAGGGAACATCTTTTAAATCAATTTTGGTGAAACTCAAATATAATTTGTGAAACTATTTATAATAGTAAAAAATTAAAATTACCATAAAAGTGATTTTATTTTATATATGAAATTGGATTCATGTAATTTTAATTGTTAAATCGTGTAAATGTAATATAAATCTAGGTGAACTCACATCAAGGAAAACATAAAAAATTAATGTGCAAAAAGACAATACATTCTAATGTAAGGGTCAATATAAATGTATAACAGTAAACTAAATGATCTATAAGTATAAAATATAAAGGCTTTATCAAGATCATTTTCATATGTTTCATAATGATAATTTACATATACTGTGAAAGTGTAAGTCCCAAACTATATAATTAATATTCAGGTAAATCCCGTATTTAAATTCTATAAAAAAGTAAAGAATAACTTTTTAGTAATATATAATTTTCACTTAGAATTTCAAAAAGGTAAGGCACAAATTCTATTAATTTTGTAAATGTAAGCTAAAACTAATGTAAAGGTAATTTATAACTCATATAAGTGTAAAACATAGAATCACATTATATATAAAATAAAACCACTCATTATCTAAAGGTAATCGACAAACATGCATAAAGGTAAACTACATATGCCAAAAATAAAAAAAAAATAAGATTCATAGAATTAATATACAATCACTATAAAAATTAAATAATTATAGATTTTTTCAAATAAATAGAAATGATCAACATGTACTTTAATTAAAACAATAATAAAATAAGTAAACAATGTGAGGTGTTTTGAATAATAAAACATTTAAATAAAAAATTTCAAAACATAAAAAATAGACTCCACAACATTGAAAATTTACTACTTTTTTAAATTACACAACTAACATTTCAATTCAAATATTGGAAACAATTAACACAATTTTTTTAAATGTATCAATAATTTCAAACAAAAATCTCATATTAATAAAATTTCCCCTTTGAAAATACAATCATATGGGATAGTACATTCATCAATGATACACTATCTTATTTAGAAAAACTAATTAACTCCCTCGGGGGAAATATAGTAGAAGTCTAATAACTATTGTATTTGATAGAAATTTTAAAATTATTATAAATAATTTAAAAAAACATTAATATTCATCAAAATAAATTCTAATATAACTAGTTTCATGTAAATAGTTTAATAAAAAATCTAATCAAACTAAAACTCAAGAAACACAAATGTATAAAATCAAACAATTATCGAGAATTTCTGAATATTGTAAATTTTTCAAACTAAAAAGAGTAATAAAAATCACGTTTTAAACATATTATCAGATACCAAAACAATACAATCTTTTTAATTAAAAGTAGATTTAAAACTCAGATTAAAGTATTTAAATAAAATTAATGAATAATGGATAACTCCCCATAAATTCATGCTTTCTAAAATAAGATATAAATATATTGAAGCTCCCGTTGAGTGAAATATAAAAAAATTAATTACCAAAGAAATATAAATTTGAATTTTTAGAGTGAAATATTAGCCAAATGATTTCACATATTTTGAAAGTAGTAAAAGACTTCATGGTTAAATATATTTAACACTAACTGCTCCCCTTGAATCAAATCATAATTTCTAAATGATATTCAATTAATTATAATACAATAATTTATGTACATGTTATTAAATAAAATCCTAAAATTGAAATCACATGATCACTGGATAATTAGAAATGAGAAATATAAAGACTCAATCCAACATACCATTAGAATAAAAAATATATATTTTACATATCAGATGATAAATAATGATTTCCTAGGCATTTAGAAAATGTTAGGTGTGATGACCCACATCATTTCAAGTTGTGAAAATTATGGGAAATTTGAACCTTTTTGTTTCCAGTAGTGTCCAATAGAAATATGGTAAATTATACTACAAGATAACCTCAAATTATTTTTTGAACCACTTTGTTTTCCCTAGAAAAAGGTTCTTACCCTAGGTTATGAGTTTGGTGGAAATCAGATATAGCACCCAACACTAGAATCTAGTAGGAAATGTTTTCATATAAATTATATTTTCATGATTACAAGGAATCAATCTCTAAAGGACTAAAGAGTTTAGTATTCTTGGTAAACTAGATACATACTTGAGTCTTTTATTATAAGATAATACACTAAATAAAACAGAATTTTTACTTACCCTTTTCCTTTCTAAGATAAAAACATTATTCCATCTATCATATCCTATCAAAGATTTATTTTTACAAGTTTTGGATTCCTACGGAGATGAAACAAAATGAGGGTGATATCAAATGCACAGTAAGGCTAAGTAAAACATAGTAGAAGAAGTAATTAATCAATGAGAATAAAATAATATTGAAAGGTTAATAACTAGGCACCCATTCCTTATAATAAATAAACTGAAAGGATAAATAACATGGAATTATAATAAATTAAAACACATTCTATAAAAATAACCAAATAAAGAAAAGTAAATTTAGAAAGGTGATAAATTTAAACACATTCCACTAATCAATATACTGATAATGAAATGAATCCTTTGATATGTCGGTGAAATCTATCATGGATAATAATAAATCAGTCTAGATAAGGGAAATGAATAATTAATGGATGTCATGTCTTGGGAACATGAAAACCTACACCATCAAGATATTTCACAACATGAATTAAATTAAGGGTAGATACCCAATCAATATTCACAACTTATTTGTCTAACCCTTCGTTACCAATTAAAAGAATTCATTTCAATTAATAATCAAAATAAATAATAGTCCTTATCAAATAACTTTATTTAATGAGAAATATATACTTATCAATAATTCCACAGTTAATCAAATGACTATCAAACATTGTATGTAAAATGGAATATTGTTTCAGAAATGGTAATATAAATGTTAAATGATATGGATAATTAGGAGAAATTTAATGATCAGTCATTATATGAAATTGAATATTTCAAGGGGACAAACAATGATGACAAAGCAACAAATATAAATTATATACTTTTAAAAATCAATCAAAAACCATCAAGAGAAATGATGTGGAACGTATCAATACAAAATGTCTCATGTGATGTAAAAATAGAGGGTTGTTTTCATTAATGAAATAATATAATAACGTAAATGATATTCTTGAGGAAAATAACTTTTTATTTGTATGTCCTTTTGAAAATATTTTTCATTGAAAATCCCACTTAAAAACATTTTCATTAAAAATAAACATGTTAAACATGAAAAGGAATCATGATAGATATAACAGTATATAAAGAGTTACATGTCCTATGAGGTAAATATAATCATTCCTATTATAAGGTAAAAAGGGTTAGAAAAATTCCTTCATCAAAAAGATACAAAAATATTACTTTAAAAACATTTAAAAATTAAAAGGGGGGTACTATCGTGTTTAAAAAATATTTTTGTAAAGGGTAAAAATATTTTTTTGAAAACCCTATTAGAATAAATGATTTTAGAATAAAATAGGTTCTCTGAAAAAATAGATAAATGATTTCATATTTTTATAAAACATTTTCCAAAACATATGACTACCAAAGAGTGGGAAAATGGTACTAATACCTGATGAAGGTTATGAATTACCAGAGGAGATTAAAATTATTGCGTTTATTGAATAATTTTCCCATAATTTCATTGAATGGAAATTTAGGTACAAATAAACTTGAATAAAATTATATTATGAAATACACCCTTCAAACGAATACATTAACAATGTAAGAATCAATCAATGAGTAGTGTAACACCACAATTTTTTATGGACGTATTTTTTTTAAAACATAAATTTCAATTAATATAGTGTAGTTCACTATGTAAAATATTCAATTCACATAGAATTAACTTAGAGATTATTCAACACAACACCGACTAGGCGTACGGTACACCCAACACCGACTTGGAATACGAAATACACAACATTGAGTTTCTATGAAATATCTCTCTTTTTGTTCTAATTATTTAAATAATATAATTATAGCCTAGCAGTTAAACTTATTAATATTAATAGTAGTAACTAATTTTCAAATATGTTTTATAACTGTTTTATATAAATAAAAAATATGATTTTTTGTAAAGTCTTTTTTATGTTTAAAAATATGTTTTTTTGAGTGAACCACTTATAATAATATAGATAATTTTAGACAAATATAGAATTTTAATATGATAATATAAAATTAATTTTTGATTTCTGAATTTTGAAATTACCTTAGGGTTAATTTTTGGTATTTTTTTAATAAACTTCATTTTTTGATGAATTGTGAAAAATATTGCTTTTTAATTATAAACTGCCTTTTGTATGATTAATTATTATTGGTAAATGTTATTATAAATTAGTTTAAGGTAAAATTAGATACATTTTACATATAATAATACAATGAAACTCATTATAATCAATTTCACTTTGATACTAAATATAAAATCACATCAAATGTTTGATCTTTTTCCTCTATTAAAACCCTGTTATTTCATCCTATTTGTGGGATTAACACTAATATTAATTTTACACTTTGTGAAGTGATATTAAAAAATATAAGGGAAAGAATGACATAAAATACTTTTCCAAAAAGCATTTTAATTTCATTTTAGGCCATAAACATTACATTATTGAGTTTTTTAGTTTAGTGAGACTTTTTTTATGTCATAACATGTACATAACTAATTGTTTTCTAAAAATTCTATGTGAGTCCTTTTCCTTCCCAATAAAATTCCACCACCCCTACCCATTCCTCAAAATTCTCAAAAATTTAATTTTAATCGAATGTATGCCCTATTATACTCCCAAAAATCCCCCATTTGTCTTTGAACCCTCCCATTTGGGAGAAACCCTCTCTAGGAAGCCTTTTGGAACAAACCAAAAGGAGTTACCTGATTATGAGGAAATGTCTTCCTTCAAGATCCTTTCCATTATTTTTCATCTCCACCCCCTACCCTCTAATAATTTCATTCATTTGTGACAAAAAAATTATCCTAAATATAATAGGGTGTTTTTATAAAAAATATATTAGCTACACTTACACTCAACTCTATCTAATGGATGTTGAAGTTACTGTTTCTGTGTACGGTGAACTGCTGCCTCACAAAATGATGATTTCCCATTTCTCCTTTACCACTAATCATAAGGGCCATTATGATGGAAAATTTATTTATAAATGTAACATATTATATTTATTATTTTAATAATATTATTTATTCCATTGAAAATAGACATTTTTTACCTTCCATTTGGTGTTAATACGATAATCTCGTTTGAGGAAGTGTGGAATTCCACCCCCACAATGTGATGTGATTCTCTCACGTACCAAATGGAATATATTAAGGATGGTTTTAATGAACTTATGTGATATATATTATATATTAATTAAACTATAATAATTATATATATACATATCCATACATATATATACATATTTCATTTACATATTTTCTTTCAAAACGACAATAAAAACAGAAAACAACTTTCTTGTGTACGTATACATTTATGTCTCCATGAAAGGTGTATTACATTACTGATTTCATATGATTTAGATTATTATAATATATTATATATATATATATATTTGATATTTAGAACATGTTTTACATTCTAGAATCTGGATATATGTATAAGGATCAATGATATAACAAAATAAGACAAATATGAAGAAAAAATTGAATATTACCCGTAGTGAAACATTAATATAGGATCATTAAAAAAAGGGTAATAAAAGGTCATAATAAAATAATATAATGTAATATATATAAGAATATCAATATGTAATATATTTAAAATAATCCTATATTTTTTTACAGCAATCTTGTATGAGTACAGAGAGAGTTAACAAACATGGTAAGGAGATTTTTATCTCATTATTAATTTCTTTGAGACTCAAGAAATGTTCATAGATCTTTACATTTGTGTGGTGTATTTACTAAAAATTCTTGAATTATATATATATTATAAATAAATTTACTGTTATTCACATATACATTCTATTATCCTTCTTTCATGGCATTTAACTTTTACAATCTACCAAATCAATAAAATAGTTTTGTCTCAATTTTACTTCTTTGAGAATCATGGATTGTTATGCACCTAAACTCTATTTCAAGGTATATATGCATCCATTGTACATGTTATATCATGATTATAATCTTTTCATGATATACTTAGCTTCATGGTTTTTTTCTTAGATGTGGAGTACGATCCCAAGTAACCTAGTTATAAGAGTTTATTGAGATAATCTAATGATTCTTTGAGATTGATTATGTTTATACTTCCATTGATGAAATATCTAAAAAATATTCATGATTTTACTTCTCCTATATTTATTCATGATATAATCATTGGTTAGTATGATTTTTTCCGCTCATTAGTTCTTAATATAATGTCTTTAATGAAAACATACAGCCTCTCTCTTTGGCCGGAAATCCATTGTACTCAAAAACCATGTTTTCGAAAATGTTTTCAACAATTTTTTAAAAATATTCTTGAAGACAATTTTCAAGTAAAAAGGATTGTTATTTTTTTATTATTTTCAAGGTTTCATTTATAATTTTTCAAATCTATTTTCTATGAAAAATATTTTCAAATGATTATATGTTATAAAAAAAATTTCATAGAAGAAATGATATTTTCCTCACGAAATGTTTCTAAAAGACCTTTGAAATATTTTTTCTATATAATATAACATCTATTTGAGTTTCGCGAAAACTTATGGGTAAATTATTCATTTTTTTCATTCATATTGTTCCTCTGAATAGTCTATTATTTTCTGGAATGATGCTTATGAAGCCCGTTTCTCTTTCGTGGGTAATATGCTTTTGAAACCCACTTCATTTAACAGGTTATGTTTATGATGAAATGATTATGGATTTAATATCCTTCCAAGGTTTATGATATGTTGAAATGATTATGATACCCATTTTATTTTATGTGTAATCATCTATTTATTTATGATCATCTAGAACATGAATGTATGATTTCATTATGTGACAGGTGAGACCTATATCTCCCTCTGATGCATTGTGTAAAGATATTATCTCATCAGATAATATAGGACTATAATGAGGGTTACTCGGTTCAGTAATATAGGTATAGAATGAGGGTTTCTGAGTTCATTAATTGAGATCTAGAATGAGGGTCACTTGGTTCAGTAATATTGGGATATAATGGGGGTAACCCAGTTTAGTAAAATAATTTCTCAAATAAGATTGTCTTGGAGGTGATGCCTTGGAAACTATGGAAATCATTATATGCTTATGTGTTTCCAAAATTCAATGGCTTACACTTATGTACTTTACTTCCTTTGATTCTTGTCTTATGAACTACCATGATTTTTTCCATGATTCAAGAATATGATTTTTGGAATAAAGGGTGTGACGTTCTATTTTCATGATCTTGTTCTCAAACCATTATGCTCATTTACATGCTTGCATGTCTCCCTTGTGTACCCTTACTCAGAATTTCAGTTCACCCCTCTTTATGATTCCTTCCCCCGGTTATGATGATATGTATTATGTTTGATGTGTCTATGAAAGGGTTCTAATTGTGATGAACGTATTGGGAGATAATGTTTCTCATTTATATACCAGGGTTTATGTTTCCTTGTTTCCTAAGGCACTATACCAACTATGGACTTTGGGAATATGTTGGTATAATGATTAAGTACACAAAAATATGTAATGAAATGTTAATGTTTTAAAATATAGGGCCGCTATATCAGAAAAGTTATTGATATAATTTTGAAACTAGGATGAGAATACCTTAGTGAGTGCCTTAAGGAACTTGTATATGGATATATTCGACGACCAGTAAAAGTATAATACAATTTCCTAGAAATTTTTTAAAGGATATAGTGAATAGATTCATATTAATACATCCCTATCTAGATATTGCATATGGATGTGGCTCCGGCACATATGTACATATGGGTAACAACTCTGACAACATTTTATGGGCTTGACTCGGGAAAATCTAGTACACGACAATGAGCCTTTATACACACATAGTATTACACTCCTTGGGGATATGCTTTGTGAATTCAAACACTCTTCAGAGAACATTAAGAAGGATTTGAACCAATGTTGACTATGAATAAACTAGGATAAACCTATGATGTCATATATTAAGGAAGACGTCATAAGCTAAAAACTCTTATAAGTAATTTTTCATGATTCGGTGGTTCCTCGTTAGGACAACTATTTATTACTCTTTGATTTTGGTTTTAGTCAATGTATGGAACCCAAAGGAACCACGTTAATGGCAATTACAATTCAAAATGAAATTATTTTCCTACTGATCAACTAAATATTGTGGGAGCTGGAATACAAAATCATGTTTCTAAGATCTTGTAGATTTCTCAAGCTATGAGTCATGGTGGATGTCCAAATGGGAAAAGGGGGAAAAAAATTTTTGAGTCTTTTATGATGTAACATACAACTTCTTTCATAGGGTATCCTGATCCATTTGTTTCTCAACAATGTATTAGTAAAACTAAAAATATATACCCCGTTCTTCAGTGTTCGAAGCATGAGAAAGTCATTATAGTTGTTATTCACTTAGAATGAAAAGTAGGTCAGTGGTGGAATCTAATCAAGAATACGAGAAAACACGATGAGATTGAATCCATGGTTCGTGATGAGTTTGAGAACAAATTTTTTAATATGTAAATTCCTATAATTCTTTATGCCTAGATGGAGATAGAGTTACTTGGGATGAAGCTAATGGATTATGTGTCTAATTGTACCTATGAGGAAAATTTCATGAGACTTGTGTGTTATGATTTAGGAATTATCATCCAAACCAAATGTAATGTTGATTGGTTCTTTAGTGGTTTAAATCCAATTATTAGAAGAGGTTTGCACATAAGAGAAATTATTTTCTATGAAGGGATGGTGTGGTGTGAAATCAATGTTCAGATAGTGGTGGGATTCACATATCAATCTCAAGTATTTGGAAATAAGAGAAACATGGAGTACAAAGGAAACACTAAGATCCATGAAGAAAAGAAGATGAATATTCTTTTATGATCTATGTGTGGGAAGAAGCATTAAGTAAATTGTATTAGGGTTCATATAAATGATTTGAGTGTGGAAGAGAAGGTCATTGGCCTATTTATTAATGAGGTTATGGGATAAAGTGTATTCAAAATTCTACTAGAGAGAAAGCCACACAAAATGCACCACCCATGATTCAGTGATTCAAGTGTATATAAAATTTTATTTATGGTAACCTTTTCCCAAACCCAAGTTTTGGTGATGCTGATCGACATCCACAACCTTTTAAGATGAGGGAAATGTAACACCCCAAGCTACCATGGTACACTTCTCTTTGAATAATACAGTAGCATGTGTTGTTCGCAACTTCGAGTTTTAACACATCACAACTAATCCAACTAGATGTTATTAATAGTAATACCCACTTTTTGAAATTTTATAAATTTTAAATTTCAATATGGACTTAATTTTTGGATTCAGAATATTATAATTATCTTAGGGTGATTTTTTGGCACTTTTCTGATAACTTTTATATTTTGATGAATAGGGAAAATTACTAAATTTTAATTAAAAACAATTTTTTTAATCGAAATAATTAATAGAGATAATTTATAAATTTTAGTGATTTTAAAGAATAATTAGATTATATTATTACCATTTAATCCAATGTCGGTCATTGGACATAATTTCACATTTAAACTGTACATAAGCAAGTGCCAATCTTTTGATAGTTATTATTTCCTAAAAACAATCTTTTTGTTTTGACAACGGGAACTAATTTTAAATTAATTTCTACCACTTCTGTAGTTTGAATTTATAAAAATGGATTCCATATTTATAATTAGGAGTTCCAAATTGTGTAAATAGGTAACTTTTATTTTTAGACATTTTGAATAATTACTTCGGTAAATATTTTATTCACCATGGTAGAAGGGTAAATCCGGTAAATAAGGGTAACAAATAATATTATAATAATATAAAATTACATTAAAACATGCTCTAAACAGTTTTATTGATACATTTACGACCATAGGAATCTTGGGATTGATTTTGGGACCCCATGTAACCACTTGTAAGTGATAATGACACTTTATATTAATTATGTTAAAGTAAATACAAATATGACATAAACATATATCTTTTAAAAAACCATTTTTTACATAGGGTTATATATGTTATATTTTCGACTATAAATATTAATTATAAATATAAAACTATTTCATACATAATGAGATTTTATTTATAATTTTTAGACCTTGAATAATTAAATTTTTTTATGACACAATGAGGATGCAGTATTTTCCTTAGTAGTGAAGGAATCAAATAATTGGTATTATAAATGTTAAAATAAATATAATTTGAAAGTTTTCATGACATCCAAAACTTTTATTGGTTAATATGACATTTTATTATTACTTAAATGAATTTTTTTTTGAATTAATAAATTGGTGAAGACATTAAAAAAATCAATTATTAAATAATGTCAAAATTGACAAAAAAGAGTTTTTAAAACAAATATTATATTATTATTTGATATTCTCTTACTAAAAATATAAGGTTCATCCAAATGACTTATATAATGATAGTTGTATCATTAATGTACCACTTGGGGGTCACTTTGAAGTATATAGTAATTTTATTAACTATATAATATAAAAATACAAAGAGACATGGTAAATGTCAAACTATTTAACTAAGAGTTAAATAAAAAATATAAGGTTAATATAATGACCCAAACCTGTCTAAAACCTATTGGTTGAGTGGTTTTAGACCTATACTCACCTTAAAATTTAATTAATCCACTTTGGAGCCATTAGAAACCGAATATGAATTTATTATAAAATACTATTTCTAGCTTTTCTAAAGGTGCGCCTCACCCCTCTTATAAAAGGGAACTCCTCCTTCTCCTTAATTCACACTTTCAAAGCCTTTTGGCTCAGCCAACCCCTTACCAAATATTCTCTCAACTTCCTTCAATTCAACCTATAGGCCTTAGTTTGATCAAAAAGCTAACCTACGGATACCTTTTGATCAAATCAAAAGGAATAACCCAAAGAGGAGATAATGTTTTCACCACCATCTTTCAGATTCCTTTCTTCTTCCACTTCTTATTTCTTTGTTATTTCCATTATCAAATAATAACTACAGTATATTCTATATTATTTATTGATATAATAAATATGGTACAACCATATTCAGTATTCTATCCTTCCTTTGAATGACATGTCACCATACGTGCGTATGCATGGCTTACCGTCTCCACGTCGTGGTGTAATTGTTATTCAAAACATTATTATGAATATGATGACGATGTGTAATTAATGTAAATAATAAATATAATATGATAATGATTATATATATATTATATAACATCCAATTATATATTATTTTAATATCTAAATAATGATATTGTCACTCATGCGTACGTACAGACTACTGTCTCCACGAACACGATGAGATTCATTCACCATCATATCCATTCAAGAATAACTTTCATTTGATGGTTAAAAATAATTTTTAAAGAATTAATATATTTCTAGATATGAATAATATACAACCTATACATAACAAATATGGCTTACATAACAAATAATATAAAGGAAAACTAATTAGTTAACTCCCGAAACAACGATAATACAAAGGTATTCTGAAAAAAGTAATGTTAAAATATCATATATGATATCATATTAATGTATACGATTCTTGTATAATTTAATAAAAATTATTTCAACATTATACAGGAGGTTAACCTACCCTCGACCAAGGAGAATTACAATGTAAGGGTTTATTTCAAAATCTCTTCATTATCCGAGGTTGTTTATACATAATTATCTATTGGGACCGCTTTATCATCCACATACATGTTTCTGAAAAATGTTTTTCAAAACATTATTATTATTTTATATAATATGGTTTAAATTAATTTATAACCTTATTTGACTTTTTATAAGATGTTTATAATGGAATCTTTCCATCGTTTTCCAAACAAGGTCCTTTTAAACCTTTTCGACAAAATTAAGGTAAGAATGTCTTTTTTTAACATATACGGCATGTGCGGCTATTTTCCACCATTATAAAATCTTCGAAGCTTTCCTTACAAGATTATAAGAATATTTTCAAATTAAATGTTTTATTTTATAATGAAGTTACATTTAAATTATTTTTAAAAAATAGATATTTCTCTCAAATAGTTTTGATTTCATCTATGTTGACATCCATTGATGGATTTTAGGCTTATTTGAAGTTAATTTATTATGATACAAAACATCAATATTTTATTGAAGGTTTTGTGATGTGTTTGATTGTGGATGTGTTATTTTTATACAATTCATGGTTTATGGAGAAAGTATTGACATTTCTTATGCTAGTTCAAATACGAATGTTTATGTTATGTTAAGACCTATTCATATGAGGAATGCATTGGACTTAATAAGTGATGAGGGGAGCCCACTATAGCTCCTCGATGCATCGGTAGGTCTCATGAGACAAACTAATGTTTTGGCACAAGGCCTTGACAAAATTTTATTTTTAGTCTTGGCACAAAGCCTTTACTAAGTGGTTATGATAGTCTGGCATTTTGAATTCAATCATTATGAAAGTGGTTATTGATATTGCATGTGATTATTCGACTAGTAGAATATCCATGTGAATAAGTAAATGTAATTATTTCATTTTATTTCTACCATATTTTTCTGATTTTTAAGTTTAAAAGGGTTTTGTTTGAGTTATACATTGCCTGAAATGTTTATGCTTGTTTATGAAAGTTTCTCCAATATTGTTATCCTTACTGAGCATCTGAGCTCACCCCTTTCTATGTTTTATTTGTCCAAGGATGTGAAGAAGTATTTTATGAATGACCTTCATGGATAGTAAGAGGGGATATGAGTGTAGACTATAGAGACAATATGTTTTTGCAGTTTTCATTTTATGACGTAATGTAAGACTTATGAATGTATCTAGTGATTCCAAGGCTATTAAACAAATCGGTATTTTGAGACATGATCTTTTGTGATCATGCCACTATTATTTAATAATGCACCGACTCTGGGTAACTGGGGTCGGGTTGTTACAGTTGGTTTTAGAGGATGTTTATTTCAAACCTTGGAATATAGATGTAGATAAACTTTGATTAGAGCACATAGACCTGAGATGGTCTTTGACGATTAGAATATAAGAACTTCCTAGAATTTTGGTAATGTATAGATTTTTTTAATTTTTCCGAGAAATACATCCATGTCTAGATACGAGCAGGTAGAGGCGGCTTTGGCATAGATGTACCTATGGGTAAAACCTGAAAACAACTCTTTGGGCTAGACTCGAATGGGAAATGATGTACAACAATGGGCCTTGCTGCACTCTTGGTTATGACACTCCTGGGGGACATGCTTAGGATAATTCACATTTTCTTTAAAAATCATTTTGAAGGGTTTATGAGTATATACTTCCTCAAATAAAACATTTTTATGATTATGGATTATATCCATAAACTGTTCAATTCATGTTAAGTGTTTTAAAAGTTTGGATTTATGTATTGCGATTCAGAAGCTAATATTATGTATGCCATTGTTTAGAAATGGAGCCTAGTGGAAGAAATGGAAACTGTATCAATGCACGCACTCCATGTAGGGATTTTCCTCCTGATCAAGATAATTATAGTGGAGTTGGTGATGCAACTAGTTCTGATCAGCTAATCACCATACTGGGACAACTCACTCAGGTTATGAATAATAACCTTACCCGTATGGAGCACCCAGATCCACAGCATAGAGGATCAATGTTAGATATCTTAATGATGCACCAACCACCAACATTTAATGGGAGTACAAATCCATTAGTAGGTGAGAAATGGATAAATTCCTTAGAAAAAATATTCCATGCCTTGGGGAGTAGTGAAAGGGAAAATGTTATCATGGCAGTTTACCGCCTCACTAGAGATGCTGACCAATGGTGGTCATTTATTCAAAACACAAAGGAGGATGATGAAGTATCAAATATGTAATGGAGGGAGTTCAAATATATTTTTTTAGAAAAATATTTTCCTCGTGACCATCGAGTAGATATGGAAGAGAAATTTCTGAGTTTGAGACAAAAGGAGGATGAGAATGTCACAAAGTATGAGGCTAACTTTACATGGTTAGAGAGGCTTGTAGAATATTATATAAGTAAACCAAGGAGTAATATTTATCATTTCATTGATGGTTTAAAAACATTTCTCTGTCGATCTTTAGTCTCACAATCCTTCTCATCATACGAAGATATTCTCTTAGGTGATATCAAGACAGAAAAAAATTATCTATGTCTTATGACTTTGAAGAAATACAAGAGGAGAAGAGATCTACTGATCACTTTGGAAATGGAAATAAGGGGAAGAAGAGAAATTTTTATTATGCATACTATAGTAAATGTGGGAAGAAACACCCTGGTACATGCTTAAATGGAATGAGAGCATGTTACAAGTATGGTGAAAAATGCCACCAATCTTGTGATTGCAAGGGGAAGAAAGAAGCTACTGATGTTCAATGCTACAATTGCAGGGACATGGAACATTATGAAAATGAATGTCCTAAGTGTCAGGGGAACTTACCTCAAAAAGGCCAAGGGATCAAAACAAATATTATGCTATCACTACTACTGAGATAGAAGCTCCGAAAGATGTGGTGGAAGGTAATTTAATGGTTTCCTCAAGTTTAGAAAATGCTTTATTAGATTATGGATCATCTCATTGTTTCATATCTTCCCAGTTTGCTATGAAAATTAGATATTTTAAATTTTATTTAACAAGGGAGTTATCTATCAAAACCCTAAGGTAAGTATAATTGCAACAATGTTTTGTGAATCAGTCCCCATTAGAGCATATAAATGTTCTTTATCTACTGATCTCATCATCATGACCATGATTGAATTTGATATAATCCTTCGTATGGATTGGATTTCGGACCATGATGTGAAACATTACTACAAGAAGAAGAAGGTTATGATTTTTGATGATGATGAAAAAGAACACCTTATCTTTAGAGCAGAATCGTCACCACCTGATTCTTATCTAGATCCACCTCCAGTAGCTTGACTAAATTCAATTATTGGGGAGAAAGAGAATGAGATAACTATGGGTGAGGAAAGAAATGCTCAAATAGAGGACGTAGCTATTGTCAAAGAATATGTAGATGGGTTTTCGGAAGATTTACCTGGACATCCTCTAGAATGAGAAATTTAGTTTTCCATTGATTTAATTCATGGTTCAAGGCCTATATCAAAGACCCCTTATAGAATGGACGCTGGGGAATTAGTTGAACTAAAAAAACTAGAGGAATTGAGTAATAAGGGTTTATTCACCCCAGTGTATCTCCATGGGGAGCCCCTATCCTTTTTGCTAAGAAGAAATATGGATCTATGAGGTTATGTATCAACTAGAAGGAAATCAATGTCATAACAATAAAGAACAAGTATCCCCTACCTCGAATTGATGATTTATTTGACCAACTACATGGATCTCAATACTTATCAAAGAATGAACATTGATCTGGATACCATAATTTGTGTGTGAAAAAGGACGAAATTCTGAATACAGAATTTCGAACCAGGTATGAGTATTACGAGTTTATAGTAATTCCTTTTGTGCTGACTAATGCACCCTCTATTTTCATGTATCTAATGAATAGATTATTCAAGGAATATATCAATGATTTTGTGGTGTTATTTAATGATGATATATTGGTATATTCCAAAATCTACAAATATCAAGAAAATCACTTGTGCATTATCCTGAAGACTCTTTGAAGACATGAATTATATGAGAAGTTTAGCAAGTGTGAATTTTGGCTTCAAGATATTTCTGTTCATGTCTATATTGTCTTTAAGGATGGAATTTCCGTTGGTCGTTCTATGAACAAGGAAATCCTAGAATGGCCAGCACAGTCGAGTATAACATAGGTACATAGTTTTATTGGTTTTGAAGGTTATTATAGGTGTTTTTACCAAAATATTTCCCGATTGGCTAACCCTTTAACAAATCTCACACATAAAGGGGTTAAATTTATTTGGCAAAAAGAGTGTGAAAAATGTTTTGAAGAACTGAAGAGAAGATTACTAAATGCTCCTATATTGAATCTACCATCAGGGAATGATGGGTATGTTATTTATATTGATGCTTCAAAGGAAGGACTTGGTTGTGTCCTTATACATAATGATAGGGTTATTGCATATGCATCATGACAACTGAAAATTCATGAAAAAAACTATCCTACTCGTGATCTTGAGTTAACAGCTGTAATATTTTCTTTGAAGATATGGATACATAATCTCTATGGTGAAAATTGTGAGATATATACTGATAACAAGAGTTTGAAGTATATTTTCTCATATAAAGAACTCAACATGAGGTAAAGGCGATGGCTTGAACTACTCAAGGATTGTGATTTCACAATACACTACCACCTAGGGAAGGTAAATAAGGTGTAAGATACTTTGATCATAAAGGATCATGGAGTTTTGAACAAAATGAGAGTTGAAAGGGATCCAATTTTCATGGTTCTAGTAAAGATTGATATAGTAATAACCATGGAAGGTGAAACATCAACACTTTTTTAAATGGTTTCCAACCCATCTTTACTAGAAAGGATAAATAGTTCTCAGACGGATGATAAAGAGTTTAAAGAGAAGATTAAATCTGTGAATGATGGGAGATTGAGTGACTTTCTATATGAATATAGAATTTTGATATTTGGGAAGAGACTTTGTGTTCCCAATATACCTGATCTAAAAAGGGAATTGTTGGATGATGCTCATAGTTCCAATTTCTCTATACACCCTGGGGGCACCAAAATGCATAGATATTTGAAGGAACATTTTTTGTGGGACAACATAAAGAGGGAGATTTCTGATTTTGTGTCAAGATGTATGGTTTTTCAACAAGTGAAAGCTAGAAGGCAACTATCTGAAGGAGTCATGCAACCTCTTCACATAAATGAGTGGAAATAGGATAATATCACGATGTACTTTGTCATGAGACTACCAAAGACTCCTAGAAGGAACGATACAATATGGGTCATTGTTGATCGTCTTAACAAGTCATCACATTTTCTTGCTATAAGGGAATATTTACCACTTGAATGACTAAAAGACTATATATTAATGATGTTGTGAGACTTCATGGAGTACCCCTATCAATTGTTTCTGATCATGATCCACATTTAACATCATGATTCTGGAAAAGACTTCAGAAATCCCTGGATACTGAACTTCATTTGAGCACTGCCTACCACCCCCAAACTGATGGACAATCAGAACGAACTATTCAATACTTAGAAGACATGTTGAGATCATGCTCACTTGACTTTCAAGGTATTTGGGATCGATATTTACCTTTGGTAGAATTTTTCTATAAGAACAGCTTACATTCAAGTATTCGGATGGCACCATATTAAGCATTATACAAAAATAGATGTCACACACCAACCTTTTGGAATGATGTTGGTGAAAGAAAACTCGTAGGCCCAGAACTAGTGGAGGAAACGATGGAAAAGGTGAAGGTAATCCAAAACCACATTAAAGTATCTCAAAGTAGGCAGAAGATCTATGATGACAATGGAAGGATGGATTTGGAATTTCTGGTAGGAGATCATGTTTTCTTGAAGGTATCTCCATGGAAGGGTGTTATACATTTTGGTAAGAAAGTTAAAATGAGTCCCATGTACATAGGACCTTTCGAAATTGAAGAATCAATTGGGGTTTTAGCTTACCGTTTGGCAATGCCACCAAGTCTCTCAAAAGTTCATGATGTGTTCCACGTATCACTATTGAGAAAACACATGCCTGACCTAATGCATGTACTAAATTTTGACGAAGTAGAACTGGAACCTGATCTGTCTTATTACAAAGATCCCATCAAGATTCTTGATACCAGAGAACAAGTGCTGAGAAACCAGACGATTCGTCTGGTAAAGGTTCTATGGATAAACCATAAGATAGAATAGGCAACGTGGGAACTCGAGAAACATATGATAAAGAACCACCAGAGTATTTTCACGCGGTAGTATTCTAGAAAATTTGAGGAAGAAATTATTTGAAGGAGGTGAGAATGTAACACCCAAAACATCCACGGTACGCTTCTCTTTGAATAATACAGTAGCATGTGTTGTACGCAACTTCGAGTTCCAACACATCACAACCAATAAAACTAGTCGTTATGAATAGTAATACCCACTTTTTGAAATTTTATAAATTTTATCATTCAAAATGGACTTAATTTTTGGATTCATATTATCGAAATTAGCTTAGGGTGAATTTTTTGTACTTTTCTGATAACTTTCATATTTTAATGAATAGTGAAAATTACTAAATTTTAATTAAAAACAACTTTTTAAATAGAAATAATTAATAGTGATAAATTATGAATTTGAGTGATTTTAAAGTATAATTAGATTATATTTTTACCATTTAATCCAATATTGTTCATTTTACATAATTTCACATTTAAACTTGGCCTAAGAAAGTTTTAATCTTTTGATAGTTATTATTTCTTAAAAAGACGCTTTTTGTTTTGACAACTGAAATTAATTTTAATTAATTTCTGTCACTTCTATGTTTTGAATTTAGAAAAATATATTCCATATTTAGAATCATCAGGCCCAAATTTTTTAAATAGGTAACTTTTATTTTTAGACATTTTGAATAATTACTTCTGTAAGTATTTTATTTACCGTGGTTAAAGGGTAAATCTGGTAAATACGGGTAAAAAATAATACTATAATATTATTAAATTACCCTAAAATGTGTACTAACCCTATTGGTTGATACATGACTGACCATGTGAATCATTGGGTCGATTTTGGGACCCCATGGGGAAACTTTTATGTGATAATGACACTTCATATTAATTAAGTTAAAGTAAATACAAAAATGACAAAACCATATATCTTTTAGAAAAACAATTTTTACATAGAGTTATATATGTTATATTTTCGACTATAAATATTCATTATAAAGATTAATATATTTCCTACATAATGGTATTTTATTTATAAATTTTATACATTTAATAATTAAATTTATTTATGACACAATAATGATGCAGTATTTTTCTTATTAATGAAAGAATCAAATAATTGGTATTTTAAATGTTAAAATTAATATAATTTTAATGTTTGGATGACATAAACAAATTTTATTGGATAATATGTCATGATAGGATTACTTAAATGATTTTTTTTGAATTAATAATGTTTTTAAAACTTTAAAAAAAATCAATTATTAAATATTGTCAAAATTGACAAAAAGCCGTTTTTAAAACAAATATTATATTATTAATTGATATTCTATTCCTACAAATATAATACATGTCCAAAAGACTTATATAATAATATTTGAATCATTAATGTTCCCCTTGGGGGCTATTGTATGTATATAATAAGTATATTAACTATATAATAAAAAAATACAAAGAGACATGGTAAATGTCAAATTATTTAACTAAGACTTAAATCAAAATGATAATGTTAATATAGTTACAAAAACCAATCTAAAAACTATTTTTTGAGTTTTTTAGAACTATAATCACCTTAAACTTTAAATAATTCACTTTGGAGCCATTAAAAACCGAATAATAATTTATTATAAAATAATATTTCTAGCTTTTCCAAAGGTGCCCATCACCCCTCTTATAAAAGGGAAACCCCCCTTCTCTATAATTCACACCTTCAAAGCCATTTGTCTCGGCCAAAACCTGACAAAATATTCTCTAAACATCCATCACATAAACTTAGAGGACTTATTTTGAGCAAAAATCCAACCTAAGGAGACCTTTTGATCAAATCAAAAGGAAGAACCCAAAGAAGAGGTAATGTTTTCACCACCCTCTTTCGAGGTCCTTTCTTCTTCCATTTCTTCTTTGTTTGTTATTTCCATTATATAATAATAAATTTAGTTTCTTATATATAATGTGATGTTATTATAAATATTTAACAACCATATTCCGTATTTTATCGATCCTTTGAATGACATGTCACCATATGTTCGTACGTATGGCTTACCGTCTCCACATCGTGGTGTAATTGTTATTCAATACATTATTATGTGTATGATAATGATGTTTAATTGATTTAAATAATAAATATAACAAGAAAATTATTCTTTATATATGATATATCATCCAATTATATAGTATTTTAATATCAAAACAATGATATTATTGCTCGTGCGTACGTACGGACTATCGTCTCCACGAACGCGATGAGATTAATTCTCCATCGTATCCATTGAAGAATAATTTTCATTTTATGGTTTAAAATAATGTTTAAAGACTTACTATCATTCTAGATAAGAATAATATAAATACTATACATAACAAACACAGCTTTGAGGACAAATAATAGAAAGGAAAATGATTCAGTTAATACCCAAAACAATGATAATACAAAGATATTATTAACAAACAAATGTTAAAAGATCATATATCATATAATATTAATGTATATGATTTTTGTATAATTTAAGAACAACTATTTTAACATTATAATGGAGGTTAACCTACCCACGACCAAGTAAAAGTACTAGTTTCGGGTTTATTTCCCAATCTCTTCATTATCTGAGGTTTTTTATACGTAATTCTCTACTGGGACCTCTTTATCATCCACATCCATGTTTCTTAAAAATTTATTTCCAAAAATTCTTACTATTTTAAATAATATGGGTTAAATTCATTTATACCCTTATTTGACTTTTTATAATATGATTATAATGGAAACTTTCCGCCGTTTTCCAAACTAGGTCCTTTTTTACCTTTTCGACAAAATTTATGTAAGAATGTCTTTTTTTAACTTATACAGTGGGTGTGGCTATTTTTTGCCATTATAAAGTCATCAAAGATTCCCTTACAGTAATATAATAATGTTTTCAAATTATATGATTTATTTTATAATTTTTTGACTTTTAAATTATTTCAAAAAAAGAGATATTTCTCTCAAATAGTGTTGATTTCATCTATGTCAACATCCTTTGACGGATTTTAAGATTATTGGAAGTTGATTTATTATGATTCAAAACTTCCATATTGTATTGAAATTTTTGTGATATATTTGAATGTGGATGTGTTATTTTTCTACCACTCATGGTTTATAGAGAATGTATTGACATTGCATATGCTATTTTTAATATGAATGTTTATGTTATGTTTAAACCTATTCATATAAGGAATTCATTGGACATAATAAGTGACCAGTGGAGCCCGCTATAGCTCCTCGATTCATCAATAGGTATAATGAGACAAACTAGTATCTTGGAATAAGGCCATTACAAAATATTATTTGTATTCTTGGCACAAGGCCTTGACAATGTGGTTACGATAGTCTGGCATTATGCATTCCATCATTATGAAAGTGGTTATTGATATTTCATGTGATTATTCGACTTGTAGAATATCCATGTGAATAAGTAAATGGAATTATTTCATTATATTTCTGCCATATTATTCTGAAGTTCAATTTTATAAGGCTTTTGTTTTAGTTATACATTTACTTAAACGTTTATGCTTATTTATGAAATTTTCCACTATATTATTATCCTTACTAGGCATCTGAGCTCACTCCTTTATATGTTTTTTATCAGGATGTGAAGAAGTATTTTATGAATGACCTATCGGGATAGTATGAGGGGATATGAGTGTGGTCTATGTAGACAATATGTTGTTGTAGTTTTAATTTTAAGAGGTAATGTAAGACTTATGAATGTGTCTATTAATTCCAAGGCTACTAAACTAATTGGTATTTGGAAAAATTATCTTTTGTGATCATGCCAATATTATATAATAATGCAGGGAATCTTGGTAACTGGTGTCGGGTTGTGATAGGAAAAGTGTAAATCTCATGAAATCTCTATATATGATGAGGGGTGTGATAATGATATGTTGAAAGGTACACATACTATCCGATATATAGTTGATAATGTCATATTTTATTCTAGATATACCCTCTACTTTATATCTAAATAATTTTCTAAGGGTTGTTAGATTTCTCAAAAACAATTATATATGGAAGTATAAGTGAAAACCCATAAAGTAATGATGATTTTATCTCATGTTTATGATTCCCATCCAGTTGAAGTTTGTGGGAATGTGCATCCTTCAAATTGTATCATTCTTTCTTTGGTTAAATTTGATGTCATCTTAGGCATGGATTGTCTTTCTCTATATAAATCCCACATCAGTTTTCAAGGAAGTGAATTTATGTTTGATATTTCAAACCCTCCTTTGATTATAAATAATGCGATGATAAGTTTAAACTTCATGTGGAGATTACATCGAGTGTATGGGTCATAATTCCCATTAAGAAGAGTATTTTATCTCAAATGGTTAGGGAGAAGATTGGCATCGATGATATGTCTATTGTCTGTGATTTTGGGGATGTCGTTTTGGAATATTTCCGTAGTATTCCACCAAAATTGGAAGTTGAGTTCTCAAATGCACTTATACCTTGTTCAACATCAATCTCAAATAATCCTTATAGAATGTACATGATTGAGTGGTAGGAGTTGAAGAAGAAACTCCATGAAATCATTGATAATGGATTCATTAGGACAAGTGTGTCACATTGGGGGGAACTAGTTGTTTTTGTTAAGAAGAAATATGTATAAATGAAACTCTACATTGATTATCGAGATTTTAACAATATCACAATAAAGAAAAAAGTATCATATTCCCCATATTGATGACTTGTTTGATCAATTATGTGGAGCTCAATACTTTTACAAGATTGACCTTTGTCTTGGATATAATCAATTGAGGGTCAGGAATAAAGATATAAATATGATGACATTCTGTTAATTCTCCTTCAATGTTCATTGATTCAATTAATAGAGTATTTAGAGATTACCTCGACCAGTTTGTGGTAGTCTTTATAGATGATATTCTTATCTATTAAAAGACTGAGAAAGAGCATTAAGATCATGTAAGAATTATACTAAAGACCATAATGAAGGAGAAGTTATAAAAAAATTATAAAATATGAATTTTCATTATAAAATGTTACTTTTTGTGGTCACATAAACACAATAAATGGTATATTAGTAGATCCATCAAAGAAGGAGGCTATTGAATTTTGGCCATGACCAACCATGGTGATTGAGAACTATAGCTTTCTTGGTTTAGTTGGATATTATCGATAGTTTTTGGAGAATCTCTCAATACTATATAATCCTATAACAAAGTTAACTTAAAAATATGTCGAGTTACCATAGATAAACGAATATGAGGACAATTACATGGAACTAAAGAGAAGTTTGGTCAATGCACCTATTTTTACATTACCATGTAGTAGAGAAGGGTTTTTAATCTATAACAATGCATATAAAAAGGGATTGGGATGTGTTATTATGCAAACTAACATGGTTATAGCCTATTACTCATGATAATTGAAGACTAATAATCAAAACTACCAAACACATGATTCGGAGTTAGTGATGATAATCTTTGCATTTAGGACATAGAGGCATTATCTTTATAGAAAAAAGGGTGATATGTATTTACCAATAATAAATGATTGAAATATATATTTATGCAGAAGAAGTTGAAAATGCACCATATAAGATGGTAAGAGTTGATAAAGTATTATGAATGATCAATACATTACCACCATGGGTAAGAGAACAATTTGCCTGACTCTTTGAGTCGGAATGATCATGATAGCTATTCAATGATGAGGATCAAAAAATATCCAATATTTCATGATTTTTAAAGGATAGATCTATAAATTATGAAGGAAGGGTAAAAACTTATATTTCTCAAATTAATGTTCATCCCTCTATACAAGTGATTTTTAAAGAGGCCTGGAAGGAAGATGAGGAGGTACAAAAGAAGGTTTACAATGTTCCTAAGTTTAACCTTGACTGAGATGGAATGATAAGGTTCCATAAAAGTGTATGGGTTCCTTCAATACCAAATTCGAAGAAAGAGTTATTAGAGTAAGATCATAGTTATTCATTCTCTATTTATCCTAGAAGTACGAAGATGTATAGGGACTTGAAAGAATACTTATGGTGAATGGAATAAAGAGAGACATCATGATTTTTGTATCTCAGAGTTTGGTATTCCAACAAGTTAAATCTAAATGAAATAAGTATAAAGGGATGTTGCATCCATTACCCATAGAAGAATGGAAATGGGGGAATATCACTATGGATTTTGTCATTGGACTACCCAAAACCTCGAAAGGGTTTAATTCTATATTGGTGGTCGCTGATCACCTTACTATGTCCTCACACTTCATTGATATATGAAAATATTTATCTCTTGATTAGCTTTCTGAATTATACATTATGGATGTGTTAAGGTTTCATGGGGTACCAAATTTTCTTGTATCTGATCGGGATCTGAGTTTTTTCTTCATTGTTATGGAGAATTATTTAGAATGAACTTTATACATAATTGAGTTTCAGCACAACTCATCATCCTCAAACAGATGTCTAGTCAGAATGGACAATTCAAACCCTAGAGGATATGTTGAGATCAGGTTCTCTACATTTTAAAGGTGGTTCGTATCAATACCTTCCTATAGTTGAGTTTTCATACAATAATATATTTAACTCATGAATTCAAATGGAACCCTAGGAATCCCTATATTGGAATAAATGTAGAGTTCCAACATGTTGGGTTGAGGTTGGAGAAATAAAGCTATTATGACCTAATATCCTTGAATAAATAGTCAATACAGTTAGAACCATTCAGTTGCATATTAAGGTAGCTCAAATCCGGTTGAAAGTTTATACTGATAACCATTGGTGTGATCTAGAATTTTGACTAGTAAAAAATGTGTTTTTTTGAATGTCACCCTAGAATAATGTTATGAGATTCAAGAAGAAAAGGATACTAAGTCCTACCAATATCATCCAATTTGAAATTCTAGATCGTATTAAGACTGTATCATATAGCTTGGAACATCCTCCAAATCTCTCTCATTTAAATGATGTGTTCTATGTATCGCTCATGAGGAACTATATAACTGCCCATTCACATGTTCTAAACTCAGAGGTCATATAGCCGGAATAGGGTCCTTCTTATGAGGAGAAAACTGTTGAAATTATGTACCGATCAGAGAATGATCTATGAAACATGACCACTCACCTAGTCAATTCTTTGTAGAGAAATCACCATTTAGAAGAATTTGTGTGTGAAATTTAGGATAAGATGAAGCAGGAGTATCCTCACTTGTTTTTACTCGAGTGATGAATTTTGAGGGTGAAATTTCTTTTTAGTGTGGTATAATGTAACCCCTTGAGTTTTGATGAACTAGTTCTATTTTCAAGAAATTTAAATTCTCATTTATATCATAAAAATAATTAAGTCAAATATTCCTTTCACATAGAACTCAATTGGAGTATGTTATACGCAACACCAACTCGGTGTACGTGCCACACAACACCAACTTGGCGTACGATACACACAACACTAATTTTGTACAAAATATTTATTTTTATTATTTTAATTTTTTAAATAAAATATTAACAATCTAATGGTTAAACTT
The DNA here is from genome assembly GCA_963277665.1 of Viscum album. Classification (NCBI taxonomy): domain Eukaryota; kingdom Viridiplantae; phylum Streptophyta; class Magnoliopsida; order Santalales; family Viscaceae; genus Viscum; species Viscum album. The sequence goes on from OY728163.1 coordinate 153,749,478, forward strand.
ATTAATTTTAATAGTAATAACTACATTGCAAAAAAACATTTTTAGGTAAAACATATGATTTTTTGGTAAAATTATTCTTGTTTTTAAAAACAATGTACTTTTCAAATTAACCTATTATAATAATTAAAATAATTTTATAGAAATTAAGAAATAGAATTTAATAAATTATAATTCATTTTTGAATTTAGAATGCTGATATTATCTTGGGGTTAATTTTTGGGATTTTATTGACAAGCATTATTTTATGATTAATAGTTAAAAATACTGCCTTTTGTACAAATAATTATCAATGGTAAATGATATTAAAAATTTTTTAAGGTCCCATCATATAAATATTATATCTAAAAATAATATTAAATTCATTATAATCAATTCCAATTTTATACTAAATATAAAATCATAACAAACATTTGATCTTTTTTCTACTTTAAAACCCTATTATATAATCCCGTCTGTGGGATTATCACTAATCCTAATTTTTCCACTTCTCTAGAGTGAATTTAAAAAATTAAACATATTAAATTATATTTAGTTTAATATTTAGATTCTAACAAGGCCATGTTAATTATTGAACAAATTTATTCGTAAAATAAATTAAAATTAATCACAACAATTATGGCCAAATTAAGCATAATTTAAGGACTAACCATTAAAATTAAAGGGCCCATATAAAGTAGAAAGTATTAAAAACCCAATTTTCTTAAAAAATTTAGGATATAAAAATTCCATTATTTATTTTTTTTGGTTTGGTAATATATTTTTTAGGTAATAATATGTGCACACATAATTTATTTCTAAATATTCCATATGAGTCCTTTTCCTTCCCTATAAAAACCACCACCTATACCCATTCCTCACAAGTCTCAATAATTTTATGTTCATCCCAATTATCCTCCCAAAAATCACACCTTTGATTTGGAAGTCTCCATTTGGGCATAAAACTTCTCAAGGAAGCCTTTTGGCACAAACTAAAAGGAGCTACACGACTAAGAGTAAACGTCTTCTTTCAAGATCCTTTTCATTATATACCTTATCCACACCTCCACTCTATTTATTCCTTTTTGTGTGAAAAAATAGTATCATACATATACTATTATGTTTTTAAGAAAAGTTTTTGACATAAACTTACACACACCTCCATCTAAGGGATTTTAAATATAATGTTTCTTTGTATGGTGAATTGTTTCCTCATGAAATGATGATTGTCCATTTCCCCTTTACCACAAATCATGGCAGCCATTATGATGGAAACTTTATTTATATATTTAATATATTAAATTTATATTTTTTTAATATCCTAGATTACTTTTAAAACACACATATTTTTACCTTCCATTCAGTGTTTGTACGATAATCTCGTTTGAGGAGGTGTTGACTACCAACCCCTCAAATCGATGTGATTCCTTCACACATCACATGAAATGTATTAAGGATGGTATTAATGAACCTATGTGACGTATATTGTATATTATTGTTAAATTAATAATTATTTATATATACATACAAATATACACATATTTAATTTACATACATTCTTTCAAAACAGAAATTAAAACAGAAAACAACATTCATGCGTTAAAATGGCTTACTAACTCCATAAACAGTGTATTCCATTACATACAACATTATGAAAAAAATTAATATAATATAGTTATAATGGATATAAATCATATTTGTATCATGTTATACATTTTTAATCATGATATATTTTTAAGTATCAATGATATAATAAATTAAGACACATATGAAGAACAAAGAAAATATTACCTGAAGTGCATATTTAATATTAGATCATAAACATGTTGGTAATACAAGGTAATAATAAAAACATATATGGTAATATATATAATAATATATTTATGTAAACTATGTTTAATAAACATATATTTATTATACCAGAATCTTATACCGGTACAGAGATACTCAATACACAATATAATGGGATTTTTATCTCACAATTAATTTCTGTGAGATGCATGCTATGTTCGCCACTCATTACTATTTTGTGGTGTATGTACATAAAATTATTTTATTATATATATATATATATACCTAAATTTAATTTTATTCACATATCCATTCAATGATACTTCAATCATGGTGTTTAACTTTTACAGGTTACCAAGTCGGTAAAACAATTTTGTCTCAATTTTCTTTCATTGAGACTCATGTTTTGTTATGCACCTAAACTCTTTTTCGAGGTATATATAAATCCATTTTAAAAGTAAAATTATTAATATAATTATATCATGATATATTAAGCAAAATTTAATTTCCTTTTATTACATGGAGTGTATGATACCAAGTAACCAAGTTATAGGGTTTTTTAGAGGTAATCTTATCATTTTTAAGATTGTTTATGTTTATGATACCTTTGATGAAATATCTCAAGAATATTAATGAGTTTCCTTATAATTTTTTAATTAATTATATCTTCATTTCTTAGTACCATTTTTTTCAATCTTTGGTAATTAAGATGATGTTTTTAATAAAATTAGATCATGTCTCCCTTCGGTTAAAAAACCATTGTATTTAAAAACTATGTTTTCAAAAATGTTTTTCAAAATGTTTTAAAAAGTTCATTGAACTTAATTTTCAAGGAAGAATTATTTTAAAAATGTTTTAAAGTTCTCAAAACATCATTTATAATTTTTAAAAGATATTTTCTATGAAAAAAGTTTTCAAATGTGTTTATGTTATAAAAATAATTTTCTTATGAAGAAAGGATGTTTTCCTAAATAAAAGTTATTAAAAGACATTTCAAAATTATCTCCCATCTAATATAACATACATTGGTGTTTCTCGTTATTTTATAGTGAAATTAATCAATGTTTGAATTCAAATTATTTCTCTAAATGGATCATTATTTGATAGTATGATGTTTATGAAACCATTTTTATTTCATTAGTTTTATGCTTTTGAATCCTACTTATTTATAGGGGTTATGTTTATGAAGAAATGATTATGATCCCTATATATATCCATAGGTTACGATATGATTACATGTTTATGATACCTATTTCATTTAATGGGTTATGATATGTTTAATTAAGATCTTGTGGCTCATGTATGTATGATTTCATTATGTAATGGGTGGGACATATATCTACCTCCAATGCATAGGATAAAGATTTATATCTCATGAGATAATATAGGGGTGGAACAGGGGTTATTCAGTTTATTAATATAGGTCTGGAATTAGGGTTACTCGTTTCATTAATATAGGAATAGAATGAGGGTCACTCGGTTTCATTAATATTGGGTTTGAATGGGGGTTAACTGGTTTAATAAAGGACCTTTTTCACTAAGATGATCATTTTAGTGGTGCCTCGGATTATATAGAAATAATTATATGCTTAATTTTTTCCATAATTACATTTTTTACTCCTACGTTATGATTTCATGACTAATATCATTTACTTCCTTTGATTCATGTCTTATGAACTACCATGCTCAATGACATTATATTGGTATATGATCTTTGATATGAAAGGTATGATCATCTATTTTCATGATCATGATATAATACCCTTATGGTCATGTTTATGCTTACTTGTCTCTATTTTTTACCCTTACTGAGTATTTTAGCTTAACCCAATTTATCTTTCCTTCCCTAAGTTATGAAGATATGTATTATATTTTATGTTTATAAGATGGGTTCTAGTTGTGAAGAACCTAGGGGGAGATAATGTATCTCACATATGTAAAATTGTTTATGTTTCCTTTTTTCCAAAAGAACTATACCAAGTACGGTCTTTGGGAGTCTGTTGGTATAATTTTTAAATATTCCACATATGTAATGAAATGTTAATGTTTTAATGGAGAGGGTCACTATAAGTAGATTATTTTTACCAACAATAAATTTATATAAGGGAAGTGAGAATAAAATAGTATATTTCAAAAAGTTATTATATATATAATATTATAATACTAATGAAAACAATGAATTAATATAACTCAATGAAAATAAATCAAGTTATGTAATTCTATCCCACTTGGTAACTTTTAACTCAAATCCCATTAAAAAAAATAATTCAATTTGAAACTCCAAATACCATGAAAATATAATTTTTCTGGATATTACATATCACAATGAGTAGTATATAAATCAAATAAAAGAAATTTGTTGTGCATAAATTAATTATTCTTCATGGAGTGAAATTTAGACCAGAAACCCTTACCTTGTGCTTACATTCAGGTACGCATATCATAACCTCCATTATAATAGTTTTAAACATGTTACATAATTAATAAAAAAACATATTAATACTTATTATATAATATATTATCCTATAATAATATCTTATTACCTATTTGTTAATAATCATTCATTATTTTAATTATTTTTGGTATTAATTTCCTAGTTTGTTGAGTATATTTTAACTTTTATGTGTTATTCTTATTAAATATAACATGGTTTAATAATATACAGAATATAAAACATGATTTTAATAACATATATATTTAGTATATATGTATCCAAAATAATCATCAATTTTTGGAGATGATAAATGAAATGCACTGCTCATGGAGATGGTAGTCCGTACGTACACATGAATGATACATTCATTTCATTTTCATATTTAAAATCAATTAAAAGTAAATGATAGGTATTTACATATATATTATCATTAAAATAATCTATTTATGTAATATATTTCAACTATTTAAATTAATATTATCCTTAATGTGTTCCATTTATCTTGGAAACAAATCACATCATTTCGAGAGGACAGTAGTCCACACTTCCTCAAATGATGTTATCGTATAAAAAAAATTGAACGAATTAAAGTGATATGTTATAAATTTATTAGAAAAGATTAATTAAATTATAAATATTCTATATATCATATATAAATTTAGTTTCTATCATTATTTCCACCATGAGAGAAGGTAAATGAAAAATAAACAACCATCGTTTTGTGAGGCGGTAGTTTGTTGTACACGTAAACAGTATGTTCATTACCCATTATAATGAATTGTTTGTAAGTGTAGGTCGAAAATATAATAAAACAAAATCAATGATTATATAAAATAATGTTTTCATCATATAATCATGACTTAAATAATTGAAAGGGTGTATGGGTAAATTAAAGAAAATAGAAAATTGGAAAATGTTACCTTAAAAATCGGGTAACTCCTTTTTATTTATACAAAAAGGATTCCTTGAAAACATTTCTATCAATAGGTAGGATTCATTGTAGAGAGTAGAGGGATTTTGGGAACCTATTTGGGCATATATTTTCCAAAACTATATTTTTTTGAGTGGTTTTAGTAATGGGGAGAAGTGGTGGCCTCTTATATTAGAGGAGGAGTGTCACTCTTGTAATATTTTGAAAAATGAATTCTATCCCTGTTTTTATTATTGGATTTGGATCAAATAGTGGTGAAATGTTATGAAAATAGATGATAGGATCGATATATTTCAATATAATAGCTCTTAGAAAAAGTTTTATAGTTCATTTTGGACTTTAAGTTTATGATTTAGTCCCTTATTAATCTTAATTTTACCATAATCCCTGTATTTAATTTTCATCACATTCACAAATATTTTTGTTCAAAAATAAATTTGGTATTATTAAAAATGAAAAATTATGATTTTTAAATATATGGAATCCATTTCTCCAAATTATTATCATAGAATTGGAAAATAAGGATGTAAATTTAATCCTGTAGGCGGGACAACATTGTGGGTTTTTAATTTAAAATTTTCTGAAATATTGCTTTGTTTTTATAATTAATTTCAAAGTGAAATTTATTCTAATGACATAAATTATATTCTTATAAAAAATAATATCTAATTAAGCAATAATAAATATTATAATTATAAATTTACCTCATAAATAAAATAGATTAAAATGCAGTTTTGACCTAATATTCATTATTTTTAACAATCATTTAAAAAGGATATGTTCCTCAAACATATGAAAAATTTCCCGTTTGTTTTTATGATTATATTTAAAATATGACATTTATTTTGATATAACAAATCAGTTAATGTTTCGAAATTTATATTTAAAATTGGTTCTTTATGAAATGGCGGTAAAATTGCCTTTATAAAAATATAGGTTCTTTTTGTTAAATTGGGTTTGTTCTTATCTTATTCCTATCAAACCTAGTGGTAAAATATAAAAAAAAATATTTGATTTAATATATAAAATATATTTCATTAAAATTATTCCCTAATTTTAATTAAAAAGGTTTATTTAGAGAAAACTCTATAGGGAGTATAAAAATAATATTATTTTATTATATATCTAATTGGTTGTTATTTTTATTTCTCATTAATCGGTAACCATTGAATTCATATTATATTTATATTAAAAATAAATTTTATTAATTTACATAATATTATTCATAAATAATAACATAATTTTAAGGTTATATAAAATTTTATTGAATAATAAAATTTTAGTAATACATAGTTATTTGGTGAAACATGATCTTGATTGTAACACAACAAATCGAGAAAGGTTTCTCTTTTATGTAACATAAGGAATAAATGAAGGAATATCTTGCATGTGATGTAATATAACTTATTGTTTCATGATATATAATCTTTATAATATATTATACTTATTTAATAATATAATGTATCTCATCTGAAGTGCACTGTGTTGCATTTGTTGTCAATGAGACATGTTTTGTCTTAGAATGAATGGATGTCGAGGAATGTCAAGATGTGAATGACAAAGGTTGTGTTGGTGTTGGTGGTGAAGGAGAATGGCCATGGTACTAAGAGGCATGTCACTTAGGAGATTCACTAAGTGGCATAGGAGATGTGGTTGAAACATTCTCTAGTAACATCTGACGATTGTTGAGCTGTTCTTAAAGTTCCAAGAACTTGTATCAACTGGATACAATGTCACAACAATGTTTGAAGACCATGAATTGTATTGACAATGCATGAGGAGAAGCAAGAGATCCATCCACAACTTCTAAGTGGATGAAGTGGGTTAAAGAAGTCCATGTACTAACTCTTAGTGCATGTGAATTGGAAGTGATCCAACTTGATCTATGATTAGATCAATGAAGAACATTGAAGAATTATTTGATTCAGGAGCTTAGTTGATGAAGAACCTTCAAGAATTTACATTCCTAAGTGATAAATAAATGTTGAGGATGAATGGAGGAATTCTTAAGAAGAAGAAGAAAAATGGAGAAGAAGAAGAATGGCTTGGGAGAAGATGAAGAGTTGTGGCATTTGGCATTTGAAGTTGGTTACTTTGTTTTTAACAAAGTACTTGTTCTATTACTTGCAAAAAATTAGCCATCTCAAGCCAGCCTTTAGGGTTCAACCCCCAAGGAACATGTGGGCCTAAGGCGCCACGCCCAAGGGGGGATCCCATGGCCAGCCCGAGAGGCAGGGGGGCCGTGTGTAAGCCCCGGGCCACGCAGGGGATCAGTTCCTGCGCAGCATGGGCGCATGAGCGCGCTCGAGGATGCATAGCGGGCGCCAGTGGCGCGCCCGCAGGGAGCAGAGGTGGGCGCAGAGCGCGCCCGTAGGAAGAACTCGAAGCGGGGCGGCACCGAGAGGGGAGGAGATTCAATTGCTGAGCTGATGGGAGCGCTTGGGTGATAAGCCGCGGAAAAACCGCACTCCGTTTCGATGTGGGACGCGGAAAAATCTCCAGGAGCGAATCCTGGCCGCACGATTGATCGCACGCCAGATCTCGGCCGCACATATCATCGCGCCGCTCCCGTTCAGATCCAGGCCGTCCAAAGGTTTCTGATCGCCTGATCCAACGGCTCCCCGTTCGTCCTCTTCCTTGAGCCATGGCGAAGCCTCCCCGCGAGCCTCCGACGAACCAGGCGCCTCCCCGACGACCTATTTCGAGTTCCCGGCCATCTCCGATCGAGCCGAAGCATCCATGGAGTTCGTCTGAGCCATATGAACACAACCATGCAATAAAATATGCATGCATGCAATGAGATGATGAATTCGGTCGAGGCCGAGGCAAACAAAGTTGTCGAGGGCGTGCCACGTTGCTCGAACGCCTAAACAGAGGCCATGCACACGTTAAAATGAATGCACGTGAAGAAGGCCGAAACATAAGTGATCCCGCGTGAGACAAAAAGGTAAAAAACAAGATTTAGAGAATCTTGAATACCCGAAATCTTTGGGGATTCAAATGTTTATCCATGCGGATTGAACAGAGGCCCTCTGCCTATAAAAAGAGAGGCTCGTTCATCAGAGTTGCTTGCTGATCCTTTGTTGAAGATCCGGAGTCCCGTGAGTGCACCTTGTGCCTCGCGAAGCTGAAGCCCCGCGCAACACACTTGCGCGGCTGAAGATCTCGGTGCCACCCGAGGCCCGAAGGAGTCCCCTGTGCGCACCTCTTGCGCGGCAGGAAGACCTTGTGGCCGAAACACCTTGCGCGCCCGAGGCTTGTTCCCTCTATGCCCGCACCCTTGTGTGGCAGGAGGAAGACCCCGCGGGTGTTTCACTTGCGCGCCCCGCGGTAGGAAGAACTTGCGCACCCGACCAGCCTTAGATCCAAGTGACCCTTGCGCGCCTCTGTTTGAAGACACTCGGGTTGTGTGTGCAATTACAAGAAGGCAACAGTGGGTGTGCAACCAAAGAAGACCCGAGGCCTTAGTGCATTTGTGTGTGCATTCTTGAAGAGTGAAGACCACCACACTTTGTGTGTGTGTGCATTTGAAAAGAAGGCCGAGGATAGCTTGGGTGTGTGCAAAGAAGAATAAAAGAATAAATCTTGTGTGCAAAGGAAGTGAAAGGTCGTAGCCTTGTGTGGGTGAAGTGAAGACCACACCTCATTTGAGTGTGTGTGTGTGCAAATTGAAGAGGAACACCCTACGGCCATTTAAGGGTGTGCAACAAGAAGTGTGAAGGCCAAGCTCAAGTGTGTGCCAAAGTGAAGAAGTTTTGTGTGCAAAGAGACAAGAAGGCCGAACCTATGTGTGTGCACTAAGAAGTGTGTATACATTTAGAAGAAGAAAAGGGAGAACACTCACACAAAGTATAACACACATTTATGTGTGTAATCAAAAGGAACTAAAACCTGTGAAGGAGTGAGAAGGTGTGTGCTTAAAGAGAATATACCCTTTGTGGGTTTATTGCACCAAGAGGAAGAAAGGAGAGTGCATGCATGCATGCATGCACGTGCACACGTGAAGAAAGTTAAATCAGTGGTGTGCATTTGAGTTATCCAAGACCAGGAGGATATTGAGGATTTTGAGAAGCCATGCAATCATTGCATGAAGATGCAGAGATGCCATGCACTCAGTGCATGAAGTGAAGTTGAAGTGAGACTGGACCAGACTGAAGTTAAAGATATCAGTTGTCTGAGTATTCAGTAATTAAGAAGAGCCTGGTCAACTGAAGTGATCAGAAGTGCTGAGCAAGACCAACAGACCTTACCAGAGGCTGTTGAATATTCTTGAAGAGAGAGGCCGGGTCATCCTTAGAAGAAGGTGATAAAGCCCGAGCAATATTAGAAGACCTGTTCACCACAAGTGAGCAGAGGTACCGAGCAAGGCCAGCAGCCTTTATCCCAGGCTGCTGAAGATACTTGAAGAGCTGAACAAGAAGAAGAGCTACTCGTGTGACTCGATCAGCCAGGAGAAGACCCCTGTGAGACTCAGGGTGGAGGAAGTCTCCAGTGGGATTCTGGAGCAGGCCAGTGGGACTCTGGTAACACTGTGGGACGTAGTATAAAGACCCTCCTGTGGGACTCAGGAGAGATACGGTGGGAAGCTGTATCGACCATTGTAATTCTAACAAGTTATAATGGGAGAATCCATGCTGGGAGAGCATGGCAAGGATGTAGGCCTTTGGTGCCGAACCTTGTAAATCCTTGTGTCCTGTGCCTTTTCATTACTGCATTATCCGGGAAAGGTTGAGAGACATAAGAAGAGTGGATCGAGGCCTTAACAAGCCATAGAGGTTTAATTGATTAAGAATCAATTAGTAAAAAGTTTTAAAGGATCACTGATTCACCCCCTCCCCCTCTCAGTGATTCGCACTGATCTGGGCACTACATCATCAATATATTCCCTGTTTACACTTGGTGTTGCGTGTCATAAACACTATTGAATAAAAATAAGTACTTTAGAATTTTAGGGTGTTAAAGTTTCACCATATCAATTAAGTTGTGTCCTCATAATTTAAAAAAGATCTTTTTAAAGTATATTTTATGATATTTCTTACATTTTAATCCCACATCATGAGAAGGGATGATAATGAATCCTCTAGAAAAGATATAATGGCATGTGCAAAGGTCTCATATACTACCATGTAACTTGGTATCTATGTAGAATAACATTAGTGGAATGTAAATATATATACATGGAGTAAAAGAGAAAATATTTATATGGAGTGAACGAGGTCATCAATCACAAATAAGTGAATGATCAATATAATGTTAGGACCTTCAAGGCCATAAATAAATCATAATTTTGGAGAAAATAGGTTAAAAAACTATGGTATTAGGATAAAATTTTATTTTTTAGTCATTTTCCTAAAGTGAGGTAATTCATTGACTAGACAAGAATATATATAAATATTCTTAATTCATATGTTTCAATTTCATATGATAAATCCTAACTTTTGGTTGTTCTTTGAAAAAATTATAATTCATCCCTTTACTCACAAGAACTAATTACCTATAATGAATTTTTTATACATAAATAACTAAAAGAAACATTAAAAGGATTTCAAGTCCTATAAAAGAGTGAATAACCTAAATATTTATCTCTAATTATCTTCAAAAACCATAATGGTTAATATATTAATCTCTAATCCTCAAAATTGATACTGCAGGTCCACGGTTATCATTTATTTTGAAAATAATTAAAAATTTTCCCATACATTGCATAGGAGAGTGGTTTGTGTGAAACCCTGTTATCCTTCGATCAAGGGTTCAAATCCTACGACCTTTTGAAACGTGATAGGTTTTCCCCCAGTATAAAAGTTTTCTTCTTCTATAACAATATCAATATAATTTCAAAAATAATTCAAATGGACTTCCTTTAGATTTAATCATTAAATAAATAATAAATTATAATTTTAAATATATCCTCTATACATAACAATTTAATCCATTTATTTTCAACATAAATCCTTCAATGATCTAGGTTTTATACATTAAGAGTGGTCGTTGACTCGGGTAATGCCTAGGTTCTCCACATTTAAGGAAACAAACCACAAATGGATCCTTATGATGAGTTTCATTTCCTTTCATAATACTCTTCATTTTTTCTCAACAATACATTTCATTATGTCATTTACCACATATAAATCATTTATTTATTCCATTGAGACATTTTTCTTAGGTGTCTCCTTCCACACTTCTCACATTCCCAAAATTGAGCCTTCTATTCTCTACAGTCCACATCACTCAATCTCTTATCAACCTCTATATTTCACTTCTTTGGTGTTTTTAGGATTTGATAAAGGTATATATTATTAATCATTTTTAGGAATACTGATTTTTAATAAGCATGATATCCTTCCCTCCTCTCAAAACCTAATTTCTTTTTTCATCTTCACGACCTTATCCTATATGTTTGATTTTAACTGGATTCATTCGAGGTCCACCATTATACTAGAACTAGAAAAAATAGTATAGCAACAACTGTCATAGTGAGAAAAGTATATAATAATTTATAAGATATCTAAATCATGACCAATTATTTTTAAATATTAAATGAATTTGGTTAAATCTTGATCATTTATATTAATTATCAATTAAAATTATTCATAATGGTTTGTAAATTGAATTTGTATTATCTTAAGAATATCTCTATAGAGTGGCAAAGCAGGTGTACAATATGGATAGTGGTCTTGTACTAGGATACCCTGAGTCATGATCGGAACAATTTTTCAGAGCTATTACTCATTGGTGTATCTATTGTAGAACCATGTCCACTTATAGTATCAATTTTGGGATGAATTTTAAGGATGAATTACATTATCTCTACCTTAAAATAATTCTAGGATGTTTTTATATACATTTTCTGAAATTAAACCTTTGGGTTTTGTTCCCTAACCTATTATTTCCTAAATCTACTTCCCATGGTTGCTACTAAATGTTCTATGATACCACTATTTCAACCTGACCCAAGAATCCCAAAGCTAGTGTCTGCTATTAATTATATTAGCATTATTTTAAGGAATCAATCCCCGATGGACCGATGAGTTTAGTTCTCTTTGTAAACTATATACATTCCTGAGTCTTTTATTAAAAAACAAACTATTTTAAACACATTTTATTCTTCTCCTTTTCCATTCTAGTTTAATAACATTGTTCCATCTATTGTATCCTTTTAAATCTTTATTATTACATTTCTTGGATTCCTAGGGGAAACAAAATAAGGGTGATCTATATTGCTCGGTAAGGTTATGTAAATCATAGAAAAAGATATAATGATTAAATGAGAATAAATTAATATGGTAAGGTAATTAACTAATCACATATAAAATTTAATCGAAAAACATAAATGATATATAATATTTCTTGAAGATAAATTAAATCACATTCCATTGAAAAAATATATAAGGAAAAGTAAATATGGAAAGGAGAGAAACCAGAACACATTCCATTAATAAATAACTTGAGAATGAAATGTATTCATAGATAAATAGACACCAAATATCATAGACTATAATAACTAAGTATAAATGAGGGAAATTCTTAATTATTAGATTTTATGTATTATGAACATAAAAATATATACCATCATGTCATTTCACAAGAATGTTTAAATTAAGGGTAGAAACCTAATCAATTTTCACAACATATTTGTCCCAACAGAATCTGCTGATGCATCAAGGGTCTATATAAATTTATTTCCTCACCCATCATTGTTAGTCCAAAGCATTAATCATATTAGATAATCTAAATAAAAAAATTACTCATCAAATAATTGTATTAAATGAGAAATAAAAATTTCTTAATAATTACATAGTTAATCAAATAAATTTCAAAGTAAAACCTATATTTAAAATGTTATATGGTTTAGGAAATAGAAATATCTAGGATAAATTTAATGGATAATAATTGGAAATTCAGTGCTCAATGATCATATGAAATTTAATATTTCTAGGAGATTAACGGGGAAGTTAAGAAAGTGAATATAAATACTTTCCTTGTCAAAAAAATCAAAAACCATCTACATAAAAGATATGAATTGTATCCATAAAATATGTCCCATTTGGAGTCAAAATAATCTGTTGTTGTCGTTGATGAAATCAAAAAATAATATAAAATTTATTCTTGAAGAAAATATTCTTTTCATTGAAAACCCATTTGAAATTTTTTTTTTAAAAATCGAATTTAAAAACATTTTCTTTAAAAATAATCATTTTATACATGAGATTGATGCTTTATAGAAACAATGGTGGATAAATCAGTACATGTCATATGTGGTAAAAATAAACATTCAATTTTCAAGGTAAAAAGGGATTAAAAATGCCTTGTTCACAAAAACACAAGGAGATTCCATTGAAAACATTAATAAATTAAAAGAGGTAAAATTTCTATAAAAAATCATTCTGTAAAGGTTGAAATTTTTTTTTGAATCCTATTTATAAGACATGATTTGTAAGATAAAATAGGTTCCCCGACTGAATAGATAAATAAATTCAGGTTTTCATAAAACATTTTATAAAACATATGGGTACAAAAGGGTGGAAAAAATGGAATTAATACTTGAAAAATGAAATTAATGATCCTAAGATATTGAAATTATAGGGTCTATCTAAAATTTATCCAATAATATACTCTAATGGAAATTCAAGTACAAATAATCTTGAATAAAATGATATTAATAAATAATCTTTTGAATAGGATATAACGTCGATGTGAGAATCGATAAATGAGTAGATTGTTTGTATCAACTGTAAAACCACATAATTGAAGTGTAAATACAAAAATATATAGTAATAATTTATTATGAACATAATCTTAAAATATTAATGACAATGAGGAAGTAATATAACTCAATTAAAAAAAAATCAGTTATGCAATTCTATTGCACTATGTAATATTTAACCCAAACCCCCTTAAAAGAAATAATTCACGTTAAAACTAAAACTTCATGTAATTCATAATTTTTAATGATATTACATATCAAAATAGTCTTTATATACACAATATAAAATAAATTATGGGTATAAAAATGAAGTATTCCTCATGGAAAGAAAATGAGATGAGAATCCCTTAGCTTGTGTTTCCTTTTAGGTAGACATACTTTAACCTCTTATATAATAGTTTAAACATGTAAATAAATTATTTTAGATAAATATTAATACTTATGATATCATATATGGTCCAATTATAATATTTTATTACCCATTTGTTAATAACCTTTCTTTATTTTAACTATTTTGGTGTTAATTGTATAGTTTGTCAAGTATGTTTTAACTTGTTAATTATTATTCTTATGAAATATATCATGGTTTAAAAATTTACAAAATTTAAAACATGATGTTCAGAATATATATATATCCATTATATATTTATCTATAATAATATCTAATAATTATAAATAATAAATTAAAGGCACCGTTCATGGAGATGTTAGTCCGTATGTTTGCATAAACACAACCTTCATTTCATTGTCGTATTTTAATATAATTAAAATTAAATGATATGTATTTACATGTATATTATAATTAAATTTCACTATTTATGTAATATATTTCAAATATTTTTATCAATATTATCCTTAATACATTCCATGTATAGTGTGAATGAATCGCATCGCTTCGAGGGGGCGGTTGTCCACACTTCTTCAAACAAAATTATCATATTTAAAAAATGGAAAGTATTAATGGTATATGTTATAAAATGATTAAATAATCTTAAATAAATTATAAATATCATATATATATATATATATATATGTAAATAGAATTTCCATCAAAATTCCCTCTTTGAGAGTTGATAAATAATTAACAAACAATTGTCGTATTGTGACGCGATAGTTTGTCGTGAACATAAATAGTACCTTTGTTACCCATTAGATAAAAGTGTGTGTAAGTAAAGGTATAACCATTAATAAATAATAAATCACAGTATATTAATGGTACTAGTTTTATCATATAATAATGATTTAAAAATAATTGATTGGATCGAGGAGTAAATGAAAAATAGAGAGATCGTTGGAAAATATTAACTTAAAAATAGGGTAACACCTTTTGGTTTATACAAAAGGGATAACATGGAAGAAATTCTACAAAAATATAGGTTTCAACGTTTAGGTTAGGGATTTTCTTAAGATCTTTGGTAAGATATTGTCAAATCCTATGAGGTTTGAGAGGTGTGAGTAATTGGGAGAAGTGGTGGCATTTTATATTGGACGAGTGGAACTCTTGTATAATTTTGAATATGAAATTACTTCCATGTTTTTCATATTGAAAGTTGATCCAATTATTGTTAAATTTAAATAAAACATATCATATGGTGATATATTTCAATACAATATCTCTAGGACAAGTTTATAAGTCCTTTTTGGCATTAAGGTGATGGTTTAGTCTCTTATTAATCTTAATTTATCCTTAATTATTGTAATTAATTTTAATCAATTTCACTATATTTTTTGGTAAAAAAAATTTCCTTATTAAAAATTATAAATTATTATTATTATAAATATTTAATCAATTTTTCAAAATCAAAATCATCAAAGTGGCAGAAATTGGTTTGAATTTAATCTCATAGGTGGGACGACAATGCATGTTTTAAAGTAAAAACACGCCGAAGTTTGCTATGTTTCTATAATAAATTTCTATGTGAAATTATTTCCAATGAAATAAATTTTATTAATTGATAGAAATATAATCTAATTAAAATTTAAAAACAATTAAAATTTTAATTCAACCTTACAAAAAAATTGATGAAAAAATATTTTTGTACTAAAATTTAGTATTTTAAACTATTTTTCACAAAAATGATATGTTTTCATGAAATTTCTAAAATTACCCATAACTTAATTAATATATTTATATTTCAAATATAATGTTTATTTTGAAATATAAAATCAATTAATTTTTCAAAATTAAAATTTAAAATGGGTTTTCCATTTAAATATGGTATAACGACCATTATAAAAATATTGGTTTTTATGTGTGAAATTAGGATTCTTATTATGTTATTCCTGTCAAACATAATGGATAAATATAAAAAATATGTAATTGAATATATAACATATATATTTCATTAAAATAATTCACTAATGGTAATTAAATATGTTTATTATTATAGAACTCCTTTGGAATGATAAAAATAATAATATTTCTTTTTATATCCAATTGGTTATTATTTTCATTTCTCATTAATTTGTAACCAATGAATTAATTTTATATTGATATAAACCCTAAAGTTTCTAATTTTATATATTATAATTCATAACCACTAACATAAAAACTTGGTTATATCATATTATATGAAAAAAATAATATTTCAGTAATACATTGTTATTTGGAGAAATGTAGTCGTACGTGTAATGAATGATATCAAGGGATGTCACTCTTCTATGTAATGGAAGATATCATGGAAGGTCTCTCTTGTGTGCGATGAAATATAAATTAGGGTTTCATGTGTTACATGTTATATAATATGTTATAATTTTTTAATAATAACATTTATCAGGTTAATATTTTCATTTTTTACATTTGGTGTTGCATGTTATAAACATTATTGAATATATTGTTGTACATAAGAATTTTAGGGTGTTACATCGAATTTGATCAAATTTTCATGAAAAATTTTATATTTAATTATTTAAATATTAATTTATTCATGCGTGTTCATTCAATCATATCATGCAAACCCATACTCATATAGATATTCCATCCCTCTGGTTGGGTCTGAAATAGGGGGATTTTCCTAGGGGATGAATGAAGATTCATTGGGAATTGGGTTTAGGAATTGTCCCCTTTTCTTTATTTTTCTTTTAAATTTTTAATACTTTTTTCATGTTTAATTTTAATTTCTCATTTCCCATTTGTATTCGAGTTCACACAACACTAGGCTTCCTTAAGTGAATCCCAGAAAAGGATAGTAAGAGAAGAGGGAGAGGGAATGAGGAGTTTCCACTAAATAGATAATCTGGAGGTAGATCGAGGATCTATGGGTACATTCCAAATATGTAGTGCGAAAAATATGTGGTTTTAAAACTTATTTAAAGCCATGTTATGTTTTCACTATAAAACCTCATAGTTTGGGTTTTTTATATTTTAATTTTTTATTTTGGTCATCAAAGATACCTTAGGGGTTGATTCATGGTTTTTTGGAGTAATTATGCATTTTAGTCTAATTCAATGGTTTTTAGATTAAGAAAATCGATGTACATGACATGTGATTCATAGAACACACATTGTGTGTTCTTCCTACTTTGGGAAGATGGGTTTTTGGAACTACACTCCATATATAGTGGGAATACCTATTGTAGTGGTGACTCAGGGTGTGCCAGAGGTACATGGTTGTATTGGGTACACATGAAGACCACATGTGTGGTACATAACCATCGCTCATATTATTTGGTTGGCTTGATCCTATGTGATGTACATGTAAAGTTAAATGGTTTGGGAGAAATGTGGTGTACACCCCATGTAGTTGTTAGTGCACTCATCGAGTGTGGGATGAGGTACATGGGTAGGTACCCATCAGGGGGTAAATTCCATGTACATTGAATACACATCATGTAATTTGGAAAAGTGCATGTTAATTATCATTAAGATCATGGTCATAGAGGGCCTATAGGGTTATATTCTTTTTACTATAAGTACACACGATGTTACATTAGTCCCTTGGTCTTTTTTCCCTATATTTCACCCATGAGTTGGAAATGGATGTACAAGTAGACCATTATATGTGTTTTCCCATGTAGATCATAATGGTGGAATAATTTTTTAATTTTTAGTATTATGGATATTTTTTTACTATAATATTTTTAGAAGGATTATTTCATTAATTTTTGGTTTTAGAAACTTCCAATGTTTTTTGGGTTTGAGCTATGAGGCTCGGTTGAGAGATATGAGCTCTGTCATCGGCTTGGTTATAGTGTTCCATAGTGATCTTTTTTAGTTTATTTTAGTTGGATCCAAAATGTGGGATCATATAATATAACTGAGGAGGTAATTGTTTACCTACATATTGGGACAGAATTCTCAATTTTAAAGTAGTTGAGGTTTATCTCTTGGGATGATGAGATCAATGCTCTTGGAACATTTGGTTTGGGTTTTCATCATGGGTTGGTAGATATAGAAATGTTTTTTATACTGCTAAGATTAGATTTATGGACTTTTGAGGACTCCCTAGTGTTTGATTTAATAATCCAAGATTAGTTATTTCCTTTTTAGACTATTGTTAATTCATTAGTCATTGAATTGTTTGAGTGAACTTGTGGGTGAGTTGGTTTCCATTCGTGGGTTATTAGTTGGTATATTATGATGAGGTTTTAATTTATAGTATTTTCACCAAGTCTTGGGTTATATTGGGGATCCCTTGTGGAGTTTACTTCATTTTATGTAGTCATGTTTATAGTTGTTAACTCCCTTATAGGCATGATTTTCTATAGGATGCCCCTTTTTGGGTGGGTTGTTGATCTATAATCAGTTGGAGGCCACTAAGGGACATTAGGGTTGTTTCTAAAAATGGTTTATCCAATTATTTTTGGATGATTTAGAAAAACTCGTCATTGGTCATCCAAAATTTTCTATTTCTTTTGTAGATTGAGTAAATTTATGAGGGTGTAGCATGAAATATTGGGTATATCATGGGAGTCCCAAGTTTTACTTCCATTTATTCTATCACCCCAGAGACTATGGGATCCTTGAGTTTTTCTTGGCCCTAAGGTGAGTTATGGAGAGCCCATGGTGGATACAATGTAGGATTTTGGGATTAAGGGTTCAGTGAGTGGACCCCTTCTTTATTGGATGATAGTTGATCAGTGCTACTAGTTCAGCTATTTGGATAATGTGTCTTATCTTGGATTATACTATGTTTGTTAGGCCTTTTTATATGATGTTTGAGGAAATTTCTAATCAACACTTTCGATTGATGAGAATACCATTGGAATTTCATATATCGATCATTTTCCTAGTGTTTTAAAATGGTTATCTATTCTACTGGTTGGCTAGTATTAGATTGTTTTATGGGGATAATGGGTGATTTGTATGAGTGAAAACCACATATTGTTTACCATGACACCCAAACTATAGTGTACTTGGGCTCTTGAGGTGTCATGGAATCCATAGAGTGATTTTTGTGTATCGTGGATGATTTTTCACACTCGGGTCCTTTGATTTGGTTTAATCATAGTTATATATATAGTTTCCTACTTTATTTAATCCATATCTATTTCTTGATTCATTATACAAGATCCTTGGGACTAACAGGTTCTCTAGTTATGTCAAAAAAGATGTTATTTCCACCAGTTTAGATTGTGTTATTGGAGTAATAGAGCATGATAGATATACATTGTATTCTAAATTACTATAGTTCTATACTATGATCCACCATTCATGCTTGTTTCATTTTAGAAAACATGGATCTTTATTATGGATCTTGAAAATGCACCTGTTATTGTGTGGTTGGGTGAGACACATGTTCTAAATCATTTAACAAGGTCAAGAGTGGGGGTAACCTGGGGTGTCTGTATAGAACCCACGTTTGGAGTTTTTACATTTTTTAGAACTACATTTTTATCTAGTTTTTAATTATACTATCTATTATTAATATTAATCTAATATAGTAAAATCATGTGTGAATTCTCTTTTTTAACAAAAAATTAGTAGTCTACCATTGGGGGTGGCCTACTAGAGGACTGGTATATGGTTTGACTTAGTGTTGGTTGTAGATCCTATTGTATTTATTTTTTGTTATTTTTTATTTTTATGAGTGGTCGGCCCAGTGGGTGACTGATCATTTTATTTTTTTCATGATTTTATTTTATATGATTGTATTCCACATTCTATTTATTATATCATCCTTCCATTTAAATTATTTATTATATGTAACATGTTTTTCATTGAAATCCATGTGTTTCATTATTTTATGTTGTTATTTCACTCTAATCATAGGATGTATTATCCCCAATGTATCTTTTAGACCCTCACCATGGGTTAAAATCCTTTAGGGTTTGGGGAGATGCACTAGAGGCTATGTGGTGAGAAATATTTGGTGATATATCATGTTGAATAAAGAAGGTTTGTTACAAATTAGAATAACTCTAAGGTTCATCTTGTGATTTGTGGAGTTGGTAGATAGGTGGTCTAGTAATGTTTCATAAATTGTGATTGATATTGGATTATAATTTCATATAAATATTTGTTGATATAAAATCTACATTTCTTGGGAATTGGATTTTAATTACTTGATTTTGTTTTTATTTTTTGTGTGATGTTACTAGTTGTGTTTCACTTGAGATTGTAGATTGATGATTTTTTATGGATTTCTCTATTGTCCTATGGAAAATAGGGTAGTTTCCATGCATATTTCTAGGAACACATGATTAAAATGATAAATGATTGTCTACTTTGTTTTTTGGAAGATAGAGTGTCAGATTTTTAAAGTGTGGGTAACAACTCAAATGGTGTTTTCCAATAAATTTACTTAGTGAAATTCTATTCAACTAAACCACATGTATAAATATTTCATTCCAATTAATGGTAATGTGTATCATTTGGTTGTATGTTCATGAGTTCTATAGATGTTGTCCCTCATTTGAGTGTGGCATAGACCCCTTCATGGGATGGAAATGGGATCTGAGTGACTGGTTAGTGGATCAATGAGGGAAAAGGTTGCTTGTTATATTTTCATATCTAGATCAAGATTATCTAAGGTTGTGGTTCCCCTTAATTTAGTGGTTTTTTTCCATAAAGGGGTGTGATGTTCTTTCCATGTGTTTTCTACAGGGTCTTATAGTGGGTCCCACATTCCTGTTATCACTGATTAATTTAGTGGGTGGTTTTTTCTTCCTTGGTGGGGTCATTTAAGTTTTCAAACACCAATATGTGGTTTTCCATAAGGAGTCTTGGTGTTTGAGAAGTGGAGGGTCGAGAGTTATCCTCTTCTCATGGATGTATTGATTGGAAACATATGGATGGTTTGATAACCATACTCATTTTTAGTTATGCCTTGGGAATTGTAGTTGAATCATGGATAGATGCTATTTGATTTAGACTAACTCCCGTGTAGAGGTTATTCATTTTCTTGATCATGGAAAGAGTGAGATGCCTCTATGTTAAAGATCATTATCTATGTTTCTCTAGTTTGTGGGAACTAACCTACATGAAGAGTATGGTTTGTTTTTTATGCACTTTATCCTATCTTTATTACAACATTGCCTCCTTGAGTGAGTGTCATATTGGTGCTCTAGTTTGTTCGAAATAAACAACATTTTGATTATGGTCAGGGGTTTTAGGCACTTTATCCTATCTTCATTATGACTTTCCCTCTTCATGTGAGGTTTATATTATTCTTTTGAGTGCAGTTTGATGAAATACTTATTGTGTGGAGTGCACCATAGAAATTTGGAGGATGTGATCCTCATTTATGTTGTTGTTTTATCATTAGGGTAATGTTTTTTATATTTTTCGCATGTGTGAGTGGTTTTTACATGTCTATCCATTGTTTTTAAGTGATGGACATAGAGTGCCATGTATTGTGTTACATCTTGGAAGTGTGGTGATAATGAGGATACTCATATGGTGGGTAGAATTTGGTTTGTCACAGTTAAATGTATTTTTTTTTGAATAGTGTTCTAGATGTTTTAATATTGGTCATTAAATTATCGAGATAACATTGGATTCACTAGTTATTAGGGGGTGATCACTATTATTTGCTATTCAATGAGGATTATGGGGGTGAGAATCATTTTTGTTGTGGTGTTTGTGATGCCTCGCACCGTCACAGGTTGTGAAAAACTAGGGAAATGTGATTTGTTTTGTACATGGTAGTTTCTAATAGAAAAATAGAAAATTCTCCTATAAAACGGTCATGGTAAATATTTCTGACCTGAATCTTGGTCCCAAAATAGGGTGTTTACACTATGACATTTGTACAATGGTCGTATGACCCATTTAGATTTTTAGGGAATATTTGAATTGTAATTATTTAAATATTAATTCAATCAGAGATTTTTATTTAGTAAAATATTTAAAACATATCATTGTATTGGAATTTTTACTGTGGTTGAGTTTTGAATGGGGGGTTTTCATTGATTAGGCATGGACTTGTATCAAACACTTGGGCCCAGCCCTGGCCCCTTCCCATTTTTTCCTTTTTCTTTTTTCTTCACTTTTAATTTTTTATTTCTTTCTTCCCATTCCCTCTTTTGATTACCATAAATTCCACTATGGGATTTCTATAATGTGGAGAAGAGAGAGATAGGGATCGAGAAGAAAAAGGGAAATAGGTAATACCACCAGGGATCTCATATAGAGGTAGAACTTGGCTCGGTGGATTTGTGGAAAAAATATGGGGTGATGCATCGATGGTTTTCATCCAGAGGTAGGACTTTTTAATATTTTTTCTCAATAAAACACCAATTTTTGTGAATTTTAAAGTTTTAATGTTTTTTTGTATTTTGAGAAATAATTGGGGTCAATACCAAGATTATGTAGATAAATAGGGTTTTCAGGGACAATTCAGGTGTTATCTATTCATTAAAACTCATGCGTGTTCCTTGTAGATCAGTGAAAACATACTGTGTTCTCATTCTATTGAAAGAATATGAGTTTTTGAAACAATATTCTTTATATCATGGGTATATTCCATTCAACGATGACTTGGGGTCTTCCATGGGCACATGCCCATTTAGGGGACATGACTAGACCTCCATCTCATGTACTATTCTTGGCCAGACCCCATGTGGGAGTATAAGGATTGGTACCTTGTGTGGGGAACACAAAGTTTACATTGGTGTTACATGTCATGTAGTCTTTGGTGTACACCCTGAGTGGGGGATGAGGTACACTATAATATACAAATTTGGGGATCACACTATATAGAGGGCATACACACTATGTATTTTTGAAAAGTAAATTCCATGCGACTCAAGGAAAATGGCTATGGAGTAAAATTGGGGGTTCATGTTGTGTACCCCAAGTACATGTCATGTTCCTTCCATGGACTATTTTTCCAATTTTTTCACCTTGGGGTAAAAATTGGACTTGAAATTAATCCATTATGAACATTTTTTCACACAGATAATGATGATGGAATACATTTGGAATTTATATTCCTTATATATGGTTTCCATACTATGATAGTTCTATAGGATGATTTATTTGAGGTTTGGTTTCATATTACACTAGTGGGTTTGGGTTGTCATTTCTTAGTAATAGGTGAGGATTGTGAGCTCAGGGGTTATCCTTGCTCGAGTGTTCTTGGTTATCTATTTGTGGTTCATTTGTATGGTTCTCTGATGGTGAGATCGTATTGTATCTCTAAGTAGAACATGTATTTTTCAATCATTTTGAGGCATGTCTATTATGGTTATAGTAGTTGATTTTTAGGTATATGGTTTGAGGATATCATAGTTGTTGGAGACTTTGGGATTGGTGGATTCCATTGGATTTTAATTACATTCAAGTGTCATTGTTCTGTTGATATGAGTATCAGGGACTCTTAAGGAATCCTTAGTGGGATAGTTACTCATCACATGATTCATGTTTTTCACTGTCTATTTTTGATAGTGTATGAGTGTTTTAGAGTTTTGTGGGTTCACATGAGGGTATTTTAGTACCTATGGATGGGTTATTATATGGGAAGGCAGGATGAGGATTTCTTATGTGGAACTTTCCTTGTGGTTTTTTAAGTATCCCTTTTGTATGGACTTACATTTGAGGAGGTAACAAGGCCCATTATGAATTGTCTTTTAGGCATGATTTACATGTAAATGAACCCTTTGTAGGTGTGTTGTTGATCAAGGATTTGTTAGAGGAAAATAATTTCTATTTGAGCTATTTCAACATATATCATTTCCTATTATTTTGTATGATCTAGGGGAACACCTTGTCGGGTGTCCTACTTTTTTATATCCTATCACTATTTTATTTTTTTCACCTATAATGGACCATGAACATAGGTTAATCAGGGGAGTCCTTAGTTAGACACCACATTTGTTTGTGGGCCTAGCGACCATGGGAGCCCTAATTTTTGGTTTGACCCTAAGGTGGGTCATTGTGAGCCTGTGGTGGATGTTTTTTGTTGGATTTTAGAGACTATGGTTCTATTATGGGACTCATGATTTATCGGTCAATAGTTGATTTTAATTATTACTTTAGCTATTTGGATGGTGTGCCCATGGTTAGATCATCCCACATTTTGGTTTCCTTTGTAAATGAAATTTAAGGTAGTTTCATCCTTGAACTTTGGTTTTATGAAGACCCTAGGGAATTTATAGATCTGGTGTTGGCCCTGAGTATTGATCTGGTTCTCTCTTATACTAGTGGGATGTTGTTAGATGAGATTATGGAGTAAATATGCATTTTTAATTGGTGAAACCTTCATATAGTTTGGTCATACTCCCTAACTAGAGTGGATTCATGATCATAAGGTATTGATAAACTCAAAAAGTGGGTTTTATGTAAATTGGACATGGCGCACTTCTGAGTCCAAGGATGATAATTGATCAAATTTTTATGTATGGATTCCACCTTTTTAGGAACATATATCGTGCAAGATTCATTATTATGGAATTTTTTATTTAAGATTTTTATAGTTATTCCAAACAATATGTTTCTTCCATGAGTTCAGATCATGTTGTTGGAGTCCTAAAGACTAGTTAATTCACTTTATCATGTGGATGATTATGGTTATTCCATAGGGATTTTAATTCATTCCTATTGTGTTTTCTATGTCTTAATACTACTATATAATTGTTATAGACACACCAATTATTAGTTTTTTGGTTGAGTTCTGGGCTATAAATCCTCTAACTGGGCCATTATAGGGGTAGATAATCCTCGTAGTCTAGATAGAACACAATGTTGGTTGTTTTCCTTTTTTATTTTCCTCTTTTTTACATATAAAGTTGCTTGTTTATACTAGGTTATAGTATTATTTGGATATTTTGGGTATATATCATGCACATATACTTATCCTAACATCAGATTATAGACCCACTATTTGGGGTGGCCAACAAAGATTTATTTCTCACTCACTATATGTGAACCTTAGTGTACGTACAGATCTGATGTCTTATTTATAGTTGAAGAATAGGTTTTTTGATGGATGGGGTCAAATACAAGGTTTTCATGATCGAGAAAAGTTGCTTAGTTTGAGTCTCAAGATCACTATAGTGCGGCTCGAGCCTCATAGTGAATAGATATATAGTTTGGTCAGTGTTGGTAGTATATCATATTGTAACACTTTTCAGTCTGTTTAATTTTTATGTTTGTTTGACCTAGTGGGTGGAAAGTAATTTTTTGTTTTTCCTGATTTTATTTTGTATGAATTGAAGCTACATTCCATTTATTATAGCATGCCTCTATTTCTATTTTTTATTATGTGTACTCTGATGTACCCATGTGCATGAGTTTAGTTATTTTGTGTTTTTTGTTACACTTTGATGAGAGGGTATAGACTCCCAATTGAATCTGTTAAACCATTGTCACTATTTAGAGACCTATGTTGTTTTAAGAGTCATTATTGGGGCCTTATGGAGTGTCAGATCGAGTAATTTTTAGGTTCACCTAAGGTGGTTTGTTACATTAGGTCATATAAAATTTTAGCAACTTTCTTTAAATACACATGCTACATAATATTTTATTTCTATTACCAATGAAAATAGATTCTGATAGATGGGAATTTTTATATCTATGTTATTTTATATAATTTTAATAACATTGTAGAAAATAGTTCCCAAATATTCCCCATTTAAAGTGGGAAACATATGATATTCCAATATTTTTACCTTTTTAAAAATTTATTCTTATTTATTTTCTATAATTTGTTAAAAAATACAATATGATTTCTATTTTAATCTATTTTATTAATACTTACCAATAATATATACTTTAACTTCCTATAGTAAATTTAATCCAAACATCATTTTTACATACAAACACAACATTTAACAATCCATTTTCAATTTTAATAGTTTAAAATTCATCACAGATATTATCCCTTCTAGATGAAACTTAATTGTTAAAACTATTATTTTATTTCACCAAATTTTAAATATTGACTTTCATTATCTTTTTCCTATTATAATGTTTAGAAATTATACTATTAAACATATTATATTCTATAAATTAATTATTTTTCATTAACATCCTTCTTATAATCCTTATTCGATTCCATATACATTTTGGAATGTTTTATGATTTCTGCATGGAATTTATTATTGATTTAATTTAACTCGTAAATTTAATATTTATCTCAATCACAATCATAATAAAAACTATAATCTAAATCATGATTAATTCTACATTTACTAATTATAATAGCTAGTTTTAAAAATTTATAAATATTTATCAATTTTCCATAGAACATGTATCCATTAAGAATATATTAGTTTGTTTTATAGGATATTCATTTAAATTATCAGAAGGCTATAAATGGGGAGTTAAATATTTTACATTAAATTAATTCACTATAAGTTTGAGGTTCCCCGTATCCATCTCACTGTAAAATTTTTCACTCAAGTTTGATTCCTGCATACAACTCCAAACACTATTGTTGGAATGTTTTAGTTCCTTCTTATATTTTTTATCTTTCCCATATTTCATAAAAAAAATCAATATAATATGATGTTTCTATTATTTCTTGATTAAGAGCATGTTAGTTTTGAATTTGTATTACCATTTAATTTAAACTTTCCTTATAATTTTTTATCCTTCTTTCTTTTTATCCTTTTGTCTTCTTCACCACAACTCTTATACCATTAGAATGTTTATTAAAATATTAACTTTTCTGAAAACTATATAAAACTTCACACTAACTTGATGAGTTTTAATGAACATGATTAAGAGGATTAAAATTTACTCCATTATTTTTTTCATAATCATTATTTTCATTATTAATTATCTCTAGTCTATATTAATATATGGATCTAATGTGTTCATATATATTATATCAGGAAAAATATATTCTTTCTTCAATCCAAAAATTAGTAGATTGACATAATTTAGGTAATTCTCTAAGTATTCTTTCAATTAGGAAATCATTCATTAGGGCTTCTTCAACATCTACTAGGTTGTTCACAAACTTGTTTAATTTATTTTATATCTCATTGATTATTTCACAACCATTCATTCTAAAATCATATAATTATACAATTTTGATGCCTAGTTTTGTTTACTATAACTTATCATTTCCTTGATGATTTAATTTTAATTTCCTCTATATTTTTGAAACCATTTTATAAGATTATATATGGATATAAACACTTTTACTCAATAAATAATAGATAAATTCATAACATTAAAATTTAAAACATATTTTATAGTACATTTATCTTTTAGAGTATCTAATTATAATTTTGATAATTTAACATTTCTTGTGATTATAGTCCAATATTCTATAAAAAATAGTTTCTAGGAATGCCTCAATTCCATTCTTCTAATATCCATAATCACTACCATTGAAGTGAGGTGATCTAGAGTGATGGAAAATCACATTTTTATAAATTTATACAACAAAAATGATATTCTTTTACTATTTTGAGAACTAAAATACAAGAATCCTCATAAATAGATAACAGTCTAAATATAAATAGGAAAATAACATATAAAAATTCCATAGGGATTGGATATGATACAAATAGTCAGTCATGGATATGATGGAAATATATAATTGGGATTGAATTTTCTATCTATAAAAATTATCATATTAATAAATTTAAATAACATAATTTGGGGGATTGGTATATTTTATTATTTAAGAACATGAAATGGAAAAATGTTGTGTCAGAATTGTTCGAATAATGTAAATAGATACCAAAAAAATTATTTTAATTTAGATATTAATAATTCTACTTCTACTCTAATCCAACTCTTTAAATATTCAAGAGAAGTGGTACACACTCGAAAATGATATCTGTTACATGTTAAAACCGAATCTAATCCTTTTAAATGAAAACTCCCAACCTGTGATTTTTTATAAGAACATGAAGAAACCCATCATATTACAAATAAAGTCCAGATCTATTCATTTTATCAGGTTAAATATAGAGCAATATATTCCAAATTTTGGATTAAGTTAGGATAACCATGACATTAAATTTTTGTTAGAAAGTAACCATTTTTAAATTATGCAATGAATCGATGAAAATTTTTCAAAAACAAAATGAAAAATAATGTAAGATATAATAATTTAAACTAAAGAATGATAATGTAGATTTCTCATAGAATACAATTAGCTTTGAACCTTTAAGGATTGAATATGAATGATTAAAATTTTAGGAAAATTGACATTAAATCATTTCATTAGCACTATAAATGAACAATAATGTTCTATCATCCTTTAAACAGATTGGATGAAAATGAATGTATCTTACGATAGTATCTTATGTATTCTTATATATTCGTATACATCATATTACATAATTAATTATATATTTATAATAAATTCTATAATGTATAGTCCTTTAACTTAAAACTCCATGAGACTAAATGAATTCTAATCTTCATGTTGGACTTTTCAAAAACTCATTATATCTCACATAAAATGGTTTAAAAATAATAGAATATAAATATACATGTTACATTTGTATGAAAATATTGTGCAAATTCTATGAACAACAAAATTTATTCCTTTATCAAACATTTGAAAAAAATGAATATGGCTATTATCATTCATCATTATTTTATAAAGTGATAAATAATTTCAATATCTCATATATAATTATAGTAATTTGAGTTGTCAAAATATCTGAGAAACAAGGATCATGAACTAGTTAAACAATCTTCAACTTTTAATAGTAGATGTGTACCATGACACATAGGTTGATACATTAGTTTCCACTTTTTAAACATCAGAATATCATTTAAATGATATATGAGAAATAAAAATGAAAATCATGATACCACAAATAATAATAATAATAATTGAATCCTCATAAGATTGAATTTATATTCTATGATAATGTTGATTTACATAATAGTATTTTTGAACTCATGTAAGGATAAAAAGAATCTAGGTAAACCCATGTCTACGTGAAAAAAATAGAAATTCTGTTAAATTGAAACAACCCTAAATAAGGGTTATCATGTATGTTTAAGGTTTAACTAAAAATTTCATAAGGTTCAGATACATGGACTATGTGAATTCATTTATAAATTCCACATAAAGGTGATTTTTATATGCTTCATAGTGGTAATGATGCCATTGGAGCTAAATAAAGTTAATTCCCATACTTAAATGGAAATCTTCCCATAACCTCAAGCTCCCATACACCTTCATGTGGAACAACACTAGGTATGGCCTTGGTGAAACAGTGGGCCTAATAAATCCCTTCCTCTACAAGTCCCCCAAGTGCACCATCAGCTTATGAAGGTCTATGAGAACAATTTGATATATTAGCATACATACTAGGGTCATCCCAAGATATAGATCCATAAAAAAAGTTGGTTTATTAGTGGGGAAGTAAGCCTGGAACATCCATAAGAAATACATCCTCACTAGTATAAAAAAAATTATTTACATTATTTTTTTTGTTTTTTTACATCATTTTTTAGGTGACGTTTTTGTGAGCAATATTAAAAATAAGAAATTTACACCGGTTATTTAATATATGATGTTATAAATTGGGTTTTATGGTTTTTAAAATCAGTAATTAAGAAATTGACGTGAATACCTTCTGAAAATGAAGTTAAAAGCCATTTCTCATGTCAGTTTTTTAAAAACTGTTGTTAAAAGTCATTTTTTATATCATTTTTTTAAAAATGACGTTAAACTTTATTTTTATTCCGATGAACGGCATGGGTGACCGGTTCATGGTTAACACAGGTTGGTTCATGACAATATATGATTTTAATATAACATTTTTTCAAATGTTAAAACTATGTAAAAATAATTAACATCTTTTAGGTAATTTTCAATGTGTTGATTTCACAGGTCTTAGAGCTCAAACTGGGTTATAGATCAAAAGATACAACAATCAAAATATTGATATATTTTTTTCTAGGAAATATCAAATAATCCGACCATAGATTCCTCTTAGAAGTAATTTTAGAATCCAAAGGAGGATTTGAAGTATTACCGTGATATAAAATATTATACATCCTTATAATAAAATATTAATCATTAAATGGTATATCAGATAAGAAAACTACTCATAAAAAACATAAATCAAGGAAACTAATTACAAATACCTTGATGAGATCATTGAATGTAGAAATAGTGTATTTTATTGGAAGATCAAATAAGACGAGTTGGTGGAATGATAATGGTTGAAATAAATGGTCATTAAATGGTATATCAATAAAGAAAAAAATATAATTAAAACCATAAATCATGGATAAATAATTACATATACAATGATGATATCATGAAAATAAGAAATAATTGACTCATGTTAAAGATTAAATGAGTCAAGTTGGGTGTATGAGGATGGTTGAATTAAATTTTCATTAAATTACGGTATGTGTATAATGAAAACATATAACTGAGAGGATAAAAGAAAACATGGTTCTAAAATTTTAGGTGGCAATTAAAAATTTCGATGACACGCTGTTAAAAAATTAAAATTTCATGTTGGATGGGTATTAAAATTATATTTCACATCAATTTCATGACAACAGTCTTGAAATGATATTAAAATATTTAGTGATTTATCATGTTGGTTCTTATATAAATGACATGAAAAATAAATTTTCATCACTTTATCACATCGGTTATTTAATGACCAATGTTAAAAGGTATTTTTCATGTCATTTATTTAATAACTAATGTAATGAATGCATAAAACCATGAAGTTCATTTCCTAATATTTGATTTGATAGCTTATAGAGCTCAAAAAGATTTACATATTAAAAGATATTGCCTTCAAAAATTGGCCTTTCCTAAGACCTTATTTAGAGATGATCAACATACAATAACCATAACTTTTTATTTGTAACATTGTTTGAGCTTCGTGACCTATAAAATTGAATATTGGGAAATGAACTACATGTTTTTCTACATTTTCTCATCGGTTATCAAAGAACCGATGTGAAATTTACCTTTTATGGTTGGTTATTAAATAACCGACATGAAAAATTTATAGAAATTGATTTTTCAGGTCATTTATTTAGAACTGATGTGAAAAAATTAAGAAAATAATTTTTTCACATCAGTAATTATATAACTGATGTGAAAATATGGGCAAATATATTTTTTATATAATTTCTTATATAACCTAAATAAAAATTTAGCAAAAAATTATTTTTACATTGGTTATATAATAACCGATGTAAAATATATGTTTTCATAGCTTTTCAAGTCGGTTCTAGAAAAACCAATGTGAAAAAAGACGACGTTAAAAATAGTTTTTATACTAGTGCCTCAAACAACATAACCACTTTAAGAAACTATAATATCATAGATTCCACTACATTAATGGTCTTTATATCAAACTAATGATTAATTGAATTCAACCTCCAAAGCAAGAGACCATCAAAATTTTCATGGGTTTCTTTTTCACCCAAAAATGATATCATCTTCCCATCACTGAACAAACACTACATCATCCTCCTTAAATTTTTTATCTAAGGATTAACTATATAAAAATAGTCCATACCTAATATGATGTCATAAGGCCTCATCACTATTAGAAAAATATCCCAAAATAATCCCTCTCCACAAAGAGTCAGGCCACACCATCAGAAGAAACATGTTATCCCAGAGTCACTTCAAGTAGGAGTCTCCAAGTGAAATGGTCGAGCCAAGGGCTCAATCTAAATCTCAAAGACTATAACAAGAGTAGTGGTAAGAATGTAGTGGCTCTCACCTGTATCAATAAATACATCAACTAATGTAGAGAAGACACAGATTATAACTCTTATCATCCCAAGAGAATATTGATCATAATCATTCACTACTTTCAATTAACCTCATATCTAACCACTATCCACATGAGCCTGGTAGGGAACATCGGGGCATGGTATAGTTGTAACAAGTCAAAATTTCTATCACTTATTGATGTTATCGCATCCCATCTTCTATGTCCACTACCTTGTGGTCCATTAGTATCAAATAATATTCTCAACCTTGGAAGCATATACACTGTCTCTATATCTGTCATATGTTAGGTTTTTAAATCTCGTGCAATATGTCCCTAACCATCACAAGAGAAGTACCACATCTATCTTGGATGAATATATCCATACATTGATCCATGAACTACAAAACCAATTCCTCTTGAAACCTCTCATATATATCAGTCACTGTGTATATTTTTAGATCGCTAACACCAATGTCTTTGATCTCATGTTCCCACTGACAGCACCAGTGGTCTATGTCTTCCAATCCAAGAATTACTTGACCAATAAACTACACTCTTGAATGACATCATATGTAGAAATTCATAGTGGTATCACAGTAGCTCAGGTGTGTCTGCATACTCCTCACTCAAATGTCTAAACCTAATTGAACTACTTCCCACCATATCCATAATGTATTGAGAGAGGTTAGTGAACCCTAATGTATACTCAACCATAGTAGTACTACCCTACTGAAGCTATAGAATCTCTTGCATGATCACATTCCTCAACATAGCTGGACAATACTCCTATATAAAAAGGTGATAGAACCCTGACCATGCAACATTCTCCTCATCATAAGACTAGGATAAAAATACCCACCATTGTTCTATTTATCCATGAATTAGGCTCACTACCAGGACCACCATATGTTATGTAGGTTTCCTAAAAAATGAAATAATCACATCAATGAATTGTGCTATTCCTAAACCACCATGGGTTTAGGCTCACCTCAAACCCTAAGCGGTCACTATTGATGAATCTCAGGAATCACACTCAACATTCTCATATGTTATTCTAGTATTTATGGTAGCATTCACTACATAAAAAGTGTTTATAAGACTAGTGTAACATATGTAGGTATACTTTTTTATCATGAATGTTTATCGAAGCATTCTCACTAAGGAGATCATCCTTCTGATATTTCCACCAATGAATCCTAGATAGAGAATGTTATGGAGGAATCCATAAATATAGAATATATACCATATTCCATGAGTATTTGTAAAGGGATAACTCAAGAATAACTTGGAAATCATAAACCATTTATATATGATTCACGAAACCATAATTTCCTTTCAAATTGTTTCTCTATGTATTTAGTCAACAATCAAGTTTTTAATGTCTCTATGAATAGACATGTTTGCCACCACACCAACACTAGAGTCATGTGAATGAGTTTTGTATGCAAAACACTTAATGATTTTTCAGTATAATCTAATTCAATCTCATAGACGATATTATTAAGGTAGGAACAATTTCTATGATACAACACTCTCACAAATCAGAAAAATGAGGCCTAAGCTGCAATTACCAAAATACCACCACTAATTGTCTAGAGGCAGGTGACTAGTGGCAAGTAGGCATATCATACAAATGGGAGAACATAAAATATTTTACCTTTACAAACACACGCATCTCCATTGCCATATAATTCTAAAATGTAAAAAAAAATATTACCATGCATGATTATATATAAAACCCACCATTTATGTATGACAAAAAGTACTAGTAAGCAAGATCCAAATACAATCCTGACCAAGGAAATTGAAAACAAGTCCAACCAGTGATGTAGGAGAGGACCACTATAAATGAAACCTTGAGGACATAACATAGAATGTCTAGATAACTTAGATCTACCTAATATTGGCCCTTATAGGTCACCATTAAAAGTTCATTCATCCTTATAATACATGAAATATATAAGAAACTCTTATTTATGGTGATTATAAAAATAAAAAGTAGGAAACCCCAAAATCACTAAGAATATAATATAAGCATTAATAGTCATCTCATCAAAAGTATATTCCAATAAAATATATAACAAGACCATCCAAATATACTCATAGTAGACACATAGTATCAGGTAAGATAAATTTTTTTCTAGAATTTTTTTCCTACTAGATGGTTCCATGTAACTCATATCTGGGTCAACACACTCCACATGTCAATTATCACTAATGGAATCCATCTGATATATCATGCATGTGGGGTATTTTTATAATAAGTACATGATAGAAGTATGAAGAGATTGATACATAGATAGGGATCACACCCAAATACATGTAGTATAATAATAATTCAATATGTATTAACCCTTTAAGAAGGACGTCGATGCACATGTACAATTGGTCACGACAATACAAAAAACCCCACCCTTCGAAATAATGATGATAGATGATATCACTACGAGCCTCCATGTGGGATTATAACAACTCTATCTAATACTAAATTTCATCATTGGGGATAACCATATTATAAACAAGATACTATTATATAACTACGCTATATGAAATGATCAAGGGAACATACCCTAAAAACACATGTCTATGCTGAAGTGGAAAATGGATCAAAACCTTCATCGATATAACATGATGCATGTATTATAAGTACACTTTGTGTACCTTTGGAATCAGGATCTACCTAGGTATTAATTTTCATGTCTATGTCTATGTCTTATTACATGGACTGTGGCCTCACACACATTTTGTGTGTGTCCACATGATATCATGTGTATGTACCCCTGTAAACATTGATCTACCTTCAATGGTTTACATGGAATGTGGCATAGACCATACGACATGAAATTCCACTCAGCCTCCTAAGAATGTACATCCTGTACACATTGATCTCATTAGATAGGGACCACGTGACATGTGGTAGGGACCACATCACATGTGATCCTTATCACTATAATGAAATCTCATCCACTACTGTGACAACCCCAAACATCATGTATTCTCAGATTACACAAAATGTGAAAAGGGGATTTCAGTAACTGAATTATCCTAACATAGTTATATCCAATGAATATTCCCTATCATGATTATCACTTCCAACCACATCAGATATGATGGATATAAGTCATCCAAACATGATCTCTACCGATGATATGATTTTTGGCTATTTGAATCAATCAGGAAATCTTTTCTATTTATTCTTACATCATTGTATGTTGGAACCACAACCGGGGATCCCAAAATTTGATCATGATCGGTTTTCATCTCTATTATTTGTCAATATCATAATCAAACCGAACCATGATATAACATATCCATCTATTATTCCATGATATGGGTTCACAATGATTGATCAAAGTTTATTTATTGAAAAACTTGTAAAAATGAACATCGATGATGAGTGAATTAATTTTTTTGAAAAGATGCACAACAAATGAAGAACATACCTCATCCAATTTTAATTTTGGCCATGATTCATTTCAATTAGATTAAAATATGAATAGATTTAATATAATCAATAGTTTAAATCCGCAATATCAAATAAATCTTACCCGTACCAGTAATACACTTGATATGAAAGTCAATTCGTCATTTTTTTGGTTTGCATTTATCATAGGAATAATAAATGTGTTGAAATCCACACAATTTTCATAACTCTATGTGGCTCAATTATTGATGAATAATGACTCTGTGTCATTATTGTTGGTGATATCCTCAAATTTTGATGCTTTAAAATTCCCCGATCACAGTCTAATATGATATTATCCTCCAAAAGTTCTCTCCTTCAATGGTACTCTAATACTTTATCATTAAGAATAAACTTGAAATATATTCTTATAATAGTGTATTTATATAGGATTTCAGATCACTTCTATAAGACAAATAAAATTAATAATTTGAATAATTTATTTTATTAATCTTTTCATGACTACACTTTAAAAAAATGACTGACGTCGACAATTATTATATCACTAATCAGGTAAAAAACATGATATAAACACAAATGCACTCTAACATTTCTAATTCAATACTTTTTTTAAGAGTTATACTGCTTTTTTAGGGAGATTTTTCACACGTGATGTTTTATATATTTAGTATTTAAAAAACATTAGAGCTCATTAGTTCTCAAAATTTCACATTGTCTTAGTGATAAACTCTGAAAATAATCCATATAAAAATCTAAAGATATACATAGTAAAATCATAGTATTATTAACTTTCATGTAGTGTTAGTGTGATGTTTACTCCCCATGACCATTTAAATGATCCACCTCCACCTGATACAAGTTAGTGATTGGGAGTTTTTTATAATTGTTATATATATAGGTATCATAAAAAAATGTTTGATATGCTGTAATATCAATATTCTTATTTTTACTAAATTCAATTTTTTTTTAAAAACAATTATTTATGACAATTTTTTTATAAAAATATTATAAATTTTAACAGATCACTATATCCATCGTAAATAGTTTTTCAAAAAAAATTAAAAAATATTTAAATCAGATAATGTGAAATCCAAAAACAGCCTTATATTTATTTATCCAACAAAATTTTTTTATTTAAAATAACTTTACTCTATTCACTGTGATGTTCCATCACAAAAAAATATAATTATGACGTCATTTTCTATGATAATACTTTAGCAACAGACTCTCATTACTAATGCCCCGTCACAAAAATAGAATACTCTAGTAGTGTAGTTAATTTTTCATGAAAAAATAAATAAAAAAACATATTCCAAATGGTATATTGAAATGTTTAAAATGAATGAATAATTTTCTATGAAAAAACCCATTTACATTACAAAATCAAAAATTTCCGTTAAAAACATAATCTCATTTTCATACAATTTGGAATTAAAATAATTCATTTATAAACCATTTCAAGAATATATTATAGGATCTTTTAGAAGTTATACTTATATTAAACCTTAAAAAAACCCTTAAAATGGAATCACCTAACTTGATAATTTCTATATCTCTCATGAGTGTCTTATAACTAGTAAACTATGTTATTTTACCCAAATAATTAGAGATTTGTACAGAGATCACCCATTATTGAAGTTATTTTGGACTCACCCATCATTATTATAAAATGTTAAAGGAATTTAAATATAAATATAAATTTATACATAAAACCCATTTTAATTTTAATCTTGGCCTATAAGCAATAAAACTATAACTTATCTGATAAATAATAATTTTTTTTTCATAGAAAAAAATTTCAAACTAAATAAAAAATATATTTTGAAAGAATGATTTTATACTAAATTAATAAGAATAACATCAAAATTATTCATGATAACTAATAATGGATATTATAGTGGAGAAAAGTGGTCAAGATGTATATATCAAGAAATATTATTTCACATTGGTAAAAAAACATCAAAATAACTCCTATAATAAGTGTTTTAATGATGAAATATTAATCCCTTAAAAATAAAGTAAAAATAACCAAATAAGAACATCATATTTCCTTTATGTTTATTTTTTTTACTTGGGATATTTTTTAGAACTTAGATATGCATAGAATGGTTTTAAAGGAATACTTTAAAACAAGGTTTAAAATAAAAATATCTTACCACGAGTTTGACTCTCTACACACCCACATTAACTCCTATATATTAATAATATATTATTATTATAATTTATTAATAAAATATTTTTGTCTAATCCCCTTGTTATTTTTACTTTTATGTCATTTATTAGAATCCATAATATTGGTATTATTTCAGTTAAGTTCATATTAGACATTTTGAGGATGTCTGGTTCATAATTGTAAAACAACTTCGATAGGTTAAATATGGTCAAAGGGGTGAGTATTAATTTTATATAGAATATTAATCAGTTAAATAATATAATGGTTATACATTAAATAAAATTTAATAACAATATATTAATTTTGTACATGAAAGATGAATCACATAATAATGTGAAAGTGATAATTTACACATGTACATGGAAAATATTATCATTTTCTTATTGATGGAAGGTTATGAAAAAATATGATATTGTGTTCTTTTAGTTGGTTTAATATTTTATGAGTAATATATATATATATATATATATTAAATACATAGTTATAAATATTCATGATAGGAGGGAATGGTAAAAAAATGCATCACATGAATAATGATCTGGTCGATCCCAAGCCTATTATGAATGCTCCTTAAGGGTAAGTGGGAACGAAGGGGGTTATTGCTACTTGTGTCTTTGATTATTACCCTTGAAAAAAAAATTGAGATCCTATGATGGAGATGTAAAATTTGGTATAGGAAATAAGACTGATGTGGGGATACCAGCAACATGAAAGAGAGGTTTAAGGGGATATTAGGTATAGGAGAAATCATTGCATGTTTTTATTATTGGTTTAATTATAATAAAGCGACTAATCCAAGAAATATAATTTACAAAATAAACACAATTAATTTTTTTGAAGGTATGAGAATATAAAATATGGTTCTCATACAAATTGAGTCTATACGAGAAGCTATATTTATGGAGGGGAAATGATTGTCTCAAGAAAAGTCAAGTGACGAGGCTTACGATTATAGAGAGAGTGTAGAGGGTGGGAAATATATAGGGATTCATATCCAAATGAGAATGTTGGGGAGGAAGGGTTACAGGGACTTGGGGAGAAAAATTATTATCAAGGGGAAGAAATTAAAAGGTAAGAATGATTATTCCTACCTTCCTAAGCTCATGGAGACAAGATCTTCCATGAAGTTCATGCCCAAATAGATGGATTGTATCATTACTTATTTTGAAAAGGAATATGAAGGTAGAGAATCTATAAAATAATCCAATGGAAGTGGCATGATGGATGAATCAAATAGGATGTATGGAGACCCTTTGGTGGAAGATTGTGCCAATAGTGATGATTTCATTAGGATGGCCAGTCATCTAAAATAGGTGGTGAAGGAGTATTATTACAAGGTAACATCATGGGACCCCATCAACCATTCAAAGGAATAAATGTCTGATGATGACTTTCTGATTAAAGACCCTAAGGAGGTTAAAAACTAGATGTCTGATAGATTGATACTAGTGAACAAAAACAAGAGTAGTGTGAATAGATAAATAAGAAATATCTTATACTAACAAGATGATTCAAATAATTGAATATATTGGGGGAGGAGTTAATTATAACATGGGAAAATATGTATTGTTTTCTTAAGACATGATTAAGGATGACTCAAATACGAAGGTAAATGGCCTTCTATAGAAATTATATAAGGGTGAAATTTCTAATTGGCTCAAACTTGATTTTATTTGTTCATTTCTCTCTATTCATATGAGATGTTTTTCTACATAATTTTTGTTGTTTCTTACTTTTTCCTCAAAAGTGTGTGAAAATAATTAAATAGTAATTTCCAGTCAGTCACTTGTAAGCATGAATGATATTTTTATTCCCCAAAGGATGGAATTAGAGAAAAAATAAGATTTTACCATTTTAATAATAATATTATTATATTTGGAATATAGTAATATTAAAATTTTAGTATAGTTAGAGAGGATTTAAAGGAGGTATAATAATACATAAAACAAAAAATTCTTGATTAAAATTTCTACCACTTATTTGGAAAATCACCTTTGGATTACAAATTATGCCTTCTTGGTTGATATTTTTGTGAGACTCAAGCATCTATGTTTTTAGAAGAATTTTAAAATGAGTCATGGTAAGGGATTGGCTAAACTTGAGTGATAAAAACATGTAATGAAATGAGGAGCGGATTATCCCTTTTATAAGGGTAGTGAGTGACAGAAATGTAGTTTTTCTAAACATTTAAATTTTATGATGCCTTAATCATGGGGATGTTGATTAGTGACAATAAAATTTTAAATAAGAGTTTATATTGGTATAAATACCATCAAAAAAATTTTTTTATAGGTTTTGATGTTGTTTTAAACCTTTCTTTTTTGATCAACACCTTCATTAAACATTTTTAAAGTTTACTATGATAATAAATTTTATAAGTCATTAAGGTTCATAAATATTATTCTATAGTGAAGAATCGAACAAATATGGTTCATAAAAGAAATTATAAATCATTCCTTATTACTGTTGTTCTCTTGTAATATTTCCCAAATTTTTAAATCCTTTAATAAAATATTATTTTACATAAAATATCATTAATTCCATTTTTGGGACATTTCATTCATTTTAACTATAAATTCATAAATATAGAAATATAAATATAATATAATCAATTTTATCATAAATTATAGGTTATTATTACACATAAATTTTTTTTGACATCATAATATACCAGAAAATATTTCATTAATATTATTAAATTCATGTATAGATGTTTTTCTACTGCTTCCTTGTGCATGTATTAGTGTTTTGTAGGTAGTTATATTAATTACACAATCACCA
Organism: Viscum album; assembly: GCA_963277665.1. NCBI lineage: Eukaryota > Viridiplantae > Streptophyta > Magnoliopsida > Santalales > Viscaceae > Viscum > Viscum album. The sequence continues at coordinate 153,789,755 of OY728163.1, forward strand.
AAAAATTAAAAATATATTAAAATTACAAAAAATAATTTATTTATGTTGAAAAAATCATTTATATTCATTCATAACTTCATTTATCCCTTTTAAAACATTTAGGATGAATTAAAATCAATAGAGTGACATTTTGTTTTTTTTCTTTATAAAAATAAAATAAATGTCATTATTAAGGGAAAATGGGAAAAAATAAATATATCAGATTTTAGTGAGGATACGGTAAAATTATTCTTGTCTAATGAAATAATAGTGTCGTTTGGGTTTATTTTTAGACATTATCCTCTAGTTTAACCATGCATTACTCTTTTACCTTCCCTTTATGAAAAATCAATACCATGGTTACTATTATTAATATTCAAACATAAAAGAAAACTATTTACAAAATTTAACCTACTAAATCAGAATATGAAACCCATTTTAAATATTTAATTCTTGTAATTGGTATAATTTAATTTCAATACAAATGGGTAAAATGGATCCAAAACAATTTTTAGAAAAAATGTCTTTTATGCCCAAAATTTAACATAAAAAACAACTATAATTTGATTATTATATAATTAAATAGATTATTTATAATTAAATTAGAAATATTTTACTTTATAAAAAAATACAAAATATATTGGGATTTTAAATTAAATGATTTAATGAAATAGAAATATTGGTTTACAAAAAATAATATTTTTCACTATTCACATAAATATAAATATTTTCCAAAAAATAAAAGATATTCATCCTAATCATATTATAACAAGGTAATTTCAAAATATATTTTCATTTTTGAAAATAAAAATTTGTAAATGTTTTGTAATTAAATGTGATATTCAAAAAAATTAAATAAAAATAATCTTTGAAGAAAATATATTTTTCAAGCATAAATTGAATTTATACTCATTAATTACCTAATAACCATAATTAAGTTACTATTAATTAATTAAATGTGGTATAAAATAAATTTATATCATCATAATCATTTATAAATTGTGATATTTTTAATCATTTCAGATAAAAATACATTGCACCCAAATTTTTATTTTTGGAAAACATCTCTTTTACACTAAAAAGTTGTTTTTTATCTAATCGATAATCAATTCATGAATAATTATTTATTTGAATAAGGAAAAATAAAAATTATATATTTTATAAATCACTTAATTCTATACATACATAAAAAATCCTGGATGGCTATTTTAGTTATATTTAAATAATAATTTTTCAATAGTATATCACAGTTAGTTTAAGCTCAATGATTTTTATATAAATTTCTCTATCATCTAGTTTTTTGGTATAATTTTATCATATGTATATTAGTTAAGATACTAATTTTACTTCCCATTATTTTTCTACTTATTCCATATATGTTATATTATATGAAATTAGATATTTTGGATAGTGATTTTGTTGAAGTATAGTGTTTCATGATAATGTTTGGAGTTTCAATGAACAGTCACTAAAATAGGTTTGGGAATTTTGATTTCTCATTATTATATAACATATATTTTTTAAGAAACATACTTAGTGAGATTTTATTTATTTATCATTATATTTTGATTAAATTGATGATAATTTGAGTGTCTAAAATTATTTAGTTTTCACATTTTATAATCGACTATTTGTTGAGAGTGAGTCTCACTAGATTAATCAAGATTTTAGTATCATAGTGCCACTTGGTATGTCTTATATTGGTTATGTAAATTATGTTTATTTAATTTAAATGGAATTTTCATAAAATAAAATATCATTAATGATAATATATATGATTTTTGAGTCACGAAATACTAATATGATCTTAGAATATTAATTGGATATGTAATTATGGTAGGCAGACATTAAAAATTTAATATTAGATCTTATGTATTGAAACAAAATAATTGATATTAATTTTATGATTATATCTTGAGACATCATACATTATATTAATTTTATTCTTGTGTAACTATTATTTTAATTATTTTTTACACTAATGTATGACGTAAAATTCTCACAAAAATACATTTCACATGTATTGTTATAATAGTCTCTAAAGGACCACATTTCATTAAAAATAGTTTTTTTGGTGGTACATTCATTGAACATGTGTTTATTTACCAACTCATAGATATCATGGTGGTTTGAGTTACGGTTTAACATGAATTTAAAATTTTGAAATGACTTTATTATGAAAAACTATTTTAAATGATAATGATTTTGAAACGGAATTTATAAATGTAAACGAGTGATTAAAGGAAAGGTTTTGAAATGGTATTTAAAAACAAAGTTTCATATTTTAATGTATTTTTATAGTAATGTTTTCAAAAAAACCATGATTCTATATTCTAGTATATGATTGCATCATTTTAGATAATGGAAAGGAGAATAATTTTGTTAAAATAATTGGTCCCATTGACCTTGTGAGGTTGATTCTTAGTTTCTATGTAAAAAATGTTCTTATACCATCTTATATATTTTTGTTTAACTAGAATATCATTACCTATGGAATATGAATACATGTTAACAAAGGAACCATTAGTAAATACTTCCTTTTAGTTTTGTGTTTTTTATATGGGACAAAAACATCATCAATGTATATATTTAATGTATATTCATAAGAAATATTGTTACCCTAAAGGTTGAGATAAATTCTAGGAATCTATAATAACATTGAATAATTGGTGTGATTCATTTATTTTAGTGGTACATCCATTTAATGATCACATGTTGGTTTTGATAAAGATATAGTATTAAATTAGGATAGAATGAGATACTATGATATTGAATGAGTGATATGTGAGAAAATTTACCATCAATTTATTTACAATGTCTAATATGATTTTATTGTTTAATCACATAAGTTACATTAAAAATTTCCCTTTAAATTTCCCTTAATTATTATTGTGAGAAATTATCCCAAATCCGTGGCATGTTCGAGGATAGGTTTGGATTTGGGAATTTAAGGATAGTAGTTCTCTTCAAGATTATATTAGTTAGGGCGACAGTGGTTTCCCTCATTTTTCAGTTGTCCTATTCATTTTTGATATAGAAAGATTAAGAATGTAGAATATGAGGCATTTAGACTTTTATATGAGGTTACATGCAATGTATTCTTCTCTCAATGGATATTTTTATTTGAATATTTATGATCTCTCTATTGATTTTATTTTCATGGAATAGGGGTTGAATTGGATCAAAGTGTGATGTTAGAAGTCTCTCAAGATTAATTTAGATTATCATGTGATAATTTATACTATCTTAATCTATGGTTTCACCAATGATAAGGCCTTCCAATTCCACACACATTTTGATGATGATGCATCTGTATGGCATGAATGATTAGTGTGCAGTATTTTTATTATATGATCATGTAGTGGGGTCTATCTAATGTGATTAGTATGTATTCATAGTATTATATGGATTTATTGGTACTCTATGGGTAATCTAGAAGATAGTTCAGGTGAGAACAATCAATTTAAGATAGGGAAGATCCTGATAGATGGGATTGTAATTTCTTAGAATTTCTTACTATTATTTGTTTTCCCATTTATTGTATCATATAATTGTTGTTATATTGTAACATAATATTTTAGACCTTTGTAATTTCCATTTTTTATGTAATTATTCACTAAAAATCTAAACCATGGAATTTTGGTTATGTATTATTGCATGATTTATGTTTCGGTACCCTATATAATTTTGAAAGTCACTATGTTTCCATGTTATTCATGAAATTATTGTGTTATGATATAATGTGAACTACTCAATTCAATTTATCATCAGTAGAATCATACCCAATTTAAATGTATAATGATGAATTTGAGGATTTTTAATATAATTTATAAATATTTAAATGCTAAAAAATACATTTAAATATTAAAATTAGTGTTTCAAGTATTTAGACAATAGATTTTTTTTTGAAACAACCCATTATTGGGATGACCATTTCAGGTTCTATGAGGCCTATAAAAATTAGTTACATCATTGCATAATATGGGTTCATTCCATTAGATCAAGACACTATGAAATGCACTTAATCTAAAGAATACAAAAGCTTTAATTTTGTTCAATATTTTAATCACGGTATTATCAAAACACTTACGAAGAGAAATCCTTTTAGAGAATTAGTTGATTTATGAAACAAAGAGACACCATGGGAGGAAGGACCATTTAAGAAACATCTTTTTGATCATTATAAAACTCATGTGGATGGGTTATATTAATAGTGAAAATTTACACCTCTATATTATTCATTTCTTTATTCATTAAAAAAATATTTCCAGAGCCTAATGTTTACAAGTTTTTGGAGTTTTGTTTCAACTATTTGTTTATGATAGTTAGCCATTATAAACTAATAATTGGTATAAAGTCTATTATATTAATGATTGGTTTTATTTTTAATTAATCAATATAGTCATAAAATTAATATTTCAGGAGCCATGGAATAGCACAATTCAAAATTCAAGTTTTTTCTTGTTTTTTAAAGACCCTGAATTAGGGGTAATGAATATGGGTATAGTCTTATATGACCATTCCATATTCTCAATAAAATGGTCATTAAGATTTTTAAGAGAAAGTATGAATTATTTTTTAACACCACTATTTCATGGTTAGATTGTAACACCACATGACTTTAAAATATATTCATTTTCAAATAAATGTAATTTTGTTGATATATCTAACAATTTATGCAACACTAAGTTAGCTTGTAACACCAACTTTCATTGATATATTGCGTTACTTGCAAGACTAGGTTTTACAAAATAATATTATTATTTAAAAGGAAACATATATCCTATAAATTAATTATATGATTTGAATAAAAGTAAATACTAAAATATATGGTTGAAATTATTTGTTAAAAATTATTTATAAATGAATTTAAACAAATTTCATATAATGGAATTTTTTTTATAAAAAAAATTTATACCCCAAAATGCATTTTACCGTAATAATGTATATTATTTTATATTAGTGAATGATGTTAATGAAATTTATATATTTTATATTTATTATAATTATTTTAATTTCATAAAATATATTTGAAAGACATATGATAAGAAGAAATCCTATTTTATTCTTAAAAAGTTATATTTTTTAAAAGTTCGTTTTGCCGACTTTTAATGGAAAACTTTTTTAAAAAATAAATTTTGACACTTATATAAATATTATATTAATAAATAAACATAATTTTTTAAATATTAATTGTAAAATTATATTAGGGAATCGTTTTTAAATTTTCTAATAAGTTTCATTTTTTGATGAATCGTGAAAATACATAATTTTAATTGAAAATTGACTTTTCATCTAAATAATTTATAATGTTAAATTAAATTTTAATTTGTTTTTAAATTAATTTTTTTATTATACATATATTAATATAATTTAAATTTTTATAATAGATTTTATATATAATTTAGATTTGAAAAATAGTATACTTTTGAACATTTTCACTTTCAAAACCCTCTTTCTCATTCCTTCTATAGGAGTAGTTTTAAATTAATTTCTGAAGTATATATAATTTTAATTTTTAAAAATAGATTCAATATTTTTAATAAGAATTTTTTTATTTATAATATGGTTAACTAAATTTTTTTATGTATGTGATTAGGGAAAATAGTTAAAATTAATCCAAACCATTTAGAAAAAAAATGAGTTAATTAAGGGAATAAACATTAAAATTAGGGGGAAATGACATAGAATCTTTAAAAAAAACCATTTTATATCGATGTTTAAAACATATAACTTCAATTATATATATATTTACATTTTATCATACAATTTACATGATGAAAATAATTATAATTAACTCTTTCAAAAATTTACAAATGTGTCACTCACCGCACTTATAAAAGGCCACCGCATATCCTCCACTCTCAACACCTTAAACCCATATTTGATTAAAAAATAACTATCATAATAACTCCCCAAATTCTTTCCGATCATCCAAGGATCCTTATATTTTTTAGAAATCAATCATAGTATGTCATTAGTGAAAACCTAAAGAGGATACCCAAAGACAATGTAATGTTTTTATAAAAATGTTTTAATTTTATTTCCTTCTCTAACTCCTTTAATTGTTATTATATAATTAAATTATTAAAAAATTTATTTTATTCAATATAATTATATTTTTTTGGTTATTGTTACATCCTAAAACTACACACACTTCCTTCAAAGGGGATACATAATCATCATTCATGTGTAAGGGAGACTTCCGCCTCGTGGCCTGATATAGTCAGTTCTTACATTACCAACTTTAAGAGTTGGAAATAATGATTAATTTATAGTTTTTATATGATATATATGATATATATATTTTGTTTATATTTATTCATTCATTATATACCACATAGTTTCATGATATTTATTTTGTGGAAATATGATGATGTCGTTTGTGTGTACGGTGGAATATTTCCTCGCAAAGCGATACGATTAATTCACACATTAAATTAAATGTATTAAATATGGGTTTAATAAAAATATGTGATATATATAACATAAATTTGATAAAAAAATGAAAATATACTTATACATCAATTTTTTTCTTTTAATTTTATTAGAAAATAGAAGCAATGTTCATGTGTACGTACGAACTACCATCTCCATAAACGAAGCATTTCATTTACTATAACTAGATTTTATGGGTAAATAAAAATACATAAATAATAAATATTTATTATATCTAAATCACATTTTAAATTATTGATATTATTAAATCATGATATAAGTAATAAGAAGAAATTATAACAATTCTGAATGTACTAAAATATATGGAAATTTACATCCAAAACAATGAAAATAATGAAATATTATTAACAAAAGGGTGACTAGATGTTATAAAAGAATAATATATGATTTTATAAATATTAATATGGTTCTCATATAAGTTAATAACATTTATAAAACCATTATTCAATAATGTAATGAGAATTCATCAAAAATGAAATGTAGGGTAATTTATTTCATCTCAATTTACATCCCATTGAGGCTTATTTTTTATTATGTACCAATTTACAATTATGTGGGGTATATACTGTTCCTTTCACATATAATATCATGAATAATTAATTCTTCAAGATATTTTTTGTTTAAATTTGAATTATTTCATCCAATGGTATTTGAAATGATATTTACAAAAGGGAAAATTATTGTGGAATCTTGCATTCTTTTGTGATTGTTAACATTATCTAAAATAAATGAATTTATTATAGTAATTTTCATTGGGAATTACTAATAGAAAATTATATTATTATTGAATTTTAGGGGAAAACACAATAAATTAGGGTAGATAGAAATGGTCAATACCAAGGGATTCACCCCTAAAAATGTGTTTACCATTATTTATTAGGGAGATCATACCAAAATATAAATTGATCATCTCATACGAAACTCATTAACTATATAATGAGTCTGTAGAAAGGTTTCCTTATCCCCATGTATATCCAACCTACATACCCCCTTCTAGCATCATGCTTTCCTTCCTAATGAAATAAGTCAGATTCCATGGTGGACTAATCATTCCCCACAAAAACACAACCTTCACATTAGAATCTGTTTCCCCTTATTTTAGAATAATTTTGCATAATCTTAACAAAACAAATCCATTGAAGAAATCAATTAAATTAAAACTAATTGAGTTACACGTACCATAGAATGTTCTAAAATCCAATAATTTAAATCCCTATCCTTTAGGAAAAAATCTTCAATCTATTGTTGTCCATTCCACATAGAATCCATTAACATTTAATTTCATCAGGTTTGTTTATGTATTATAGCACACACAATCCTCTTACTAAATCTCTCATTTCCCTATATATTCTTAACCAAAAGTTTGATAATATTTCATAGGGTGGTTGATATATACCCTTAGGGACGAAGTCTACCCATTTCTACCACCAAATATGTCACTCGAATACAAAATAATGAGTTAGAATATAATATACCCTCTCTCAATTTGTTTCATTCCTACCATAAGACCCATCATTGGGGGGAAACCATGGTTTTTCCTTTAAGTCCATATTATTTTGATCAACCCATAGAAGCAAGAATCTAATAACTACACAATGGAATCTTCTCACCATGTCACACCTTGTAACATTCAATAACATTCCATATACCCAATGCTAAATTACTTCAAATAAATAGATTCTGTATTTATTCATGTCACGGTGAGGTGACACACAAGAAATGGGACGCTAACTAAATAAATTTCACCAATATATTATCCTACTTCAATAGTTATTGGTTCCAAATCCACCATATTAGGAATTTCATCTTTTATATTATCCATTTTCAACATATTTTTTATTCCCATTCACCATTACCACTCATAAAATGAACCATATCTAATAGTATCTTCCATTAAAAAACCAAAATATTAAACCAGTTAAGACATATCTATCAGGTATATCAATAAGAGTGATATTATCAATGTTTTCCCATTGCTTATTATCAACCATTGTGATAATAAAGATTGGGAAACTAAAAAATTTCTTGAGTGTATGGTCTGAAACTTGGAAAACATGAAAGAATATGGGATCCCTGATCAAATTTTACATCTAAAAATTGATCTTTCCATACCGCACCACCAACCAATCCTTATCCAAAAGATCCTCCAAAAGCTCAATCACACTCATTATAAGAATCTATGGTTTCCTTAAACTATAATCACACCTATACCATTATCTACAAACTTATTTCTCATGAACCTCAACTATTTTTTTTTCCTTCAATAATTTTCCCTCCCAATTTAGCCTTCAAGGCCTGCATGGATTCTGAGATATCACGTAGAATGATACCTCTATCTTATATTATCCCTTCCAATATCTTCCATAGTGACCAATGACACCTTCCAACAATGTTTTCTTAAAAAATTAACCTATTCATTATTTTTTACATTCATTCAATTTTCCTTTTTAGAGCCTTGATAATTAATAGCACATGTAAAGAAATGGGTGATACCACACTGTTGATCAATGTAATACGTCCCCTAAACAATTGAATATTTTTATAATAATTTTATTTAGTATTACTTCAATCATTCCATTCACAAATGTATAATTTGAAATAAGAGAACCCTGATAAAACAATGTATGTTGTCACTTTTTCATATCTAATCTGGATTGAATGTCCCAACTACGATGATCTGAACACTTTTTGGATATATATATATATATGATAATTTACCTGAATATGATCCTTTCCCCACTTTTTATTTCTACATAAATCTATCATTTTATTATAACCAGTAATTTATTTCTTCCTTCTATTAATTAATAAGATAACTTTACTGACAAACAATTCATGAGAAATAATATTCTCCCCCACTCTGTTCATATAGCGTATAATAGACACCTCCTTCAAACGTAATTTCATATTTCTTATGAGTAAGTCATGATCGATTATATGTATAATATAATAAAGTGGGTTTCCCTTCCACATACTACACACCATCATGAAAAAACCAATGTTCTACCCCATGAAAGAAATGTATTTTCCTACGGGAACATAGAACCTTAAATCCATGTCATAAACCCCATATTTCACTCTCATTTCCTCAACAATATTTTAAAATAGTTCTAATGAAGCATATAATATTCCCTATTGATGCCCACTATAATTACAATGTTCAATCCTAGGTTCTTTTAATTGATGTCATCCTCTATATCTTGATTGACGCCCACCACACCTTGAATACTCAACTCTTAAATGAACCCCTGATAATCCTCGAAAAAAATTATCATAATAATAAAACTGAGTATATTATTTACAAGACTAGAAGGATTTTTCAAGAACAATTTTATAATAATATTGCACAATATTGATTTATGGAATCACCATTCAGTACATTTGGAATCAGAAAAACTCTAGAAGAACAAACAAACCTCTATAGAGAACTTTCTAATAAAATTCATACAGAGGCTCCTTAACCTATTCTACATTAATATCCCAAGAATACACTTAAAAGTTTTCTTTGTCACTAATCCATACATGCCATGATATCTACTTTAATAATAAAAAATATTCATTAATATCCTTCTTATTAGTAAAGGATTCCATTTCTTCATTTTCCTTCTCCTCTACCAGTCTAGGAATGCACTGTAAACACCTTATCTCTACCCATGCTACCTCTATACTCTGATCAATTTATTTATTGGAGCCTACCATTATATTCTTAAAGTGATCCATGACTATATTTCCTTCCACTCGAATATCATTTTTATAGAACACATCTTGATTCTTTAATTTCATTATTTTTTATAACAACCATTACATGATGCATGGTTGAAGATAAGCCATGTTTTGTTCACCCTCCCAAAACTAGGTTTACCTTGATTTATCCATGTAGTTACCTTCAACTTCTATAATTTTCTTATCCGACTAACTTTTTATATCATTCGATATAGAAAAAAATAATCCTCTAAAGACTATTTAGTCCTAAGATCAAGATTTTTAATATCCTCTTTAATTACCTCCAAATGGGTCTCATTGTAATTTCTACTCCTATTCTATTACTGAAGCTCTTTTATTAGAGGCTTGATCCAAATTGATAACCCTTCCCATGGGTTCCCATCAACAAACTGATTCTAGGAGAAACACAAAAATTTCAAGAAACCATCCACTCTTGTCCAACTATTACAGTATGTGAAGTGTTTTTAATTTATTTAGTCCCTCTTGATATTTACCCCCAAATGAGGGAAGATCTATAGTGATATAGGGTGGTAGCTCACTAACGTCTTTAAAAAGGATTCTCAACACTAAATACTTCTGATCCAGTGACCATGTCGACTCTTGATAGTTATACTAACTTTTCAGTTACTACTTCAAAATTTATTTTATTAATTGGAGAAATGTTGATAAACATATATCCTTTAATCTATATAGATATTTGATAAGGAATATTGTTTATGATTAAAATATATTATTAAATATACAAGTGGTGATTTGGTATGGGAAGATATGGGGCACATACCATTTAATGTAATCCCATTGATTCATCAATAGTCTCATGAGATGAATCTGTTGTCCACATCAAATAATGTTTTACATGGATTGTTTTAAATTTTCTTGTGAATGGTCTTGAGGGTAATGGTACCATATACGTGGGATACATGGAATCCAATATTTAATCATTTCATTCATTTAGAATTATGTAATTAATACTATCCATGATATTTTTCCTATTATATTATTTTTTGATTCATTTCATTTTATATTTTTTGATTAAATAAAATGAGTTTCTCTTATTTACCTTTCTATATTGATTATTCCTTATCTAGCTAATTATGTGGCATGACAGTTCAGTTATCGACCTTTCCATATTAATTATGCTTATTTAAACATGATGTATTCCACTTTACATAACCCTTACTAAGATTTTGATCTCAACTTTATTTTCCTTCACTTCCACGAGTTATGAACAACTAAACTTTGAATAGCTTTTCAAGGATGAATGTTATTATATTTTGTTATATATTATGTTTTATTTTCTATTCACATTCTAAAAATGAGTATCATGTATGTAATATAGTTTTCCAAAACTTCTAAATTGTTTAGTAATTTTTTATTTTAATCTTGTATCTATGGCAATGTAATAAAGGCACTAACTCTATGATACTAGGTTCGAGGTCATTAAAATTTATATTAGAACAAGTTTAGTAGAACACTTTAGAACAAGATTTCTGAAAACAATGATTATGGTATATAAACCTATCATAAAATCAGAGGATATTTTTATAAAAACAACCAAGAATTTTGGTAAGGTAGATATTTTTTTGGTATTACAAGAAATATATCCATATCATGAAAGAACAAGTGGACATGTTTTAAAACAAATGTACCTAGTGGTGATAACTCTAAAATGGGAATGTTAGGTCCGATTCTATATTAACTTGGTAAATGAAGACATACCTTACTGCATACCTAGTTTAACACTCCCATGGCATATACATAGGATAATTTCCATTTTCATTAATTCCTATTATGATGTATTTTAATGCAAATATATCCCCGAAGAAACCAAATATAATTTTTATGAGATTAAAAATGAAAAAAAAAATTAATTTATGTTATGGTTTACACCATATTTAGAATTACACATTATGACTTATAATTTATAATTTTATGAGCTAGTCCAATATATTCCATTTTTTAAAAAAGTCACCTAGAAGGGAGATTGGTGTCAATATTCATGAAAAATGTAGTTATTTCTTTAATGAAGAAACGAATATATCAGGTATTGGAATAAATAAAATAATGTCTATTTTAGGGAATATTAATTAGGTTTTAATAAATAACCATCCCCAGTAGGAGAAACCTATTCAACAATGAGATTATCCGGATCGCTTTATGTGATAGAATCCCCCATCATTTTGTGGGACTACTAATTCACTAAAAAATATTTCACATTTTCCAAAAGGGACATATCTTTCAGTAAAATTGAATTTTTCATTGGTAAAATGTTTTACCAAAAAATATATCCTTGTCACTAATCTGTTGGTAAAAACTATGTCACTAAATGATTTTGTGATAGATATAATAGTTCTGTGAGAATTATAATAATACCAAAATATAATATATTTGTTGGTAAAAGTGTTTAGCAACAGGTTTTGGTGGAAAATTTATTTTTTTAGTAATAATATTACCGATATGTAATATTATTTTATAAATTCCATTACAAAAATTATAATTTTTTATTTCTAGTAAAATTTTATATTATATTTATTAATTTATCATATATAATACATATGTTTTAATTATTAAAATGAAAAATATTTTAACACATGATTAAAATTTGACAAAAAATAATTATTTTATTGATGATATTCATTAAAAATATAACCACTTGGATCCCCACTAAGATTGTTCCCCAATTATAGACAACACTACCCCCCTCACTGGATCCCCCAAAATAGGATCAACCACCATAGCAGCTATAACCCATCATCGTCAGGGACTCCAAAACACATAGCTCCAGCCCATCCATGTCAGCTCTAGCCCCGTCCCATCCATACAAACTCCATCCCTATCCATGACACCTCCATTCTATTCTAGCTCATCCAGCTCCATCCCCATCCATGCCAGCTCTTACTCATCCATGCCATCTCCAGTATATTCCACCTCTAGTTTATTCCCCATACATGCCATCTCTATTCTATGCAAAAAAACAGATGAGAAAAGACCACATATGGAAATGAGGGAGGTACAAAGGCAAGTGATAGAAAAATGATTACACAATAGTGATAAAGGTAGTACCTGCACAACAATGAATACAAATTTGTGTTGAAATTACAACATTTTTGTTTATCTTCCTTTGGACATTCAAAAAATGTTATACCTACAAAAAATGAAATAAACATTCAAAGATAGGATTTTATATAGAAAAAATATATACATGGCATTGGGTTTGAAATAATAACTTTCAAAATACCCATTATATCATAATTTCCTAGTTTGTGGACCTAACAATATCAATAACCTACCTTCCCACAATCATATTCAAGAACATGACACCAAATCTATAAACATCTAATACGGTAGTAAAATATTCATCTCATGCATACTCATAAGTAGTAAATTCATAGGTCCCCATCAATCAAATTGTTGTACATATTTCAAGGTAAGATACTAGAGGATTCCACCTAGATTATTGGGAAATAAATTTATTTCCCCACTATCCAATTTAGAATGGACATACTCATTTATACCCCCAGGGGGGCCTTCTCCATCAACTAAACTGTTCACCAGAATCCTATTATTATCATGGTTGGTTTAATTGCTCAGTTTCATCCAACCAACCTGATTTACGTTCTTCTAACTTACATGTTAATTCCAAAAACCAAATGTATTAACAATTAAAATAAACTAGTTAATGATTTTAAAGTAAAGTGCACAAAAATGTTACTATATCAAAATTATGAATAAATTAATAGTAGGAAATACACATCAGAATATTAAACCATGATCCAAATCCACCTCCAAAAAAATTAAGGAAATTCAAAAAAACGAAAATTTCATGGGTAGGAGAGGATGCATCTTACCAGTTAAATTCTATAATATACATGGGATACCCACTATAAAAATGATAAGTACATTTACACCTTTCCAATGGAATTCCAAAAAATAACCTAAGAATCTAGGAAAATATAATAAGACATAATGATTGGTCACAAAACTCAATGGTACATGAAAATTGATGATTCCATCAACTGGAATATGAATATGAATGTCCACTCTACTACAGATCAATATCTTATTCACTTTTCCTTTTAGCATTGATTTTTTGAAAACTAAAATATATAGAAGATTCCAAATAGAATTAAATGAAAACTCTAAAATAGATTCTAGATTCCACATTTTACACACAAGCCATGGGTGCAATATAGGTAAAATCTAGACTGTGTTTTCAAAGTGGAACACTAAGAAACCCAAATGAAATAAATGTTTGGGGATATATTGTGTAGAAATAAATTCACATTGTATTTATACCAAATAAAAATATTAATGGGTCTAAAAATACTCCATCTTCCCATTAATTGAAATATACTTTCTAATCACTCTCATCAGATTTAACTAGTGCACATTTCATCATTCTAATGGTTATCTATTAATGGGTAATTGATTAATTGGGAGAAAGATAGGTGAATGTACCTTTTTTTCTTGGGTGGATTTCCCTTTAACCACTAGTTAAAAAAATTTAGTCAATATTGTTTCATCGATCTAATAAAATGTATGGGTATATGTTCAGTATGTATCATCATGGCAACAGGATATTCAACCTCTTCTTCATGGCCTCTTACCTCCCCTTCTAATACTGGTAAAGTTTCACCATAGGCCAGACCATGTGGTCATGGCCTTCAATGCCCACGCTCACATTATAATGGAAATTCTATATTTCACAAACTGGACATAGATTCTATACAAGGTTGGGTCTTCAATGCTCACACTCTCCCTATAACGAAAATTCTATATTTCAAAAATAGTACATAGATTCAATATCTCACACATACTAAGAATAACACATGACTTCTGCATATATTTCACACATGGAGGAGGCATAAATTTCATAAATGAACTAGGAATTAATATATTGTTGCTAAGAACACTAAAAAAGATTCCATATTTGAAACTAAGGCATTATAAAGAGGTGAGGTGAATTAATATGTTAAGGAGAACACTAAAACAGTAATGAGGAATCAATATATTACCTTAAACATGCAGTCCTGACCACTCCACACACTATATTACCAACTATGGATGAAGTAAAAAATTTAGGATCTTCAGGATACACATTATCAAGGAATCAAAAGAATACTACATGTCCATTTCAACATCTATAACAACTTTATTATTTTCAGAAACAAGAGAGAGAGGAATCTACAAGTAAAAACACAAGAAAAAATTGGCATCATTCCAATATTATTATTATCATCAGGCACATTGAGAAGATGTTTAATAAAAAAATCATTCTTTACCATGTCAATAAATTTCTCCGTCTCATTTTTTTTGGTGAATTTGGAATTGAATTCAAAGTGATTTTTCTCATTCGATGTTGTTGGTGCATCCATCCAAAGGATTCATTTGAGATAAAATCTGATCCCAATTTTCAGAAAATGGTGGTTAAGGTCATTTTACGATATTTCTAGCATAGAACATTCACAGTAAGGTTTCTAATGACCATCACTATAAAGTGCATCGATTATAATTAACAGAATGAGGAAATGGGAAAAAATATTTTATCTCAGATGGGCCACATCCACATGAAGATTTTGATCCTCATCCATAATAGAAATATGGTCAACAAAGATAAGGACTATTCTATTATCATTATTCTTACTAATTGAGAGTGATCATAAATCATAATTTTATAATTCAATTCTATTAATGTAGTTGTCTTAATAAAATAATGAATAAAAACACAAGAATATGAGATCCACCCCCCACCACCCAAATGAATAAAGGTTATGCTATCTCTTAACTCCAATCCATGATCACCCATCATAGTAGAAGTATAATTACTCCCGTCAAAGACCTTTTGTCACCCTCCAAGTAGGTCAATAAGAGAAACAAACCAAGTCAGATCTTGTACAAGTGAGTAACCTTAAGTAGTTATTCCAAAAATTTATGCTCCAAGATCTACACTACAAACAACCAAAGAGAATACCCAAAAATTAGTGACAAATATATGTATGAATTGAAACAAAAAAAATAATGTATAAAAAATTAACTTCATAAAATAATCATTTTTCATTAATCATCTCTGTTAACATCTCAACAAATCATGTTATCTCTAGTACCAGTGAGGAACCTCAAGTAGCTACTATGCCACACCATTCAACTCCAAGATCTACAACACACAACCAAAGATAATACCCACAAATCAGTGAAAAATATTTTCATTAATTGAAACCAAAATAGAAATAAATGAAAATATAGAAAACGATATGCATAGAAAGAGTAATTTTTATTTATCATCTTAATTGACATCTCAAAACATCAAGTCATTCCCAGTGTCAGTGTGAAACCCCAAGTCGATGAAATTTAACACCATTCAGCTCCAAGATCTACACCATACATAACGAAAGGGAATAGCAAAAAATCCATTCAAAATATATTCACTAATTGAAACCACAATAGTAATAAATGAAATTATAAAAAATGAAGTGAAGGTGGATGACATAATAAACATGAAAACATTATAGAATTTTTTGAGTTTCTTATTTGAATGTGTTTTCTAAACTGGTGGATACAAGGATTAATTGATTTTCATCTTATTTCATAAGTAAATTAACTAAAATAATAATAACATACCCAGAAATGTAGTTCTATGGAGAGTTCATTTTAACTGAAATATCCTTCACATATCCCCAGTAAGAATCCCTTATTCTTTCTCATCAATCTGCTTCAACATGGAACTTCGAACTTGGCACTAGACCCATAGCTTCATGCCGATTTTCCACACTATGTTGATATGCTTTTGATCCTGTTGTAACAAATAGATGTTGGGAATCTGGAAACCCAATAGTCCCTACTAAAATATGAGGATTAGGACATGGAATAAGAACTAGTTAAGGAAGAAGCATATAAGGGACCCCGGGTTTCGAAAATTATGTTCTTGTATCTAAAATGTTTGATGCTGCTAATGGGATTTGGCGAGTAATGTATGTGAAATCATGTTGGGATGATAATGTGATTAAAGTACCAATGGACCAAACCTAGCATGATGATCTTCAAACCTATTAACCTCTTTCCTGCATTTCTTACCAGTGAGATGACAGTCCAGATCCTCCTACGTGTAACACTACATGTTTCATAGGTCACCGATTTGAAATCAATTTTAACAGTATCAATGATGAAGAACATAAAACTCATAAATTTAAGGGC
Source organism: Viscum album (assembly GCA_963277665.1). NCBI lineage: Eukaryota > Viridiplantae > Streptophyta > Magnoliopsida > Santalales > Viscaceae > Viscum > Viscum album. Next base: position 153,807,107 of record OY728163.1, read on the forward strand.
TATTAATAGGGAGTTCGTAAAAAATTATCCTTTGAAAATAAATAATGTTTAAGGATAGATAAAAAATTAATATCCAACTAGAAAATAACTTGAAGCTTACTATCAATGTTATTTGAGATAAAACCATGAAAATATCAGAATATTTTGACAGGTAGAGTAAAAGTTATACTAGTAAAGTAATTTCTCTTTGATACCTACACCACATAAAATGCATATAAATACAATTAAAATTATTTTATAATCTCTAGATAAAATACATTACTATTATTGTCAAACAGTTTTTATATGATTTTAATGTAGAACAATCTACTATGATATTAAAAATACAAAATAGTCCACCATCCATAAAGTACATGAATATTTGTGGTATGTCAACATCTAAAATATGATATATGTTTGGACCATCAATGGATGATTTGAAGTAATAGAATATAAAAACACTAAATATATAATTGAAATGTGTTTGAGTTTGTGTGGAGTCTGAGGTATTCGTGTTTCATTCCCCAAAGAGAATATATAAAAATCAAATGATGTTTGGAATCTATTGGATCACACCTTATGAATTTACATTTATAAAAATCATTCTCTCCAACTAAAGGATTATGTCAAAAATACTATGAAAATTATGGAATTCATGTTAGAGAACATTCAATGCAAGAAGACACACTTCATTGGACTTGTTATCAATAGCTTGATGAATGTCAACACAACTATCATGTGATAAGCACTAATGCAAGATGTGCTTCCTATGATTGATGCAACACTCATCCATTTCATGACAATCTTGATCTGGTTAATCCTGGGTTTATGTCATCTATATAATGGGAACTTCAACATCTGTGAAAAAAAATTAATTAGTTCAACCTTGAAAAGGGAATTGACTGTCATTTTTATAGATTTAATCAATCTAAATTGATGGTCCACCAATCACTTGTTCTGCCAAAGAGGTCCATGTCCAGGACCATCTATTTGAGGGCATTAGTTGATTCCCTTGATGTGATGGATGATGATGAAGATGAAATTCCAGATCACATTCTATAGACTACGGAAGGGATACATAAGTAATGAAGAAGAAGATGAATTACGTATATGGGTCACATCTGGATTTAATTTCTCCCCCCAAACTCTTTAGATAAGTATTATATAATATTAAAAATGTAGAATATTCAACAATGATATTAATACAGAATAATATTCAATGATCATCTAGAGTTTTATCATTTAGCAAGACCATTAAAGCAGATAAAAATACTATGATACTAAAAATACAGTTCTCAAAATGTATAATAAGCTATGTGGAAAATACCAAACTAAAAAAAATTATATAAGTAGAATGACTATTTCAGTCACAAGATACGAGAATGGATGGTCTTTCCATTGATGTGAATATAATACATAATATCAAAATCCTACTAAGTGAAACTTATGTTGCTTCTAGAAATGCTTGAAACATTTCCAGTGATGCTTAGCAACACCCGAATTTTATTTTGCAATGTTGATGCTCTAGAAGCATCATTATCATGCGTCACCATTATACCTATCTATTTCAGATCATCCATATAAAAAACATCTACAAAGAATAATATATCATTTTCACCAGTGATCCACCACAAAGAACCACTATAAAAAATCACATGCAATCATAACAGAACCTAAAAAAGAATAAACCTAGAAAATAACATTTTTTAACCCAAGGGATTGGATTCCTAACATTACTGCCCAGAAGGTGAGGATGGGTCTGTTTAACTGCCTCTATGATCTGTATTAGGTATGGTAGGCTGAATTGGCCAATGTCTAGGGTTGAGCCTTGGTTTCAAGGAGAAGTCATGAAAACCCTTTAATGGTAATTTTTTACCGTACATAAATGTCATAATGCTTCCGTAATTAGTAGTTTTCTACCTAAAACCATAGGAATTTGGGAAATAATCAAGGCAATGTTTATCCTTTTGAAAAATTAAAATATCATCCTAGCATAAAAGCATCTTATTATAATTATTTCACTGATTCCATTACTTTGAAATGAAACATGAGTTTTTTTCCCAACCCATTCCCATAAAAAATTCATTAAAGTGAAGTATATAGTGGAAATACATGGTGTAATGTGATTACCCCATCATGGAAATAACTGAGATAAAAAAACATGACTTAAAAAACACACTAGAGAAGATACCAAGACAAGCTGTTAATTCAAGTACTTACTCGAGCCATTCCAAGGTACGCCTCAGACCTCTCATTATAGTGACACATGAATTCACTAATATATCAATTGTACTCCAACCCTCTAAATGATGATTACTTTCCAGATTCATCAGAATGTCATTGCAGCCCAGCTGGTCCTCAATTTAGCATATGAAAGCCAATATATCTTACCAATACAATAAGATAAGAATATAATTATAACTAATAGAAGTATACCCTTTTACATTTGATACCTTTAGGTGGAGTATGAAGAATATCAATCGGGTTCTTATGAGAAGAAGAGTCATGGTTATTTTTCACACAACCATCATTATATTGTGAAATATCCTCTATTAGACACAGAGGTCATGCCATTACACTCCACAATGCATTCAAAAACATTAGCTGTGGAATTAGAGCATAAATTCCTACAAAAAAAGAACACAAATTCCAAAATTTTATACATTTGGATCCAGTTCAATGAAATCATCATTAAAAACCTGAAAAATCAATGCAAACCAAGATAAAATTAGCAACTAACCTTGAAAACATCAAAGAACCACACCATGCATAGATTCCTTTTTCAATAATGAAAAAACAAGAATTTAATCATCAAATATGTGGGTAATAAAAAGAACTCATTACCATGGAGTTTCTTAAAAATTAATGTCCATATTTTTCATAAATTGAATGACCAAAGTTATTACTAAATATTATTACAATTTAATTTTTATTATAAAATAAATTAACATGTAAACTAAAACTTGAAATTTTTTATAATAAAACAAAAAGAAATAAAATTGAATATTATCTTTTTATTTTTTTCATCATTGTTTTTTGATAATAAAGAATGTCATAACTCATATATAAATTACCTATGGTGTAGTAGAATATTGGCTGAAAGTAAAATAAAAAAATCTTTGAGACGACGAGGAACAATGTAATGGGAAGTGACAAGAGAGAAACAACAAGTATAGTATTTAAGGTTTCCATAGTACCTTGTATGGTACCCAAACAGATTAGAATTTAGGTCATAGGAATGTCCATGGTAATGATTTTGGATCATGTGAAGTTTTTACGGGCACATGAATGGATTGGAGGTAGAGATGAATCCCAGACGGCGTAGGGCAGACTAATCAAGGACACATTAGGCTCTTCGGTCGAACACTAGGGGAGAAATTGTTTAAAATTAAAAACAAATAATTAAAATCAACTAATTATAATATCAAATAAAAAGTATCATTTTATATTTTTAGTTAGAAAAATACTATGTATGTTTATGAATAATTTCAATATGTAAAATTAAATTATTTATCAAATAATTTTACTTAATTGATTGTTATATTTTTATTTGTTAAATTTAAATATATTTTTTGAATTTATTTTGATGATATTTAATTATGTTAAATAAATTAAAATATAAAAATTAAAATATCAAGTATAGAGAGGTTACAGAGGATATATGTAAATATATCAATATGGTAATGATTTAATTTTATATATAATGTATATTTAAATTCTTATTAATTGGATGACATTGAAAAATATAAAAACTATTAATATTTGGATAAAATTTAAATTTTACATCAATTAATGAGATATTTTTAATATAAACCTAGTAAATGGATGTTGATTTTTGTTATAAAAATAATAATTTTTATAAAAAATTATTTTCTCTTAATTGGTTAATGATAATATGTTTTTTTATTTAATTGGTTTTTGTGACAATTTTTTTTACGGTAATATATTTTTTGGTTATATTTATTGTTAATAATTGATTTATATGTTAGTTAAAAAAAGTTTTGTATTAGTTTGATAAAGAAACAGATATAATTGTTGGTAAATGATTCGTTGGTATTGAACCATCAATGTCAAAAGATATATCTGCTGGTAAAAAAAGTGTTGGTAGTAAAAATTTATAGTGATAAAACTTAATATCAGTTGGAATTACTTGTTTTGACCAATAGATATATTATCTGTTAATAAATTTTTGTTGGAAAAAATAAAATATTTTGTAGTGATTCTATTATATCTGAAAAAAGGATTATGACTCAATAGAATATATTTATGGACTTGGGATTTGGTTAAAAGTAAAATCTTACACTTGTAATGAATTTTATAAAAGGATATTTTGAACAATGGTATTCATTGATCCATAATTCTAGAGAATAATAAAAAATATAAATCATGGAATGGAAAGTCTTTAAGGAGACATTCTTCGAAAAATATTTCCCTTGTGAGAAACAAATTGAGATGAAGATAAATTTCCTTAATGAAAAGAAAAATGAAGAAGAAAGTTTCATGGAATATGAATCTATCTTTACAAGGTTATCTAAATATTCTATGAATTATATATGGGGAACGAGGTGAAATATTGATCACTTTTTTAAACAACTTCGGCCATGTCACTGATAGGAAATGGTCTCCCAAAATTTTCACCCTTATGATGAAATTATTTTTATGTTCCATTAAAATAGAGAATAAATTTTATAAAATCAATATATTCAATGGGAATAAAGAGAAATTGAATCCATATTGACCTTAATAAAGGGTAATTTGTGAAATAAGGTGAATAAATTTTTATCATGTGAGAACTGTCGAAAAAGTCACCCTCAAATATTTCTGAAGGGAATGGGAGTTTTTTATAAGTGTGTATGAACATTTATCCATGTTATATAATGAAAGGGGAAGAATGAAAACACTTCTATTTAGTGATACAACTATAAAAAGATAGGTAACTGTGTAAACAAATTCCCTAAGCATCAATGAAATCTACCACATAAGAGGCTAAGAGTAGATTGTGAAGCTTATGTGACCACTATAGATTAGGTGGAAGTACACAATGATGTGGTTTCTAGTACATTAATACTATCATCAAATTTGACCAGTTATTTATTATATTCTTCATCATCATATTCTTTATATATACCAAATTTTCAATGAAATTTTGACATTTCCCTTTTGATTTAACAAGGATGTATAAATTCAATACTCTTAAGGGGAGTCCCATTTCAACAAAGAGGTATTGGGAAATCCCCATTATGAAATATAAACATGATTTATTTGTTGAACTTATTATCATACCTAAGATTCAATTAAATATAATCCTTTTATAAAATATATTTAAAAATACAATGCATAGATTTATTGGAAGAAGAAGAAAATTTGGATTTATACAGAAGAGGATGAATTCATTATCTATTGAAAGGAAACTTCATTATCTGATTCTTATCAAGACCTTCCTCCATACCTCTGCTGAATTAAATTCTAAAATAATATGAGATAAAAATGTATATGGATTAATTAGGAAATCTTGAAATTGAGTATATACCTACTTCATAAGAAAACAATGATTTATTTCTGGAGGAATTACCTAGAATTATCTCATAACATGAAGCTGAATTTTCTTCTGATTTAATCACTGATGCCAGACCAACATCAAAGCCTCTCTAACAAATGGACACTATGGAATTAGTTTGGATTAATAGAAAACTAGTGTATATTGGTAAGAAGGGAATTATTTGCCAAATTATTTTCCACATGGATCCCATGTTCAATTCATTAGGAAGAAAATTGGATCCCTATGGTTTAATAATCATTAAATGAAATTAATGTTGTTATGATAAATAACAAGTACCCTCTACATCACATTGATGAATTATTTGATCAAATTCATGGAGTCATTGTTTTTCAAAAATTAGACTTTATTCTTGGTATAATCAATTGTTTGTAAAGAATGAATTAATTACAATAATAACATTACAAATGAGATATAGAAATTATGAATTTTTAGTAATTCCATTTGGATTAAATAATGAACCTTATTTTTTTGGATCAATTAAACAGAGTATTCAAGGAATGCATTGATCAGTTTTTTTGGTATTCATTGATGATATTATTTTCTATTCTAAAATATATGAAGTCCATGAGAATCACTTGTTGATAATTTTTATGTATCATAAAAAGAAAAGAGTAATATGATACATTTATTGAGTTTTATTTATAACTTTATGGATTTTCCCCAATTAGTCATATTATCTCCAAAATTGAAATATCAGTTTATCTAAAAATAAAATATAGTTAGAGACTGGGCTACACCAATTAACATAACTGAGAAAATTAGTTTCATTGGTTTCATGGGATACTATTAGTGGTTCATTCAAAAACTTTCTATATTGGATAACCCATTAACAAATATTACATGAAATGGGTTTATGTTTTTTTAATGAATCAATGTGAATAATGTTTTGATGAAGTAAAAAGGATATTGGAAAATTATCTAATTTTAAATAATCCATATTTAAGTGATGGGTTTGTGATATATAATGATGAATAAAATAATGGAAAGGGTTGTTTCTGAAAAACAAAATATAAATCTATTGCATATACATCAAGTCAGTAGAAGAATAATGAACATAACTACTCAACCCATAGTCTTGAGTAAGAAGAAGTTATATTTTCTTTGATGATATGGAGAAAATATCTCTATCAGAAATGATTTCAGATCTACACTGATAGTAAAATCATTAAATAAATATTTTCAAAGAAAACATTAAATATAAGACAAAGGTAATATCTTGATATTCTTAAGTATTGGGATTTATCACAACACTACCACCCAAGGAAAGCAAATAAGGTAGCAAATTCATTGAGTAAGAAGGATCATTGATTTTTATACCAAATGGGGATTGAGAGGGACCCTATGTTAATGGATCAAGTAATGATGGATATGAGAATTACAATGTATGGAGAGGCATCAATAATTTTTCAAATTATTGAAATCCCAAATTTATTATAAATTATAAAAAATTCTAAATAAAATGATGAGAAATTTCAGAAAAAAATTAATAATGTGAATGATGAGAAATTAGAAGACTTAATTGAATAATATGATGTTCTGAAATATTGAAATAGATTATTGTTATATCTATACACAAACTAAAAAGCTAATTTTTGGATGATTCTCATAGTTAAAATATTCTTATATACCCTAGTTTTAAAAAGGTTTATATGGATTGGAAGGAAATTATTATGTGGGAAAATGTGAAGTAGGAAATTATTTGTTTATATGTCCATATCTATGAGTTTTCAACAAGTTATAGTTTTTAGGAATCATCCTATTGGAGTCATGAAAACTATTCATGTACCTATGTGGAAATGGGATGATATTACTATGGAATTTTCCATGGGACTTCCATAGACTACTCAAAATAATAATGAAATATGGGATATCATTGATCGCCAAACCAAATATAAACATTTCTTCTTTATAATAGAATATTTACCACTTGATCCCCTCACAAGGATCTATATTAATGAATTGAGAATATATGGTATAGCGTTATTAATTGTTTCTGATCTAGATCCCCACTTTACATCTAAATTCTAAAAGAGTTTATAGAAATCTCTTGATACTCAACATCATTTGAGAACTGCCTACCATTATCAATATAATGGAAAAGATGAAAGAACAATTCAAACAATATAAGACTTTTTGAGGTTATTATCACTCTACTTATAATGTATGTGGGATCAGTACTTAACTTCTGTAATGTTTTACTACATCAACAGTCTCTATTAAAGAATTCCAATGGTGTAGTATGAAGCATTATATGGAGAGGGATATCAAACACCAAAATATTGAGATGATGTTGGTGATATGAGAATTTTAGATCACAAACATGTTAATGAGACAAAAACAATTCTTAAGTCTATTCAAGATAACATTAATGTGGTTAAAACTAGGAAAAAGAGTTATAGAAATAATCAGAAGAAGGATTTTGTATTCCAAGTGGGAGATCATGTTTTCCTAAAAGTGTTTCCATGAATGTTTATTATATGGTTTGGTAAGAAATTGATAATGATCCATATGATCATCAAGCCCTTTGAAATTTATGAAATAATTGGATTTGTTTCTTATAATTTTCAAATGTTGTCAAGCCTATCAAAAGGACACAACGCGTTCTATATATCTTTTATAAGGAATTACATGCCTGATCCAATGCATTTCCTCACATTTGATGAAATAGAATTACAACATGATATATATTATGGTGAATAACCCATCTAGATTCTTGATACTAATGTGAATTTATTTACAAATCAAACACCTTATCTAGTAAAGGAACATTGAAATATCACAAAATGGAGGAAGCAACAAGGAAACCATATTATACTATAAAGGAGAAATACCCACATAATTTTAGATGGTAATATCTATGAAATTTATGTCATAATATTTTTTTAGGAGGGAAGAATGAACACCCCATGACTTTAAAATATTTTATATCTTGAATAAATTTAAATTTTTAACACTTCTTTCAATGCATTCAACACTGAGTTATCTTTCAATAATGACTTTCTTCGATATCCTATGTTACATGTAAGACCGAGTTTTAGCAAATACTATTATTATTTAAAATGGAAATTATATCCTTTTCATTAATGGATGGGTATGAGTAATAATAAATATCTTATGAAAATATATATTTTAAATCATTTTTACTATTTAATTATAAATAAATATAAAAACAAACTAAAAATAGAGGAAATGTTTAAAAAACAAATTTTATATGGGCCAGATGTATTTTATTTTAATAAATTCAATTCATTACTAATATTGAATATATTAATGAAATTTAAATATTATATGTTCAATCAAAGTATTTTAAATTCATCCAATATATTTTATAATAAAAAGATGAGAATAAGTAAAATATTACTCTTAAAAAGTAATATTTTTCTAAAGGCAGTTTTACCACCTTTGAATGATGAACTTTTTATGATTTATATGAACATTTTGAAAATTTTTATATTATTTATATGAAAAAATAATTTTTTTTTGAAACATTAATTTCAAAATTAGTTTAGGAAGAATATTTGTTATTTTTCATAGAAATTTCATTTTTGATGAATAGTTAAAAATCCTGAATTTTAATTAAAAACTTCCTTTTCATCGAAAATTTATAATGATAAATTATATTTTGAATTGGTTTTAAAAATAAAATATTTCAATTATATATATATATTAACCCAATTTAGATCATTTAAATCAAATATATATTTAATTTTGATACAAAAACATAGTACTCTTTTGAACATTTTAACTTTAAAAACATTCTTTCTCATTCTGTGTATCTAATTAAGTTTACATTAATTTATACCAAATATATGATTTTAATTTATATAAATTTATCACATATTTTTAAGAATAATAATTTATAATTTATAACTAGTTCAATGTAATTTCTTACCTAATAGATTAATGAAAATAGTTAATATTAATCTCAGCAGCTAAGAGAAAAATGAGTTTACATAGGGAATAAACATTAATCATAATAGGACAAACAACGAAGAATATTATAAAAACAAAATTTTATACAAATATTTTATCCTTTTTTATTATTTTATCCAATATTTTCATTTATTTGATCGAGTATTCATGAAACAAATGTGGGTAGAATTCACTCATTCAAAAATTTACAAAAGTGATTCTCACCTCACTTATAATAGGACACCCCTCTCCTCATCTATTAACACCTTCAAACTAGTTTGGTTTAAAAAATACATACAAAACACACTCCCAAAATTATCTTCACTCATAATATAATCCTTTTATTGGGAATAAATCAATATAGAATGACATTATTGAAAACTTATGGGGGATTCTTGAAGAAGAGGAAATGTGTTTCTAAAATCATTTTTATTTGATTTACATATCCACCCAATTAAATTATTATTATATAATTTTTACATAAATAATAATAATCTCTAATATACTGATATTTTTTTGTTAATAGTATGATCTAAAACAACACATACTTTCCTTAGATGTGATACACAATCATCATTTGTTTGTATTGATGACTACGGCCTAATGAACCTATTTTATATGTTATTCCATTACCACCTTCAAAGGTTGGTAATAATGATGTATTGATAGTTTACAAATGATATATATGTTATTTATAATTTATTTATTCTTCTATAATTATTATACTACACATACCTTCATGGTTTCCATTTTATGGGAATACAAAAACATCATTCATGTGTACGACAGACTAACACCTTGTGAATCGATGTGAGTCGTTCACAAATTGCATGGAATATATTAAGGAATTTTTTAATAAAAATAAATATTATATATGACATAAATATTATATTATAATTATAATATAAATATATATCATTTACCTTTCTTTCTTCTAATATGACATGAAAAAGGAAGTATCGTTCATGCGAACATACGGCCTACCGTCTCCATGAACTGTGAATTTATTTTCCAATAAATAAATTATACTGATTACTATAAATAAATATATAATAAATATATATGATATTATTATCATGTATTAAATTTTGGGTATGATGAAATCATGATCTATTTAAAAGTAAAAAAATAACAAGTCAAAACATACTAAAAAAAAAAGGTAATTACAACCATAAACAATGAAAATAATGAATGACAATGAAAAAATGGTGATAAGATATCATAAAGTAATATTATATGATATTATAAATATTAATATATTTCTTTCATATGTTAATAACATTCTTAAAACCATTATAAAATATTTTAAAGATCATTCATCCAAAAGGAAGAGTAATATAAGAGATTTCATCTCAATTTATATCCCATTGAGACTTAATTTGATATTATGATCCAATTTACATTTATGTGTTTTATATACTTCCCATTTAACATGTAATATCATGAAAACATAATTATTCATGTTATTTTATGTTTCAATTTTATTTTTATCAACCAAGTGGATTTGACAAGAAAATTACAAAATGTTAAAAATTATTGTGCAATTTTTGTTTCATTTATGATTCCTAACATTCACATAAAACAATCACTTTATTGTTATAATATTCTTTCGAAATTATATTACTCTTAAATATCCATATAATTTTGTAATGTATATGATTATTTACAAAACCATATATAATTATTATATAATTTTTTTACATAGAAAGTTATTTGAATAATATGGGAAATATTGTGAAATATATATCATTAAATTAATAAAGATATTAGATAAGGAAAATTTTTTATAAATTAAATAAATTATTAGATATATAAGGAATAATTTCTACTGTTATGAAATGGTTTATGACTCTTTAAATTAATTCCCCCAATGCATCAGTAGTCTCATGAGATGAATCAGTTGGCCAAATCAGATAGGTTTTTACCCGGTATGTTTTAAACTGTCTTATGAAAGGTCATGATGGTAATTGTACAATGAACCTAGGAAACATGGTGTCCAATATTTAAGAATTTACATCATTGTTAATTCTATTATTATTACTATACATGATATTTTTTATATGAAATTATATATGGAAGATTTTTATTCTTATTTTATTGATTATATAACATGTTTTTTTTTACCTTTCCATATTGACTATGCATTATCTGGATATTTATACAACATAAGTGTTCATTTTTATACATTTCCTTATTGATTATGATTATTGATTAATGATATATTTCACTTTTCCTAACCCTTACTGAGTATTTCATCTCAGATTTAATTTTTTTCCCTTTCCCCAGGTTATGAAGAAGATATCTTTGATTGAGTTTTCAATGATGTAGTTTTCTAAATTTTGCCATGTATTATGTTAGAAACTCTATTTACAATGTAAAAAATGGTTATCATTTATGTAATGTACTGTTATAAAATTGATAAACTGTTCAGTCCTTTAGTAGTTAAATCTTGTATTTATTCCAATGTATTAAATTAAGGTACCAACCTAGGCTACCAAGATTCGGGTAGTTACATAGTGGTTTTTTATTTCATGGTGGAATAATCCAAGATGCATTTACTATGTGAAACAAATGACTACTAAAAATTATATTGTCATCTATTAAAGCATGTCTAATTGAAAAAAATCACTCAAATTATCTTATCTTAGTTAAAATGGCCACCAAAAAGATCATAATTTATGGTTTTACCATTGAACAAAAATTTCATGCAGGAAATATATGGTGACAAGATGTGTAAGGTTAAATATTATGAAAATTATATTCATTTGGTTATAATTTTCAAAAAAAAACTTTTCCAACAAAAGAAAAAATAATTTTATAGATATGATCTTAGTGTAAATTGCATATTCATTGTTACAATATGGGGAAATATAACTGTATATATATTGATGTTGGTGCCAAAATATTTAATGCAATGGGAAGAATGAAAATAAGCCTGCACACTGCCTCACGAAGCCCCAACATGGAGCTCCTCCGAGCAACGCGGCCGCCGCGAAGCAAAGGAGGCAGGAACACCCCACGAACACCCTGACGTTCGCGAGCCCGCTATGAAAAAAAGGAGACAGGAATGCTCTGTGAACTCTCTGACGTTCATGACCCCCCATGAATCCCTGAGGCGATAATGCTCCACGAATGCCATGACGTTCGCGAGCCCGCCGCGAAGCACCGCAGCCCCCTTCACTCCGCGTGAGCATTGCTTCGTGTCACCCCTTGCCTATAAATATTGGCCTCCCCCTGAGTCCAGAAGACGGACAATCCAACCATTCAGCTTCTGAACTCCCGAATAGCGAATCACCTTTTTCCCCAGGAATCATGAGCTCCATGATGTATTTTTGCTTCGCGAGATGCCTTTTCCTTGTCTCGTTTTGAGCCCCTCTTCCGAGAGGGATTCCCTTCGTGAAGCCTAAGGGAATTAGTGAAGGGGATTCCCAAGGGAACTTGGGAAGCCATGGAGCGTTTATGCTTCACGAAACACCCATCCTGTACTGGTGATCCACATACCAAGGCAGGGTCATTGTACATCGCGAAGCACACTGCTTCACAGCACCTTGCTTCGCGGGGCACCTCTACTTCACGAGGCAGTGCTCCGCAAATACTATTCCACTTCGTGAAGCACCTCCCATTCACACCCCTACCCTATTCTAAGGCCAAGGCACTCCACTTTGTGAAGCACACCCCTTTTCTTGACAATTCCTTTTCCCGTGCGACCCTCCAGGTTTGCACGATTTGATTTCAAAGTCCCACGGACAACACCACTCATAGCATTGATTCACCTAATGCTTCTTTGCAGAGGTATGAAAATGGATATTTCTTCTTTGCATAGCCTCGCTAACGTGGACCCCTCAATGGTTCTCTCTGCGACCCCCTTGACCACGGCTTTACAGATGCCTTCCCTCCCACAAGGGGTAAAGGGTGATGGTCGTGTAATTCCTAGGGGTACGGAGTAAACCCACCCCATCTGAGCTACATGACATTAAACTACCAATCACCTCATCCTCAACACATGACTTTAAACTATGATATGACCTCGTGCGTCGCACGCAGGGTCCCCCCGGCTCGGGCATTCTTTACTCCCACTAGTCTTCATAAAGATGGGATCATGCCTCCACAGGGGTTGATATATTCCTTATCTGAGTGGCATATGTCCACGGGAGAAGGGAAACCACCTTGGAGTAAGCCCCCAAGCCTCTATTGAGGAAGGTATCACCCATGAACCTCTGTACTTCCCCACTGACAAGGCCAGTGGAGGGTGCGATAGGGAACGAGGCACCATTCATCTTTGGTCCAAAATCCCTCTCCTGCTGTGCTTTGCCGCACTTTGGGCCTCCATCATGGAGTAAGTCCCAGTACCATGGGCCACCTAACGCGTAAGCCCCTATTCGTTTCTCATGGATGCACCCTTCACGATGTGATCGTTAGGTCTCTACTGCCTCTTGTTTCTCACACCGAGCATGACTCACGTGGGCTTAGAGTAAGCATCGACCATGGCAATGCCCTCGTACAACATGACATTAAATTGTATGCCCCTATCCCGCATGACATTAAACTGCACATCCATTTGAACTATGAGGTCTTTTATCCATGTCAAGGAATTTTACGTAGGAAGCCTCCACAAGGTTCAAGACCACAGCCCATCATTTCTTCACGTCAGGTTCAACCTTCGTCTAGAACGACGTTAAACTACATTCTAGTCTGACGGGAAGCCGTTGTGACCAACCTCAACTACGAGGACATTGATCCATGTCAAGGCACGGTATGTAGGAAGTGTCCCTGAGGCTCAATCCCATCTCCCATTGGACCAAGGTCCTTTATTCACGTCAGTTCGCTGACAAAAACCACTTAAACTACGAGGACATTGATCCATGTTAAGGCATGGTACATAAGAAGCCTCCATGAGGTTCAAGCCCATCACCCTATCGTTCCGACCTCATTCACCTCAGTCCACCCCCATTCCACATGACGTTAAACTGTAATCCACATCTCATTTGACCTATGAGGGCTTTGATCAGTGTCAAGGGGTGGTACATAGGAAGGTTTCCTGAGGTTCCAGTCCAACAATCATTGGCCCAGACTGTCTCCTTGTCGGTGTGACAAGCCCCCCCCCCAACGTTTATCCTAAACTATGAGGACTTTGATCCATGATATGGCATGGTACGTAGGAAGCCTTCCAGAGGTTCAAGTGCACCACCCATTGGTCATTAAAACTTCATTCACGTCAGTCCACTAACACCTGGGCAGCCTAGTGTGTGAGCCCCACACCATCGGACCAGGGTCCACATTCACGTCGGTTCACTGACGACGGCCATCGGGTCAAGGTCCACATCCACGTCGGTTCGCTGATGACTCCCATCGGGGAAAGGTATGCCTTCACGTTGGTTCACTAGCACCATCCCAAACTACGCGTACTTTGATTCCCTACTATAGGGATACATAGGATGTCTCTTTGAGGCTCAAGACCAACTTCACTGCCGCCCTTGCGATAATTCCATTTTATCCCCCCTTCACTTCATTCATCCATCTATCATCCATCCTGATTCTCACCCGGGCCACCACATCCTAGTGAGTTCTTTCCACTCCACTTCCCTCCATGGAATCCGGGAAGCCTCCCACGGGATGACCCCGATATCGGCATCCCTTCAAGGACGATTCCTCAATCTGATCCACTCCATCCAGGGTTCTAATCAGGTTGATCTATCTCCGCTGAACATTAAACCTACGGCATACCCTGTGTTAAACATAGGAAGCCGAGGAAAACCTCGGATACATTCCTATGGAATATGATTCCCCTTTCTTTATGTGGGAAGCCTCGGGCTTCCATTCCCTTAAGAATCCCTATAATAAGGGACAGAAGATAGACACACCAATTCTGCAGAGTTCAGACACGTTACTGATGCCTCGACGTGACCACTCCCTCAATTGAAGATTGATGCCCTAACTGGACCCCTTGGAATGTCCTGACAGAAGCAGTGTAATTAACCGGCGTCCATGGAAACATGGCACTAGGAATAGTTTCACGAACAATGTATTAAATCTAGGAGGGAGACCCGGACTTGGTGACGAGTTCTTAGAAGGAATCCACCGAAAGAAGAACTGACATCCCATCATCCCAGTTTCGATCAAGGAGCAAACGTCCCTGAATAAGGAGCTGATGTCGTCCGCCATTGGAAAGCGGGAATGCATGGCAACATAAAGAAACTCGCGCCTGTCGCGCCCTGGTGGAAGGACGCGTGCGCCCCGGCGAATGTGTCGGAAACAATAATGGTGAACCCGATGTGAAGTTCGTTTCCCCAATATGGAGATTAGTAGCGTTCGAGACATCATTAGATTGACGTGTAACCGGATCCAGATATCTAGTGCCGGTTCCCACTAAGAAAATAGCGGGTCTGGCGTGAAACTCACCGGAAGTTGTGGCTGTAGAACTTGGGGCATTCCATACTACAACATGTTGGCATGGATCCCTCTTACTGACCATGGAGGATGGAATGATGTTGGGGCACTGGTTGTTGATAATTTTCCTCGCAGTGATGATGAGTTGATCTCCCTACTTCCCAGGAACCAGGTTGCTGCTATGGAGACACGAACACCGCCCGCTCACCTACGCAGGGGTGGGGGCAACACCAGCACAGCCGCTACGCATGGCTCCACTTCTGTCATGACGACCTCTACATCCGTGAATACAGGATGCCCATGTCCCCTCTCCCCATCAGAGATCATCCAATGAAGGGTGATCAAAAACCTTGTACGTAGGTACGAAGAGGAAGGGGTTATCCCAACTCCGGATATGGCCCTCCTGGACCTGGAGGCTTCCAGGCCCCTCCGTCAACGCCGCCCTCAATGGCCGAGCATAGAGTCCCTGATCCCCACCCCAACATTCAATCGTTTCAGGATCCTATCCCCAGAACACCTCGACGACTCCTCGCCTTATGCTGATGAGGCGGGTGATGTCCAGCTCAGCCCGGTCAGAGTCCCTATCAAAGGGCTCCAGGCAAGGTCCCCCATCTGGCCGCATGAGTGTCGTCCACTGGCTTTACCAGAGGAGCAGGTAGGTTATTCCCCTGCACCACCTGCACTATCTCGTCTGACCCGACGTCTGCGTCGGGCCCGAGCTGAGGATGCTCGTCAAGGGGCATCGATGTCAACAGCTACTGTGTCCCGAGCCACCACCGACGTGCATCATGGATTCCCTGCATACACTGAGCAGGGCACCCCTTCACCCGACCAGGACTGAGACCCCAACCACCCCATGTGCAGGTTGGGTTGGCTCTCTGGGTCGTAGGCCCGAGCGGTGATCGTCGTGAACCAATATGCGATGATGTCATCCCATACTGAGGGCCTCCCCGTACCACCATTCCACAGAGCGTGGGCCTTCCCTACTCTGAAGCTCATCATGGAGGTATGCCTCATGCTACCCCCATCCTGAATGAAGTCATGCCCCCTGGCAGTAATGTTCGGTGCGGAAGCCTCTCCCGCGCCCACCATACAAGGAACAGAGTTCCTCCTCCTTTCCCTGACCGTCGATGTGTAGGTATTTCCCATCTGGTCCCTCTCCAATGTGGGGGTCCTCCCTACATCCTCTCTGCAACTGGCGAAGGTCCTCCTTGCCCCGGCAACCCAAGGGGTGAAGGTCAGCCTCGCTCCACCCGCACCAAGCATGGAGGTCCTCTCCATGCTCCTGCCAGTTCCAACAGAGGTTCCTCCCACATGGTTGTTTCCCATGGAGGTCCTCCCTATGTACCCTTCGACATTTTCCATATTTCCCCTCGCACCCCGGTTGTCTCAAGAAGGAGTCCTCTCCTCCATGGCACCAGCGCCGCTCTAAGAATACGTGTCGAGAATCAACCTTGTCTTAAAGAGCCATCTAGAGGTAGGAGAGTGGGTCATTGCCGCCACAAGAAGAGTCCTGGGAAGGCCCGAGTGGAGGTCAAAACAGCCCGTTTCTCAGATTCTGAAGCGGAATGCGACTTAGAGATGGAACCTTCTCTCCACTCCTCCATGTCAAGGACTGGGGCAGGAATAAGGCACGTCAGCCTCATTCTCCCAGAATGCGAAGTCCATCGGATTCCTGCCTCTCTCCGTAGGTACATCCAGGAGGAAGAAATTGTGGAGATTCCGCAGGTTCCGACCGTGAAATCACCACCATCATCACCAGAAGTGCCCTCTACCTCTACCAAAGATCACAGAGAGCTATTTTGGGGACCAACGGTGGTGGAGCAACGACATGACCCATCGCCGGTGACTGAAATTCCTACGCCAGAAGTTGTGGCTATCAGCCCATCAAATCGTGATATTGTGGTCAGTTTACTATCCCAGCAGTCCGCCTCGGTACCGATACCAGTCCCATAGCTGCCTCCGGTTGACGAGTGGGAAAATATGGGTCCAGACCTTGAGTCTGAGGCCAGGAGCTTCAAGAACATTCTCGCATCGGATCACTTCCTGGAGATGTTCTGGCCGACAGCAGTGCCGAACTTTTGCACACCGGAGTCCCTTACCCTAGAGGAAGTAGGGTGCTTCCGTCGAACCCTATGGGCGACACACTTCCGCCTTCATTATGAGCGGGTAGTGTACCCTAGAATCTGAGAGCATGTTGAGGGAATCAGCAAGCAATTCCACCTGATCGATTTGGCCGCACTCCCTGTGGCCCAGCGCCCTGAGTCACCAGGCCGCCAGAGCACCCTTCAACGGAAATGCGTTAAGAGTTTCAAATTACTCCATAGAGTCATCAGGGAAGCTACCCCCCATGTGAAAGTCCGTGGCTGGGGATACTAGGACACCCTTCTCTCCAGTCCTATCCGATAGTAGCCCGATTCATTATGCGACATTGAGGACATTCCCCCGAGAGGGGTCGCGGTCCACATGACTAACATAGTGGACAAGGAGGACGAGTTTGAATTTCTCGATGGAGACTTACCCCCTGAGGGTGTACCACCACTGTTGGACCCCTCAGGGAGGGTTACCGGTCAACATAGGATCCTTCTAGTCCTCACTAAACCCACCGAGTCACTGGTACTCAGTTGAAATGCCGGTAAGGGTAAGGAGCATGTCAGAATTGTCAAGCACTCTAACCCATCCGCCTCTATACAGAAGACGAACGAAGATCCCGAGAAGGCCGCGTTGCGCCAGCAGCTTGCTGAGCAGAAAAGGATGGTTGAAGAACTACTAGCTTAGCGCGTTGCATAGTGGCTACCTGACTATGGTAATCCCAAGCCGGGGTAGCAGGGACAGGAACAATTTCCCTCCAGCGAGATGCCTTCGGGAAACCCTGATCACGCTACTTCTGCAGATAGAGCAGAAGCCAGAACTCACGACAAGAGGGCGCGATACGTCTCACCAAACCCTCCTGAACGATAAGGCAATTGGAGGAATCCAGCCCAAATTCCCCCAACTGCCCCACAGGTCGTTCCGCCAGTCGCTCCCCGAGCTGATGAAGCCATCTACCATGTCGAAGAACCCGACAACGCACTTGTGATTAGGGATCCCTGTCAAGACAGGGACCCCCACCCGGATGATCGTGTAGCGTCACTCATCGCCCACCTCGAAGCGTTGGAAATGTGGCAGGTGGCAGTCCAACCGGATGGAAAGTCATATCCCGCGTGGCTGGATGATATGCCCGCACCCCCGGGTTTTGGGAACCCCACTTTCTCACCCTTCAACGGGACATGGGACCCACCGTAGCACTTGGCCCATTTTTCTTCCAGGTGTGGCCCTATGCTAAGGACCCGGGCCCAGCAAGAAGCTGCCAAGCTCTGATGTTTTGTGTAGACATTGGAGGGCCCCGCATTCGTCTGGTACAACCAGCTCCCTATCGGATCGGTGACCGGTTGGGAGGATCTCGACCGGCTGTTCCTATACCAGTTCAGCTCCACCACGCGAAAAACCAGAATCACAGACCTCATCAAGTGCAAACAAAGGCTTGATGAGCGAGTCACGTATTTCATCGCCCGGTGGAAGGGGTTTACTACTCCCTCAACATGCCACTAACTCAGGAGAAATTAAAGATAATGTGTGTAGGGAACGTTAAAACAGAGCTGGTTCCTTCCCTAATCACCCAGAACTACCATGGAGGGTTCTGGGATTTCTCAGATAAGGCTCAGCACCTCCAGGAGGATCTGAAACAGGTTAGTTAGGCATGTTTGCTACCCCCAGTGATCCGAGCCAGGAGGGATGTTAGAGCCCAACCCGCCGCGGTGGCCCAAATAGAATCCCCCAAGGAGCTGGAATTACTGCCAGTGGCACTAGCCTCGCAACCCCGCAGAGTTCTTCCACCTCAAGCACAGGATCCTGCCCAGCAGTTACCACCTCAGAATCGACAGGTTCCCCCTCGCAATGCACCACCACCACCTAGGTGAGACAATCAGGCACCGCCTCCTCAGAAGGCCCCTCCGGCCCCTCATCATGGGCAGGCACCCAGGGCTCCCTATCTGGAAAGAAGGCACCAGACATACTCGTTCAATGAGAATCAGGTCCCTGGATACTTCTGATGTGCTCTAGAGAAAGGGATTGTTCACTTACCTAAGTGCAGAAGGCCGACAGAGGTGAATATCACCAATCACCCAAACTATTGTCCCTATCATAGAATTCTGGGGTACACCCACAAGAAATGTAATGTGTTTAAAGACTGGCTTCAAGACCAGGTCGACAAAAACATAGTCAGGTTGGGTCGATCCCCAAAACAAGTAGCGGGTGACTTCGTAAGGTCAGAGATCAGTAGCGACAACGAAGGTGAGTGGTAGTAGGTTCCCATCCATGAGTCCCAGCAATACGACGACTGAATGGCTCGAAAAACCATCGCTCATGGACATGGGATCATTCGGGCATGCCTGAATCATCCGGAGCCTTCGAAGGAAGTAGCTGATACCTCCGCATTGTCATCACAGCCAACCTCTTCCCAAAAGGGAAAGCAGCGATGACACAAGAAGAAGCAACACGCTCCACCACTGCTGTCAACATCCCACACTCTTGGAAACTTTATGCCCCAAGAAATGGGGATTCCTCCTAGAATCTGCCCAGTGGTGGATGATTCGTCGAGTGAAAGCCAGGGGAACGCTTCGGTTAACACTGTAGAGCTGGTAAAGCACTATATGGTCCCGATGAGGGGGAATGCCAGGTGAAACTACCCAATGTCCCCAGCCGACATCAATGTCAGCGGAACCGCAACCAT
Source organism: Viscum album (assembly GCA_963277665.1). NCBI lineage: Eukaryota > Viridiplantae > Streptophyta > Magnoliopsida > Santalales > Viscaceae > Viscum > Viscum album. The sequence continues at coordinate 153,827,716 of OY728163.1, forward strand.
GTAGGTCATCGAGGCATGTCAGCGGGTGCTTTCAGTCAGGTCGTGCATGCTACTGAAACCAGACAGCAGGCTCAGCGTAGAGCTCAGCATGCACAACCTCATCTGATGCCCCCATATCTACCTCCACCATCGTTTGTGCTACTAGATTAGGAAGAGTTCCCTCCTCCGTATCACGGTCAGTCTTGCCCTGCCCTAGGCCAATCTCCGTTTTCTGGTCCTAATCTGGCGGCTACTCTACAAGCTTCAACTAGTAGGCAGCAGGATGTACCCAGTACTAGCTAGTCGCGGGTTCAACCGGCAGGACCCACTATGCCTCCAACTGCAGAACTACCTCCTGTAAGCAGATGCTCACGTTTGGCATGAAAGTACGATGTCTTGAAGCACCTGGGCAGAATTCTAGCAAGTCTTTCTATCCTGGAGTCCCTTCACCTATCGTTTGAAATGCGCAGAGCACTTTCCGAGGCCCTAAGGATCCCCCTTCAGTTTGAGATAGACATAGCAGCTGTGGAATCCTTCCACGCTGAGGAAATTGAGAACACCAAATGCCATGCAGTTATCTCGTTCTCCGGTGAAGATTAGGACCCAAACACACATGGGAATATTCACCCACTATACGTCACTTGCCAGTTCAATGGCGTGGAAGTCTGCCGCTACCTCGTTGACACGGGTTTTGGGATCAACCTAATTTCGACTCGGGCACTGTGAAAGATGGGTCTGTCTGAAATGATTTAACTCTCTCCGACCTCAAAATCCATGGATACGACAGGACTGAGCAATCCCCAGTCATCATGATCTGCCTGAAGACCCAGTTCAGTGTCCTAACTTCCAGCATCGAGTTCATGGTCGTCTCCCAGAACACCGCTGAAACGCACGGCCGATTGTCGCCTATCGACCGGTCAAAATTCCGGTGCTCTGCTAATGTGTATAGCAGCACTCGGGTCGAATCCTCGGCGATGATACTTTGTAATAGTCATTTGTTTTTAGTTGATTGTATTTTGATTTGGGGGGTTTGTTTGCAGAGCTTAATTTAAATGATTTATGGATGAAGTTTGATTTACCAAATTGATAATGATTGGGGTGAGTTCATCATTGGGGAGTTAAGAATGTGATATCCTTGAGCCTTACTTTGTATTGCATTAAATTAACACCCATGTCATAAGTTGACGTTGATTGAAATTCCTAAGTGTGAAGGCTTTAATCCAAGCATTAACTTAACTTAGGGTTCTAATATCAATCAAAACTTATTTATGGTAGTGTATTTATGGTTCCAATAATCCATGGAAACCACTCGTTAAACAAAACATATCATTAATCCCTGACATATTAAGTTTATCATGCACAATATTAATTTAAAGAATACTCATCGAGCAGAACTCTCAATCACTTAACATCCCCGAATTATAAATCACCCCAATGAGAGTTTTACTCAGCCATTTGGATGATTAATATTCTGGTTAAAATAATTATGATGATAAATTAATAATAGAAGAAAAATAAAGGGATTAGAAAAGAGTGGTACGTTGACACACACACACGAACGGTGATGATAATTAAAAACGGATTTTCGATTGAATGATGAAGCAAAAGAAGGGAAGGAGATTGAACTGAATTTAAACTATTTTAGTAACATAAATATTAAACTACAGAATGTGGATGATAATAAGAGATATTGAAGAAGTAACTTGCATTAAAACAGAATTACAAAGAAAGAGAATTACAAGATTACAAAAATGAAGAACACAAAAGTAAGTGAAAACAAAGAGAGGAGGAAAGGTCTATCAAGTGAAAACTTGAGTATGGCAGGTCCTCCCAAGCCTTTGGAAAAGCTTTGGTCGTTCCAATATGATCTCTTCTCTTCTTAAATGCCAACCCCTCTCAAGGAGAGAAGGGGAGAGTATTTATAGCCCAAGGAGTGGACTGTTTTCATTCCCAATCTGTCCCTCCACTTGCATCGCCAATTTGGCTATTCATAAAGCCGAATCTTCAAATATCTCCTTCTTCAAAGTTGTATAAAATAATGTTGGTCGACTACTCTCAAAATTTGGAGTCATTTGGACGTAAGTAAAAAGAGTTATGGCCGGTGGAATAAACAAACTTAAACTGTCCATTTCTATCCATGCTTTTTCGATGGCCAAAATGTGAATGGATTTATGAATAGGTAGATGCCTTCAAATCCGAATGAATTATTCAATAAAGTCGGCCGCCTATATCGCCTATTTCACACTGCAAAATCTCAGCTCGATTGGATGCTTACATCAAGAGATATGTCATGCATACTATACTAATTTTAATTCTCGTCCAGAATGGTGGGCTGGACTTCAAAGATTTATTTGGGCCCCTTTTACTTGGATTTGGGCTTTGAAATTTTTATCCAAGATGACATGTAGTGTCCCCAGAATTATGGTGGAGAGTTAAGGTTTTTGGACTTCTGGATTGAACCCAGAAAATCAATATTCAAGGCTGGTCCAGTTTGTTCACAGATTCTTTGGTCTTGTTTGTGAGGACCATATGACCCTTAAAATGGCAGAATTGGCTCATTGTTCCTTCTAATGAAATGTTGTATATTGAAAGTAGAAGCCTAAAAAACAAGAACCACACAATTTGGATCAGTATAGTGACATTTATAATTAAAACATTAAACTGACTCAATTGGACTACTTCAAAAAATGCTCAAATATTATACTTAATATTAAAACATTAATATTTCACACAAACTATGCACATTTCATATAAAATAAGTAAAGGGGGAATATAATAAGTCATGAAAATATTAATAACATCAACTCCCCCACACTTAGATTTGCGCGTGTCCTCATGTGCAACAAATATAAAAACATGACAAAATCATTTTCACTCACCAACAAATATTAAAATTTTGTTTTCTCCAATCAGGGGAGGTTTAGACTATTTCACTCATCCATATTGAATTCCATCACAAATTTGGTTCACAATAATGCATCAGAAACAATTCATTTTTTCATGTTCAAGGTTTGAATTGGAAAATGTAGGCACTCAAAACTTACTCCTCTCAAGATGATAAAAATGTATTTTAGGAGGTTCACTCATTCACCAACAAAAAGTGAAAATCAAGAGTTTGTAAGAGCTCTTAGCTTCCATTCCCAAATCTAATGTGTACAAGAATCAAGAGGTATTTTAAGGGGTTTTTTAGTGGCTATGGGACGGTAGGTATATAATGTCCAAAGGAAAAGAGGGGTTAAAAACACCAACATGGAAAAATCAATGCACATTTTTTTTGAAATTTGATTTGAAAGGAAATAGAAACACATATTTACAAGGGCATGAATGTGTGATGAATGAAAAGTGAGGGAGATAGAAAATGTAATAGGTTGAGATGATGGAATATGTACAACATGGAAGACTTCCAATAATGACACAATACAAGATGATTCAAGTGTTCTTTTTTTTTCTCTTTTTGCTCTTTTTTTCGAATGTTGTGCTTGAAACAAGTCTCACAGTCATCTCCCAACCCATGTTTGATCTTCTCATGGAACTAATTTTAGTAGTTATAACACGATCAAAGGTTGATGATGAATGATTTTTGACCCACCCAAGACACAACCCATTCCTTTTGTTCATTTTTTTTAATATAATTTTTTTTCATTTTTTTGAACACTTTTCAATGACTTTTGTACAAATGACAATTACACATACACACCCCAAAGATCACAGAATTACAACCTCTCCCCCACACTTGAATGGATGCTTTCCCTCAATCATATGATGACACATTGGAAATCAATGAAAGTACACCCAAAAATTAAATCCATTCCCCCCCCCCACACATAAATTTCAATAAATTGTACAATGAAAATCCATGAAGATGTTGGGTGGGACAAGGTATTAGGCTTGTAATGTGGCTATCAAAAGAAAGGTTTTCATAGGCTCAAAGGGGCTTTCAAAAGTAGGATCAATGTAAGGGTAACGGGAGCCTATTTGGCTATTCTGATTCTCATGTGGCTTAGAAAATGCCTCTATCATATTAATGCACACAAAATATGGAAATTCAGCTCGAAGGTCCACAAACACAAGACTCACAATCAGTGGTAAAGACACACAATGAAAAAGATGGCCATAGATGACCTTGGCATGAAGGCTAATGTTATTCCTCACGGTAGGGGAAAATCATTTTCCAAATCAAAAATTGTTCATTCAAAATGTTTGTTATTGACACAAAATTGTTTACCCAAGTTTGAGATAAAAATTCAATATATTTGAGTTGAAAACAAGCCTTTTGACTCCCCAAAATGGTTGGACAGAATTTCAATATTGGATGATGAGTAATTACCTGAAAAATAAAATTCATTATTCATCTAATGAAAATCTAAAAAGAAATTGAAATTTCATAAAAGTAAAAGAAAACATGGGTTCCCTCCCAAGAAGCGCTGCATTTATTTGTCTACAGCTGGACAATTGCAGTGGACTACCCATAGTCTGACGGTGGCCATCGTGTTTTCTCAACTCCAGTGTGCTTCCAGAAAAACTTTTTCTTTGGGAGGCCTGATGATTCATTGGATAATTTCATCCCATCCTTGTTGGTGTGCTTGAAATTCAATGGGGTTGGAAAGAGAATATTTCTATCCTCACTTTGGTCTTCAACCTGAGGAATGATTTTATCCACAAAGTGATGGTTTTCTATTCTTGTAAATTCAGGAAGATGGATCAATTCTGATGGGTCATTTATGTAAGGATCAGATAACACAAAAGCAGAGTATGAGATCCCAATTGTTTTTGAATCATTTATTTCATCACTTACTAATGTAGAGTAATGAGGATCAGTGGAGTTATATGACTGAATAAAATTTTCAATATCCTTTATTTCAACGTTTTTTGCCAAAGAATGGTCAATTTCAACCTCACCAGTGATCACTTTATTAATTAGGGTACAAATATCACAAACATCACTACCATCAGGACAATATAAACACATTGGTTCAAGGTTCACTTCACATATAACAGAATTTTCAGAATCATGGATAGGAAAGGATGAATGTGGGATAATCTGATCTGAATCAACAAATGAGCATTCTAGTTCATTTTTTTCAATACCATCCATGTTGGAGCATTGGAGGTCAGAGGTGAGATGAGATTCCAAAGAGTTTTCAAGATCCTTTAGATCAATGGAGTTTGCATTTTCAATGTCAACATCAATTTCACCATTAATCACTTGGTTAATGAGGATACAATATTCACAAACTCCTCTATTAGTAGAACAGGAAGAACATGATGGATTAGGATTCAACACACTCTCAGAGGGAGTTTCAGAAACATGGATAGAGAATACAGATTGATTCTCTAATGGGTATCGCATGGATTGAAAAATATTGAACTTGACTAGTTGGTCACCGAATTCCATGGATAAGATGGCAGCATGGACATCAATTTTGGTTTTAGATGTCATAAGGAATGGTCTTCCTAGAATTAGGTGAGATCGAGAAGAGTTCGTCTCACCTTCCATGTCAAGGACATAGAAATCAGCTGGGAAGATAAGATCATGGACCCGAACAAGAACATCCTCAATTATCCCCTCAGGACTGGCAGTGCTTCGATTGGCTAATTGAATGACAACACCCGTTGGGTGCAAGGGACCTAGACCAAGGTTGGAGAAAATTGATTTGGGCATGACATTTATTGAGGCTCCATGGTCTATGAGTGCATCATCAATGTTGGAACTCCCTATTTGACATGGAACCGTAAAGGTCCCTGGATCTTTGCACTTAATGGGTATGGACTGCTGGGTTGAAACATTTTCAATGTTCCTAAGTTGCCTCTTATGGGTGCACAATTCCTTAAGAAACTTGGCATACATAGGGATTTGTTTAATGGCATCTAAGAGGGGGATGTTCACTTCAACACATCTAAACATGTCAAGCATTTCAGGATCAGGTTCAAAGGACTTCTTAGTCTTGGAGATGGCTTGAGGAAAAGGAATTGGGTTCCTTAGAGGAATGGAAGAAGGTGAAGGAGTGGATTCAAGTTCCTTTTCCAGCTTTTTGTTCTTTTCATTTTCTAGATCAACATAGAAAGGGGAGGTAGAGAAATCAGCATGGGGCATAGCAATTTTCTTTCCCAATCTAAGTGCAATTGCACTTACATTACCCTTAGGGTTGGGTAATGGTTGAGCTGGGAGTTGGGATGAATTGGATGGTTGTTGCTGGCTAAGGTGGGATTCAAGTTGACCTATTTGGGTTTCAATGTTCTTGAGGCTAGAACGGGTGAACGAAGCAAGATCCTCTACAGCACATTCCAATGGTTGTTTAGAAGAAGAGGCTTGTACCAAATTGGGTTGGCCTTGATTTTTGTTCTTGGGAAAGCGATTGTATTGGGTGGGGAATTGGGAAGGCTCGTTAGGATAGTGGAATCCAGGAGGAGGATTGTTCCTTTGGGGTTGAGGAACAAAAGGATAAGGTTGATGGATGTTACCACCACTTTGACCATATTGGAACAGGTTTGGATTTTGATGAGGGAACTGAGGAGGATGAGAAATGGGATTACCATACCTCAGAGGTGGGTTAAAGGTAGAAGAGAAGGGCTCAGAGTGGGATTGGATGAAGATTCTAACAAACTGACCTCATTGTTGAGGGTTGAAGTTTCGTTGAGAATATGCCGCATTGAGCTCCATTGGACTAGATGAATCAGATGGATCATCTTGAAGTTGTGGACTTGTGTCAGTTGGATGAGATGGAGAGTTGCAGATTCCACAATTCTTGATAGGTCTAGGGAATAGTGATTGTGGATAAGATGAGGTTGGGGCTTTGGTAGCCACCGCTAGTTGACGCACAAGACCTGTAAGTTCACTCATCCACTCAGTCATCTTGTTGGGCTCTATGGATTGATTCTCTTGGGGTTGTTTCACTTGAGCATGTGCTCGAGTATGGAATTGCTGCGTGTTTGCAACCATGTTGCTTATGAGTTCTCATGCAGCTGCAGGAGTTTTGTCAACAAGAGTACCGCCACTTGCGGCATCAATGAGAGTTTGCTCCATAGCCAATAACCCCTCATAGAAGTATTGGATCAGGAGTTGGTCAGGTATTTTATGGTGTGGACAAGTTGCCACAAGCTTTTTGAACCTCTCCCAATACTCATGGAGTGATTCATTAGGGAATTGACGGATGCCGCTTATTTCCTTTCGGATAGAAGCTGTTCGGGAAGCGGGAAAGAACTTCTCAAGGAAAAGTCTCTTCATGTCAACCCATGAGTTTATGGAACCAGGTGGGAGGTAGTAGAGCCAAGACTTGGAATAATCCTTTAGGGAAAAGGGGAAAGCTCTAAGCTTGATTTTTTCTTCATAAACCCCTTGAGGCTTCATGGTAGAGAATACTACTTGGAACTCTTTAAGGTGAAGATGTGGATCCTCACCGGCTAGCCCGTGAAAATGAGGGAGAAGATGAATCAAACCCGACTTGAGTTCGAAGTCAGCCTCTATGATTGGATATTGAATACCAAGTGGTTGGTAATTTATATCAGGGGCAACGAGTTCTTTCAATGTTTGTTCCCTAGGATTGGCCATATCTAATTCAATTGGTAGGGAAATGATTGGTTCTTGAATTATTTTAGTATCTTTTATGTTCCTCCTAAGTTGGCGAAGTGTTCGCTCAATTTAAGGGTCAAACAAATCTGAGAGATTGTTTGGAAGGCTACGGGGCATTCAGAGAGATTTTTGAAGAAAGATGAAGACGGGTTTTTCTTTGTATTTTTCAGTTTATGATTTTTATGAGAAGACGGGTTTTTCTTTGTGTTTTTTTTTCAATTTTTTTTTAAATTTGTTTTTTTTTGTGTCTTCTTGACAATAACCAGAAACTAATGACTACTTAAAGCACCATCCCCAGCAACGACGCCATTTGAAATGCACGGCCGATTGTCGTCTATCGACCGATCAAAATTCTGGTGCTCTGCTAATGTGTATAGCAGCACTCGGGTCGAATCCTCGGCGATGATACTTTGTAATAGTCGTTTGTTTTTAGTTGATTGTATTTTGATTTGGGGGGTTTGTTTGCAGAGCTTAATTTAAATGATTTATGGATGAAGTTTGATTTACCAAATTGATAAAGATTGGGGTGAGTTCATCATTGGGGAGTTAAGCATGTGATATCCTTGAGCCTTACTTTGTATTGCATTAAATTAACACCCATGTCATAAGTTGACGTTGATTGGAATTCCTAAGTGTGAAGGCTTTAATCCAAGCCTTAACATAACTTAGGGTTCTAATATCAATCAAAAATTATTTATGGTAGTGTATTTATGGTTCCAATAATCCATGGAAACCACTCGTTAAACAAAACATATCATTAATCCATGACATATTAAGTTTAACATGGTCAATATTAATTTAAAGAATATTCATCGAGCAAAACTCTCAATCACTTAACTTCCCCGAATTATAAATCACCCCAATGAGAGTTTTACTCAGCCATTTGGATGATTAATATTCTGGTTAAAATAATTATGATGATAAATTAAGAATAGAAGAAAAAGAAAGGGATTAGAAAAGAGTGGTACGTTGACACACACACGAACGGTGATGATAATTAAAAACGGATTTTCAATTGAATGAGGAAGCAAAAGAAGGGAAGGAGATTGAACTAAATTTAAACTATTTTAGGAACATAAATATTAAACTATAGAAGGTGGATGATAATAAGAGATATTGAAGAAGTAACTTGCATTAAAACAGAATTACAAAGAAAGAGAATTACAAGATTACAAAAATGAAGAACACAAAAGTAAGTGAAAACAAAGAGAGGAGGAAAGGTCTCTCAAGTGAAAACATGAGTATGGAAGGTCCTCCCAAGCCTTTGGCAAAGCTTTGGTCGTGCCAATATGATCTCCACTCTTCTGAAATGCCAACCCCTCTCAAGGAGAGAAGGGGAGAGTATTTATAGCCCAAGGAGTGGACTGTTTGCATTCCCAATCTGTCCCTCCACTTTCATCGCCAATGTGGCTATTCATACATCTGAATCTTCAAATATCTCCTTATTCAACGTTGTAGACAATAATGTTGGTCGAATACCCTCAAAATTTGGAGTCCTTTGGATGTAAGGATAAAAAGTTATGGCCGGTTGAATAAACAAACATAAACTGTCCATTTCTATCCATGCGTTTTCGATGTCCAAACTTTGAATGGATTTATGAACAGGTATATGCCTTCAAATACGAATGACTTCTTGAATGAAGTCGGCCGCCTATATCTCCTCTTTCACACTGCAAAATCTAAGCTCGATTGGATTATTACATCAGGATATATGTCATGCATACTATACTGATTTTAATTCTCTGCCAGAATGGTGTGCTGGACTTCAAAAATTTATTTGGGCCCCTTTTACTTGGATTTGGGCTTTTAAATTTTTATCCAAGATGACATGTAGTGTCCCCCGAATTATGGTGGAGAGTTAAGATTTTTGGACTTCTGGATTGAACCCAATAAATCAATATTCAAGGCTTGTCCAGTTTGTTCACAGATTCTTTGGTCTTGTTTGTGAGGACCATATGACCCATCAAATGGCAGAATTGGCTCATGGTTCCTTCTAATGAAATGTTTTATATTGAAAGGAGAATCCTAAAAAACAAGAACCACACAATTTGGATCCGTATAGTGACAGTTATAATTAAAAGATTAAACTGACTCAATTGGACTACTTCTAAAAATGCTCAAATATTATACTTAATATTAAAACATTAATATTTCACACAAATTATGCACATTTCATATAAAATAAGTAAAGGGGGAATATAATAAGTCATGAAAATATTAATAACATTAACCGCCTACAACGCACTAATGGGAAGGACATGGCTCATTCTGCACGCAGCGGTCCCTTCGTCGTATCACCAATGCCTAAAATACTCCCTCAATGGTTGAGTAGGCGTGCTCCAAGGAGATGCGTCTCCTTTCACCTCTTGTGAAGCCCACTATCTGGGTGAAAACTATTACAAGAGCAAGGATATGAAAATGCTAGCAAGTGAGGATGAACCCGCCCTAGTCACATGTGATCCCTGGGCAGGCCTGTATGACACCTACATCTTCTCGATCCATCGATTGGAAGCCATGACCTTCGACAAGGGGAGGTGTTTTTTTTTTGTTTCAGGTACGAAAGGAAGGCATGTTCCCATGTCCAAGCGACGGCAGAAAATCACCTCGTACTCCTACACCAACCAAGCTCAGGTGATCCCGGAACCTCCTACCCCTATGCGGTATCGGAATGTCAGGCTTATGACAATGGCAGTACGTCATACGTGTCTCTTCCGCCGAGATAGAATCAAATGACTCAGGATGACGCGTCACCACTGATTTGACGTCATCAAACATGGCCCCTTAGGCCAAAGGTGAGATGGGATATGATCGACTTCCTTCATTTCTATGGTCTCAGTGGCACATAGGTCTCCTGATATGATGAACACTGCAGCCTAAGCCGGCACCAGTTTTTCATCAGGGTTTGATAGCTCAGAAGCAGCTCCCCTTGTGGGAAATCCCACCAGGGGTAGAGAAGAAGATCTGGAGGATGCTCCCCCCGCTTTTGAGGAAGGTGTATCTTCCGCGGTTGATGAACTGGTACAGTTGAACCTTGGTAGTGAGGAAGATCTAAGACTCACATTGATCAGTGCAGCCATGTCCCCAGAGGAGCAGCAACGGTACATAGATATTCTCATACAACACTGTGATATGTTTGCCTAAAGTTACGGCGAGATGCCAGGGCTAGATCCTAAGGTAGTCATTCACCGCCTGGGCCTCCCGACAAACCACCGTGGGTTTAAGAAGCCTCCGAGAAAGATGCACCCTTCTCACGGTGCCATGGTTGTGGCCGAAGTTGACAAGATTATCAAAGCCAACATCGTCAGGTAAGTCCAGTACCCAAAGTGGCTTACCAAAATTTTGCAAGTCAGGAAGAAGAATGGGAAGATCAGAGTCTGCATCGAATTCCACGATCTCAATCACCGCTACCCAATGGATGACTTTCCCCTCCCGGTGACGGAGTTATTGATTGATGCCATGGCCGGGTTCCAAGACCTCTCATTCATGGATGGGTATTCCGGGTAAAACAAGATCCGGATAGCCCCCAAGGACGAGGATTCCACTACCTTCAGGGATCCCCAAGGTATATTTTTTTACCAGGTTATGCCCTTCGGCCTAAAAAATGAATGTGCCACTTATCAGCAGGCCATTCATCGCATATTCAGGCCGATTCTCGGGACGCAGGTGGAATGCTACATGGATGATCTAGTGGTCCAATCTCGCCAGCGCCAAGACCATCTCAAAGACCTTGATAAAGTTTTTGGTTTCCTCTGTTCCCACCACCTAAAGATGAACCCATTAAAGTGTTCCTTCGGGGTCACCTCTAGGAAGTTTCTCAGCTTTGTTGTTAGATATTGTGGCATTATGATCGACCCAGAGAAGATCAATGCCATCAGAAAAATGCCTCCCCCAAGAAATATTAGGGAACTTTGAGGTCTCCAAGCCCACTTAGCCTATATACCACGATTCATCGCGAATCTGGCCGGCAAGTGTAAGCCCTTTTCCCAGCTCATGAAGAAAGGTGCCACCTACGAATGGGACGAAGAGTGTCGGACCGCCTTTTGAGGAAATCAAGCAGTATCTACTCCAACCTCCAGTTTTGATGCCACCCATCTCCAGAAAGTCGTTGGTTTTTTACGTGACTTCCCTGGAACGGTCCCTCACCGCACTTCTTGCCCAGAAGAACAACAAGGGTATGAAGAACAGTCTCTACTATCTCAGCCGCATGATTCTCGATACGAAGATCAGATAATCCCCTATTGAAAAGAGCTGCCTTGCGCTCGTTTTTTCCATACAGAAGTTGTGACATTACCTGCAGAACCATGAGGTACAATTGGTCTCTCGGGTAGACCCACTGAAGTACATCCAGAACCACCCCATATTGACTGGCCGACTAGTGTGGTGGGCAGTGATCCTCCAACAGTTTGACATCAGGTTCGTGCCTCAGAATTCCATCAAGGGACAGGATTTGACAGACTTTTTAGCTGCCCATCCAACCTCCGTGGATCAATCCCTGGACCTAGATTTTCCTGATGAGGCGATCCTCTCAGTCGATCATGCCGTCTTATGTTGGAAAATGAACTTCGACAATGCCTCCCGGAGCCCCATCGGTGGGAGGCTCAATGATCCTAATCTCAACAGAGTGGGTCTGGGTATTGTCTTCATCACCCCGACGTAATCCGTCCAGCCATACTCATTCCTGTTGTCAGAAGGCTGCACCAACAATGAGGCAGAGTACCAGGCTCTCATCACCGGCCTTGAGTTGGCCCTTGAGATCGATGTGCCTCATCTACATGTGAAAGGAGATTCCAAGATGGTAATCAAGAAGGTTAATGGTGACTATGTTTTCCGGAAGTCAGAGCATGTGCCAATGCTGGATTGCACCCTCCGTCTAATGGCCCAGTTCTCTTCTTGACCAGAGGATACCCATGTCCCTTGGTCGCAGAATGGTTGAGCTGACGCTTTGGCTGGCTTAGCTGTGTTGCTCGTAGAACCCGAGCAAGATGATTTGATCATACATTTGGCACACCAGAGAGTTTTCCCCCGTCACCCCAGAGGATGACAACGGCCTGCAGACAAGTCATCTTACTACCGGACCTTCTACATCAGGGGTCCCAGGTTCGTTAGACACATCGGTTGAGGCCACTCTCGACTGGAGGGCACCTTTTGTCGAGTATCTCCAAAATGGTTGCCTCTCGGATGACCGGGCCGAGCGCCAGCGAATCCAATGCCGCGCGCTGCAATTTACCCTCCAAAGTGGTCCTAGTCTTGAGAATATCCTCTATAAGCGGAGCTTCGATGGTGTTATCCTCCGTTGCATTCAAGGAGTCGAGATTTCTCAGGTTATACAATAGGTTCATGCCGGTTCCTGTGGTTCCCACCAAGCTGGGCCAAAGCTGTCCCATCAAATCTGGAGGTTGGGGTACTTCTGGCCCTATAGGATCCATGACTGTATGAAGTTTTCCAAGAGATGTCACGTGTGCCATGTTCATTCCAACTTCCTACATCGGAAACCAGAGCCTCTACACTCCACCAAGTACTCTTGGCCATTTGTGATGTGGGGACTCGATGTAGTGGGACCATATCGACTGGCGACAACACGCTAGTGTAGGTTCATCCTAACTACTACAGATTTATTCTCCAAGTGGGAAGAGGCAGTTCCACTCAAAGAGGTCAAGCCCCATTCCATCGTCGACTTTTTGAGCTCCAATACCATCCACCGATTTGGGGTCCCTCATGTTATCCTCACCGATAACAGCACCAACTTCCGAGCGGCCGAGATGATGAAATTGTATGCCAAGTATAATATTTGTTTGAACCATACCTCTCGCTATCATGCACAGAAAAATGGACAGATCGAGGCATTCAAGAAAACCCTCTCTAACATTTTGCAGAAAATGGTTGGTCAGAATAAGAAAATTTGGCCGGACAAGCTCCCCAATGCCCTCTGGGCATATCAGACGACGACTCACAATTCCACCTAGGTGACCCTATATTCCCTGGTGTATGGGGATGAGGTCGTCCTACCCAATGAGATCCAGCTTCCATCGTTACACAATGCATCCTTTGATTGGAAAGCGCCATATCAGGTGGCCGAAATCTGTCTAGCTAAATTGGAAGCACTGGACGAGAATGGGCTTCTTGCCCTGCACAATCTAGAAAGGCATCACAATAAGATAGCCAGATCCTTCAATAAGAAGGTTTGACTTTTCTCTTTTCTGCAGGGCAACCTAGTGTTGGCCCTTCAAGCGCCATTGATCCCTGGTAGGAAACCGCCCATGCTAGAGCCCAAATGGGAAGGACCTTATGTCATCCATAAAGTTTACCCCAACGAAGCATACTCCTTGGAGACCACGAATGGTGAGCACATAACTCCTCTCACCAATGCCATGTTTCTCAAGTAGTACCTTGCCTAAGCATCTTTGGTCCTGCATGACCTTAAAATGTACGATCCTGCATGACCCTAAACTGAACGTTATGGTCTTGCATGACCTTAAACTGTACGGCCCCGCATGACCCTAAACTGCGCGTTACAGTCTCTCATGACCCTAAACTCCACTTTAAGGTTCCCCACGACCCTAAACTGCCTGTTATGGTCCCGCATGACCCTAAACTACACCACCGTCCTGCATGAGATTGAAACTGTGATATCTTCCTACAAGACAATAAACTGCAAAATGGTCTGAGCACTATGACCTTAAACTAAGATCTCCCCCATCCTTACTATAAGAAGTTAAACTACATGTCGGTCAGACCTCCCAGGTCGAGGCTCAGCCTCAGGCCCCTTGGCCTCTTTGGGCCCATGGCCCCCGTCCTTATTGCAAGACGTTAAACTGTGAGCCTGTTAGGCCTTCCTGTCCGAGGCTCAGCCTCAGGCCCCTTGGCCTTTTTGGGCCCCTGGCCCCCCTTTTTACTGTAAGATGTTAAACTGCAAGCCGGTCAGGCCTCCCTGACTGAGGCTCGACCTCAGGCCCCTTGGCCTTCATCGACTCATGCTCTCTTATGAGATTGTACAGTGTGGTGTGGGTTACGTCATCATTCACGTCGGGTTACCCGCCATACCGTACATATCCCCAATGAGATGCATCTCTCGTCCAGAACGACATTAAACTAGGCTTCAAGAACTATGTGTGGCTTGATTCCCATCCTAATGGGATACGTAGGAACACTCAGACGCCTCTTCTTGAGCCCAGCCCCTAGCTCTTCTCTTCCACTGCCCCCTGGGTATAGTTTTTTTGGAGGATCCTTTCATGATGAGGAGTAGGATTTCTTATCCCCGCTCATACAAGGATTATAAGGGTCGCACCATGTGCCCACTCCCGTTCTTCTATCCTCCCACGTATTTACCGCACGACATTAAAGTGCATGGCCTTCATGAACTACGTGTGGCTTGATTCCCATCCTAATGGCATACGTAGGAATTCTCAAACATTTCATCTTTCGGCCCAGCCCAAAAGCCAAAAATGTTCCCCTCGGGTCAAGACATATGGAAAGATTCACACTTTTTCTCCAACTCACGTTGAGCAAGCCTCGATCCGGCTGTACGTCCCCCCAGAGATGTTCGCCTCTTTCGTGGATGGATACAACTATGCTTCACCCACTCTGTGACTGGGATTCCATCAATTTCCTTACCCAGATGACCCCCAAGAATGGCTTGGATACCACGCCCAAAGGCTCTCCTACCGATACGGGCCAACCGCCCTGGGGATTTCCGAGCAACGAACCGATACAAGTCTCGCGTTGCAAATTTAGTCAACGATCGATGCTCATTTGTTGCTCCCATATCAGGTCACCATAGGGAATCTGTGTTTCGAACATGTTCAACAATGTCCTGGATCTTCGGGTCCACCCCGATATGTCCCAAACATCGAGTGCAGTGATTCGTTTTGCCCCATCCCGAAGCGACAAACTTCCCTCCGGGTGGTGCCAGCAGTCAGGCCCACGTCCCCGATTCTCCTATAAGGTATGTACGGCGTGGTGTAGGATTAATTCCTATTTCCTGTCGGGTTACTTTCCATTCCGTACACATCCTCAGATGAGATACAATTATCTCTTTCTATGTCCTCATTGCAAGATGTTAAGCTTCAAATTGGTCCGGCCTCCCTGACCGATGTCTAACCTTAGGCCCCTTGGCATTTCCAGGCCCACGGCCCCCCATCCTCACTGCAAGATGTCAAACTGAAAGTTAGTCAGGCCATCCTGATTGAGGCCCAGCCTCAGGCCTCCCTCACCAAGGCCTCCCCTCAGGCACCTTAGCCTTTTCAGGCCCCCTGGCCCCGGTTCTTTCCTACAAGACTGTGTGGTATAGTGTTGGATTATGTCGTCATTACCCACCGTGTTGTACACCTCCTTGTTAGGATATTCATCCCCCTTGGGAATCGAGTCGGATCTACATGTGGCTTGATTCCTATCCTTATGGGATACGTAGGACCACCCGAATTTCTAAGCTCTGGGTGCAGCCCCATCTTCCAAAAACCTCCATCCCACCTTGGCCCCTTGTCCTACTCTTCCTCCATGAGGGGATTATATGGTGTGGTGTGGGATTATGTCCTCATTCACATCGGTCTTGTAATGAACACGCCATGTACCTCTACCTCTCGAGATATTTCGTCGACCCTTTCTGACGGTTCACCAATGTGCCTAAGGGTACTCTGGTTTATTACCTGGAATGTCAGACTTTACTCGGACACATCCACACCCTCTTTCTAGGCTTCGTGTATCCCTTCATTAGGGATTCCATCATCTTTCACACCTGGAGGGACCCCCAAGAATGACCTGGATACAACAACCAAGGGATCTCCTACCGTTACGGGCCAATGCCCCCGAGGGTTATGGACAACAAATCGATAAAATCTCGCGTTGCGAATATGGTCAGTGGTCGATGCTCGTTTTTTCTTCCCACATCAGGCTAACGTGATATGGGGACTGTTTTTCAGCCATGGTTAACGATTATCCTCAATTTCCACGCCAGCCCCATTAAGACCAAAATGTCAGTTACACGATTCACATCCTTCTACATTATCATCATGTCCAAGTGGAGTTTGAAAACTCTTGGTACTATTCCTCCGTGCATGTCTTCGCGTTGTGGAAACAAAGCCATGTCAAAGGTTTCCTTCGGGGCTCTTCACTGACTCCCCCTAGTTGGATGTTCTGGGTATTGCGATAATGATCTTCCCCCCCCCCTCGTGTTTCCCACACTGAGTTTAACTCACGTGGGCTTAGGGATCAGGCCGAGGTCTGCGCTTACCTGGAAAGTTGTCATCCGCCCCTGGTCCGAGCTCTAAAGACCATACACTAAGATCTCCCAAGAACAATGTATGGCTTGATTATCGTCCTCATTGGATATATAGGAACGCCCAGACCTCCTGTATTTGGGTCCATCTTGAGTTCAGTGTCCTGCCTTCAGGACCCTAACTACGTGACTACATGGTGTGATGATGGATTATGTCCTCATCCACGTCGGTTATGTCCCACGACACCATACACATTCCCCTCCTAGAATCGTACCTGCTAATTCTGAGCTTCATGACGTTAAAATTGTTGCTTGTTTCTATCACACGTCCCTAAATAGTGACATTATCGTTCTACCCGCACGATGAAAAATGACACTGCATTGTGATGACCTCATTGTAGAGGACATCACATTGGGTATTGGTCACGTGCCATTCCATTTATCAATGCCTATCACGGCTTGATTCTTTTGGAGAAACTAGGTCTTTATACCCTAGCCCTGTCTCTTCCCAAAAAAAAACCACTCACCTTAAAGGACAAACAAGATTTATCAAATTCCGCTTCTTTTAGTGCAAGGGCAACGCCCGCACTCCCCTTTTTCCCTGGCACTGGTACCTTACCATGCCACCCTTCAGAACTACGTATGGCCTGATTCCCATCCTCATGGGATACGTAGGAGTGCTCGGGCACATCCCTATGGGCCCAGCCTAGCTTTCTTTAGAACTATGTATGGCTTGATTCCCATCCTCATGTGATACATAGGAGCACCCAAGCACTTCCCCTCGAGCCCAGCCTAACTTTCATGTTTGGTCCCTCGACTCCAGAACTCCCCAGATGTTCCGAATTCTATGAACCTAAACTAAGACCTCACAATGGTAAAAGACTCTGCTCCCTCTATCTAATACACCTAGTTGTCGTGTTCAGATGCGTTTTGACAAAGAGCTCGAAAAGTGGGATTTTCATATGGACATTCCCCTCATCCCATTACCAAGCTTCGTGAGCTCGCTATTTGGATCCTCATCCTCTTCCACATCCAAAAGGACCCTCGAATGACATGGATACTAGTCTTAAGGGCTCTCCAAGAACGTTGGACCTAAGGGCCCTCCGATCATTTCGGGCCAACGTCCCTACGGATCTCTGACAACATTTGTGACATGGTCCCGTGTTTCGAACATGGTCAATGGTCGACCCTCATTTGTATGTCCCCATTCTAGGCTAACGCGATATGGATGTTGCGTTTGCTCCACGGTTAATAGTTATCCTCTATCGCCACACCACCGTTATTGTGATCCAAATGTCGAGCATCATGATTCACATATTTCCACTTCCTCATGTTCAAGTGGAATTCCAACATACTCGGATCTATCACATAGTGTGTTTAGGTGCACCACATGGTCGTGTTAGTATCATGGGGCCGATATTAACTGAGAATCCCCTCACCCTGACCTTCCCCTTTCTGTGTTGGGAAAGTCCCACCACTACTTCTTGTTTCCCACACCGAGCATGACTCACGTGGGCTTAGTAGTTTTGGCAGGATGTGTACCAACACGGCCAGGCTTCTCATCATCCTGTATGATGTTAAACCGTGCTTTCAGAACTACATATGGCTTCATTACCATCCTCATGGGGTACGTAGGAATTCCCGACCAATATTCTTTGGGCCCAGCCTAATCCTCACTCTTGGTCCCTCGACCTAGAGAGTTTCCTCCGGGGGTACGTGGTGTGATTTGGACTCCAAGTCCTCATTCACGTCGGTTTCATAACTACCACACCATATTCCCCCTGGGATCTTCTCATTCACTCCACATCCTATAGTATGACGTTAAACTATAGGATTCCATATGTCGTCAACATAAGACACTAAACTACGGTTCTACCTTGAGCAAGTTCAGGGTACCCCATGTTAATCATGGGATGCACCAGAGCCTCTGCCAGAGAGGATTTCACCTTCCAATGTTGGTCTATGACTACACTGTGTTTCCAGAACTACGTGTGGCTTGATTCCCACCCTAATGGGATACGTAGAGACACCCTGGTATTTTTCCTAGGGTCCAGCCCATAGGAATCATTAATCCTATTCTTCCCCTTTTCGGCCCCTTGGCCGGACCCAAAATCAAACCGATGCGCCCATTTGGCGTACTCCCACCACAGTGGTGTAATTACATGAGTGTTGGATTCTATTCGGAAAAACAATTACACCATATTCCACACTTTGTGTGCCCCTTATTCAGAACCTCTTCCCCATTCATGTCTGAAGGGACCCCCTAATGGCCTGGTCTCATGCCGCATCGGCTCACCTACTCTCCTAGTCCAACGTTCCGGAAGACTGGTCATGTTTGGAAGGACCCCCTAACAGTATGGATGCTCGACCTAGGGTCCACCTACTATCCTAGGCCAACGTCCTGAAGGATTGATCAACAAAATTTGTGACCCAGCCCCGTGTTTCGAACATGTTCAACGGTCGACCCTCATTTGTTATCCCCATTTTAGGCTAACGTAGTGAGGATATCATTTCTCCGCCACTGTTAACGGTTGTCCTTTATTGTCACGCCATCCCCATAGTGTTCCGAATCTTGGGTATCATGATTCACACATCCCATTTCCATCTGTTCAGACCAGTTTCAGTGCCCATGGTGTTGCACCGTTCGTGCATAAGAGCACGCTGAAGAAACGACAATTCAGCTGTTTTGAGAACAACCTTTTATGGCCAGGTCTCTCCTATTTTTTCCAGAAATCCGGACTAGTTTTCCAAACCCTAGACGCCCGAAGCCTAGTTTCCACTACGATGTTGGGTGGGATGATGAGGCAACTATATCCTATTTCTCACGTCAGGCTTGACCCATGTGAGCTTGGGGAATTGTCACCGAATGTCCCGCAAACATTTTAAGGATGTAATAAATCGATGAAAACAGTAGAAATTGTGCATGCTACAACATTCAAAAGAAGAAAAATTGAAGCACGTAAATACCATTAAAAGGTTTTGTAATTTGTTACAGTACCCGATGGTCGACTCCCACCATGGATGGGTTGACCCCGTCAAAAGAGAATTGCAGCTCTACCACCCTTCGACTTGTGGAATCCAGGAATTGATGCCGCTGACTCAGCTCCCGCTCTTCCTCAGCAGTGTCGGGGTGCAGTTCGTCAGCCTTGGCCCTGGCCCTCTCTATGCCAGCCTGAATGGTAGCCATCTTTCCAGAAGCCTGCCTCATATGATCTTCTGCCTGTGCCAGATGGGCCTTCAACCGTGAGATCAGCTCATATTGTGTATTAAGAGAGGCTGAGTGCTCATCTTCCCGGGCCTGCAGCTGTTGGACCTCACTTTCAACCTCATGGAGCTTCTTGATGTTTTTCCTCCTTCCCCCACTGCCAGCCCACGCTGAGCCCGCGATCATACTACCGGATCTTCTTGGCCATGAGATCTCAGATGAGTGCGTGAGGACGTTGGGAATCCACTCCCCCAGCACATAGTTCACGCAGCCACAAGCGAAGTCTGTCCATTTCATTCAGCCATATCGCTTGGGGAGTGTCCTTGCTGAAGCTCGTGATTAGATTCCACGATTGGCAGCAGACTATTCTCTTGTCTTCTTCTACGGAGGTCGTTTCATCCGAGTCTGCGCGATTGGCAGGCTCGTACGCAAGATACGACCATAGGAAGTCCTCAGCAGGATCTACATCTGGCGTTGAATCTGGCACGACATCTGGTGCCGGAGAAGGCGGGATGGGACTTGGGTCGGCCGATTGATCCTCATCATCAGACTCCACCTCAATAACTTCGGGCATGACCCTAATGGTTCTCCCACCAATGATTGTGTGTGTTACAGCTTGGGGAGATGGGGAGGATATCTCCACCATCACCGACATTCCCCTAGGAGGGATGCCACCAGACATCCCGACCAGCCTTGCCGCAGCAGCCAATACCAGTCGAAGAACTGTATGACAGAGAGGGACATAAACATTAGTTGGCACAATCTACATATGACAGAAATGAATCTAGTAGAGGAAACTTACGGAGATCGAACTCCTGGTGTTGCTCTTGAGTTGATGCCGATGAGACACCGAGGTGTGGCCCTTCGTATACTGTTGAAAGGTTCAGAGATTTTGGGGGAGCCACCTCGGGCTCTCGGGCCCCACCAGACACGGAACTGAACGCAGCCATAGGCGCTGGTTCTGAAGGTCCTACATCATCACCCGCCAACGGGCGATAGCGATGCCTACGCACAAGTTCCTCCTGCATGGTTCAAACATTGGTAAGAAATCCATGATGGCCTGAGAACGAACAATGAGGAAAGAAGCTCGGAATGCTACCTCAAGAGCCTCTACGAAATCATCGGAATCTGAGTCTTGATTTCCAACTTCGCCCTCCTCCAATAGGCTCCCTCCACTAGCCTCATCCTCCCAAGAGGAGTCCTCTGATTCTTCCAGCATGGGTAAGTGCTCCCTCAGATAGGCGGCTGATAGCTGTGGAGGAACTTTCTGATCCAGCAGTACCCTCACCTGGTCTGTCAGCGGGTGTGGGACACCACTAGAGTGAACGTAGTCCTCCATCTCAACCAAATATTGCTTCGCTTCCACCAGAGACGCCGTGAAACTAGCCTGGACTGGTCTTATACCTGGTAGAACCATCCCGTGATGGTTCAGGAGTTCCCAAATCTCGGGCAGACTGAGGATTTTCTGGTTCACATCCCAAATTTCCCATGCCTCCGGGAAGACGGCATCCCCTGGCATGTTAATATGGCGCAACCACTTCCCGGGAGCCTGAGCGGATATCCTGTGGAATCCCCTCGGCGACCACCCCTCCGGATGGCCCTGATCTTCTGGAATCACTGGATCCGCCACTGCTGCCACACCCTCGGACGGTGTAGGTCTTGCCGCCACGGCAGCCTCGCCACCGCGAGAGGCCCTTGCTTCCCTTCGACCCCGACCTCGAGATAGAGGAGGCCTGCCATCACCAACCCAAATGGTTGGCTACCTCAGCATCTCCCCCAGATAAGAAACCTCCCAACTGATGGAATACTCCCTCACCAATCCGAAAACAGCGGTGGATGGAGGAAATTCAATTAGCGTCTTCTCATCTTCCCGTGTGAACATGAGCCACAGCTGCCTCATCACACACGAGTGCTCCTCGTGATGACCTCCCAGTAGACCTGTGAGGCCAGCCACTAGAGGCACCAGAACTGTCTCAATAACCGATGCAGGGTGTACGGTTCACAGAGCAGCACACAATCCACTCGTGCCACCAAAACTCCGCCTCAAAAGGCTAGGAGATAAGCCCGGTGCTCTTCCGTTTCCTTCCTGTCATCAATAAATACCCCTGTCGGCAATGGAAATAGATGGAAGTTAAACTCATCCACCCTCCACACCCGGTTCAGCACCATCGGTATGGTTAGTATGAATGGGAAGCTCCCGGACGCATTCAGAAATGGAGGAGCGGAAGTTTGATCCCGGCGGAGAGATAGGGTTTGGATACTCATAAATCCCCCTGATGTGCACCGCAATCCACCCATAAAGAGGGTGGAAGGGCCCGCATATCCTTGGAATCTTCTTGCCCTTGCTAACGTGCCGTAGCATTCTATACAGCTTGGAGAGCATTGGAATCCCTAGATTGACCCGCTGCCCCATGGCCAACATGGACACCATGATGAACGAGTTGGGCCACACCCCCATGTCGGTATCCCTCACAGGTAGGATCCAACCGCAGATAAGGGTCGCGATGAACGCCACCAGCTGGACTATCGGCTGCTGTTCAATGCTAAAAATGAAACCCCAAGTCTTCCATTGGCTGTCCTCCAAGACCTGCCAATTTGAGTGATCCTTGCCCGAGTGAGCTGCCTTCGGACATGTTTGAGGTCTCGGAGGGAACTCTAGATTCTCTGGGAAGTTCCGGAACCGCTCGAACCACTTCTTAAAGTGGATATCTCTCACTACCTCCTTGTCCTCTCCGAGGACCAGTGCCATCAGTATTGACGCCAGTCACGACATCTACTCTGTATCCTCCCACGCGCTCATGACGGGGAGGAACTCATCATACATGGCCCCCCAATATCGGGACCCCCAAAATCTAATGGACATCCCACAGACTGATTCCCACCTCCCCATGGTGTAGGTGAAAAGTATTGGTCCTAGACGACCATCTGCTCAGCAGCTCAAGCATCGGCTGTTTTGGTTGGTAATGTGGAATTGGGAGGCCCATTCCACCTCATACAAAGCCACTCTCCTCAGCTTGGCCCCAGACTCCTCGCATGGGGTGCCTACGCAGTAGGCCCATTCCCAGTCGTTGGTGAAGTTGCCACCCTGGCACAGGTCTCACTCATTGGACCACCCCTTCTTTGAATCCTGCAAAGCCGCCTTCAGCATGGTGCGGTACAGAGGAGGGAACATCTCCAGTTGCAGTGGCATACCTTCAATATTTTTTATATGGTTGTAGAGATAGTCAGTAGTGATAGGTGTGATGTCCTCCCACGCATGACCATCGGTCGCCCTGAACCACTGGCGCTGGCATGGCGTGCTCCTGAACCAGCTAGCTGGTTCGTCCCTACTCGCCTCAGGGATGAAGACATCATCCCTCAGCCCGAAGCCATACAAGGGCATCTTCTTGCACTGCAGATAGTTCTTCTGAATCTCTGATAGCATTTCCGTCAAGGACTTATGGTGTAAGTGGCTTCGGACCATCTCCCCAAGGCCCAGACAGTTAGCCATCTCATCCCTCCGGGCGGCGTCTGCATTCACCCCCAACACAGCTTTTGGATGGGCCATTTCGGTTTCGAAACTCGAAAAAATTTCAGTTTGGGTCGCGAAGGTTGCTTGCGAAGATCTCTCATGAAGCTCGAGTGAAAAAACAAGATGAGGAGCCTGGCGTAGGCCTGCAAACAAAAGTTCTCTTGGCGCGGTCGTGGAGTCGGAGACTCACGGTTCGACGTGATGCTCGATTCATGGAGAGCAGACACGGAGTACGCGGAGCATCGTGAAGTCGAGAGCGAAAAAGGAAAAAAGTTGTGAGAGGACAAAGAGAGGTCATACCCCCTATTTATAGGAGGAAACCCCAGAGCATCGTGGCGCATGCCGGCCGTGTGGAGCATCACGGCGCATCCAGAACGTGCGGCCGCTATCATTCCCGCGCGCCCCTTCACGAGTCCGCAATGCAAACCACCGATAATTTGGCGATTTTACCTCAGACCTCAACCCTTGATCCCTCCGTGGATCCAAGTTTGAGGGGGGGAATTTATTGGCATCAAAATATTAAACGCAAAGGTAATAAGGAATAGAAGCCCGCACACTACCTTGTAAATCCCCGACGCGGAGCTCCTCCGAGCAACGCGGCCGCCTCGAAACAAAGGAGGAGGGAACGCCCCACGAATGCCCTGACGTTCGCACGCCCGCCACGAAGCAAAGGAGGTGAGAACGCCCCGTGAACACCCAGACGTTCACAAGCCCACTTCAAAACAAAGGAGGCGGGAATGCTCTTTGGATGCCCTGACGTTCGTGACCCGCCGCGAAGCCCTGAGGCTGTAACGCTCTGCGAACGCCCTAACGTTCGCGATACCGCTGCAAAGCACCTCATCCCCCTTCACGCTGCATGGGCTATGCTTCACGGCACCCATTTCCTATAAATACTGGGCTCCCCCTGAGTCCATAAGATGGAAAATCCAACCTTTCGGCTTCTCAACTCCCGAATCGTGAAGCACCCTTCGCCCCGAGAATCATGAGCTCTGTGAGGTATTTTTGGTTCGTGAGATGCCTTCGCCTTGTCTCATTTTGAGCCCCACTTCCGGGAGGGATGCCCTTCACAAAGCCTAAGGGAATTCGTGATGGAAGGGGATTCACAAGGGAACTTGGGTAGCCGCGGAGTGTTTATGCTTTGCGAAACACCCATCCTGTACTAGTGATCCACATGCCAAGGCAGGGTTGCTGTACATCGTGATGCACACTGCTTCATGGCACCTTGCTTTGCAAGGCGCCTCTGCTTCATGAGGCAGTGCTCCGCGAATACTATTCCACTTCATGAAGCACCTCCCATTCACACCCCTTCCCTATGCTAAGGCCAAGGCACTCCACTTCATGAATCACACCCCTTTGCTTGGATATTCCTCTTCTCGTGCGACCCTCCAGGTTTGCATGATGTGATTTCAAAGTCCCATGGACAACACCAATCCTAGCATTGCTTCGCAAAATGCTTCTTTACATAGGCACGCTAACAGCTATTGCTTCTTCGCATAGCCACACTAACGTGGACCCCTCAATGGTTCGCTCTACAACCCCCCTTGACCACGACTTTGCTGATGCCTTCCCTCCCACAAGGGGTAAAGGGTGATGGTCATGTATGTCCTAGGGGTGCGGAGTAAACCCACCTCGTCTGAGCTGCAGGACGTTAAACTTCCAAGCACCTCGTCCTCAACACATGATGTTAAACTGTGATCTTACCCCGTGCCTCGCATGCAGGGTCCCCCTGGCTCGGACATTCTTTATGCCCACTGGTCTCCACGTATATGGGATCACCCCTCTATATGGGATGATATCCTACTTATCGGAGTGGTATATGTCCACGGGAGAAGGAAAACCACCTTGGTGTAAGCCCCCTAGCCTCTCTTGCGGAAGGTATCACCCATGCACCTCCGTACTTCCCCACTTCCAAGGCTAGTGGAGGGCGCGATAGGGAATGGGAAACCTTTCATCTTTGGTCCCAAATCCCTCTCCCGCTACGCTTTGCCGCACTACGGGCCTCCATCCTGGAGTAAGTCCCAGCACCATGGGTGGCTTAACGCATAAGCCCCTCTTCGTTTCCCACAGATGCACCCTTCGCGACGTGATCATCAGGTCTATGCTGCCTCTTGTTTTTCACACCAATAATAACTCACATGGGCTTAGAGTAAGCATTGACCACGGTAATGCCCTCATCCAGCATGACGTTAAAATGTACGCCCCTGTCCATCATGATGTTAAACTTCACATCCATTTGAACTACGAGGTCTTTGGTCCATGTCAAGGCATGGTACGTAGGGAGCCTCCACAAGGATCAAGCCCACCACCCGTCATTTCTTCACGTCAAGTTCCACCTTCGTCCAGCATGATGTTAAACTACATTCCAGTCCGATGACAAGCCGTTGTGACCAACCTGAACTACGATGACTTTGATCCATGTCAAGGCACGGTACATAGGAAGCCTCCCTGAGGTTCAATCCCATCTCCCATCGGACCAAGGTCCATTCTTCACATCGGTTCGCTGACAAAAACCACCTGAACTACGAGGACATTGATCCATGTTAAGACATGGTATGTAGGAAGCCTCCATGAGGTTCAAGACCATCACCCGGTCGTTCTAACCTCATTCATGTCGGTCCACCCCCATCCTGCATGAAGTGAAACTGTATTCCACATCTCATTTGTACTACGAAGACTTTGATCCGTGTCATGGCGTGGTACGTAGGAAGCCTTCCTGAGGTTCAAGACCAACAATAATTGGACCAGACTGTCTCCTTGTCAGTGTGCCAAGCCCCACCCCCCATTTTTTCCTAAACTACAAGGACTTTGATCCATGATAAGGCATGGTACGCAGGAAGCCTTCCTGAGGTTCAAGTCCACCACCTGTTTGTCATTCCGACTTCATTCACATCGGTCCACTAACACCTGGGCAGCCTAGTGCGTGATCCCCACACCATCGGACCAAGGTCCACATTCACTTCAGTTTTCTGGTGACACCCATCGGACCAAGGTCCACATCCACGTCGGTTCACTGAAGACGCCCATCAGGCCAAGGTCCGCCTTCACGTCGGTTCACCAGCACCATCCCAAACTACACGGACTTTGATTCCCTGCAACGGGGACATGTAGGAGGTCTCTTCGAGGCTTAAGAACAACTTCATTGTCGCCCTTGTGATGGTTCCATTTCATCCCCCCTCCACTTCATTCATCCATCTATCATTCATCCTGATTCTCACCCGGGCCGCCACATCCCGGTGAGATCGAGCCACTCCACTTCCCTCCATGGCATCCGGGAAGCCGCCCACAAGCTGAACCTGATATTAGAATCCATTCAAGGGGGATTACTCAATCTGATCCACTCCATCCAGCTTTCTGATCAGGCCAATCCATCTCCGCTAGATGTTAAACCAGTGGCATACACTGCGTTAAACATAGGAAGCGGAGGAAAACCTCAGATACATGCATATGGAATATTATCCCCCATGCTTGATGTGGGATGCCTCGGGCTTCCACGACCTTGAGAAGCCCTATATTAAGGGACATAAGACAGACACACCAATTCCCCACTTTTCAGACACATTAATGATGCCTCGATGTGACTACTCCCCCGACTAAAGGTTGCTGCCCTGACCGGACCCCTTGGAATATCCTGATAGAAGCAGTGTAATTAACCAGCGTCCATAAAAACATGGCACTAGGAAGAGTTTCATGAAAAAAGTATTAAATATATGAGGGAGACCCGGAATAGGTGACGAGTTCCGAGGAGGAATCCACGGAAGGAAGAACTAACATCCCATCATCCCGGTTTCGATCAAGGAGTAGATGTCCCTGAATAAGGAGCCTATGCCTCCCGCCTTTGGAAGGTGGGAATGTGAGGCAACACAAAGAAAGCTGCATGTGTCATGCCATGGTGGACGGACGCGCGCACCCCATCGAAAGCGTTAGAAACAATTGATATATGATTTTTCATATATGTAAATATATAATATTTATATTAGTAACTTTATTTATTAAATGTGGGGTTTATGTAACTACATTCCAAATAGTTGGAATGTTTCCAATTTGATAATAAAAGTAATCATCTATTTCAAAAATTTATATAATTTCAATTAGATAAAATAATAATATCTTAAATGATAAAATTAAAATTTCATACTCCAAAAAATGAATTGATCATGATTATTCGTGTTTTAAATACAAACTGTTTACATTTTATTCAACATTTTTTTATTAATATCAATATCATATATATTGTTGTGAATATTATATTTATTTTATATTATTCCAATATTTTTTATTCCTTAATATAAAGTTTATATTTTTAATTTTTATGTATTCTTCAGTTTAAATATGGTAAACTACATTCATAAATTATTATACATGAAATTGAAGATTCAAAGGTTAATTATTATAATTAATTTTGTTTTCATATACCTAAAAGTTTTCTTATAATGGGTTATGATATTTAATTATGAATTTGATTATAGTTTATATATATTATGTGTTAAAACCTTATTGTAATTGAGATTACACTTTAGTAAAAAAAATCTTCATAGTGGGATTCTTGGTCAGATTGCTGACTGGCTTGGGTTCATTTTCATTTTCTATATATATGGGGGTTGAATATATTTTCCTCTATGATTTATATTGTTGGGATTATTGATTTCATAAGTTTATAATCCTCTGTATTAGGGAAATAAATTTTCCCTATTAGTATGATTGATTTATAGATATATATATATATATTGATTTTTAGTTTCAGTTATTAGTATATGTTCTCGATTTGGTAAAGAGTTACACATCAATCTTTTGGATTTTGTAGAAGGAATACAGATTCAAAAAGCTATATCATTAGAAACATAAATACATGTAAATGGAGTTTGTGAGATAGACATTGAGATAAAAAACCATTTAATAATAGAACTGTTATATTCATTCAAAAAAAACTCCTTAAAATATTTATCATCCAATGGGGTAGGTTCATGTTAAATCTTGGTTCATTTGAATTATAGTATGTAGGTAAAGTCATTTATATGTTACCGTAAGAGTTATGTTCTTGGAAATGACATTTTTTGGGTTATAAATATCTAATAAACTATTGGGAAGGATATTAGAGGAATACAATTATGTTTATTTATATATTGGACTGGGAAAGGAGTTTCTCACACAAAAATTTTAGTTTTATATTTTTTATGATTAGTATGACAACATACCTAATTATCTATGAGATGAGTTGAACATTAATGTTGAATCATTATTAAGTCAAAATATCGATTCTTTACTAAAGAATATGATGTAAATTAAAAAGGACAATAATTTTAGTATGATTACATTTAATGATATCACTTACTAAATTAATTTAAAACATGATACACATTGGATAAAAGCATCTATTATAGATAATATAGAATAATCATCATCAATATTAAATTTGATATCTATCTTAGGGAAATAAATAATTAATACAATTATTTTACTATAATGATACCAAAACATTTTAAAATTTATCAATTATGTATAAACGTTTTATCTGTTAAAGATTAAATATCCATAGAAACCTCCTATGGATAATGATAATAAATAATAGAAAGATTATTATATTAAGGATATTCTAGATTCTCATTATATCTCTATGTTGTTTCTTTTTTCAGTGGATCTCAATCTATAAATTCATTATGATATTATGTTTTTCAGATTTTAGAAAACCTAATTATGTAATTTCCAGAATATGTAATAAAAATAGATATAATGTTTTAAAACTACTATTTAAGTTTAAAATGACTAAATTAACTTTATTATACACTCATGCAGTAAATATTAGTGAGTAATGTTTTGAATTTAAGAAACTATAGGTCTCCGTAAAATAATTATCTGTGTATGTAACTAATATTAGACTTTTCTTTGTAAGGATTATATAATAATAATTATATATGTGAATGTTTACAAAATATCTTTAATTTTTTTATTATGACTAAATGAAAAATGGGATGTCAGGACTAATGTGTCGTATTGATAGTACATATTGGTAAAATTTTATTCCATAGATAGAATATTGAATTGTATAATAGTCAAACTCAACTATTGAAACCTAAGTAAATTTTTAGGATTTGTGGTAGTATTTCTCAAAATATCACATTGTTTATTTCTAGTGAAGAACATTATGGGTTTATTGTAGAATATATAGAAGAATAATTTCAAAAACATTGATATTAAAAAACACAAGAACTATTCCTTACAAATTTTGAAGTATTGGTACCATGAATTCATATGAGGATTAAATCAATAGTGTAGTTAATAAAATATGTTTCCTTTTATATATGATATTGAAACAAATTACATATAATCCCATGTCATGAAATACAATTCCATCTATATATTCTTTTCATTAAATACCTTAAGTAAGAAACATCATTTTAAATAAATCCATTCCCCTTTATCAATATTGTTTTATACATTTAAAATCCTATCATTCATCTTTTGATAGTCCTACAATGAAGATTTTACATGACATCATGATTCAATATACTTATACTTGGAATCTAGGAGTAATTCAACTTAAAGAATGGGTTTAAACCCTTTATCAATTTTTCTTTCTACACCCCTTCCACACTCAATCTTGAAGAGAGAAACTCAACATCATTTATTTCCATGGAACCATCATTCCAAAGATTATTAGTCACCTAATGAGTTATATAATAGCCTCAAAACTATATAAAATAGAAAAACGTCAACTAATTCTATTTTGATTTCATTTCCTCTTCAACATCTGTACAGAATTTTAGTGTAAATTACATAGAAATTGATGTCTTTCCAGTTGATCTTTACACTATATGCCAAGGTAAGGAGAAATAATCCATGTGGTTTATTATGTAATATGCTTTATAAACTAATTAATATCATGTGCCATAAGATATCAATTCATTTATTTTTTCTTAAATCCAAATACTATTCAACATGGTATTGTTCTACAACATAATATTATGCCAAAGTGGGGGTATAACACCAAAAATACCCTTTAGATAGGAGTCAATTCTTAGTGAATAAAGACCCCCTCTTTATGAACTTCATCAAATAGAAAATCAATACTCTCCAAATCCCCACCACATATTATAATCTTCTTCTTATCATACACAACCAATTTTCAATCTGTATTTACCTGATATATATACTTCTCGTTCATTTTTACAAAATGGTTACACAATTCCAAAATATGTGTAACCGATGTGGTTGTCTGTATAGTTAAGGGAAATAAAGTTTCTCCCACATTAGACATAGGATGACAAGGAGAAGTATCTAAACCACTATACCTAAAATTCATTGGAATATTAGAATTTTTTTGAGGTAATGGACACATCATAGTTGGAGCTTGATCGTCCAAATGGTAGTAAATAATCCTAGCATGTATAATTTGAGCAGTATTCTCTACTTAAAATTTCTAAAAGACCATATTTATATATATATTATACTATATAATAGAATATGATACCAATTTAGACTACCCATTAGGAGATGATGGAAATTAAATTACCACCAGAATGAGTTGAACTCGAATATAATGCTTCTACAAAAGATGGAACTTTGAATGGAATCAAAAGTGTCTGAATTACCTAAGGAACTCCATTCTGACTGGGGCCAGTATATCCTTATAGATTTCTATTTTAATTGGTCCCAACAATA
Organism: Viscum album; assembly: GCA_963277665.1. Taxonomy (NCBI): domain Eukaryota; kingdom Viridiplantae; phylum Streptophyta; class Magnoliopsida; order Santalales; family Viscaceae; genus Viscum; species Viscum album. The sequence continues at coordinate 153,858,848 of OY728163.1, forward strand.
TATTTTTTGAAATATAATTATTCTATTTCATTTCTGATGGTGGATGCCCCTAGGAATTCCAATTTCATATTCAAGTAGCCATAGAAGATTCCTTCCAAAATTACAACCCTACTATGATGACACTCAGGGGACACATGTCCCTTACAATTAGAAATATTATAGAATTTTAAATACATTTAATATGAAAAATACTTCTTATTCAAATACTACCATTCAATTTCAATCATGTCAAACTCTAGCCAGGGATTCAAAACAGCAATCTACACTAATATACCTAAAGAGATAGAGTGAATCGTAGAAGAGTTCTATGGTTGATGTAGAGATAATGATTGAGTAGGATTACAATCATCTTGAGGATTATTTGGTTTGGAAATGGGAGAGGATTGTAGATGAGGAAACCCCAAATCAGTGCTGGTCATGCAATGTGATGCATACGGAAATTAGAGGAACATCTGATAAGATTGAAGGATATGAAAATGAAGACATGAGAACTAATAGAAAAATAAATATCCAAATAAATATTCATCATCAAACTATATTAGAATATTTTTAGAATCCAATAAAAATACCTATTTTTTAAATCCATTTGATAGATTGATAAACACGTAAAAAGAATCAAATTATTGATTCTAGTAACAAATTAAGCTATCGGGGGGAATTTATGTTGGGATGAAGCATCTAATTTTTTTTTAATTGATCCAAAGCCACATTTTTTCAAATAGGATATTGACTATATGGGACAATTAAATCAAATGGAATCTAGGTAATTAATGTGGATCCATGAATGGAATGAACCATCTACAAGGTTCCAAGACAAGAAGGTGAAGATGTGATATGGGATCCGACCCCTCGATAGTATGGTGGATCATTTATAGTTAATTTAATTGACTAAAATATCTAAAGAAGATTAACAAACACTATATAGAGTCTATTTCATTTTTTAGGTTATAATTTCAATTCTTTAATATTTAAAGGAATATAGTACCAAAATAATATATCCTTTATAAATGACATAAATATTTTAGAGTTAGTAATCTTAGTATAAGTTGATTGAGATTTTTTCTTTCATTCTAATATAATGTCAATGGTTTCAATTTTGAGTTTTTATAATTTAATTAAGTATTTCAAGCATATAATAATTTAAATTAAATTTTTCTATAGATATTTTTTTTCTAGTTTTATAATAGTAGTTATATTTTAACAAATACTCATTATAAATAAAAAAGAGTTGATATGTGTGGTTTTTTGAATAATTAAACTATATAAAATGATTAAAAATGCTATAAGGATAAAAATATGTTTAGGCTAAAATATTTAATCTAAGTTATATTTTAAAAAAATGAGGTAAAGAGTTTCAATTACACATTATTGGCTTGTTTTTTTAAGAAAATATTTTCAGAATAATTATCTAAACCCATAGAGTACCATTGAATTTATAGTTGTTTATAATCTATTTAATAAATGTTTTCACTAAATTAAGTAAGAGTTATTTCCTATAATGATAGATTATTTGTATCTTAATATGATATTATGAGTATTTTATAGTTTTTAAACAGATGGTGGGAGTATATTTTGAGATAGAGATGTTCAAATTATAACAAATAATGGATTCAACCATTCAAATTAAAATTGAATTAAACATGATATCCTGAAATATTTATCTGTATTTTGGTAATAAAAATTTAAAAAGTAGCATTTATTTATGAAAATTAATTGAATGTCTCTTTATATAGTAAAATTATTTATGATATGTGGGTAAAGATAAACTAATATATAGAATTACATTGTGTTAAAAAATGTTCTCAAAAGAAATGTTTGAATGGAATAGTTTTACAAAAATCAAGATGAGCGTAGAATGATTTTTAAGGAAAAAATATTATTTATTTTTTTCTATCACTAAATGTTCAGATATAAAGGAGTTTCAATACTGTTTCATAGAGTTAAACATTAGGAATATAATTCCTTAGTCAAACAATTATTCAAAAAAACATTTTTAGTAGATATTACTCAATAAAGGGGTTTATTCAGATGGTTTATCAAATCATTTCATAGATATGTATAAAGAATTACTTAGATATGTAAAGAGTTAAAAAACATAATTTTTTTAACATATGGCGTCATGCACAAATTTTCAAATAATATATGATATGACACCTTCATATGTATAATTTTTTTAGTATTATTTATAGTGTTTATGAATTTAACAATATATCATGTTATAAAAAAAAATCTCCACCATATCAGTTCTTTATGTTAGCTTCAGATATTGCATGAATTGTAATTATAATTTACCTCTAAATGCATAAATTTTTGTTTTCCTTAATCAATTTTCCTCATGTATTATCATGATTTGTCACATAATATTAACAATTTGTTTGGTAAGATTTCATATAGTGATATAGAATTTTCTCATGATATACAGAACTTGTTTTGTATGACCATAATGTATACCACATGGGGTGTCTAATGTTATTTATTTGGTATAATTGGGGTTTATGTTTGTTAAAAGATCATTAATTACTGATTCATTAAAATATAATTATAATTTGATCATTGATAAGTTCATAACATTCTTATATAATCCCTTAGCATTACCTAAAAAAGGGGTGGGTTGGATATGTTTCTAATTATTTAACTAGTAGAGAATTACCCTTATATAAATTTTCATACTGTATGATGAGTATAACATCTAGGCCCTAAATTTATATAGGATGATCAAATGTATCAAAATAACTAAAAATATTAAATGTGAATTACTTATACTTGTATATGATGAATGTGATTTGAATAGTTTCTTATATAAATGGCATGTGATGTTTCTATAAACCTGATAATCTAATTTTTGACTAAAATTGAATGTTTTATTCAGATATATGTGATTTAAATACTCTATAATCAATGACCACATTTTTTCTTGGATAAATCGACAATAATATTATATATATTTTTATTTGATACATTTCGTGGACATAAGTATGGAGATGCATCTATTTGATATAGATAATTATAGATCTATTTATAACTTGATTTTCATTATCTATCAGATTCCATTTATGAATAGTAGAATTTATAATTTTTTCAATTACATAAGGACCCTTGGAATAAAACACTTTAGTTGTAAAAATTATGATATACATTATTAATCTTCGAGAGCTACCTCAAAAAAGTGTTTAAGAGTTTCTATAGAAAAAATTATTGATGGTTTTTTAAAAAAAATCATATGTTTTAATATATGGTAAAACAATGTAAGATATATTTTCTAAAATGAGTTCTAGAAATATCCAAAATGTATTTTGGATATTTCTTTATAATTTTTTACATATTATTTGATATAAGGTGAAAGTATTTTATATCTATGAGATTTTAGTGTATGTTGTAGATTGATAGATATATACATTAAAAGTTTAGTCTAAGAAATGTTTGGTTTTGAAAATGTTATGGTCTGTTATAGGGTAGACAATGGAATAGTGAATGTCACTATATCCTGGTATTGCACAATAAATTATCGTGTTATGGGATAATATGTTAGAACTTGTCCTATTTACCTATAATTTCAATCATACACATTCATTCATTATATTATGATGAATTTAAAGAGTTTAAGTATATTATCATATTTTTTAAATGTTATCCAATCAATGTAAATGTTAAGCTTTTTGTTAAAGGCATTCAATCAATGAATAATGTTTATGATATGTATCATTAATGGTATGTATGTTTTCAGTTCTATGATGTATATATAAATTGGTACAATATTCATGTATGGTGGTTTCATTTCATTATGTATAGACATTGTTAAAAGTACTAAAACTAAAACATACCAAATCTCTCATTTAATTTAATATATTAATGAATGGTTTAGAAGATTGTATACTAAGAGAGATACCTCCCATGAATTATGAAATTCATGCATCCCATTGACACCCATGGAGGGTGGAGTCTTTTAAATACTTCTCAATTATAATTATCAAATCTTGTGGATGAGGAAAATAAAAATATTAAATATATGTCATTATTTTTTTCATTCCAACCATATAGATATATCATAGATTTGATGGTTTTTCGAGTTATGATCTTATTTATATTTTATGATTGACATCCCTTTGAAACAATTTAGTTATTTCATAATTGATATTGATGGTTAAATCCTATTTGGTTTCACATTATTCATTTCATTGACATTATTATTATTTTTGGGGATATTTTTAATATTTGTTAATTTATAGTTTATGAGATAACAGATGGGTTATATGGGACACTGATGAGTTATTCATTGTCAACAAATGATTAGACCTCTTATTGATAGTTCTCTATGAAATGATAATTTCCATGTTATATACCAAATTGATACATGATTTAATGTGAGTGGTTGGTTATAAGAAGGGATACGTATCTATATTTTGGTAGCACCACTATGAATCTTACATTACATATATGTTTTTCCCCATAATGGTGAAAATGTATTGATTTTATTGGGAATTTAACAATTATTTTTCTAGGTGAGTGATGGGAAAATCACTAAATACTTGAACATGAGTCCTTGAGATAAATAACAATTAGTTATTTGAGGTGACTACGGTAAAAATAGGTTTTTGGACTCAACCTTTTCCTATATAAATTGAATACTTTATAATGTGTCTGTCTAGATAGGATCTTTAGTTATTGATTAAGATGAGCAATATTTGAGAGGCTAATAATTTGGCAAAAACATATCCAGTGAGCTATGGTAAAGGATGCTATAATTATTTAATTATTTTTTAATACACAAACACATTTAGATATATATATATATATATCATCAAGGTTTCTGGGATATTTATGTATTTATGTTTTTTATTTTTCTTATTTTTATCTTCTTCCTTATTTTATATTTAATCATATCATATAAAATACTTCCTTTTATATACTAGACTATGGAGAACTCTGTTGGCTACCAATTTTTTTTCTATTAATATTTAGTATGTATACTATATGGAAAGGCCATTCAAACCTTTATTTATATTTTGTAATTACTATTATGGGATTATTTTGAGTGTATAGTCATCCCATGATTATTTCAATCCCTTTGAGTTATTTTGAAGTCTCTAGTCGAACATGTTTCATGTAAAAGACCCTATGATAGACATATTTAGATGATATTTGGGTGTTTTAGGTTAATACCATACCAAATGGTAATATATTATCTGTTTGGATGGGAAATAGTTAGTGAGGTGTACATATTGTATTTCATAACATATAATCTATATCATGTGCATGTCCTTAAAATATGGATTCTATATACACATAACCATTCAAGGGGATTTTAGTATCAAGATTAGAGACAGAAGTTATGAGTAAGGTTATATATTGTGAAATACAATACTTGAGGGAAGAGATTTAGAATGACTTGTAGTGATTATTGAGGATCCTATCTCTTTATTATTAATACATCATGATCTTGGAATATTTAGTACATAGTACATACACCTATAGGAAGTGTTTTTTTTGTCATACTTCCTTGGAATGGACTATTTTTAAATGATTCATAGGATATCTCAATGACCATTTATAGAGGACAAAAACATGAATCTCTTACCCAATATCTTACCATGATAATATGATAGAATAAAATTATAAAATGATAATCTATACATAAAACATTGTATTCCCTTCCATCCTTCATTGGTAGTGAGTTTTATCAAGTTCCCTTAGAAATAAGCAATAATTTATTACCACTAACATAATTTACAAGTCTTTGAAAAAACTAAAAGCTTTGATTGGACCTCAATTTTTTGAATAGTGTTCTAGAACCTCCACTAATGAAAAGTGAAGAATTTGTAGATTGATATAGCTATAGCTATACAAATAATGATATCTACTATCACTAAATAAGTGACCAAACTCTTTTTTCACTGGAAATGTTTATTAAAATAAGATTTCTATTGGTGTTAATAATATTCAAAACATTATGAAATAATAAAGCTAATTAACTCATATTCATTGAATAATTATAATGTTTATTTTTTTTAAAATGTTTAATTTATTTCTAGAAATTATATCGTGATTTTTTCAAGAAAATGATGAGTGAAAATCGATGGCTTCGAACACATTGAATGTATCAGTAGAGAATCACCCAACATGATTATTTGTTGAAATTAGTTATAATTATATGATGAAAATTATGAATAATATCATATAAAATTAATTTTAATTCATAATTAATTAATATATTCATTATAACAAATAATAGAGGATCATTTCACCTTTAATATATAATTCATTAATATGAATAAATAATTATATTTTGTAGAATTCATTCCATATCATCAATGATTTTATAAAATAATCTTATCATATTGTTGTTGTGCTAGAGGAATAAAGGCTATATTACCTCTATAAGTGATCCATATATGTTCTAAAAAACTCTATTTACATATATGGAATCCTTTGGATTCTAGTTCTAATAGCTATAAAGCTTTAGGATATTGTTTTTTATCCCAATAGAATCCTTAAAGGAAGAAAGAACAATTATGGTTAAGGAGGATACTTTATTTTCTTTCCTAAGAGTATTCTATAGAAAGTGATCCCTACGCCTAGAGAGATTTATTTATATGCGTCAATGTGCACAATTATTAGAATATTGTTGTGGTTTCATAAAATCCCATAACAGGGTTTAAATTTAGTTATGGTGTGAAATAATAATTGAAAAAACCCATTATTATTTTCATAATCCTCGAGGAACACAATGCCTATTAAATAATAAAATTATTATTATTTACATGGAAAGTACGAAACTCAAAAATAAAATACAAATTATTTCCCTAAATAAATTATATAATATTTATTCAAATAATATTCTATATGAGATTTCTCAACATACCATTAATTTTAGTTTTCCAACCCTCATCAATATTTATTAGACATTGAATAATAAAAATTCATTTAATAAAATAAATATCTTAACATTATTCACCAATAAAAAAATATTATATTCATAAAACTATGTAATAAATATTTATTAAATGTTCAAATGATGGAATAATTCAGTATTTACAACCTTACAAAAAAACTAAAATTAATAAATATTATATATTCATATAACTAAATAAATAATTACATGGTGAATAAATTTTTATTGAATATTTAACCCACTTATATATTTTCTTGAATTTCTAGTGTTTAAATATTTGTAATTGAACTATTCAAACTAATTTTTAAACCATGTATGGGAATAGTAATAATACAACATTTTATGTTTATAAATAATTTTACTAAAATTATTGAGAACCCTTAGTATGAGCCCCACTAGGACCATTTCCCCATGACATTTGGCTACTCCATCTAAAATATATGGTTAGTGTCTAGAAACCATAAAAATATTCCATAGAAAAATAAGTTAATATCATAATAACACATAATCTCTGATTAAAATATACTGTATAATATAATCCATTTATCTCAATATCACTAATCAAGTAGGTTGCATGGTTGTGTCATCAACATTGGTGGTCTATGTCTCTCTCTTTGAGATTCTAGAAATGAACTTTCCAAGAGAACATTTTGGACATTGACCTAATTATATAGTTTCATTTCTGTAAAATGGCATAGGATATCAAATTCGGTTAACTAACTGAAAGAATAAATTCTTTCTTACATTATTTATTAATGCAATATTACTCATGTTTTACTGAATGTATCCAACATCACCAAAAGAATATATTGACACAATTTTTACAAATAAATCATTGTACCTAGATCAAAATATATATTAATAATTTTCATTATGTCCAAGGTTTATTACACACATATGTAGATACAAATATCCAACGACACATATAACTATAGATTTACTATTAGCTAGTTGTGTTATTATAATCACTTTATCTAATGATTAAAAATGGAATACCCAATGAGATAGTGTTTAAACTTCTTATGATTATTCACCCCAAATATCATGTATAATTTGTTTCCTATCAAATAATATGATTTTTCAATTGAAAAATTATTTATGAATATTGTAATAGAACATCTAATTTCCCATTATAATGGGAAATTTATAGGACCTTTCAGGGTGATTGTTAACATTTGAACACAATAAAATACAATATCACACAAAAGAACAATCAGGATGTGTTAAAAACTTTATTAATATTCAAAATAATGAATACATGAAACCATAATGTTCATAGACTTTGGTTTTAGGTCACTAACTCCAAAAAAACTCTCACTTATACTAGATCCAACTATTAATAACTTATAGTCCCCTATCACTTATATGATATTCATTGTTTTTTGTGGTAGGAATTTAATCAAGGGGTCCTCAATGTTCTACTCTATGTAATCTTTTATCTCAATGAATTAACTCATTTTAAGAGAATCCCTATAGATGTGACATTTATGGAATATGTGCTTCTATCATTGGTGAGACCATAGATCCTTTGAGAGAGACACAACGCAGTATTATAAAATTATAATATTTTGGGGTATTTACTAATAGGAACCTAAAATTGATAATTGAAATTTTTTAATACTTAAATCGAATCTTATTTTTTATTAGAAGTTTCTATATACTCAGCCTCTAATTTAGAATTAGTGACAATGAGATTATTTGAACTCCTCAAGCTCACAACTCATCCATTGATACTATGGGTATATCTTAACTCTGACTTTATATCATTCTTATCCATTTGGAAACTAGCACATATATATATATATATATATATATATATTATGACTAGCTCTTTGTCTCCTATGTATACTAGGGATATATCATTAGTACACCTGAGATATGTAATGATATAATTAATAGAAAACCCATGATGTTCTCCAAGATTAGCATGATATCTACCTACCATGTTAAAATATTAGGAAATATCATGCTTAATATATAACATAGAATTTTGGATAGATCCTATTTTATAGGTTTAATAGATTGTATACAATCTCCGACTTTCATGTGGTGTCTAAGGAAAAATTTTAATTGAAAATATTATATAATATGAAACTAGAACCATTCCTTGTTTTATTTTGCGATACATAATCCCTTTTTTTCTATTCAACATATGTAACTTGAATTTTTTAATAATACCTTGGGATATATCCGAATAGATCTTTATTCTATGGATATACACTTATTAACCTCATTCCATCATGACTAAAACCTCATTTAACCAATAATTAACTATCTATAATACTATTAGGTCATTTAAAATGATTAATATGTTGTCAATATATACTACTAGGATTATTATCACACTCCTACCATTCTTCTTGAAAAAACATTGCTCACATTTATTCTTTATAATACCAACTTCTCTTATGAATTTAAAAGATAAAAGGGTTCATGACATAGATACATGATTAAATACATAAATGGATATTTAAAATTTTGAAATATTATTTGTACTATATGGATTTGAAAACCCTTCAGGTGTTGTTATATAGATATCTTTTTAAAGGTTCTTATTAGGCGAAATAAGTTATCTCAAATAATCTTTAATCGTCATTCCCAACTCTTTGAAATTTTATTTCTTCTCCTAATTCAACTAAATCTACTGTATGAAATTTTAAAATAATTACTCTAGTATCATAAATATCTAGATATTTTATTCTGATAAGGAGAAAACCATTTTCCATCTCCTTTACATAAAATGGTAAATGAAACAATCACTTGTGCCTATGTGTGGACTACCTACTCCATGTAGTGATGTTATTCATCTCCTATCAACGAATCACAGACACATATATATAATGATATTTTTCATAAATATATATGATATTTATAATTTAATTATTATTACAGGATGATAGAACTTTACTTATATTTATTTCCTTCTTTTCATTGGAAAAAAAACAATGATCATGCATATGTACAGACTAACATCTCAATTAATGGTGTAATTAACATTACAATATATGATATTTATGGATGGTTTTAAATAGGAATATAATTTATATTTATTATATTTAAATAATGATAAAAATTATTTCTAAGCCCTAGAAATGATCAATATTCATGGTCCATAATAGCCTAATTTAAACATACATGACAAACAAAATAATTATAACCCAGAATAGTGATTTTAATATTGAATTATTGATGAATAGGTTTTATTATTTTATAAGTAAACCATTTAGGGTATTATAATTATAAATATGGTTCTTTTATAAATTAATAATATATTAAAATTTAATATATTGACAACTATATCACCCACAATGATAATCAAACTTGAGGTAATGATTTTATGATATACTCTATTATTTTTACCTAGGCTGATTATGTTAGAAAATAAATAATGAAATTATAGGATCAATATCTAACAATAATTATTTCATTTATTCATATTGTTACCCCCAAACATTTCATACAAAAATACTAGATATTTTTATCAGAATACATTGTACATATCAATACAATCCTACCTTGAGTATCAATGTTCTAGTGTCATTAGAAACTTAGATATGTAAACAACTAGTACTTAAATAATATACACCATTTCTCATTAACTTCATCAAAAATATATCCCTTATTAGAAATAACATACCTAAAACCATTCTCTATAACCTATAGAAGGAAATAATAATAAAGGGTGAGATCATATGCTCAGTAAGCGTAAACATAAGAGATATCAACCAATAATCATAAGTGAGAATAAGATAATCATAAAGGTGTGATAACATAAGAATAAAATTGTAAAACCTTACACATAAATTCATAGATCATCATCATAAAACCTGACATAATTTCTTATCAATCAAAATATATAAGACATGAGAGTGAGGAATCATAAATAATCCATCATATACCATGAGAACATAACTTAATAATAAGGTATATGTTTATGGCATACACATAAAAATAGTAAATAATTTCCATCCTTAAGTATCAATACCAATATAATAATAGTTTTTTGTTATTACTCCCTAATCTATCATTTCCTTCATCATGTTTCACTACCAATACAATCTTAATGGATAATGTCCCTTGCTAAACTAGATTCACTCCACATTCAATTACTTATTATCTCATGATGTACCCTTCATTAAAATATTATTTATATTGCTATATACTTATATGTTAACTATTCACGTAATGAATACCATACATATGTGTGATAGAAGATCATAAATCAATCATCATATCATCATATCATAACCTATGGGAATAATACATGTTTCATAAAAATTTTATCATCATAATCATAAACCATCGAGAGGAAGAATAAATTTGGTAACATTCTACTATATTCATATTAAATCATAATAAACAGCATAGGATGTTTTATTGATGATAATTACATTAAAATATTTTTACGACATTTTTTATGGAAAACATCATTTTCATATTGAAATCACCTAATTAAAATATAAAAAATTTGGAAATATCAAATAAATCATTATCTAAGAAATAAAAAAAATTAAAATATAAGGGAATCCATAAATAAAATATTATTCATTATGGTTGATAAAGTTGATCATGCGGTGTAATTTAAAACAAAAATACCACAAAGATTTTCATTAAAAAGTATCCTTTAACATTTTCTCTAAAAAGTAAAGAATACCTCATTCATAACACGATGGGAATATTCCATTAATTGTTTTATTGAAATTAATGAATGGGTAAAAAAAATTACAGTCATTGGGAATTGAAAAAATATATTTATTTTTTTTAAATAGTATATGCACATTGAAGGAAGATGTTCGAGTTGAGGAGATAAATAACTTCAGTTTTATTTACATTTATTATTTTGGAATCATGAGAACATAGAGAGAGTAAAGGGAAATTTTTAGTCTTACAAAATAAACACATGAAAAGAAAATACATAATACATTGGAGTGATAGCTCAAATGCTTTCATTATTATAAAATTTAATCATAAATAATATCAGTAAAAATGAGACTGTAACATAAAACCCTTACAGTTGTGGTAACATTTGAATCAAACCCCCCATAAAAAAATAACATAAAATGGATATTTAAATATTGTGAACATGATTATATTCTAGTTAAAAATTATCAATGGGAATGTGATCAAACATTAGTAAATAAGACAAAATTATAACACAGATACATCATAATAAAACAAAATTGTCAAGAAGAACCCTTATAGATTTGGGGAATTTTTAATAAATATTCATGGGAAGCATGAAAATCATATGTTTATATAAATAAATTTTAATAAATCATTTATTATTCCCAAATACATTCTTGGGTGTTATGTATACCAAATACATTATAAATTGGTTCATAACATTAAAACATTTCGCAATGAAGAGAACTTGACACAGGACTCGTAGATTTTTTATAACTTGATTCGTATGTGATCTATAATACTATATAATAAATTTAAATTTCTCATAATTTTATACCAAAAAAATATTCATTCTTATAATATCACACATGGTCAACTTATAACATTTCAACATACATTTAATAATAATTATCTTTTAATGTATTTTGGATAATAACTACTTCAATTTTCGTGTATGCTTTAGTTCAGTAGTTATGGTCCTTTTAAATTGGTCATGGTAAATAAATCTCCATAATGTTATTCATGATATAAATATCAGGTATATTAAATATATATATTTATAAAAATTCATATTAATTGGTGATGAAGAAATGTATTGTTTATCTTTTGAATAGGGTAATCCAAACATAAAAATCGGGGATGTTTCCACTTTTTGATAGAAAAAAACATAGAAGCATAAATGTTAATTTTAATTTTAATAATGTTTATTTTATCATAAATAACTTCTATTTTGTTTAATTTATCATTGTTATAATCCATGTAAAGCAAAAATGATAAAAAAAACGCACATCATTTCAAGGAGGTGGTAGTCTCAATATACGCACGACCAATATTATCGTCTACTAATAGATCAAAAGGTATGAAGGTAGATTTTATATTATAAGTAAAGAATGATTTTTTTAATAAATATCATATATAAATATTAAATCAATCATAATAACTATATATGAATTATGGGGATGGAAAATTATATTTATCACTACGTTGAGACGATGGTCCATGTGTAGGCATGAGTAATAATTTCATTTTCCATTTGATTGAGAAAATATTTTAAATAGTTTACATCATCACAATAATATATATATTTTTAATCTTTTTTATTAATCTTTTATTTGGATAAAATAATTTTAGATATGGTTTAATAAGAAATTAAATTGGAAGTGCTTGGTAAATATTTATACTCTTTTTCGAGACACCTCCTCTAGAATTGCACCATAATCCATGAAGGATTGGTCTTAATAGATTTAAAAAAATTATAGGATGAATGTAAAGATTATAATATTTTTTCTGAGTAGTAATTTTATGATATAAAATGCTCAAATTGTGTGAATAAGGGAGACGTAGATGTTTATTTTTATAACTGAGGAGAGTGAAAAACAAGGAATTTATTAAAATATTTCAATTATATAATGTCTCTTTCTAGGTAAAGTTGATCAAAATAAGAAAGTATTTGATGGTATGAAAATAGATTCTTTGAAGCATAAAATGTTTTTTCTAAAAATTGATTAATTTTTCATTTTGTATTAATCATCACATCTATACTATATTACAAAATTATAATTTTATAATATATTTTTTATAACAATACATACCTACCAATTAAATGACTCTATTATAAAATTTTATTATATAATTGTTTATATAGACATGGGTTTCAAATAAAGAAAGAAAATAACATTTATAATTTACATAAATTAATATTCTAAAATCTTGTTGTGTTACATCCCCAACCCCTAAATGTAATGATCCTTTGAAAATTTAGTCATGGTAATAAAAGGTTCAAAATTTGGAAATACTTTTGCGGAAAAACAATATTTTATATAATGATAACTTAACTTCCATTGAAAATAAAGAGTGGGAAACATTAAGGATTCCTAAAATATAACATAATCATGTTCCCAAATATTGAGAACATTACCAGGAAGTTAAAACATGGTCTTTTAAGAGAAATATAAAGTCTAAATAATAACATAATATGATAAATAACATGGTAATTAAAATATTAATGACTATAAAACCATAAATTAGTGAGGAATCAAAACAAAAATCAACTAGTTATAAAAAATTATATACATGAATGAATTCCATTTCAAGAGCATTTTACTAATAATTGAGAAATTTTTTTATCATGTAATATGAAAAAATATTCTAACTTGATTTCTTAAAATTTATAAACACAATTATATCCTTTTGTTTCTTGTTTCAAATAACTTCAACTTCTTTCCATCCATATTCAGACAACTTGAATTTTTGTTCCTAAAGCATTAAAATTACCATTTAATGGATCTTTAGATCGATAAAATAATGAAATGTCATTCCTTTTTTATCAAAAAACATACCAAAAAATAGTTATCACAAATTATACAATACGTATTAACATTTATGTGATGAAATTTAATTTTATTCTATAAAACCTTAATAATAACGCCTGAATTTCAACATAAACCATTCCATATATATTAATCCTTATGACTCCTCCAAAAAATGTATAATTTAAATAAAAACAAAAAAACATATAAAAATGTCAGAGAATATCTAAAATAAAAAAACTATAATACCTATACAATATAATGTATCACTTAAGTTGATATACCAAACATGTAAATACATTGACCATATGTTATCATAAAAATTATAAATCTCTTGAATCACTATAAAACCAAATTTAAATAATATATCACTCAAAAAAACAAATAATATCCTTATTATTAAAATGAAAAAATAGAATATCAAATATTTTATATAAATCAAAAAATTAAATAAACGTTATCAAAGAACATTCTCAAGGATGACATAAATCACTTTATCCAAAAATATGTAATTAAATTCATTGTCATTTATACTATCTAATTTAATTTATCAATATTAATCAGGTAATTATCCAAAATAAACATTATTATCTCAACATAAAGCACATATTAAGGGTTATTTACTCCTTAATCATGTGTTTTCAAAAACATTCACCTTACCACTACAACACTATTATAGATTATCAGTATCATTCTACATATGCTTCAAAATACATAAATAAAAACTACATTATAATAATACGTATGTCTTTTATTATTCTAATAACAATAATTTCATTGATAAAACACTTATACAAAGATAATTATTTAATCCCAATATATTAACACATGAATCATTGTACATCCTTTATTAACCATTAAACATGCTTAGTCTTCTTACACATTAGTGATTAATTCCTTTCACATCTAATTATTAATGTCTTTATCATCAATAGTAAATCCTTTACTTGTAAAACCATTATTATCCCCTTATCATGATTTTCCCATATGAATTCTATTTTCATAATGCTCATACATTTCACATTTAAAATATTTAATCACAGTTGATACCTTATGAAAACCATTATTATCATCTATTTTGTTTACCAAAATTTCCATTTTCCCTAGAAAATTTCATTCTCAATGTCGTTCTTTCCCACACATAAAAAATATTCATGTTTCATTTAGAGATTTTCCAAGGTTGTTCTTCCTACATTATCTACATGTAGGAAGATGAATCATCATTCCACTATGTTCTTCTTGAAAATATAATTTGGACTTATTTGGTTTATTTAAAAATTCATCCATGTTAAGCTTCTTAATCATATAATATGATATTTAATTAGTAATAATTCTATTATTTTACATTCCATCATCTATCTTATTTAGTTTCTCATAATGAAAACAATTAAATCGTCCATCTCATATCGCGTTAACATGATTCTTTGAGGTTTGGTCCATTTACTAAGCCCAAAATAATATCTGGAGAAATGGTAATTATTAATCACATAATAAAGAAAAATCATTCATAGGATATATAGACCATTCCACCATCCTTTTATCTTGTTATACCAAAGGTTTATCCAAGGCCATACATAGTTATTATCTGACCAAATCGTTCATAATTGTCCATAATTAAAATGTGATTTAACATAGGAATTTACACTATGAGTGTCACACCATGTTTATAGAAAATTACCATTCACCATGCACCAAAATGATGGCTACAATATACTTAACCAAATATTTTTTAGATTATTACCCCTAGATATATCTATTATAGAACTAAATACACTTGTAATATTTAAATAGGGATCCATTTTTAGGGAATAAATACTCCTTAATTTACTATAACATAGTAAATTATCCTATATATAAGCTTTTCTTAAGGGTTTTCGCTAATTTTTTCTCATCCTATATTCTGAAATGTAAAAATAATTGATCTAATACAGACTATAGAAACCCAAATCATTTCATACATAAATACAACATCTTATGGGAGGAATATACATTAAATATCAATATAATCCATTACATAACATCAAATATTTAGTTCCATTCGAGACATGGATACTATAACAACTAGTATATAAATTATTCACATCATTTGAAATTAGGTTCCACGTAGCTAACACCCTTCCTACACATAATATACTTAGAACCCTTCTATATAAGTAAGGGAAGAGATATGAAAGAAAGGGTGAGATTAGATGATTGGTACGATTGAAGATAATATATATCAATCAATGATCATAAGTAATCATAATATAATCATAATTTTATGAGAAAATTATCTTAAGATTATAAACTCATACCCATTAATTCATATATAAAAATAAAAAATCATTACATTTGTTTTATAAATCAAAATATATAAGACATAAGAGTGAAAAATCATCGATATTAATCATGATACTTGATAAAATAATCGAGGAATAAGGAATAAGATTAAGGAATAAAATACGTAAATAACATCATTTCTAAAATCAAGTACCACTACAAAGACTATGTTAGTGGATTGGGTTAACTCATCATTTCCTTAGTCATGGTCCACTACCAAAACTATATTATCAAATACATTCTTTGATGAAACTAGGTTCAATCGCTATTACAATCCTTATTATCTCTTTAGAAATCCTTATTTTCCCAATTTTTTAAAGAGATATATAATTCTAGTCCCACCCATCACATAATGAAATGTATATATATGCTTGTTAATAGGATATAAAAACAATAATATGATGATCAAATCATACCATGTATTAAGGAAATGGGTTTCAAAAAAATATCATCATCATAATCAAAAAAACATATAGATTAATAATAAATATCATAACATTAGACCATATCTATTGTAAATCATATGAAACATCAAAAGAAGTTGTTATAAACTAAAATACATTTAAATGATCACTATAGAATTTCTGGATGAAAATCCCCTTTTCATTTTGAAATAACTTATTTAAATTATAAAATTTCCAAACTTTTAAGGAAAAATTATTATCTTCAAATAAAAAAGGAAAATTATAAATTTAGTGTTAATGAAAAGAGTCTTCATGATTGAGTGGATATATGTTCATGTGTTTTATGTCAAAATAACAATTTCATTAACATTTTCATGAAAATGTAAAATTTAACTCATTTGGAAAATGATGTGAAGATTCAAATAAAAAATAATAGAAAGTGAAAAATGTTTAAATATTTCTTTCTTCAATCTCTATTTAATCGTAAAAAATTCTTTAAAACATTTCGAATAAAATATGGACATTGACGGAACACCATTACTGATTGGGGTGAGAAATAAAGTGGATATTCTATAAAAATATTCTTTTAGACTTTCAAGTACACAAAAAGAGGAAAATTAAAGGAAAGAAAATATTTAGTATAAATAAACATTAGAGATGAATATAAATAGTTATTTTATAATTTCGATCATATAATTTCATCATCATGAAATTTAATAGAAATTAATCTAAGTAAAAATGTGTTTGTAACAAAAAACCCTTACTGTTGTGGTAACTTTTTTTATAAAAACATCTACAAAATAAGTACTATAAAATGAAAACTATAATGTAATGAGAATAATTTTATTCATGATACAACATATCTATGGGATAATAGACATTAATTTTAATAGAACATATACCTATAATATCAAACATGACTCAATGAAACAATATTGAGATGAAGAACCCTTAAGAATTCAGTAATTATTTAATCCAAATTGATCAAAATAATGAAAATAATAAGGTTATATAATTAAATTAAATTAAATAATTTATTTTTCCAAAATCAAATCTTGGTAAGTATATACACCATATAAATACAGAATTGGTGTGTATCAGTAAAACATGTCTCGATAAAGATAAATTTTGATGAAACATTATCCTTATATCTGAATTTATTCATAAGCATTATACATTCATGTATACTCAAATTATATTTATTATATTTTATTAAATAACCATATTTATATTTATAATATCATATATGGTCCACTTATGATATTTTAACAGAAATAGTTTAACAATTCACTGTTAAAGTCATTATTTTAGGTATTAATTACTTAATTTTTCATGTATATTTTAGTTCGGCAATTATTGCCCTGATAATTTGATCAGGTTTTTTAATATCAACAATTTTACTCATAAAATAAATATCATATATAGTCATGATATAAATATTTATAACAATTCATATTATGTGGTGATGATAAATGAATTACATCACTTCATGGAGATAATAATTCATACACACACAAGAGTACGGTTTCCACTTGTAAATATATGAAAAAGAGAAAGGTAAATTAAAATTTAACATTAATTAATTTTTATTATTTCATAAATCTCATATAATATTTCATCAATTATATACTTGTTTCTATGAAACTAAAATGGAATTGATAAATAAATCACATCATTTTGTGGAGGCGGTAGTCTACACAAATGCACGAGCGACATTATCGTTTACCAATGGATTAGAAGAAAAGAAGGTTGATATTATATTATAATTAAATATTATTAATTATTTCATAAATTTAAAAAATTAAAATTAAATAAATCATAATTACCATTCATGAATGGTTTTAAAGAAAAATTACATGTATCACTATGTGGAGGTGGTAGTCTACTTGTACGCCTGAGCGAGATGTTCTTCCCCATTTGACTGAGAAGAGGTCGTACATTGTTTTTACATCATCGTAATAAAATCATAGTATATTTATGAAACTATATTAATCATATTTTATTTGATAAAATATTTTTTTAGAACATGTAATAAGAAACAAAACTGAAAGATAATGGTTATGATTTTCACCTCTTCTTTGAGAGACCTCATTTGGTTTACACCTTAAGCCATTAAGAATTAGACTTAAGATTATACTATAATATATAAGATTAATGGAGGGATTATATGAAGTATTTTTTGATGGTTTCGAACAACAATTAAGGTTCAAAGTGAATTATTAAGGGATAAGTAGAGGTTCTATTTTATTAATTAATGGAGGGATAGACATTGAAATTTCTTAAAATATTAAAATTATATAAGGTAAATTTAGTGGTAATGTGGATATAAATGGAAAATTACTAAATGTATGATAAACATGTTTAAATATATTCATAAAATAATAATTATATAGGTTTTTATGGTTATAATACCCTTATCTATTGGTTTTACACCCCTGGTAAACCTATCTTGACCTTAATAGTGGTAAATTATTTTACAGCTTTTACTTTTAACTGTGAAATAATGTTAAATATATAATATTATATTAATTATTATTATTAAAAATATTTAATAAATTTTACCATAGAAAATATCAATAATTAGATGACTGTAATTTTAAATAAGCATGAAAATTAAATGAAAACAAGATTTGGAAAAATAATATTTTAGTATAAAATATAATTTACAGGCATTCCATTCATTGTAAAATCCATAAAATGAATTTTAAAATATATGAATCAATATATAATTTATAAATTTCATTAAAACCAGTAATCAATAGAGATTAATGGAATTTATTAAGATAAAAACACATCACACAAATAATGTTTGTTTTAGGAAAATGTGTTTTTAATCTCAAAAATAAACATATAACAAAATAAATTATAATAATTTTTTAAATTTTATGAATTACATTATATCTATTAAATGTATCCTTATGTAAATTTAATATCAAATTAATATTATAATGGTAATTTTACTTGAAAATAAATGAAATAACATACAAAAAAATGGTATTTTTCACTATTAATTAAAAATAATTTTTTTTTGAAAAATCCAAAATATTCATCCTAAAATAATATTAAAATATTTATTTTAATAATCATATTAATTTCCAAAAATAAAATTACAAAAAAATGTTTAATGGAATAATAATATTCATTTGTATTAAATGCAAAAATTTCATTTTGTTAAAAAAACATTATTAAAGCATAAAATGATTTTCTTGGAAGTTGAAAACTGATATATTGTGAATAACTACAAAAATCACTATATTCAAAATATTTGTATGTTTTTTCATAATTTGATTATTACTATTCATATATTTTAATTTAATGGTTAAATTATAATGGTTTTCTATATCACGGTTCATATAAACTCTTGATTTTGTATAGTGCAAGATACATAATGGTTAAAATTTATTTAAAGAAAAAATTATATAGAATAAAATGTTAGGAAATTATACTTCTCCTCTGGTTTCTTCAGAAATTAAATATTTTTATTTCACCATCCTCTATGTACGTATTCAAAATTATAAATTATTTTTTTATGGAAAATTATTATTATTTTTCTATTTGGCCATAAGTATTTTTCATCCATGTATATATATTCATTATATTATGTTTAGAAATTTTTTTATAATTCTCAAATTATTATTTAAATACATTTTTATCGATGTTTATTTTTATTTCATAAGATTAAAAGGAATATTACTACCTTTTTTTAGAATGAGGAACCTTTTATAAATGTTATTTTAGAGAAACTATTAGTTCTTATAATACATTGAAATATATACAAAAAATATTTTTAGAGTTTTGCTCTAACACGATTTGTGATTCTATGTCCTAGTGATCTTGAGATTGAATTCAAAAAAATATTTAAAATATTTTATATCAAGCACACCTAGTTTTTAAGAACTATTCTAATTTATCATAAACAGAGTCCCGAATCAAAAATATGATTGCATTTTTGAATCTAGAATATGGGTTTTACCCTTGGAATGACCTAAAGTTGATCGTCACATGGCGTTCTGATGAGGCAGTTGTTGGCATGTATGTTAAGTAAATTAACTAATTTATATTTAATTAATTATATTAATACATTTAACTTATTTTACCTCTATAAATATGTGGTTACTAAGAATCTATAGGGTTATCCAGATGATCCTAGGATCATTGAGTGGAATATTTTATCTACCTTCATTGGATAATTAAGATTAGATGAAAAATGCAAACCAAATCCAAGTGAATCGAAGCACAACGAACACAAAAAGTCCTCTACATCATTAGAAACTATGTTCTTCACCGATGATCAATGCGAGTCAAGGGGAGGAATATTTTTCTCGGACTTATACACTTTTTAAATTAATAAATCATAGATTAAATTATTTAACATTGAGTTACGGTGTTTTCTAACAGTCACATGATCCCGTTCAATAATTTTAATTTTATAAATCAACTTATTTATTTGCATACCATGTTTTCTCACCCAGGATATTAACAATTTATTATCATTTTCTAATAATATTTGGTAAATTTATGATACATATAATTCATTAGTATTATTCCATCATTATTCCTTATTTTCAATTCTATTTTCTTACAGGGTCACGGTTCGAATTTTCCTAGAAGGTTCGAGGGTGATCGACCCCCCACCCATCAATTTGAAAAAGATTTCTCTATGATGAAAGGTTTCATTATTTGAGTATGTATCAACATAGATCATATGATTGAGGTGATTAATAATATATATATGGGATTTATTAATGGTAAGAAGTGATGGGTGGTGCGTTGGGTAGTGTGTAGGAGGTTTTATGGCCTTATACTGGCATTAGGATTCCCGATTTCCAGCCACCAAAGCGCAAAAATCAATAGTAAGTGATGTATACATCATTTTTTAATGGATTCCATATTTTCAAGGGAAATGTTTTATAATGATAATAATGGGGCTTAAATCAATGTGAATAAACTATCAATTATATGAAAAAAATGATTACACAACATATACTATTTTGAGCACATGTTGTATAACCCCACCAAGCTATAGTGGATAGGGTTCTGGGGAAGATAAGAATCACATGACATGTGGATATGACTAACACACTGTGAAACTTTCTATTAATATAGGCCAAATTCTTGGAGAACACACCTTAAACCACATGTTAGAGGACACATCACATACTTTGGGAGTACATGGACACATCCATGTACACAACCTCTGATGGTAGAGCACGAAAAGAAAATGGGTTCTGGAGACATGCCATGTAGTTCCTTATATACTATATAGTAATACATTGATATAAATCTATTTGATGGATAGGAAATATCAAAGAAGAGGAGTGAAGCCACATATCGTGTGGACCCCTTTACATGTCATGTACTTCTTGAGAATCTTCTAACTCCTATATCTCGATCATTTTGACTCACATTTTCACCTCTGAATGGCCCAAAGGCCTTCTTTTTTATTTTATTATAGATAATCCCCATTTTAATGGTTTAAGGGGAACCCGTACATGACCTGTAGGCCCAAGGCACAAGACCAGACATGACCCGCAATACATGACCCGAAGGTCCAGAGGCATACCATGCCCATTACATGACCCGTAGACCCAACCCACTAGAATTGCCCCTCCCAAGCGTCTTGCATCATTGATCACCTTAGATCTCCACCTTGCATTCCTGATCGGCTAGAATTTCTTCATACAAAGTTGCACGGTGCATGATCCCAATGGCGACTAACATCCCCTCTCATTCTTCCAATCATATTAGCTCTGTATCTGGTGGATGCTACTCTTATTGCTCTAATCCTCTTCACGAGTGTTGTATTGAATAGAACACTATGGTTTACTTCATGGTTCTTTTTGAGATATTATGTGAGATGTTCCAAGTATTATTCTTCTTTAGGTGGTTCACAAAGATTAAAGTGATTAGTCGGGATCATTATAAAGGGTTAGGGGTGAAATTTTCCCCATACTCCACATATTTGTTTGAGTGGAACCCTCATGATGTATCAAGGCACATTTATGCTAAATATTGAGGGGTACCATCCAGTTATACTGAGGAATGAACCCTATACCTACTGAGTGGTACCCTTCTATTATATGAGGGAATTTTTCCTCTACTTATTGAGTGGAACCCTCTTATCATATCATGGCATGGGTCCTCTACTTATTGAGTGGAACCCTCATATTGTATCAGTGCATGGGTCTTATACCTATTTAGTATAACCCTTTTTTCTTTTATGGGTATGGATACACTACTAAATGAGTTATACCCTCATGTTTTATCGGGGAATGGATAATCTTACTATTAAGTGTCAGAGTCCTATTATATAATTACATGCATATTCTACCTAGATATTTTTTTCATTTGGGCTGTGGAGAATTGGGGAGGTGTATGCCCTCATAATGGCTCAATTTTAGAGACACACAATATGTTGGGCATCATTTATGGACCCTATGGAACTATAGGAAGACTAATCATCCTGGTATAGGTTGTGATATGGAGATCCGCTTTCTATATCATCATGGTTATTTATGAGACATATATATGTATATATTATGACGGGATTAATTTACCCCTTTCATTGGGATGAGTTTATTACTTATATTGTGTCTCTATTCCCCCCCCCCAACCCCTAGTTTTCATGTAATCCTTTATGGCATGTATATACTCACTCATGTATGGGATTTTCCCACATGTGTCGTGTATCATACAAATGATGGATATTTCGGTGGTAATTTTATTGGGGAATAGGGATAATAGGTTTCATTTGAATTTATCTGGTGGATGGGGCTTGGAGATTTGGAGTTGATCTATCTCATTATTTCTTCTCCAATTGTTGTTAGGTTTGGAAATCTGTTGTAATTGGGTGTATATGTTTCCACTTTACTTTTTAGACTTCACTACTGCACTCATTATATTTTCTTAGATGTAATTACATTCATGGTTTTTACCCTTTATATTCCAATTTTTGTTTATTATTTTTCTACACATATTTATGGATGTGTTTGGGTGCATACATACTAGTACATTAGGTGGATACCATCCATTTTAGTTTTCATTTCAGTGATTTTCCCTATCCATGGCCTATGGAGAAACTTTTCGTGTAGTTTTAGATCATTATTATTCCCTCTAGCTTGGACTAGGTGGGTCTGGTCATGAATGATAGGTATCAGGCGTGGTTTGAACATTGGATGTTGTTTGGTGTTTCCCCCTTATGAGTTTTATTTCTGAATTTAAGGAAAAAGTTTAAAGGTGTCTCGAGTGATGATTTATGGATCAAGAACCCAATGTTTTTGTGGTGAATGATGTATCCATTCACCATTACTCTGATTACCTACATGTTGACATGAAGTACTGAGAAATTCAATTTAGAAACATTGGTACATGAATCTTGTAATATTGTGTCATTTTATTATCCTTATTTAGTTATATCCCCATATATATAAATATATGATTATATAACCATGGTACCACTTTTTTTAAATATTTAAGATTCCTCTATGAAGAATGCCAAATAGGTCACTGCTTTGGTATCCTGATGTACAACTGATGTATGATGTGGTATTACTGAAGATGCTATCACATGAGATTTATCCTCTAATAAAATCAGTTGCATCACCCCCACATTTTGAGTGGTGGAATATACTATCAAATAGGGATGATAATGTGTTCATGTTTTTTATACTATGAGAGTTCTAACAGATATGGCCACTGAGGTTTTATGGTGATCTATATCCCTAAGTAATGGGGGATTAGATTGAGTTAGTGATCATAGTTTTTAGGCTTGTATAAACGTTGACTAATCAAATGGATGTGTAGGAAGCTAGTATTTTCCATGGAAAAGTTGGTCACTAGTGTATCTTAGTCATGTAGATTCATGGTGAGTCAATAATCTCATGGACCATCTTCCAATAACTACTTCGTGATGATTTTAACACCTTATTTTTATGATTTATTTAGATTTACATGATTTAAAAGAAAAATTATAGAGGGATCATAGTTACTGAGTATTCTTTAAGGCCCACTATACTTACTTTGTGATCCTTCATCATAGATTGGGATGGTTACATCTATGCGTGGTAGTTTGATTAAGGCCTCTATAGAGACATCCATTCCATTGTGGTAGACATGGGGGTGAGTAGTCTATAGAAATTAGTAGGTACCAGTCAATAGGGTATTAGTGTTGGAGATCTTCTCTTTCTCAGATTCAGTCTCAAGATAACGGATCTCAAGGACCATGAAAAAGACCAAATAATCCCTAATAGGTTTTATGTAATTCAAGTGATGGTAATGAATACATGGAAAGTGATTTCCTGACTTGATGTGTTGGGGATAGTAGGCATATAGAAGACAGGACACTATGGAGATGGAAACACCATGATGTTGGATCTCCAAAGTATTTTCATAGAGGTCCCTAGGGAGGTAAAGATGGTAAAGGAGCTAGTTGGGATATCATAGGAGTAGTTTCTTTTATTGGATGATGTTATGAGATCCTTCCACCACCACCACCATGAGGCCCATTCAAGGATCATGGAGCTGGCAGTCAGGGATGTGGGAAGCTATAAGCTATGAAATATTATGACCAAATAACACACTATATTATTATTAGTATTATCAATGTTTATTATATTATTTATTTACTACTTATAAGAACTATTTTGAGTTTTTACTTTATCTCTGGATACTTAGTGCAATATCTGCGCCTCCCAGTTGATATTTTATCACCAAAATGTTACCTTAAGATTACTAAAGGGAACACTTCTTCAATATCATTTAACTTCTTGAAGTGTGAGCTATTTCTTGGTGGAGAGAGTTGTTTTTGGGACAACATGGTCATCTATATGAAAACGTTTTGAACTATCTAGGGTAGGAAATTGTTTTCCATGTTCTAAGAATAGATTTATTGTCACCATACATGAGTCAAATGTCGCCAGTTTGGGCATATAAAAATTTTATTTTTTATAAGCCAAGAATAATCTATTATGTACATGGTGAAGAATCTTTATGGAAAATGGAATATGTTAAAATATTAATTTACATGAACCTAGAACCAAGAAGGATGTGTCCTTTCACATATAATATATAATTAATAAATTTAATTAATGAATTACCTTTCACTGAATTCATTATTCATTGTTGATGAATTACAGATGACCTATTTTCATGACATTGTTTCATGGAAGGAATCGGGATTATATTTCCTATAGCATTTAACCATACATGCTTCATGAAAGTATGATCGGGACTATATAATCTTCTACATGCTTGCATGGATGAATCTGAAGCTTGTAGCAACCAATGTTTATCAAAACCAAACACTTTAAGGGATATGGGTACTCTCCGGTGTTGGAGGATAATTTCTCTACATTCTTGAGGGAATTATAGAGGATTTCACATTAATTATTTATATATTTCCAACTAGAACATGTTTTTTTCAACAATATAATTATTCTAAGTCATCTAGATAACTAAATAATTATAAGTCAGAGTAAGATAGAAAGAGGTGAGTGAATTTAAATTTCAAAATTAAAATGAATGAAGTGATATAGTTATGAAATTGAGATATAAATGATTGAAATTTAAGTAACTGAAATAGAGTTAATAATCATATTGAAATTCAAGACTACAATCATATAATAAATAATTCATAAATTAAATGAGAAGTAGATTTTTTATAAATTATGTGATTAAATGATAAATTTATTTGTATGATAAATAATTAATTGATTAATTTAATTTTATATTTTAATAAGTTATATATGTAGATATTAACAAAAATAAAAGGCACACAATTTGATAAGCGAGTTCAACAATTCCCATAGATGAGCCTCTCTGTATCCTAACTAAATTCCATGAGGGTTTTTAATTTAATTAAACATGAATTTAATGGTATCTAGGAAACCTAAAAAGAAAAAACCCCTTGATATTCAGGATATCCAAGAAATGAGGAAAAATATCTCTATTTTAGTGGTTTTCAAAAACCTAAAGAGATAGACATTGTTTTTAATGGGTTTTAAGGAACTAAAAAATTGAGAGACGGAGGAGGTTTTCTTAGGAAAACGCCTTTGAAGAAATTCTCACAATTATCTAGAATGATTAAAGAGGAATAAATTTCGAGAATGAAATATATGATGGAAGGATATCAAGGTTATTAATGATATTATTATAAATAAATCTCAATAAGAGAATAAACAGAATCAATTTGGTAGCCAATAATTTTTTTGATCGTTAGGAATCATTATGGTAAAAAATTATAGCTTACCAAGACACCCACCGATTTATTTATTAGATTTGGGGGTCCACTGATTATTTAAGAGGAGTTAATTGGTTAAATAAGTTATTAAATACTACCATCAAAACGCCCATTTATATTTTGACTCAACTCCACTAGCTTTCCAACTAATGCCACTGCCTAGCTGATGGGAATTCTATAGGTTTCCAGGCTACTGTAGACTCCAATTGGTATCCAATATCTTTTTCTTGGTAGTTAGTGAGAAACATAGAAGTCATCATTTATATCCATATCTCATTGGGTGGTCAGTGAGATCTACCTACTATCTAATGAACTTCCAAAAACAATGTTGGTTATGTATAGTGCCACCGACTAGCCAGTGGGATTCTACTGACAGGTCGATGTTAATGCCTTATTAAGGACTTCAAAGTGTCCCTATACAACGATTTTGACACCTTTATTTGGTCCACTATTTCCATAGGAGTATTTTTAAACATATTGAAGTAAATATCACTTAATTAAAACGGTTATAACCCCATAATGTGTTTTCGATCATTAAAAAAATCTAAGAGAGTGAGTTATAATAGTAATTGGGTTTAAACAATGCGAAGGCTAGAATTATTTTTTTCAAAATGTACCATATTATATTTATTAATCCTCGGTGTACCCCATTTATAAATAATAATATAATTATTTTTATTTACATCACTTTTCTTAAACTCAAAAATTGAATAAATGTAATTTTCGGAAATAAATGAAATCATATTAATTCAAATAATATTTACTATAAAATTTCTCATCGGACCATTAAAATTGATTATCAAATCCTTATCAATATTTATCAGGTCTTGAATAATGTATAATTAATTAATTAATTAAATTTCACTTCAATATTAACCAACAAATAAAAATATTATATTTAGTGATTCATAAAATAAATATTAATTAAATATATTCATGTAACTAAATAATTAGAATATTTTATTAACTTATGAATAAACAAAATTAAATAAATACTATGTATTAACCTAACTAAAAAATAATTAATTTGTGAATGAATATTTATTAAATATTCAACTCATATATATATTCTATCAAATAACCGATGATTGAATATTTCTGACCACACTCACCTAAATAATTATTATACACATTGGATAATAACACTTATCAAACATATTAAATTAATACGGTATTTAAGTGATGCTTTGGATATGCTTAGTGAGTGGACCTATAGGACCCTTTCTAGGTAGAATTAGCGTACACTACCTGAATTAAATAGTTAATATCAAGAAATATTTCAAGCCTTATAAAGGGAAATAATTTCATGTCTCAATGACATATAAAATCCTTAAAAAATACATTATATAATAAAATTTCATTATCATTATATCTTATAGTCATGTAAATTTCATGTTAATTTAATCATCCTATGTGATCAATTCCTCCTTTATAGACTTCTTAAAAAATAACATATCAATTAAATCATCATAGTCATGGAATTAATTAGGAAAATATATTTCCATGAAAGGGCATACGATATCATCTATTATTAATAATAAAATGGTTAAATCATTTCCCTTATTATTCATTGATACGATATTAGTCATGATACACCCAATGTATCCTAATTCACTATTAGTATATTTCATCATAGTTTTGTTAATAAATCAAAGTACATTACTTAAGAAAATCATTAATAATATTCTTAAATTCTAAAGAAAATTAAACATATCTGCAGATAGAAATATCCAATGATATGTAAAAATAAGGATTTCCTACTAATGAGTCATGCTCTCATAATCTCCTATAATGAGGATTTACCAGGGAGAGGACCCTGAGAAAGTATCTCAAATTCCTATAATTCTCTTCTTTTGATAGAATATATAATTTATGTGATATAAAATGATATCATTCATCTATAAAACATTTATTTTAAAATAATATCATGGACCTTATAAGTTCTTATCATAGTGAAAAACTACTATGACCATTCAGTGTAACAAATACCCCTAGGAAATTATCACATTCTATGTTACACAGAGGAAATATAATTATGTAATAATAATTTTTTATTAATTTCCAAACCATGATTATATGTTATCATAAAGTACATTAAATTTGTTTTTAGAGAACCAAATCCATCAAACTCACACATTCACTAGATCTGAATTCTAATAATTTTCTAGTATGTTATCTCACTCATGAGTTTAATGCTTCTGTTATGATAAATATTTATTCAAGGGGTATTTCATTTATTCTTATAGGGGGACGTTTCTCAGGATTACTTCAACCCTTTGAGAAAAATAACTGAAGATGTGTTATTTTGGAGAATGTGTTGCATCCATTGATGTTACCTTGCATACTTTTCTATACCCATCATTGTAGTATTATCTGAATACAATATGTTATTATTTTTAATGTCAAGAACCACATTAGTGGCATAGAAGAAGTTTAAAATAAAAAATAGAATATGTGGGTGTATAATATTCTGTTATATCCTCACAATATATTATGTAATTGGCAATAACTAACTACTTTTAAATCATCCATTTCACAGCTTAATGGTTTATATGTAAGACATATCTTGACGGTAAATTAAGATAATTCATATCTATTTAGAAACTAGAATCACTATATCCTCTGAAGACTAATTCTTCATATCCTCCATATCCTTGGAACATATATTTAGTTCACATCAGATACTTACAGATAGTCATATCATCAGACCAATTTTTTAACTTGTATCATCTTTGTATATATCTACCAAGATAAAGGAATATGAATCATAAAAAATATAACATAACACGGAATATCTTTAGTGGGTGGTAAGTTTATATACATGGATTTTTAACAAATGATCTTGATTCCCAGGATATATGTTTTTCCACCTATGTTCTTCAATGGAATGAATTTTTTCAACAGTATTTAATTGACTATAAAATTGGTGTTTTATTTCCAATTAGTAAATTTTTATCAAATTATACTACTAGGAATACAACATCACTCCCATTAAAACACTTGTAAACACATACCTCAAATTAATTAATTATAAAACCAAAATACTGTATTGATTTATCAAATAAAATTCCCTATAACTTGATGATTTCATTACCCCATAAATCGATCTTTATAACATGCATATTTAAATAAAAAATATATAATCACAAACCCTTCTGGTTGATTTATATATAAATTTTCCTAAATATTTCCATTACGGAAATTTTTGTTGAAATCCATATACAAAATTTCATAGTCATGGAAACATGTTATGAAGAGTAGAATTATAATGGATTGAAACATATAAACTAGAGAAATAGAATCAAAACAGTTAGTATATTTATGTTTTTTAAACCTATTATCCACTATTCAGGCTTTCTGGAATCTTACTTTACATTAATTTTTTATTTTTCTCTTCAATACCTATTTTTATACTTTGGGATACTTTAGGATTAACTATAACCAATACTTGGTTCTGATACATGAAATATATGTTATAATTCATGGTTTCTTTCCATCTTAAAGCTTCTAAGATCTCTACTACATCCTTATAGGAAATAATATCATTTTTAAACCAATAATGTGTCACTATATTTGGTGCCCAGAAAACCCTATTTTTTTATTTCTATAACCTCTTGGGTTCTTCTACACATTAATTTTATTATGGGAACAAAATCTTTTGTAGATACCTATGTAATCTATTCTAGTTCCTTCTATTGAAAATCATGATCATAAAACTAAATAATGTTAATATTTATCTCACTATCCTTCATGAGGATATATTCCATATCAAGAAAATTATATTGTCTTATGACAGTCAACTTCATATCAGATGGGTTTTATAAATATTATGCCCTTATTTCCATGGGATATCCTATAAAGATATATTTAATTATTAAATGTTATCTTATTTTTTTTCAGAGTAAGACATAACAAAATGTTTTCAACCCCATGCACAAATATCTGAGAAAAAAAGGTTTATTTACACTTGATAAAATAAAAGGGATAAAATTTTCTACATTAGTTGATACACATTTCAGTGTGTATGTTTCAGTGTCTAATTCATATCCACAAAATCATAATGGAATGAGTTTATAGCTCATAATTGACTTTACCATGTCAAGAGAGGCGTGGTTATTCCTTTCAATAATACAATTATTATGTGGTGTATAAAGAAGAGTGATTTGAGATAGAATCATATAATCCAGTAAAAATTTAATTAAGTCTTAGTTAAGATACTCACCTCATCAATCAGATCAACGATTCATTATATTCATGCCAATTTGATTCTATGATTCATTATGGAACACTTTCAATTTCCCTAATGATTAAAACTTATACCTCATTAAAAATACATATACTTATGTACTTAAATAATCAATAAAAGTAACAAAGTAAGAATAACCCCCACTAATTAATACTCGAAAAGTTTCATAGACAAAAGTGTTTACTAATTAAAGAACCTATATAACCCTTTCACCTTATCCACCAAATGATATCTTGGTAATTTAACCTTATAAAAAAATAGAACATTTTTCAAGTGGTTTTAGTTAAAAATATTCCAATTAAGTATTGTTATAGAAAATTGTGATATTTTTTTCATTTAAATGATTGAGGTAGTGATTCCACAATTGGCAGTAAAATGATTCAGTCAAACATGATTCATTATCAATTTCCAATACAAGTTTTTATAAATATAAAACATAAAATCTATTAATTAAATGTGTCATACTCTAGTATATGTTGCCTTTATAAAAGAAATATATTTTATTTACAAACATAAAAATAAAACATTGTGTATCTACGATGGATATAGAAAATATTTTTTTAATAGTTACTACATGATAGAAATATTCTCAAACCAAAATCATATTAGTTTGAAATGAAAGGTGTTAGTCTCTAATGGTCAGAGCATCCATCCTTGCACCACTGTTAGCCTGTAAATCCACCTCTCCTCTAGAATTGTTTCAAAATATACATTGTTACAACATTGAAATATATATGTGAGTACCAAAATCTATCTCTAATATCCATCACGTAGATATAGAGATATTTCACTAATAATGAATACTCCTTAAGCTTCTCCTTACTTGTTTAACTTGGTGTAGTTATTCATCCAGTGGTTCATCTAACCACATTAAGAACATATTATATTCTTTTCCTTTTTCAATATATGGATATTAATTTTCTTGGAATGATAATTTTCATGATCCTTAAAATTTTAATGAGTCATGGGACCATTTCCCTTATACTTACTTTTGTTATTCAATATAAATATTGTAGGCTTTCCACACTCTATTTCTTTATCCTCATAGTGAATAAATTTAAGGAGTTCTGATAGACTCTTCTCATTATTAATAATACTGTAAATAATAATGAAACTGGATAATCTATTAGAAAGTAAGGATAAGATGAGATATGTGCACAACTCATAAGGGATAACAACCCCTAATATGTATATGTGCTCAAAGTATCAAATCATATTGACTTTATGAGGCCCAACTAGTGTTAACTCCCTAATATTTCACATGAATAATGCATTAGAGATATCATATCACACTTTTCTCTCCTTCTCCTAATAAATATCATAAAGGTGAGGCATTTTTCTATATGCCATCATACCATCATGCTTCATTAAAAGAATAATGGACATGGATGTTAGAATGAAAATTTTTAAATATGTGGCATCATCTAAATGATTCATGTAGATAGATTTTTCTTCCTCACTAGCCTCATTGGAAAGCACATTAGTAATAGGGGTTTTCAGAACATATCATTTCATTTTATGGCATAGTATAACACATAAATGCCTATAAAGTTCTAGTAAATTTTATTTTGTGATAATGTTATCCTTCTCTAGTAAAGAACACAGTGAATTGATAGAATCCATGTGGGTTTATATTTTTAAAATAAATAATAACAATAATATAATACATTATTTATATTTTGAAATTAGATAATAATTTTTTAAATTTTTTAATATCCGACTATTTTATCAAAGCCTAATATCTTTCAACATTAGTTTTTGAATTTCTCATTTCATGGATATTCTAGTGGTAAAGATCCATAATCCCCTTCTTAATTCCAAACATAGCCTTGAGAATATTTTTGATGGTGTTTAGGTAAACGTAAATTCCCAACTACATTAATTTGAAAATCCGTGATCTCTTTAGTGGACTCCCCAATATTGAAATCTTGAAAAATAGTTTCTTTAATTATTTTCCTCCTAGATACAAAAATTTCTGATTTTATAGTTAACCATAAATATAAATTAAGTTAAGTCAACCTAAAAATGTCAAGTTAAAATTCCTAGATAATTGAAAGCACCCTGACTTAGTTCGATCAAGAACATTAAACTATGGTTTGTTTTTTTACTCAGTAGGTGTTGATCTATAATGACATAATTATTAATTATATGGATTTTATATTTTGGTGTAAAATACCCATTTTACCTTTTAATATCATTATTAATACTATGTGTATTTTACTTATCTGATTAATAATTTCAAGATAATGTTACACATATTATAATATATATTATACTTTTATCTTGTATGAATGTCAATTAATTAATTTAATAATGTAAACATCAATAAATAATTAAATGTGAAACTTTGAATGATAAAATAAATTGAGTGGTATGACCATGATATTTTATAATAGTTTTCTTATCTAGTATACGACAAACCAACCATTAACCCATGGGAATTAACTCCTAGAACCATGCCTCTTTGGAGTTTCATCATTCCACCTATAGTATCATATATACACATATATACACACAAACACAAAAGTAAATACATTAATATAATTTAAATAAATTATATTATTAAATAATATATATATATATATACTAAATTAATTTCTAATTAATTTGTTATAATAAAATATATATAATATAATTTTATAATATATATAAATTAATATATAATGAAATATTTATAATATATATATATATATATATATATATATTATAATTTTATAATATATATTTTATATAATTATATAATATATATAAATTTATATTTAATTATGTCTATATTAAATATATTAATATATATAATTTAATATAAATGAGTTTAACAAATTTATAGTATTTATGAGAGCACATATAAATTTTATATTTTTGAATAATAATATTTATAATTAGATTTATATTATGTATTCCAATATTTATATATGTATACAATTTTTTATATGTATAAATATTTATTTAATTTATTTATATAATTTCTTTTTATATGTGTATGTGTGTGTGCGTGAGTGTTTATAATGTATTTAACGACATTTATATAATGTATTTATGTAATATATATATATATAGAAACTTGTACACACACATATAGATTATTAAATTTGAAATTATATAGGATTTATTTCAAAAAAATTATAAGGGGTCAAACCACCTCAAATGAAATTGATTACCTATGGTTCATGAACCACCTCTATGGTCATAAATTAGAGGGGGTTCAAATTTCCCCCTAATTTAATAAATTATTGTTGGCTGAAATTCCGTGTAAATTTCATAAGTTAGAGGTGGTTACAAACCCCCTCTAATTTCTTAAATTAGAGGTGTTTAAAAACCCCCTCTAATATCATAAGTTAGCGGAAGTTGAAAACCCCCACTATTTACTTTTTGAAATAAAATTCAAATATATAAATATATACCACTTCTAAAATCCAACTAAATATATAACACCGCTAATTATTAAATTAGCAGCGGTTTGACATAACAGACTCGTAAATCCGACTAATTATTAATATATTAAAGATAAAAAAAATTAAAGGGGTTTTTAAACCACCTTTAAATTCAATAATTAGTGGGGTTTATGCACACCCCAATTATTTATATGGATATGAATTTATAGTTGGTTGTGCATAATCCCCTCTAAAAACAATAGCTAGTATACTTTTTTTTCACTGTGTGTGTAAAATGAGTAGTATTAATGGTTATACTTATTAAAAAGGATCATTAATATTTATTTAATGAACAAATTTTAATTTTTCAAGTAATTTCATTCAAGTTCAAAATAAATTTTGATCGAAGTAATGTGTTTCATCTCAAATTTTTCACGTTTTGACATGTTAGGTATTATGAACCTTATTTAATTCAGGTGAAATATATACTACCTAAATTAGATATCATATCACAAATTATCTTTTATTCATGGTATTTTAGCTTAAATTGCAATGCATTTATTTCAAGGTATTTTTATAAGAGTGTTACTCAAGCTCTTATCTTTTTCTTAACCTCAATTAGGATTCTTTGAAACACAATACTTGTTATTCTCCATGTTTATTTCATATGGGTTTATATATATTTAGTACCCCATTATGGTTTTATAAATTATTTCCTATCAATTCAAGGGAGAAACTATTCCATGTGATTTTGATTTTTAAAAAACATAGTTTAACTCAATCATTACCCTAGATGTAAGAGATTTCGGTAAATAAATTTTCATTCAATGAGTTGTTATTCATTCACTTGTACTTATTTCATATATTTTTGATAAATTATAAAATTTCATTATATTTGAAATTATTCCCTCAATTTATTCTTTTCTATCATATAATTCCACATTCAATTATTTTATGCTTTATAGAGCTTGTTTCCAATAAAGGATAGTGATAACACAAGTCTCCTTTCCATGATTTATATTGTATCATCATGTAAATATTACATCCATTCTTGGGTCCTCCAACCATAATATTTAATTATTCAGTGTTCAATAATATACCTTTAGAAAACAAATTAATACATATAAATGTTTTTGTTTACTCTTCACATTATGTGAGTTTTAAACAATTGATTTTTGAAAATAATAAAAAGGATTTCCCGTTAACCATATCATGTTTTATCATATTTTCCTCATCACATTAGGGTAAAAATTATATCGTTTCACGGAACTATTGTTGAAGATTAATTTAAAATGTTAAGGTTTCAAAATACTTTCACAGCTCCTTTTCAAAATATACCATATTATGTGACATGTAAATTTTTATTTTTATAAAAAATTAGAAATTTTTTCTGAATTCCCTTTTTAGTTTTCACATGGTTTTTCAGTATCATTTCCAAAAGGATTTAACCAAATATGTTTAATATTTCTTGAAATATATAATTTTTATCATTTGTGGTATTGAACTCTTTATATCTCAAGTTACTAGTGTGTTCAATGGAAACCGTTGTGCTGGGGAATTTTAAATTTTCATCACTAGAGTGATAAAACATTTCACCTTTGTAAATCCAAGCCCCAGTAAGGTTTGAGGATATTGGGTGAATTAATCGAAGACCAATAATAAAAAATGAACATACTCCTTATTCAAAATTATGTTTTTTGTATAAAAGCTCATCAATGATGACTGTTTCTTCAAGGATCTAAAACTGAACCCCTCTAGATCATCTATAAAATATTCAAATCCACATTTTCATTGTTCATCATATTTCACCTACTATCATGAAGCTCTAACTAATAATTCAAAATCATGATGATCACCTAAATCCAATCCTTTTAATTCATCAAAGGAATTCATCGATCAAACACATGGAGAGATTCTATCTATTTAAGATATGGGAGGAGATAGAAGCTCTCAATTCCAAGTGCATAAATAATAATTAAAATAGTGCTCCTCCCCTTATCATAATGTAGATTTATCAATTACATGAAAAGGGTTCCCCGAACTTCCGAAATAAAATGAACATTAAATAATAATTAAGTAAATAGTTTCAATGAACTAACTACATCATAAATATTATTTATATTTTATCAGATTATTGTAATAGATATTAAAAAATATTATGTAGTAAACATGATTTGTTTACTAAACTAGTAATTCTATATAATATTAAATGACTCATTAATATCAAAATAATACCCATTCATATAATATTATTCCATGTATTTATGTAAATACTTGTCAATACATTTAATAGGAAAATTCAACCAAATTATTTTATATATGAATAATTATGAATTTATTTATTTATCAGTGATCAATAAAACATCGATAAATCTTAAACCATGTGGAGGGTCCCACAATGTTAGGTATATATATTCACTAGAATATGGTTGATTATCAAATATACTATTGTGGGTGACCTTGTAGAACCTTATCTCGATTGCACTGAGTAGTATTTACAGGAAAATAGTAGTGTCTTACAACCCATCACTACCACAAAACAGGGTTTCTGCAGCACCACCCTTTATTATCGCTAAACAAATCCCTGATAAAGGTCACTTTTAACAGCACTAAAAGTCACTGTTAAAAGTGACTCTTTATCAGCGCTTTTTTTAGCTCTTTTAAATTGGACCCATTTATCATCTCTTTTTTAGTAGCACTGGTAAGGGGGGGGGGGGCTTTATCAGTTCTTTTTCCTTGCACTGATAAATTTTATATTTCAAAAAATAATAATTCTTTAGGAAAAATAATATATTGATATATAATTATATTTAAATTGAAATAAATATAATAAATATTTTTAAAGATCTATTAGATAAGTATAAATAGACTATTACATTTAATATATAAGAAATTTAGTGAAAATGGATTTAAAATGTTTTAAAAAATATTATTAATTAATAATTTTCTAATTATAATGGAATAATAATTATTTAATAACAATTTGAAGAAGAAAAAATAAAAAAACAATTAATAACAGATCAAAAATAAGGTGAAAAGGTAACTCAAACATCAAATGGCCATAAACATTGATTTGGGTGTCCGTTTGATCTCTACAGCATATACAATCAATTCCAGTGACGAGATATATTTTCTAGTGACCTAAGGGAACTATATGTCACATTGTTTAGGACACAAATGCCTAGAAGGCCCCCAAAAATGAGTTTTTAGTCGGGATACCCTGATTGTTTAACATTCAAACATATATAACTATAGATCTGGATGTCCTCTGGGCCTGTAACACATATCATATTAAATATTTTTTTATTTTCATCAATTTTACCCATTCTGGAGTTGAAAGAGACTTCTATATCAGATGTTATAGTTATTTTTACATTCCCTAGCTTTTTATATACACATATATATGTATTTATTCTTAAATATGTGTGTGTGTGTGTGTCTGTGTGTGTGTGTATATGTCTCTATGTGTGTGTGTGTGTTGTATATATGTATGTATTTATTTATTTATAAACACATATAAAAACATATTTCATAAATGTATTTAAATTTTATATTATAAATTTATATTAATATACAAATAAATATATGGATAAAAATTGTAAATATATATATATATATATTTAAATATACGAATAAGTATAAATATATATATATATATATTAATATTTGAATAAATACATTTGTATTAATATAACTAAATATATTTATATTAATATGAATCTATATTAACATGAGAATAAATATAACTATATATAAAAATAAATATATATATCATTAAATGGAGAAAAAAACTAAATGGCGTAGTAGTAAAGGTGTAGGCGTACTAAGGGGGAGGTCTTGGGTTAGAGTAAAAGCAGAAGCAGGGGAGTTCGGGCAAGTGGGAGGGGGTTGCATGGTCAATTACAACATGTGGTGAGAGGGAGGGGGCTCCAGCTAGCGTTGATAGGGGGTCAAGCGCTGTTAAAAGCTCCCCACATTTTATAAATTCTTTTTAACCTTTTAATTTTTTTTGACTTTTATCATCTCTAATAAATGATGTTTTTATCAGTACTTTTTTTAGCACGGATAAAAGACCACTTTCATCAGCACTTATTTTAGCGATGATAAAAGGTGCCTTTATCACCGCTTTTCTAAGCACTGATAAAAGGGACACCCCCTCTCTTCATAATGATTAACAACACTTTTATAGTGCTGTTAATTCTGTTTTCTAGTACTGATAATGGCCATATTTGAAGTAAACCATCAAGGCCCCTAAAAAATAATGAAATTTCATATTAATGATAAACATCCTATGAAATCACAATATTTAATATTGTTTCTTTGTCTTTAGGTATCTCATAAAGTAGGACACAAACTTGATTTATCGTCCTTTCTTTCTTTATTTTTTTTATATAAAAAATACTAGATAACATTATACTACCTTGTCACGACCCATCCTCGGGGCCCGTGCTATGACTACCCCAAGCCCGCCTTCCATAGGCCGGGGGCTGGCGACTAGTACCAAAGGCGTAAATTCCGATAACTGGGAAGGAATTTCCTTTATAGAAGTAAACTAAACACCACAAAGTACAAGAAGAAGTAAAACACTAAGTACAAAATAAAGTACTGAAAATTAAATGGGACAAAATACAAATCCAACTGAAAGTACAACTACAACTGAACTAAAGTACAACAGAAACGACAACAGGTGGAAGAAAGGAAGCAGCTCTTGGGTCGTCCTCCTCAGATCCTACCTGAAGTGTAGGTAGAGATAGCGCAGCTCCTAGATCATCCACCACGGATCCTACCTGAAGGACAGGTACAGATAGCCTCCACAACTCTCTTTCCCCTCAACCTCCTCCGAGTATCGTCTCTCCGTGAAGTCCACCTCCTGATACTAACTCATCGTGAGGTCCACCTCCGGGTATCATCCAGTCCTCGAACACTTGGCCTCTGTCAGCGCTGCTCATCGTCTACAACCAACACAACGAGGTGCGGGCATAGCCCGTACAGGGGTGAGTATACGATACTCAGGAGGGACCCCGAGACCCTCAAGGTCTCACTAAATTCAACAAGCATAACTATAAAGAAGGATCTCAACAGATAACCTTTACTTAGGGATAATCCCATACATATACCTAAATTATCAAGTAACCCATCTCAATCAGGAGGAAACACAAAGATTATGAAATCAACGGATAACCACTACCCAGGTATATGCCCATACATATACCTAAGTTATCAAGTGACCCATATCAATCATGAGGTAAACACAAAGATCATAGACTCAGCTCAAACCAGGATTTTCATTATCGAAACCGTAACTGCTGAATAGCCCCGTCTCTGGAGTGGACAGTGGTCCTGTCACGACTCCGAGGTACTTCTCACTAACCTATGACTACTGAGGTACTCCTCCTGTCGAGTACTGCGGGTCAGCCACCCAAACACAGTAGTGCTTCCCGTCGGGGTTTTCCACCCAAACACAGTAGTGCACACCCCCTAATAGCCTGCAGAGGTACTTTCCGGACGAGTACCACGGGTCTGCACTGTCACACAGTAGTGCTCCATCCGCTATGGGTTTGCACCCAATGAAAGTAGTGCTCCGTCCACTGGGCTAGTCAACTCACTCCAAGTCAAGTCGGTCAGGCAGTCGTCAGGTCTCAGTCGGCTACACGGTCTTCGTACTCCGTACGCTCGTCTCCAGGAGGGTCTGCTCCACGAGCTACAGGTTGATACTCCATGTATCACAAAGTACCACAAAGATGTATCTCAAAGGACCACATCATCATAGGGGTCTCAACGCAACAGACGACGCGTCAATCGGACGCCCGATCTGTGAGTTATTAGCCTTTTCGTCCTAGGGGCCCGGTTGGTTTCGTGTGTGAACCAACCCAGCCATATCTCAACTATACCCCGAACTCTCATAGGGTATACTCATAGGGACTGCTTCTCAACGGGATCACCAATGCCGCCGATGGTTCGTCAAACGGACGTCCAGTCTGAAAGTTATCAGCTTTTCCGTTCTAGGGGCCCGGTTGGATTTCAGATACAATCCAACCCGGACACTATCCAACTGCAAGAAAAAATCAGGAGAAGTATTCCAAAAGTTCTATCTCATCAAGAGGAATCCAGCAATGTCAACGGCACGTCAATCGGACGTCCGGAGCTCAAGTTATAAGTGTTTCCACTCCGAGGGCCCGGTTGGTCTCGTGTTTGAACCACCTCGGTCGTACCCAAAGTTCTCCGAAACCTTGAGTGTAATATACCGAAACGACCATCTTGATCCAAGGATCGCATCGAAACTGATGGTGCGTTTATCGGAGGTCCGTACCCCAATATATGGGCATTTGAACGGAAACTACCCGAAATAGGGGATTCGGGCCCGGCCCGAGACCCCCCCTGGGTCGGCCCGAACCGGGTCGACCTGACCAGGGTTCGGGTCCGGCCCAAAAGGGCACGGCCCGGACCGGTGTGTGTGGCGCGGCCCGGCATGGGCGTGGCGTGGCCCGGCCTGGTCGCGACCCGGCCCGGCCGGTTGGCCTGCCCGCTGGCGCGGCCGCAGCGCCCGCGTGGCCAGCGGGTGCGGGGGGGGGGGGGGGGGGGGTTACAACCCCCCATGGACGACGAACCAGCGTGGATTAAAGCCACGCCCCTCGACCTCCGGAACTGGTAAGCCGTTTCGGTTTGGCCCGCCGCAGCAGCTCAACCGCAGCGGTTCCAGTTCCGGCGGCGCACCGCCGCCGCCTTCCGTGGATCACCGGACGTGCTCCGGTGGTCTTTTTTGCTCGCTGCCTTCGCCAATGGTCCTCCCGGAACCCTACCTTCACTGTGGAGGCTTCAAAATGATTTTTGTGGCTCCTTTTGTCATCACCCTTCAATCTGTGCACAACGTTCAACCAGCGGAGTCTTCGAATCACCTCCGCGACCCCGACTCTGGCTGCGGTTTCGCTCAGTCTCAACGACGCGATGCGACGGTGCCGCACATACTTTTCGTAATTCTCCATGTTTCCGCGCGGTGGCATTGCACCGCGCCACCTTCGTTCGTGCCGCAATATAATAAACAACAAGGGGGGAGGGTCGGCCGTGTTTGTGCAGTCTGACCTCCTCCCGTTATAATGATAGCAAGCGACCAACAAAAAGAGGTCGACGTATGACAAGGAAACAATTAACCCCAACATAAACCCGCATGAACGAATGATCCGCGGATCAACCTAGAAATGGTTGGTCCGCACTCATCGTTATTTTATCAAAGATAAAGGGAATACCAATGAGAATCCCATACAACCTCTTAAATAAAAAGAATCATACCAATATTTCCAACCCGAAAAAATAAAACATTTGCGGATCAACATAATGATGAGTTGATCCGGGTTCTTTGTTTTAGAAGGAACAACCAAGGGAATAATACCATTCTCAAAATAATCCCCCTACCTCAATAACAAGTTGAAGATCATAGAGCGTCAAGAAAAGAGGCATCGCGGGGTGGTTTCGATGACAGCATTGGCGTGCGTCAAATAAAGGGAAAGCTTCGTCAATCGTCAGAAGAGAGGAAGTCGGGGTAGACGTCAGCGTTCTTCACATTCTACAATGAAGAATATGAACTCTATATCCTCCAAAGTGTTTCCCAACACTCCAAAAACTCCCAAAATAAAATAATATCGCATGTTATTATTTTTATTCACACAACAAAGACTCAAAAAAATTCAAAACTCAAACCACTTAAATTAATTAAGTGAGTTGGCATGAATAATGAGGAGAGAGGGGGAGGTGACTGGTCTCACATTAAAGGGGAGTTTCAAGGGGTCATGGGGAATGTAAAAATGTGGGGGCTCGTGTGGCCCCCACCTATCATTTATTCTCCCATGGGTAGTTACCAACCCAACTTACACACAAAGGATAAAACTACTTAAAAGAAAAATAAAATTGGATTAAAAATTTTATTTTTTCTTCAATAACACCTCAAATTTTAAACAACTCCTCCTGAGCAAACAAACCTTCAGAAAAGGTCTTCTTAAGAAATTACTGGCGTTGTGAGTTCATCGGTGCCCTCATATTTCAATTCTGATCACCGGTTTAAAAGTTAGAAAAACCCACTCATTCGTTCATTGAACGTACCCGAGCTAAACTTAGGAAACTGATTCCAGGCACACCGGGCCTCAGAATCAGGTGCCTTCAGAAACTGGATTCTTGTAAAATTCCAAATAAAATTAAGAAAAAAATTTCCTGGAATTTTATGGGTCTCTACATACCTCATCTAGGAATTTATGATGGTACTAAAATTCTGATCCACCAGGCCCAATATTTTACTCTCTCAACTCATAAGTGAAAAATTATATATTAATCAATCTACCAATTCCATACTAGATGTACCCAAAATGCACTACATCACCATTACTTCATTGTTATATTTTTTCCCTTACATCAATGTACAAGAAAAATGGAACGCATTGATTATAATCTCTAATCATGAGACCAGTACACATGTCTGTAGATAGGAACATCAAATGACACAAAAAAACATGTTGTGTTCATATTGACAAGTATGTCCTCATGATAACACCTACCAGAGGTCTCCATTTAAGAACATCATGAGAATAATTCTCAAGGTTTATAATG
Organism: Viscum album; assembly: GCA_963277665.1. Classification (NCBI taxonomy): domain Eukaryota; kingdom Viridiplantae; phylum Streptophyta; class Magnoliopsida; order Santalales; family Viscaceae; genus Viscum; species Viscum album. The sequence goes on from OY728163.1 coordinate 153,902,342, forward strand.
CCCCAATTCCTAATATCCAAATATCAGCTATGTTCATTTAGTATGATGTGTCTAGATCATAAGAAATTTATTATTTATTAATGACATTGTATCTCAAGGTTCTAATTTTAACACAGAAAATACTATAAACTTTTCATACAATAATTAATATATGATAATTACAATTTAAATAGTGGATATAGAAATATATACACTATAATTTTATATGTGCATCAGGCATATATCACTGTATACATGAATTGGTAATCTAAAGGTAATATTTATTTTGTTCTTTTTCACCCACTAATACAACACTCCCACTTTCACTAAAGAAAAAATTCTAATAGTCATTATTAGATATCAAATGATTAAGATCGTTTTTCTTCATATTCTTGACTTTAGTCATTAGGAATTCCACATCTCCACTATGTGTCTATACTACTATGTGTGATCTCACCCCATGAAGTAATACTCCTCAATATTTGTAATCCCATTGTGTATATTCTTTTTATCTGCTCCCTAATTTTAACATATATCCTATTACCTAAAAATTATTTTCATCATAATAAATCAATAAATCAATAATGTGATTCGAGGGTTTAATAAATCATTTCATTTAATACAATGCTCCTTAGCTACCTCAGAAGATACAACGTACTGGGTATTTGTAGATATGGATACCACTAGCTTATATAGTTTTGTCTCACTCATTACCTTATCTTGATTGTGATATAACTTCACATGTATCTAATACTGACTAGTTTATGCCCCCTGAAAACTAGTATCCTTTACTCACCACATAATAGGTACAAATCCTTTGTACTCATTCAAGTGAAATTATATTGTTCTTACTACATGTCATGAAAATCACTTTGATATTACTAATATTTTTCTACCATAAAGTATTTGTTGGTAATATAATTTCTTGTACATATCATGGAATACGTGATTGATCTATCAAATAAGAATATGAAATTCAACTCAAAAATTTAATCACTGCATATTCTTATGTATGAATTCTTATTGTTATTTACTCCATGTAAAATTGGTGACAATTTTATCTTGATTTTTTCAAACTGGTTTTTTAATACATTTTTGGAATATGTACTTTTTAATTGATATAAGAAACTACTAGGTTCACCTTAGTATACCCAGTTACCCCGAACATAGGTTTCCACTAAAATTCAATCCCATGAGATATTATTTCATCCAGTTTATAACTAAATATAATACGAATAGTTATTTTCCATATGTTATAAAACTTATTATACTTGTAAAAATATGAAACTCCCACAAAACTCTCATATACACATGGAAAAAATCATTCCATCTTAATATTAAATGATATTTTCTCTTACTTCAATCCTAAACTGAATTTCAGTAACATGCACCGCTTATTTTCATTCAACGGTGTCACCAACCCTTTCTGGTTGCGTCGTACAAATACCCTCCTTGATTGGTGGTCTTGACATCCAATTCTAGATAAACTGATCATAAAAATTTTATATCAAAAGTATATTTATAATACATTTATGAATAAAAACATGGTGTTACTAATTGAACCATATTGGTACTACACTTACAACATCCATGTATATATTAACTTTAATACCAACCAAAATATTCAAATAATACACCCATATTCTTCGATACATGGAATATATTATGGAATTTTAATTGTAATTTTCAATTTTAGATAATTTCCCTATATTTACTATTTGTAGGAATTATTATTCTTATTTAATAATGTATCACCATCCATAATGAATATAAACCCATCACCATAGTTTTATCCTTCCTACACTATATGTGTCTCTGTAACATTCAATTTATAGAAGGTCTTAGAGAACTTGTTCCCATGTCAACTATTTGAGCATATTTATCATCGAAAAAACCCATGTCAATCGTTCTCCCACTATCTCAAATAGACATGTGCACAATTTTAAAGAAATATAGTCTGTAACATGACTAAAACTTTTCTATCATGTGAATTTATATAATATCAAATAAAAAATTTATGAAAATTACATTTGATACAGACTGTGTATTGCTTGATGCAAGTTTGTTTAAATCCCCAAGAAACACTTTTCATTTAAGCACATGTTCTTAGGATATAATTTATATTCATTATACTATCATTCATATTATATCCATTTTTAATTGTAATTTACATATGGTAAGGAAATAATGATTTTATTTATAAATCACGTCTTTAAAAATAATGGAAGTCACTAAAATGCATATAATTAACATCCTTGGTAGTCTTTTTACATGTATCATGACTCTGATGTGTATTTGGAATTGTAAATTTTGGAAATAATCCATGCTATTTTTTTGATAAATATACATCATCAATATCTCTTATTATCATTATAGAGTTTAGGTGGATATGGTAATTTGCATTTTAGAATTACTCCACACTACATTATAATGATCAATGAATGCTTTGTTAAGGTAATCTTCCGCATTCAAGATCAAATAAAATCCAATATTATAAACATGTTAATATCCTACATTACTTTCACATTACATAAAAATATTTATGGAATATTATGAGTTATATATACCACTACCTTACCCTTGAAATAGTTCACGCTCTCTATATGAACATGTTCTGAAATCTTTGTATCTTATTGTTATTTCGAAAGGATTTTTTTTCTAAAACTAGGTACAATAATGTGTTGAAAATTCCTAAGTTATTTAACCAAGAAGATTCAAAAACCATGGTTGTTATATCCTTGAAAACAACATAGTTCTTCTTGAATAAGTATTAACATGACACAACTAGGAATATAAGTCTTAGAATTCATATTCATCACATATTTCCAATTATTGTAGAATTTGAGATCTATTATTTGTGTACTAAACACCACAAAAAAATCATTCCAAAACTATAATATTGTCTCCTTGTGGTCAATGGAAATTTGAGATAAGGTTATATGTAAAATAATTCTAATAAAAACATTAATCATGGAAATATATATGTTGTGTTCTTCCCACCACAAACATAAGAACCACCCTTTTTTAGCAACCTGGAGAACAATACATACATCATGTAATATTTTTATAATTAATTGGTTAACACATTTCAATATACATATGTTATATGCATATTTTATCTAATTACCAATAAATATAAAATGAACATTACTTTTAATTGATGAATATACCACAAAAATAAGTGACTACTTTCATCTTAGAATGAGTTCATTTCATTTAAAATTCCATTGATTTTATTTCATGATATGTGATGAAAATAATCTTTCGTTTAATACCTCGTTAAGTTAATGAAGTTTCAAAGGTAAATTTGATGTCACACTTTTAATTTTCCATTTTCATTGTATATGAAATTTTTTAACCATAACAATTTAATATTAATCATTCATTATTATTCTTATTGCTTGGTGAACCATACCTAATAGGTAATGATGGCTTTTATGCATACTGTTCTTTTTTTAATCATAAATTAAACTTAATTAAATCGGTGAAAAATATGTGAGAATGGTATGTAATGAAATATCTTGATCCATATATCAAATTTATAACTCACTAGTACAATCACTGTCCCTTCATATCATTCTTCTCTTTCTCCTCGCAAATTTCTTAGAGAAGAGATAACATGTGAAATAATCCATGTACTGATGTAGTATCCACAACTCCCATCGGACATTGAGGAAAAAAATTATGAAATAACCATTATATTTGTAATTTATGAGTCCCCAATAATCATTTATATCACCCTCTCTTCCTGAAGCCGAATAAAAAGTATAGGGGACAGTAGCACATTGAATTTGTGATGTCGTAACACTTTACATAGACTCGTATACTACTTATTGGAACGACATTCCATTTTTGACATTGTATTTCTCCATTAATTTGAATGTTTTCTTTTGTTATTAATTTCCATTTTATATAAAAATAAAATCCATAGATTAGTAATATTATTTTGATTACCTGTTATACATTACCGATTAATTAAATTATTTAATGTATCCCATTATTTTATCAAACTCTTGAAACTCACTATACTATAATCAGAATACTATATCACTTGATTATTCTAATGGAAAGGATCATTGATCCTCTTTTCATAGTCTATAATCTATATATACACCACTACTCATAGAGTTAAAGGTACTCATTTGACTATCCAACAACATTAACTTGTGGATCTTTGATCTGTTGAGTGATGTCATATCATCTAAAATTGAAAATTTGATTTAATCAATAATTACCTATAACGAAGAAAGAATATAATAATGGTTACTCTTATTCTATTATCATTAGTTAAGTCAACCCATAACTCTCATAATAACTCCCTAGTAGAAGGAGTTACCCTCAACTATAGATAATGATCACATCGTACACTCGTTTTTTTTCAAATTCAAACGATGGAAGAAATTTGTAACTTAATATTTCACTGATTGTTTATTAATATTTCGTGATGAAAGTAACATGATTATATTAATATATTAAATCTATTTTGTCACAATCAAAAATGAGAATTAATAGAAAAAAACCTCATGTCTTATGAAATTTATTTTTTATTAATTTATGTGTTTTCCTCTATCATTAAAACGAATAAAATAATAAACAAGGCATAATGGAAATTAAAATTCATGATTTGCCATGAGAATGAAATATCATTTGATCCATTTAAACTTAATAGATCTACCATGACCTCAGGAAATCAAACATGAGTAGTGTCTTGACTAATTATTTTTCTCATCCATGGTCCAATACGTCGACTTTTTTTACTAATAATTATTATTTTTATATTATTATTTACTGAATGAGAATGGGAAAGGTGATGTACAAAAATCAAGGAGTTCTCAAGAAGTCGAGACCGAGAGAATACCTAATAGCTACATCCATTCTGCCCAGGGGGGAGGAGCCATGTGAATTAAAAACCATAAGAGGAAAGGACTGGGAACCACTAGGGTCCAGAATGTCCACCAACCAGTTTCCATCAGGCCATGTATAGAGAATCTAAATGAAATTTGGGAGGAGAGTTCTACACTTGAGGATGAGGTACGTGATGTTCCAAGGAGAGTGACATCACCATTAACAGAACTCCAAATGAATTTAGAATCATTCCCTGCCATATTGAGGGTAATGTTTCTAGAACTACAGATTTCTAAACCATCAAGCATGGCCCTTGCCTCACCCAATAAAGAATCACCATTCTCATAATGTTCACTGAACTCTAGGCACACTGAGCCATCCTCATTGCAAACCGCTCCACGCCACTCATGATCCTCTGTCCACAAGCGCCAACAATATTTAGTTTAAAGCCATGAGAAGGGGGTCCATCGAACCTAATTCCAGTAAGCATGGGGTCTAGGGGAACCAAACGAATGCCTGCCAACTGAATAGCGATGCAGGGATGGGGCCAACTCCTAGATTGCATGTAGACTTTCTAGATCCAAAATAAGAAACCTAGTTTTAATAACCAAGATGTAGGAAGAATTATGATCAGTATGGTTCCTTGAATAATTATGAGCCATAAAAATACCCTTGAATCCCACAACTAGAAGGATGGATCGGGCTTCTTCATCATGCTTACTTGATGTCCCTCTAAACTGGCATAGAAAAATAATCATAAGAATTTGTTCCTCCAGATAGATCCATGAGCTCACCAAGATCTTTCCATATGTGGACTTCCCATTCACTATAAACTAAGTGTTGAAGTGTGTAATCCTCGGAAAAAGCATGACCGCATGTGAATTTTGAGTCCATAAGAATAACTATCTCCTTGATCACCATCACCATGGGAATATCATTGAAGAGAGCTCTATATAGCATAAAATTATACCTGGTCAGGATATGATTTCACTAGAGAACTGATGCCTAGGTATTTGTAATCGGCTGATGGAGCTAGGCCCTTATGTAATCCTTGGTGAAAATCTACCTAAAGCAGAGGCCAGGAAGGTGCACTTTTCAGTGGAGACATCCAAACTAATTATTTAGAAGAAATCCACCTGAGTGTGGTTGAGGATAGCATTGATGAATGAGGGGTGAGAGTTGTCCTCCCTGAAAAAAATGCTAAGAATAGGGTATCTTAGGAAACTGAGCAGCCCAGTACCCCAATTTCACTCCCAGAAGTTAATGTCACCCTCGCCAAGAAGCCACTGAGAATGGGCCTGGAAGAACGTAAGGTTTCTGCAAATAGAAGTCCACAACGAGGGGGGTTTCCTATTGGTAATTCATAAGAAATAACTATATTGTTTTCTAATGAAATGACTCTATAAATAGTTACCCTCAATCACATCCCAATCCATATTACCTTTCATGAGATACATAGACTCACCCATGTTATTTACATTGATACCCCCAAGGTCCACTGGTTTTTCCAACCTGCACCATGAGGCCAATCAGCACATTCCTTCTGCTTGGGCATCCAACAAGAAGGATTTTAGGGATTTCACCATTTTGATGATTAATGAATTGGGGCCATTAAGGACAAACAAAATGTGTATGGGGATCGAGGACAACACACTGTTTATGAGGTTGATCCTTCTTCTAAATGAAAGGAATCAGTTCTTCCAATTGTTAATATAGTTGATGATCCTGTTAGCCTTTTCTTCAAAGTGGTGAATCAAAATTCTTCCATGAGAAATTTGAGGTCCCAAGTAAGTAATGGGGAAATTTTTACTCTGGATTCCATAAAAATACTCAATATTTCTTTGGTGCCTTCCCGAGTAGTGGGAAGAGATATAGACCTCACTCTTCTCCTTATTGATAACCTAGACTCTCCATTTAGAATATTCCTATAGCAATATATCAAAACTCCTTACCGATTTTCTCCTTCAATTGATGAAAAACATATAGTCATCTACAAAGAGAAGATGACAAATCCCAATGAAATGAGAGCCATAGTGAAAAGGCCAAACCATGTCATCCCACATTGCCATGGAGATAAATTTGTTAAGAGAATATTGGGCCAGAATGAAATGATATGGATATAGAGGGTCCCCCTTTCTAAGACCTCTTACGGATTTGATGAACCAACATGGTCTTCTAGAGAAAATGATGTTGAACCACGACCAGCTGAAGAAACAAAATAAAAGATCAATAATGGTCTCGTAGAAGCCTATACACCTCATGATGTGAATAATGAAGCTCCACTCCAGACGTTCATAGGATTTTCCATGTCATATTTGATAATCACATTTGATCCAATCACCTTCTTGTTGATATCCCAAACCATCTCCTGGGAAACCTCGATATCAACATGAATTGATCTCCCACGAAGGAAGGTGTGTTGTTCCTCCAGGATACACCCATGCATGAATTCAAAAATTATAATGTTAATGATGGTGGCCAAAACATTGTATCCATATATTACACCATCCTCATCATAGTAAAAAAACACTCGTACATGGGGAAGGGGGCTCAGGAGTGCAAAAATATAAATAACTCACATTTATCTAAAAACAGAGACACTTATACATATTAAATAATAAAAACATGATGTTGAACCCATATTATTTAAAATTAAATGCTTGAATCACATTCAATTATATAAAATAGCCCAAACATGCATGGTTGGTCACTCCTCAAGACTGGTCAACGGGTTAAGTAATGTGTGATAAAAATTTAATGCAATAAGTATAAGAATTTGGAAATTTATTAAATTATATTAGTTATTTAAATTCAAATAATTTAATTTTATTCGGTATCAATATTAATATAATTTGAATTCCTAAAATAAAATTAATTCTTAAATTTAAATTAATACAAAACGAAAATTAATTTTTTGCAGTATTAAAATATTATTTTTTTATAGAAAAATTAATCAATTAATTTGGATTATATATAAAACTTTTTTGGGCAGTGAAACCCCTGTAGGGATTTTGCGAGTTCGGCTGTCCCCATTAAATGCAAATTATGGTCTGGGAAAACCAGTGACGAGGTGATTAGGTCCAGAAAGACCTGTCGTGACCCATTCCACATAGGGAATACCCACCTAATCAAATTTGGAGGCGGATTGGGTCCAACATGACCTGCTGAAATTTGATTTGGGAAACAAAGTGGTTAGGTAGGGCGTATACCAGATGGGTTATCATGAAGGTCAACTAAGGTCAAGATAGATATCAAATCTGATTAGATCTAAAGGCGGTGACTCTATTGATGATGTAGTTGTGGGGGTGTTGTGGGATCCATTCATGAAGGGTGGTGATGAAATCATCCATGGATGGAATCCAAGGGGTATCACCTGCCTGTAATGGGAGTCGGCCAAACTGTCCAGTGGTGTCATGTGTCGGTGGGGAGTTCATGGCGGTGTCAGAATGAAAGAATCTAGAGACTACAAGTGGGAAGCTAAATGGGATCAGAAAGAATAATTATGGTAACAGTGGTAGTGGGGGTGGGGGTGGGGGCTCTTCTATATGATGCTACCAGAGACGAAGATGCCTAGAGATCTTTACTGGGCTATGGTGGTTGAGTTGTGGTGGCATCCAGTGGAATGATGTCGGTTTTAACTAGTTCCTAGCTAGGCATGGACAAGGAAAGAGATGAATGCATTAAGGAAACCTGAAGTGGTGGTTAGGTGCAGAGAAGGTTGGAAAATAGTGGTCACTGGAGGTCCAGTCTGAGCTAGGGGTCCAACGATGGTGTGGCCAAGGCTGGGAGAGGGAGACACATGCATCTTCATCCCTGGGCACTAGTGAGATAGATCTGACCGTTAGGAATGGTTGCGACGAACGGTTAGATGGGACCATTTTTTGTCTTTTTGGATACAACCCACCCCACTATTGTATTTTCATACTCCCATGTCATGACGCCACCCCTGGTCTATCTTTTATTTTATTTATTTTTTCTACATTCCAAAAGATTATTTTTTAAGAAATTATAATTATATTAATTTGAATTCTTGACCCACAAAAAATATTAATTCAATAAATCTTTGGAATTTATGTCACCGGTCAGAAGTAATCCAGATCTTTATTATCTGACCTAATTTGGTTGTACTACTATAAAATAAGCCTTTAATATTGATGATCATTATTAGAACTAGAAAAAAAATCTGATAATAGTGTTATTTATCATCACTTTTTTATAGTATTGATAAAAGATACCTTTTATCCTCCTTTTATTTTTAATGATGATTAAGGAGAGCATTTATCAATGGTGTATTTTCCGCACTCATAATGGGTAGTTGTTATCAATGCACTTTTAGCGATGATAAATGTCCATAATAAAATGAAATAATTAAACAAATAATGTTTTTAAAAATAATAAAAAATTTATTAATGATATAATTATTTAAAAAAATATGTAATTTGAACGTATATATATAAATTATAAATATTAATAAATAATATTATATATATATATATAATAAATAAAATGAAATAATTATTCATATTAAAATTAAAAAATAAGCAAATTAATAAAAATATTAAACATTTTTAATAATTAAATGTTTATTGAAAAAATGAATAAATTTAATATACAAATATATAGATTATTAGAATTAATAAATAGTATGTATCAAATATAGATATATAAATTGAAAAAATTGTAACTATTAAACAAAAAAATTAAATATGAGTTCATAGTAATAATTTAAAAAATGAAAAATAAATAATTTATAAATAATTAAAAAATATATTAATGAACCCATTATTAATAAAAATAAAAAATTTTAATATATATATCACCTATAGATATTATTAAATAATATATATTAAATATAAATATAATAAAAATGAATAAAATTTAATAATTAAAAACATATTAATGTCCTGTTCATTTTTAATGTTGTTTTGTTTTACAATTTAACATATGTTAAACATATGAGACATTGATTTCACATTCATATACGTAATTAATGCAATTTTATATGAAACACACACACATAAATTTTTACAAAATAAATGGAAAATTCTACAGAAACACATACACCTAATATTTATGCAATTTATTCATATTTGAATATATTTTAGTAGAACATGACACATTTAATATATCATTTTTTATTCAGCCAATTTTATTTATTTATTTATAATATAAATAAAGTTAGTTATTATTTATTCATTTTAATTTTTTAATTTTTTGTTTTTTTATTTAATCATTTTCTATGATTTATTTATATAAATTTATTTATAATGTTTTAGTATTTTCAATATATATTAATCATTACTTAAATATATATATAAGTTTTTTTAATAATTAATATTTATTTAATAAAAAATGTCCTTTTTTAATATTTTTAAAGTGAATATTTTTAATTATTCAATTTCACTCATTTTTAAAAGAATGTATTTAAGATATTACGTTCATTAGTAATGTTAAAATATATATTTGTAATTACATATTGATAAATATATATATTTATAAATCTATATTTACTATATTTTTAAATTTATATATTTATAATTATTATAAATAAATAAATATAATTATTTTAAAATTATTTCACTAATTATAAATATATAATTATTAAATAATAATAAATTTATTTAAATAATGAATATGCAATATATATATTTAAACTTATATTATATATATATATATATATATAAGTTGAGGTTGATGCCTTGGTCTATTTGGGGAAAGAGGCTACATTACAAAGAAAATCAGACAGCATACAATACAGGGATGTACTCGACGAGACTCGAACTCAAAACCTTGTCGAGATCCGTAGGGATAGCTACCATTGAGTTATAACTTGAGGGCTATATATATATATATATAATGTTTTAAATATATAAATATTACATTTTAAAAAATTATTCATATATTTATAAATAAAAAATTATATATTTAAATAATTATAAAATTATAATAAATATATTGAAATAGTGAGTATATTTACAATTTTGACATTTATATATATAAATATATTGATTCTATATATATATACATATAATTATATAAATATATAATGATTTAAATATATTTATAATGATAAAATTATAATAAACACATTAAATAATAAATATATATTGTTTATTTATATTTTTATATATTTATAAATATATATAAATATATATATAATGATACAAATATATTGGTAATTATAAATTATTAATTATAAATATATTTATAAATGTATAAATTTAAAAATATATTTTCTTAAAAATATTTATGTATTATAAATAAATAATTATATATATAAATAATTACAAAATTATAATAACAAAATATAAAATTATATTAATATATTTTAAAAAAAATTATTATTATAATTATAAATATTGTATCAGTGCTAATGTTATAGAGCTGATAAAGGTGCCTTTTATCATTATTTCTTTAACACTGATTAAGATAGAGGTTTATCAGTGCCTGTTTGTACTGATAAAGCTCAGTCTTTATCAGTGCTTAAAATTAACTATTAAAGGTTCCCTTTATCAGTGTATATTAATTTAGCATTTATAAAGCCTATAATTTTCAGTAGTTTTTTATAAGCACGGAAAACAGTGTCCCTCATTTATTTAAAATAACCCTAACTATGACTAATTCAGTTGTGTTTCTCAAGATATTATGAAACTCTCATACTACTGATTCTCCTCCTATACATTATCTTCTATTAATCAAGGATATAATCCAAGGTATGTTATTTTCTACTTTTACTCTCTTGTTGATTACTTGTTTGGGTTCCTCGGTTTGTGTTTTTTCACTATTCCCGACCATTACAAACCTTCTTCACGTAACCAAAATGTTTCCTTATGCTTCTTAACTTTGGTATGTTCTTCAATCGGTACCAAACCATACTATAGTCAGCTTCCCATTTCTCATAGATGATTTGTAAGGCCAACATTGTTACAAATTCAACATGATCCATAATAAATTGATTTCCCATGTTGACTTCAATGTAAAATTATTTATTATTTGGTGATTTTTTATGTTCCTTGTGATTTAGGTTATTTTTATGTACAAACATGTGTTTTTGAACTCAATCATTCACTACTATTTAATTGTCTTTTGTAAATAAATGAATTTCACATTACATGTGTTGTTTTGTTCGTTTCTCCTTATTCCAACCATTTTGTAAAATAGAAAAGAATATATCACAACACAAGTGGTAAATATTTATGTCTCAAAATGAAATTTTAACTATTTTATTAGACTATATATGTTATGTTTAATATTCCATAATTTTTCTGTAATGTTTTAAGTGGATTTAATTATAATTAAACAAAATAAATTAGTTGAAATGATTGATTTATTGATTTATTTAGATAATTTATTTTTAATGGGAAATTTTTTGTAACTATATTATTTGAGAATTTTTCTGCTTAAAGATGTAGAAAACATTATATAGATTATAGGATGTATAATTATATTAGTAAACGACATCATTGGGCGACCCATCAAAAGATTTATTTCATATTTGGAATGGTAATCCAAAATTATTTAATTAGAAATCTGGTAACCATTTAAATGAAAACGTTTCTAGCAATTAGAATATTGACTCTATTTTTTGGATCCACAATACTCTTTTTAATAGATACTAACATTTTATTCGTATTCTATAATTATTTCACTTTGAATCTATGTATCATTGAGGATGAAAGAATTTTATACTGAGAACTGGAACTAATAAATATTTTTTTTGTGTTTGAGGATTTGAAATAATCATGAAATTATGGTAGTTAATTTTGATTCTCATATTTTTTTCATATTTTAAAAACATTTCTACATATGTTGTCTTGTAATGTGTGTATAATTCAAGAGAATTCATGATAATGATTTTGAATTTATATCATATATAAGTTATTATGAATTTGATATTGATGATAAATATACCCCAGTTGAATTAATGGGAAAAATAATAATTTATACATGGTTGATTGTTGTGGGGGATGTTTAAATAGTTAAAAATTATTCTAAAAATTATTTGAAATTTTAGTAATTATTATTTAATAAGTTATTTTCATTTAATTATTCTTAATTATTGGTGAGAAATGATATTATGATGGTGGAATTTTGGAAATATTTATATAACAGGGAATATGATGATATTCTTTATAGATTATAATGTGAGTTACTATATGCATGTTAGTGATTCATCAAGGGATAGGGTGAGGGTGATGTGACATTTGTTTTATTTTTTGTTCTTCTTTATGTGTTTTCAGAATTTGGATCTAACTAATGTAGTGTGGCACACATTATGTCCTTTCTAAAAGGAACCAATTATGTTAAGACTTCCATATATTTAAATTGCTCTTCCTAAGAAAAAATTGCTATGTTATACCCATTTCAGGATTTGGATGCAATAAGTACAAGTGATTGTTATCCTTGAGGGATATTCTTGGATCTTATGGTTTTGAGTTCTAATCTCATGGTACATATGATGGGGTTATTTCTATATGGAGATAAATAATTTATTTCTCATATGTTCCAAATTTAAATATCTTATTAGTGAAATTATATGAATTTTAGGGAACAACGATGGTATGAATTTGTGGTATAATTATTATAATTCACGAGTATGAAATAAATTAGGTACATTTTATTATCATGGTGTCTGGGTTAGTACAAAAAATACTTGAAATACATATGTATTTTGAGAGTAACTTCTTTCATAATATAATCAATTATATCGATTGTATTGTTTTTTATGGGACATATTACTATTTACTTGTTTATTTGTATACTCACACCCTACACATGAGCCTCAGTGGATATAGATCTCTTATATTTGTTATAAATGCTATGTAAAAGTAATAGTAACATATATTAGAGTCAATACAGCTCAGTAGTGATGAATTAATTCTCCCATGGTAGTGTAAGGGACCATTTAGAAATTTGAGATGATATTTGAAATTTTAAATTAATATGTGATAATTTTATAAAAAAATAAAGAGAAAACTATTGTTCTTTCCATCTTTTTCTACCAAAAAAGAATTATTTCATTTTGTTGTGTGAGACTCATCCTCGATATGTTCTATGTTTCTTGAACTACATTGATAAATATTCATTCAATATGATCATTGGTACTCGGTATGGGATAACTGCTTCTTAGATAAGTTCTAGAAACATCAGTGTATATCCACAAGATATAGAGTTAAATAGTTCATCATGTTTTCAATAGATCATGCACATGGACATTCTCAAATCCTTCCACCTTGTTTACATTATTTTCATTCAAGAAAAAATAAATGTTTAACTACTCATGTAGAAAATTTCATTTTCACATGATTATACTACCAATATCAATGATGATAAGACTATCGATTATGAAACTACATAATCATTGGGATATCACCACCATAGTGTTAAATGATATTATCAAATAAGAAGGTATGGTTATAAAAATTGAGGTTGGTAAGAATTAATGCAGCCAACCTATTGACCCTAAAAAGTCAATGTTTATTAGTTATCCTGGGGTCACAATGAGGGTGAATGGGATGATTTATATTTATTCATAGTTCCATGTAAAACCTGTAATAAAGGGAATATTTTGGAATGATATAATGGTAATGCTACAATATACTTTCTCTATTTTACCAGAATTATTTATATAATGAAACATTGAATTAATTTTCATTATTCCATGTAGAGTTCATTTATTTTATAACATTTTAATAATAAATTTACCTCAATGGTCACTAGAAAATTCCATAGTGGTTTTTAGACTCTTCTTATGAAGTTACATATTTTTAATGTGGAGGGGAAGGTAAATATCCACCCACTAGTTAGTTATGCCCACATTATAAAGAAGGAAACATAGATTGTTTTCATCAATTCTCACAATGAGAAATCCTTTTAGGTGCATTGAAACTTATAATATATTATATTACATTATTTAATTTTTCCAATTTTTTTAAAAATAGTTAATTTATTAAACATCAAATGATTGATGAAAATAAATAATGTGCATCAAAACTAATGTACCCCTATCACAAAGTATGTATGGGGTACTTTTCACTAGAGAATAATTTGGAATATATTTTAAATCAAAAATAAATTTTTTATGTGTTGTGAAAAAACATATGTTCCATTTTTAATATGCATATTGATGAAATAAAATCAAAAGCCACATCCATCCTAACTGATGTGCTATTGAAGGAGGCCCATGAAAATATGGAGTGTAAGATATAGGATGAAAACACAAAAATGGTATGGGGAACATGTGTATGAATGAAATAATTGTAATTCATTACCCTTTATAGCAGTATTACATAAAATTATCTATTTATGTTCATAATGTTTTATAAATTTAGATAAAAAATCAAAAGTGACCATACTATATGAAAAACTAATTTTACCGGCTTCGAAGTTTCCAGAACAATATGGTTGTGTTAGAGTATTAGGTTTTGGAGTGTCTCCATGAGCATATTTTGAGAATATAAAACCACATGAATACACATATAATATGATGGGATGATTGTAAACACAAGTAGCTTCACTGTATAATATTTTTTTTATATTTTAGAAAACCAATGTATAAGAAATGATCAAAGTGAACTAGTGTTGGAACAAAGATTCGTACATGAATAGAATGAACCTATAAGAATTGAGGCTAATCATTCACCGAAACTGTATATCTTACACATGGTAATCAATTTTTCCACTATTATTTATTCTAAATTCAAATAAAATAATTTTTTAAAAAAATTATATTAAAAAATTA